>JAECWI010000853.1:0-622852 GCA_018150345.1 Drosophila equinoxialis | reverse complement strand
TTGCTGACTACCTATTTCATATTTTACGCTAGGTATATTTAGATCATTTTGAATGTTGTCGTTTCGTATGTACCACGGAGCCCCAGAGATTGATCTTAAAATCTTCGACTGTGCCCTTTGTATAATGTCGATATTGCTGGTACTTGCATTTCCCAATAGTACGGCGCCGTAAGTCCAGATGGGTTTCAGTACGGAGTTGTATAGGAGGACTTTATACTCCAGACGTAGAGGGGACCGAGCATTGATGATCCAATGTAAGCTACTCGCTTTCAGTTTAAGCTGTGACTTTTTTGCCTCGATGTGCTTGCGCCAAGTTAGTCTTCTGTCTAGGTGGATACCAAGGTAAGTGACATCCGCGGCTTGAGGAATTGGTACGTTGTTTAGCATTATAGCTGGACAGTTTCTTCTGTTAAGCGTAAATGTAACATGTTTGCATTTCTGCTCGTTGACCCGGATACGCCAGCTTGCTAGCCATTCCTCTTCCACCTTGAGGTGTTCCTCTAATTTTGCAGAGGCTTGTATTGGGCATTTGGATCTGCTGAGGATTGCCGTGTCATCGGCAAAAGTGGACGTTGTAAGTCCTAAACTCGTTGGTAAGTCTGCAGTGTACAGCAGGTAGAGCAATGGGCCGAGTACACTGCCTTGCGGTACACCAGCTTCGATTTCAAAGTCAGCCGAGACAGAGCCATTACATCTTACAGCGAATTTTCTATTGTAAAGGTAAGATTCCATGAGTTTGTGGGTGTACTGTGGGAGTTTCTGCCGGATTTTGAACATTAGACCCTCCAGCCAAACTCTGTCGAAAGCCTGGGCAACGTCGAGAAAGACAGCCGTACAGTATTCTTTTAGTTTGAATGCTGTTCGTATTTCGGATGTTATACGATTGACTTGTTTAATTGTCCCATGTTTTTCGCGGAAGCCGAACTGGTGTGAAGGGATTGTGTTCTCCGATGCCAGAAATGAGTTTAGACGAATCTGCAGGACCTTTTCAAAAAGCTTCGAAAGACATGGCAGCAAACTAATTGGCCTATAGGATGATGGTTGGGTTTTGTCCTTTCCCACCTTAGGAATCATGATGATAGTGGACCTTTTCCATGCTCTTGGGAAGTAGCCAATTCTTATTATAGCGTTGAACATTTTGCAGATGTATTGTATGGCGATGGTAGGGAGTTCTAGGATCATTTTCGGTGTGATTAGGTCATGGCCAGGGGCTTTGTTCGGCTTTATGTGGTTTTTAATAACTGCAGTGATCTCATCCGATTGGAGTTCCGAGTACTCACTATCCGTTAATGTGCTTGAAGGGGGAAGTACAAATGAGTTTGATGTTGGATTTGGCTGGAAAACCATTTTAAGGTGTGTGGCAAATACGGATGCCCTCTCTTCGTCACTGCGGGCCCATCCACCGGTAGGACCCCTTATTGGTGAAACTGTCTCTGTAGGAGCGCTTAAAGTTGGGTGGGCTTTCCACAGAGGATGTTTAGTGCTGGATGGACTGAGCTTTTCTATGTATTTCCTTTGAGCCCAGATTTCCTCTTGTCTTAACTCCTTGGAGAGGTTGCGGCTGGCATGCCTTAGGCGAAGTTTTGCTGCTGGTGATCGAGTAACCTGCCATTCTCTTCTTAGACGTCATTTTTCCGTTACTAATTGTTCTATCCGCCGGTTCGTAGGCCTGGCAGCAGGTTTAGCGTAAGTAGAGGCATGTGGAGTAGATACTCTTGCTGCAGCTCCCATCATCGACTCAAGTGTAGAGACGCACATGTCAATGTCCTCTGCAGCGTCCAGTTTCGGCGAATTTAAGCCAATTTGTTTTGTTGTTTGTAAGTATATATGGGCGATCAAGTACTTGAGGTCTTGTTAACAGTGTGAATAGCACTGGAGAGTGATCGGAGGTTAAATCTAGCAGTGTTTCCGCAGTGATCCGATTACGCGGAATCCTCTTGGTTACTGCGAAATCAATCAAGTCAGGCACTTTCTGTGGATCTGTGGGCCAATAAGTAGGCCTACCCGGTGAGACGCAATCCATCTTATTGAGGGGTTGACTTGTGTACGTAGTGCTTTGGCGTTATAGTCCCCTGCTGCAATGAAGCGTTCTCCGAGTGTGTTAAAGAAACCGGTGAATTCCTTTTCAGAGATTGAGAAGCGTGGTGGGCAGTACAGGGCAACCAACGTAGTGTTGTCGCAGCTGGTTTGTACGGTTATAGCAGTTGCTTGTAGGTGCTGTGTTTCGAATCTGTTGAGAAACGAGTGTTTTATACGGTTTTTGATTAGGATACCAGTCCAGCCTGAGCTTTTCCGTCTGGATGGTTTGTTGCGTAGAAGGCATATTTTGATATTTGAAAATTGTTTTTTGATGTTAAATATGTTTCAGATATCAGCATGACGTCGATTTCACTTGAGTCTAGGAATAGTTGCAGTTAATTTTTGTGCTTGGAGACGCCGTTAGCATTCCAAAGACACAGACTTAGGGAAGACATTATTTATTCTCGATAAGCTTCTGGATAAGCAGGTTTTGATTCCGCATCAGTTTCTGCATACAGTTTTGCATGAACGTCATAAAAGCAGTAATGTTTTGATTAAGTGAGATCAATAGGGTCTCTAAACCACTTGGAGTTTGCTGGCCAAGTTCTGGTGCGCTAGGTTGCGGATTCTGTAGATGGTGGAGTGACGGGGTCTCTTTCGCGGGCTCCGTCGGTCCAGTTCGGAGTACACTAGCGAAGGATACACTAAGATTGGTTGTAGCAGGCATGTTAGATGATCTAACAGCCTTGGCGAAGAATACCTCCGGTGTAGTTTTGGAGGCGTTGAAGGTGATTTTTGGTCCAGCTGGGGGTTTACGCCCGTTTAGGTGCGATTTAAGATCCTTGAAGACAGGACATCCCCTGTAGTTGGCTGTGTGGTTCCCTCCACAGTTACTGCATAGTCTTAGTGCGACGTTGTTTCTGTCCTTGGGGCAAATGCCATCTTTATGATGATCGCCGCAACCAACACACACTGACCTAAGATTGCAATTGTTAGCGGTGTGGTTGTATTCCTGGCAGTTTTTACACTGAGGTGGTTGGTATCTCTTGTGAGGCTCCTCTACGGTGATTCTTCTGTGCAATAGGAGCTGAAGGTTGTAGATTGGATGCACTTCGTTTGGCTTCGTCCGCTTTGCATCTGGTTGGAGCTCGATTTTAAAGAGCGGCTGTGCGACTTTATTCCTGTTGATGATGTTGACAACGGACTTAACCGCAAACCCTTTTTCGGCCAATGCGTCTGCTATTTCTTGGGGTGGGACCGATGGCTCGATCCCCTTTAACACAACCTGGAGCCCTTTACTGCTTTTTAGTTGGTAGGTATAGAAGTTGATGTTAGCATTACGGAGGTACTTTTCGATGATGCGGAAATTGTCCTCAGTTTGGGTTTGACATTTAATTTCTTTTATGTTGCCCCTGTTGAGAGGGGTTACAACAAAGTTATTTGCCCCTACTGTTTCTACCAGCTTCGAAATCAGGACGCTGCAGTTGGCTCCACGGATGTATAAAGGGGGTGGTCTAGCCGATTTAACTTTATCTACAGCGCCGGCTTGATCGTCTTGCTGATCGGCAAGAATTTTAAAACGATTCCCGCTTAGAAGTGCTACTCGTTCATTTGGTTTGGTTATTTTCGGCGTATTGCCACTTTTTTTCTTTTGCGGGCTTAGCTTCCGCTTAGTTATTTTAATATATCTATCCATTCCAGTTTGGACAGAAGGCGTTGGGTTTATTGTCGTGGCTGACTCTGGGCGACTTGTCGTTGACGGCTTGAGGCAGGTTAATACTTCGGTAGACGTTGCAGTAGTTGCTGTCAACGAGCTGACGGTGCTGGTCGGTGCAATCGGTGACCCAGTTATCGATATTGATGGCGAAGCACACTGCTCTCTCCACGGTAAATTGCTGTTGATTGCTGAGTGGCTTGCACTTTCGGTGTTATTGCTTACGGTAGCATTCAGTGGGGTCGGCGACACCACCGAAAAGTACGCGTTGTTGCGTTGGACCGAGAGACGACGCTCACGTTGTTGTTGTACAAGTAGTTTTTGTAGCTGATGCTGGTGGGGATCGAGAGAGCTTGGGCCCGAATTGGTGGACATGGCTTTTCCAGGCTTTCCTGTTGCAACTTAGTATTTATTGCTATTAGAACTAATAGCAATATGATTGTAAAAAGGCGTCTCTGTGGTGACTGAGAGCCCTACACAATTTTTGCAAACGCGGTCTTTTTTATTTTTTACACTAAATTTTGCGGGCTCAAGCCAAATAATGGTGAAAGCGTTGAGACCCACATACAACGAAACTCAGATGGCCATTGTTTGCTTGCCACAGAATAGTGCGGCAATTTTCCTGAGGTTAAAGGATTTCGTCCTTGGCCTGTTTAAATGCCAAGTTAAACATAGAGCAGCCACACAAAGGTGCTATAAGTGCCTAAACTTTGGACACGTTGCCGCTAAATGCAACAGCAGCTTAGATCGGACAAACTGGTGTTTTAAGTGTGGACAGACAGACCATAAGTCTGCGGCATGCAACGAAGCCCCAAATTGTTTTAACTGCGCAGCGATAGATCGCGAACCCAGAAACCATATTGCTGGTAGCAAAGAGTGCCCTCTGGGCAAACAGGAGAGCAACCGACCTGTCCATAATGGTTAAGTTCATGAAGTTGAATCTAAATCATTGTGCAGCTGCGCAAAACTTGCTTGCGCAAACGGTGAGAGAATTGGATGTAGATGTCGCTATCCTAAGTGAGCCATACAGGGTAGGAGCTAGCAGCCTGTGGGCAGCGGATACTACTGGCAAAGCGGCTATTTGGACCTGTGGCAAAAACCCACTGCTCATCCAGTCTGTACAACGAAAAAACTGTTTTGTGCGGGCAAAAATAGATGAACTATGGCTATATAGATGTTATTTGGCAACAAGCCTAAACATACGTGAATTTGAGGTTGTGCTCGATCAACTCTCTGCAGACGTGCGTGGGAAAACCAATGTAGTTGTTGCCGGCGATTTTAACGCTTGATCTGAGGAATGGGGCAGCAGCTCAACAAACGCGAAAGGCCGCACGGTACTCGAAGCATTCGCCACCTCAGATCTGGTGGTGTTGAATACAGGCAGCGAGTACACTTTTACCAACGAGGCTGAAGCTGACATTTGGGGTATGGCATACAAGCTAGCCATGAAGAAGCTTAGGGCGATAAAGCCAGCAACGCCGTTAGAACAATATATGGAGCATATCGTTAAAACGCTGTTCCCAAGTACGTCAACGGTATTGCCAAGGAATGAGAGTCCCATATTAAAAAGCACGTTTCCCGAAATTTGGAAAAGGAAAACCTGGTGCTTATTCCGAAGCCGAACAAGCCGCTTGAAGATCCTTCTGGCTACAGACCGCTCTGCATGCTTGACGCTGCGGCGAAAATGTTAGAGAAAATCATTAGCACAAGGCTGGAAACCGCCATTTCACAGGCTGGAGACCTTTCGCCCATGCAATTTGGGTTCAGAAGGGCCAAATCCACGTTGGATGCACTATCGACAGTAGTCGACATAGCGGAGAAGGCGATTGAAGGGCAACGATGGAAAGGTGGCGGGAAAAAGTACTGCCTTATAACCACACTCGACGTTAAAAACGCATTTAATACGGCCAACTGGTCAAAGATAATTGATGCACTCGGCAGATTCCAAGTACCAGAGAATTTTATATACACCATAGAGGATTACTTCCGGAATCGTGTATTAAATTACGACACACGAAATGGCGTACGCTCAGGGGAGGCGTACCGCAGGGCTCAGTACTTGGCCCGCTCCTGTGGTGTCCATGGGCGCAGCAAAACAGTAGCTCTCCGATGCAGGACTGACACTAGCGGACCACAAAACAGATGCTGTCCTTGTAAGCAGCCGCAAGACGGTGGAAGTTGCCAAAATCGTAGTGGAAACGTGTACCATACAATCTAGCAGATCGATAAGATACCTTGGGGTCTTACTTGACATAAGACTCTCATTTAAGGAGCACCTGCAACATGTCAACACAAAGGGAGCAGAAACATGTAGAGCATTAAACCGCATAATGATGAATGCAAGGGGCCCCCCGGCAAGCACAGAGAATGTTGCTGATGAATGTTGTCAAATCGACCATACTTTATGGTGCACCGGTATGGGCAGAAGCGATGCAGCGCATAACGTACAGAAGGGGACTTGACTCTACATACCGTCTTGGCGCTCTGCGTGTTAGTCGTGGTTTCCGGACCATTTCCGATGACGCTGCACTAGTCATTGCAGGGATGACACCACTTGACATACTGGCAAAAGAGGCGCAAACGATTTTCCAGCAACGGCAGGGACAAGTATGGACCCCTTCGACCAGGAGAACAACTATCAAAATGGCGAAAGAAGCCAGCCTGGCAGAATGGCAGCATCGATGGGCAGTCTCAACAAAAGGTCGGTGGACCCACATGCTGATTCCTGATATAAATGCTTGGGTAAATAGGCGTCATGGCGAAGTCACCTATGAGCTTACGCAGTTTCTTAGTGGTCATGGCTGTTATAGGACATACCTGCACCGTTTTGGACATGAAACCAGTGATGAGTGCACATGGTGTCAAGGAGGTGGGGCGGAGTCACCTGAACACATCATATTCGAGTGCCCAAGGTCCCAGGAAGAGCGACGGAATTTGGCGGTGGAATTGGGAGAGACACCCACAGTCGAGAATCTTACGAAAAGCATGATGACAACAAAACGGTCATGGTCAGCAGTGTGCAACTACGCATTCGTGACTATGAGCAAGCTGAGGCTCCTTGAGCGGGAACATCACGCTGGCATAACTGATGCCTGCTATTATTCCTCCGATGCAATACCGCAAGGCAGTTCCGCAGGATACGCATGGCAGCAAACAAAATTTTTCTCCCCCTATTTGTGTATTTCTTTCCTACTTATTTAACCTATGTTATCACCTCCTATTTATTGTTAAAAACTTGTATAACTTTCACACTCTAAATAAACGAATTAAAAAAAAAAAAAAAACACACACGCAACTTACAAGTGCGCCAGAATATTGAGACTCCGTAAAATTTTTTCTTTTTCGGTGGTTTCTGCGATTGTTAAATAAAACAAAATATAAACAGAGTGCTCCAAATTGGTCTTCGAGGCTTACCACTACACGGATTCCCTGTACTCCAGCTGGTGGTCCCCATTCCACCTCTTTTGGTTGGCCAACGGGCCAAATCGACCCTATGAATAAGGGGGAGCGGCGAGAGGGTAACTAGCCACTCTTTTTTCCCGCCTCTCGCAACTTTTACTTGTGTGGGTGAGAAAAAAATTTGCCAAATTTCTCCACTTTCCTTCCACCGCGTTGCAGCAACAAATTCCAACAGCAGTGTTGATCAGCGCTAAAAGTTCAGGCTGATCCTGACGATGGATCATCAAGCTCGTTGCGATGACGGATCGGTGCAAGACGCACAATGGTTAGAGGCGGCATTTGCTAAGCGGCCAAGAATTGTTCGGTCCCCGCCTGGCAAATTTGAACATATGGAGGTGGAGACGGTGGCTTTACCCGCAATTAGCTCAGGCAGGAACACCGGTAATGGCTGTCAGCAGCCCGGAGACAACCGCCTCTCCAAAAGTTGTCTCTAATGTGGCGGAGTTAGACGCGCTGGTCTCACTTTTTTGGGAGATGGACACCATGTTTAACAAAGGAGATGATGGCAAAAAGCCAGTACGCCACATAAATCTCGACATGAAGAAT
Organism: Drosophila equinoxialis; assembly: GCA_018150345.1. Classification (NCBI taxonomy): domain Eukaryota; kingdom Metazoa; phylum Arthropoda; class Insecta; order Diptera; family Drosophilidae; genus Drosophila; species Drosophila equinoxialis. The sequence goes on along the minus strand of JAECWI010000853.1, from coordinate 615,114 downwards.
GCAATAGTGCATTCGAATGAATGCGAATGAAGGAGCTGCACGAAACGCTATGCCATATAATGATTGGTAGTAAAAACAGTAGTAAAGGCAAAGAGCGAAATAGCCACTCAAACCTCGCCTCTTAATGCTAGTAGGCCGAGAAACGGTGCAAAAAAGCTGGATGCGATGGGAAACACCCCCAAACGCCAGAAAGAGGACGTGGGTGCCCAGCGCAACACCCCCACGGTGATCTGGATCCAGATACTGGGCAGCGAGCCATTACGACAGAGCTGCAGGCAGCCCATGGAGCAGCGGAATGGCAAACTGTCTCAAGAAAAAGAGTGAGCAAGCCATCCTTGTGGAAAGCCAGGCCGGAGGTTATCTTAATTAAGGCGAAAGAGGGCTGCACATATGCCGAAATCCTGAATCTAGTTACTAAAAGAAGATCGTCAAGAGGACGAGAAAAACGGCTACCGGTGATCTACTTCTCGAGCTTAAGGGAGGTGGAAATGCAAATAGCAAGAAACTGACTGAAGATTTGAGCCAAGTACTGGGCCATCAAGCTTCAGTACGAGCAGCTGGAACCGATAAGTGGCTGGAAATGCGCAACCTCGACCATTTAGCGACTGAAAAAGAAATTAATAGGGCAATTAAACAAAAAATTGCTGATGACGTCGGACAGGTCAATATAAGGGGCCTTCGCAAGTCGTTCAGAGGCAAGCAGATGGCCATCTTAAACATGCCGCGGACTATAGCAGCCACATTATTGAGAGAAGGCTCCATTGAAGTTGGCTGGGACGTGTGTCCAATTCGAGAGAGGCAGGCTCAAAATAGATACAAGTGCCTATGCTTCGGCCAAAAAGAAGAAAGTTGCACTAGCGCCAAAGATCGCACGAACTAGTACCTTAGATGCGGCCAGACCGATCACAAGGCAGCCACATGCAACAACAAGCCAGTTTGTTTTAGTTGCGTAGACGCAAAACGCATGGATGCGAGCCATTACACTGGTAGTCGCCGTTGCCCAATGGTAACTACTGGAGAGCAAGTTTCGAATAAGAATATATGAAGCTTTTACAATTAAATTTAAATCACTGCTCAGCGGCGCACGACTAACTCGTGCAGTCAGTACTAGAACTGGAGATCGATCTGGCTATCCTGAGTGAGCCATACAGGGCGCTGTCTAGTAACTCCTGGGCTGCAGACACAACACACAATGCTGCGATCTGGAATTGCGGACCAAATGGCCAGCCTTTCCAAATGCTTCGTACGTGCGCTTATCGGAAAAGTGTGGGTCTACAGCTGCTACATGGCACCTAGCCTCTCATTACACGAGTTCGAATCGGCAGTAGATCAACTCTCTATGGATGCCAGAGGTAAGAGCAGGGTCATAATTGCTGGTGACTTTAATTCTTGGTCAACGGAATGGGGCAGCAGTCAGTCAAATGCTAGAGGCCGTACTCTGCTGGAGGCTTTGGCAGCTCTATATCTGGTAGTGCTGAATTCTGGCTCGGAGCACACTTTCCAGTGAGCTGGCTACGGATCCGTAATGCTGATAGACGCGATATCAACAGCGTGAGTTAACATCTTGGCCAAGTTTGTCGTGGTCGATATGTCTATTTAGTTTTCTATGAAATTAAAACTTCTGTCTTGTTTGACGTATAACACAAGAATGATTTATTCAGCAACAATGCCGTTCTCCCCTTCATTTAATTATGTATGTATATATGTGGGTATATTTGTATGTATGTATACATGTATATATGTATGTGTTATTCGTTGCCCTTTTTGTGGTGTGGTCCGTGGTTTGTGTAGTTAAAGGTGAATTCGTTGGTGTGGTGACCGGGTAGGTAACTCCTCCCCCCACTGGATTGCAGTGAGGGCCATAGCGGTGGTCTGAACGAAATTAGTAGCGACTGGTGGTGTTTGAGAACAATTGATCCTCTTTGCTTTGATTGTTTCCAGGTGGCGATTGTGTAGAATTAACTCTCCCGTGGAGTGGTTAATTTGGATTTTGGTGAACAGTGGTATTCTGGTCATGATATTATCATCTTTGCGCATTTCGAAATCATCGTAGGTGAGGTTGTCTATGATAGGTTTTAAGTCTCCCTTTCTGATTTCAGAATTTCCGGTTGTTCTCTGCATTGATGATTCCTTGTAGACAATTTGTATCCCACGTGGGGGCAAAAAAAATTTTTATCTTTAAGAGGCTTAATACATTATCTATTATAAATAACATGTTTAGGTTTTTTCAGATATTTAGTCTTGTCTTGGCAATGGTATAAGGTGAATGAATTTATAGTCTTTGAATAGGGAATTTCAAAGAGAAAAGAAAATAACCCAATCTTCATTCGTTGAATTCAAAATATGAACTGATTTTATTTACAAAAGTACGGAGTTTATATAGGATTATCTTAGGCTCTAGGAGGTAACAATTGTTCTTAGAAGATCTTATTCTAGACTCACACCCACGTATTTGGGGGTTGAAAATTTATTATTTTGGGCACAGCGTCGGTCACTTGACATCCTGCCGTTGTGATCTTTTGGGTTAGTTTAGAATTACAAGTGTTCTTTTGGGTTAGTTTAGAGTTACAAGTGTTTTTTCCCACATCGTGTGTGGCTGATTGTAATTTTAGACATATGCTAGGTTAGTTGTTTGGTACAAAGGTACAGTTGTATTGTGTTTTCTTTAGTGCATCTGATTTGGTGAAGCCAGGTCAGATGAACACTATGTTTATTCTTAAACATTCTGCAAAGGGCCACCAAATGCGGCGTTTTGGATTTTATTTTTATTGTTAGTTGTCTTAAACAAATTGTTGTTAATATTATCATTTGTAAGATAACTATTGTTAAGGAATCAAGATCAGTTATATGACGGACGTTCAACCTAGTCAATCTTATGTTCCTTCACCGATTGTAACTGACTTCCTATGCTTACCAATTCTGCCGTATGTATTACTGAGTTGGCTTCTACTGGTTTTTATAATATTTGGCATATTACCTAACGATTTCTGTTTGGGGATGTCTACCCACTCCTGAAGTGCATTACTGTGCTGACTTCTAGCCTTTTTATAAGGTGGAGAATTTAAAAAATAACTACCTTTACTTTTTGACTTGTTCCAATGTGATCTTTGCTCCACTATTTTGAAATATCGCTGATTGCTGAAATTTGAGTGGTTATTCTGGTCATTATTAAATGTTGTCCGTTTATAATTATTTTGCCATATCTGCTTTTTTGGTAGCACAGTTTCGGACAATTTACTACCGGAATCTATTTTAATATTATTTTTTAGATAGTCATTATCTAATTGAACCATTGCCTTCTGAATATTTTCATTTTTTACTGGCTCTGGGATATATACTTTTTCTTCCCCAATTTTCACTTTACCTCCAATGTGAGGTCCTGCCGGGGGCCATAAATTTATTTCTTGAGGTTTACTGTTGTATTTCTTTGGAATTGAGTTATTTTTATTTTGAAATTTATCTTTCTTTTTCTCCCAACTTTGTTCAAAACATGTGACATCTATTGTTGTTGCCACTACAGATTTATTCTGATTGGATTTGGTGCATCCCGAGACGATCCAACCAAATTGAGTATTTTGGCCTAGCAGGCCATCAATCTTTGTAATTCCCCCTTTTAAGATTTGGGTATATACGTTTACTCCCATTATTATGTCAATCCTACCAGGTTTATTAAAGGTAGGATCAGCTAGAACGTAAGTTTGCCATTTTGACATATCCACGTTTGCTATTTTTAATGGAAGAGCTTTCATTAACTTTGGCAACACAATTGCCTCAACCTTAAGATGTCCTTTCCAAGGATTTCGCGTCTTCACATCTATCTTTACCTTATATTTTGATTTATTACATTTTATTGAGGACACGCCACTTATTTCTGTATATTGTTTAATTTTTGGTAGTTTTAATATTTGAGCGGCTTCTTCAGATAAAATAGTGCTCTGAGAGCCATTATCAATTAAGGCTCTTAATGTTTCATACTCTCCATTTATTTTTTTAACTTGTATTAGAGCTGTGGCCAACAGTTTTTGTTGTTCCGTAACACAAGTATTTACTCTCTCCTGTTTTTCCCCAAAATGAAGCAGGGTATGGTGCCCCTTGCTGCACATTGAGCAGACTATTTCATTAGTGCATCTCTTGTTGCTTGAATGCTTCAAGCATCTTGTACATAGTTGTACTTTTTTTGCTATTTCCGTCCTTTCTTTAGGTGTTAGCGCTTTAAACTTATAGCACAGAGGTGCGCTATGCCAGGGACCTTTGCAGATCGGACAACTATCTTTAAACACTGCAGCCGACGTTTTTTGTAACGGTTTTTTGTCTTCCTTTCTCATGGCACTAAGCGAGCAATACCTTTGCTCTAAGTACTCCATGACATCAGATAGCAATTGTATCTGCTTTGTTTTTCTAATTTGACTCTCATATAATTGTAGAGTCTCCCTGTCAAATTTCCGAAGTATGAGTTGAGCGACTATTACGTCAACTTCATCGGACAAATTTGCTTTAATTTTAATTAAGTGTATTGACTCATTAATTATGTCAATCACTCCTTTTACACCTTTTGCGGATTCATTGTTGATCATCGGTAAATCAACGATCCGACTTAATTGTTCGGAAAATACCCTCCGATTATTTTCATATCGCTTGTTTAATAATTCCCAAGCGGCACTATAATTGTCAGCTGAACCTGACAATAGATGGGCTACCATGCTCCTTGCTTCGCCCTTTAACGCGGATTTTAAATAATTGAACTTAAGAGCAAGACTTAAATCCTCTCTTTTTTCAATCAGTTCCGCAAATAGTTCTACAAACAGGTCCCATTCTCTAGGTTCCCCAGAAAATGTGGGTACCTGTATTTTCGGCAACACCGGTAATTCGCCTCTCACGGTTACATTCTCATCTTTACAATTTTCCTTATTGTTCATTTTCATTTCTAGCATTGATAATGAATTTCGGACGTCGAATTCTAAATCCTCCATAGTATTCTTAAATTTTGCATCCATTGTTATTACTTGGCATGCCCGTACCTTCTTCCATAAATAATTTATTTTATTAATATACATTATCCATGTTCCATTGCCTGTTGATTTCAACTCAACTACCTCCAAATATTCCTGAAGCTGTCGGACTCTATCCATAAATATCTCCTGGTTTCCACTACCGTTTTCATGACTGGAGGTCGCGTTTCCCCGCGACTCTCCGATGCTGACCTCAACATTTTCTGACATCGTTGCATCTGCTTCACTGCTCTCCGATTCAACAGTGCCCCGCCTACTTGACTCTCCTTTGGCTATTAATCTGGCTATCATCTCTAAACCCTCCTCATACTTTCCATCTGTAAAATAGTAGTGTTCGGTTACACCACTCTGTATCATTTGGCTATGGTAACTAATCCATTGCTTCTGAATCTCAGTTAATTCATTAAGAATCTTGCTAGTTAACTTACTAGCATCTAACTCTTCTATCTTCTTTACTCTTTTGTGCAACTCGTGTTGCTTCCCTAACAATTTTTCAGTTTTGGTAGGGAACATTTTTGTTTTATGCGTATATTAGGATATCGATATAAGTATATAATAATAAAAATAGATAGATGTACTTATAACTATCTTAATTTATATCTTATCTGATGATCCTGTTGTTGACACCGTTCGCCACTGTTGTCCGCCAAGTAGGGTTTGCCAAGTAAAATTTTGCCAATAATCTGCTGCTGCTTGTCTGCCAATGGGTTTGCCGATAGTTTGCTGGTGGTTCGCCGTTTCTTTAACTTCGCCTTGCCTCCAGTTGCCTCTCCTCTGCAACTATCTCGTTGCTCTGTTGCTATCTCTAGTTGCCGACTTGCAACTATATATATAGCGTTTATATACACTAAACAATTAAAAATTTTTTACTTTCGATATTAGGGCTTCGAATACGCCACACACAAAAACTCCCGCCGCCGAAATTACTACAGTTGCTCCACTAGCCAAACTGTCTTTAAAATCGGACGCACGCACTTTTTAATTATTAAGCAATATTTTGCTTTTTGTTTTATACTCTGTCTCTTACCACTGGTGGGGAAAACAAGAGTTGTTTTATTTTTGCTACCTTTAGCTGATCTTAGCATTTACACTTGCATAAGAATTCAGACTTTAAGGAGCTGATTCAATCTCTGAGTCTCTTACCACTGGTGGGGGAAAACTACAGAGTTCTCGAAGGACCAAAATGATTAGGGATTCCCGGAGAGCAGAGAAAATAACCCAATCTTCATTCGTTGAATTCAAAATATGAACTGATTTTATTTACAAAAGTACGGAGTTTATATAGGATTATCTTAGGCTCTAGGAGGTAACAATTGTTCTTAGAAGATCTTATTCTAGACTCACACCCACGTATTTGGGGGTTGAAAATTTATTATTTTGGGCACAGCGTCGGTCACTTGACATCCTGCCGTTGTGATCTTTTGGGTTAGTTTAGAATTACAAGTGTTCTTTTGGGTTAGTTTAGAGTTACAAGTGTTTTTTCCCACATCGTGTGTGGCTGATTGTAATTTTAGACATATGCTAGGTTAGTTGTTTGGTACAAAGGTACAGTTGTATTGTGTTTTCTTTAGTGCATCTGATTTGGTGAAGCCAGGTCAGATGAACACTATGTTTATTCTTAAACAGTCTTTGTTTATGTAGGGGGGCTCGAACTTCCTTTTTGTTTGTGGCAGCTAAATGAATTTTTCTCTTTTCTTTCTTTTCTTCCAAAAAAAGTGCAGACGCGCAGAGATTTTCACTTTCACTTGTATATTCAGTCACAGGTATAATTCAACTAAAAACTAGCTTAATTAAGAGCAGGGCACCAAGCCCCGCTTGGAGCGAAGTGTGGGGAGTTCTTTTGTAGGGAGAGCGATGGGCATCATCGGGAGAGCTGCGCGAGGTGAAAGCTTCCGCCTCCTTTAACTATTGTGTTGCCCGTTTGGACATAAACATGCTCCCCCCCTTGCAGGAGTGCAAGACCCAGGCAGTCTAATGGCACGCTCCAGACAGGGTCCAGCCAAAGACTGTGCGCATCGCAATTGGCCGCCCGCCAACCCCGGGTAGACTCCCCTCTAACATGACCTCCGCACCCAGGACCAAAGACACCGACGACGGTCGGTAGAAAGTCTCATCCGCTCACCCGAGAGCTTGGAGTGCGGCAGCACAAGCCATCGACCACCTTCAGGATCGCCTCCAATCGCCATCCATCACTGATTGGGGACCGGATCACTGCTGCCACCGCTTTCTCTGTCCCTATATTGACGGCTGTCAATTTAATGGCCGTTGCCAGTGACGTCGCCATCGACGATACCGCCGAACAAGGATCCACGAGGGCCTTCACGTCGGAGGTTTTTCCCCCCGTCGGCATCAGATGTGGATTGCGGTGCTGCAGCAGTGTGGCCAGTGTCAGCTTAGGATCGGAGGCTGGCGTTGGTGCGATCCTTCGTCTGGAGGACTTCAGCTGTTTGCGGAATAGTGGCGGCACGTGAGTCGAGTCGTGATATCGATAGGCGGCTCAAACGCGCCAAATTCAAACCACATAATTTCCGATTCCCTTCTTTCGCCTAATTATATTTGTCCATATTTATAAATTATATATATAATTTTTCCGGCCAATATTTTGCGCCCATATATATATCCGCCCATATTTATGAATAAATATAAGTTAACACCATACAGCAGCATTGGCGGCTGCAACAGCATCAGCCGCAGCGGCATCAGCATCAGCGGCAGCAACAGCATCAGCAGCATCAGCCGCAGCATCAGCGGCAGCAACAGCTTCAGCATCAGCAGCAGCAGCATCAGCCGCAGCGGCATCAGTATCAGCGGCAGTAGCAGAAGCGCCAGCATCAGCGGCAACGGCAGCAGCGCCATCGGCAGGAGCAAAAGGGGTAGCGGGCAGGAGGAGGAGCAGCAGCGGAGTATGGGCAGAACGGGCCAGGAGCCCGAAGCCGAAGGTGGCTGCGGGTATAACACCCGGCAGACATGAACAGAGAAAATAAACAATTATAACGTGAGACCGAACCAAAGGCTTGATAATTGGGAGGTGTGCGTGCCGTTGGGGGACGGAAATCAAATCCTTGCTGCAGCAAGGTGACCTCCTCAAATAAGAGGAAGTTAACTGGCGCCCGAGCAGGGACCGTCTTCCGTCGCGTCTTTTGATAATAAAATTTTTTTTTTTTTTTTTTTTTTTTTTTTCCTCGCCCATAAGTGCCTTGAGCGAATGTGTTCCCAAAATAAGTAAAAAAGTGAAAAAAAAAAAAAACAAAAAAAATTTAAGTTTTGTTTCTTGTGAATGCCCGCCGAAAAAAAAAAAAAAAAGTGGATGGTTACACAATAAACATTTTGGAATCGCTGTCAGGAATTTGTGCATTGGATGATGTAACATTTCTCCGAATCTCAGCAAATACAATTTTTCAGTTGTTCTGCGTGTGCCGAACAATTCAATAATTCTAGTTAACCTGCGACCGCTGCGACGCTTCTAAATTCCTATGAAGTAAAAGCAGCGCGAAGCAATTGTTTCAATTGCTCTGCGTGTTCCGAACTTCCTTGGAACCCTGACAAGCGCAACTTTTCTTGTCGCTCAGCGTCAGCCGCTACGCACCTAAAATTCCTATGAAATAAAAGCAGCGCGAATCAATTGTCTCAATCGCTCTGCGTGTGCCAAAGTTCCTTAGAACCTGACATACGCAACAACTCTTTTTGCTCTGCGACCGCCGTTACGTACCTAAAATTCCTATGAAATAAAAACAGAGCAGATCAAATACATACTTCAATTATTCTGCGTGTGAGTGTAGCAAACGCAACAATTCTAGTTAATCTGCGATCGTCGCGAAGCAGTTTGAATTCCTGTGAAATAAAAGAAACGCAGAACAGCCCTTGATTTGATGTACAATTTTTGTTTCAAGATCACTCTCCCTAAATCTGTCAAACAGTCAAGTCGTGGTTTATTTTTTATATCACCTTGCCAAGGATAAATAAAGTCTCTGACAAATCCTTAAGTTTATTTTTGCTTTGCCAAGGATAAATAAATTCTGTGACAAATCCTTAAGTTTATTTTTGCTTTGTGTAACCGGGGTTCAAAACCCTGTCGGTGAATGGCATAGGTAAGAAATTCATAAAATAATCAAACAAATTTTTTTTTTTTTTTTTTTTTTGTGTCGCCGAGTGGATGTAAAGTGTTGGTTTCAAAAAATAAAAATAAAGTTTTAATTTTTTGTGTCCGGGGTTCAAATCTCCATCAGTGAATGATATAAAAAATAAAAAGAATATCCGCTGAAAATTAAAGTGGTTGGAACTCAAAGAGTTAATTTGGAAGTGAAATTTTGCATTCTCATTGGCGACATAAACGAATAAGGATTTTTTAAAAAAAAGGGGAATAACATTCGTTCAGCAATTAATGGGCTCTCGCGAACGTGGCGGTTGGCGGTCACCTACAAAAATATTAACGAGTGTCAAATCCACCGCGAGTGGCAAGTTTATGAAGAATAGAATAAAATAAAAAAGCGCAGGTATTGGCCACCAGTGGTGCTTCCCACCGAAGGTATCCTCCCAAATGAGGATGTGGAGTCACCTCCACCTAAGTAGGTCCTTGTTAGGACTAAAAGGGATAATGGAGACCTCCCTGAACCGACATAGGGGGGCATCACGATAGGCAGCCTTGCGACAATTAAAAACGAAAATATTCAAAAATTGAGAACAAAAAGCAAATAAAATTGGGAATTAACAAAAAAAAATAAAAAAAAACACAATATAAAAAAAAAAAAAAAAAAAAAAAACAAGTACATTTACATACAAACACTTATTCCATTTTTTCATATTTTCACACAGCACCATCGTTCTTTGGAGAATTTGGAGTGTTTGAAAAACGGAAGAACTGCAAACTACACTGTTATATTTGGAGAAGGAAGAAATACTTACAACACTAACATACGATAATTAAATAACGGGTGAGTGAAGAAGTTGCCTCTTTGAAATTGTACTTTGAATTCATTTTGGGGCGAATAAAACCCACACATACCCAATTAAGGATAGTTTTGACTCAGCAATAAAAAACGTTCGAAAACAAAATTTAATGAATAAAACAAAAAATCATACCCAATTTCATTCTAGAAAAAATTAAATTACATTATTGAAATAAACTGAAAAAATTTATTATTTTTATATTTTTAAAAATCGATAAACTGAAAAAATTTATTATTTTATTAAATTAAAAAAAAAAAAAATAAGTTGGAAAACAGAAAAAAGTACAAACAATGGAAGAAATTAAACAGTCAATTACATGTTTGGTAGAACAAGTGGCAGTGTTGACCGAGGAGCTAAAAAAGCAAGGGGAGAAAGTAACAATCTTAGAAGATAGGCGCGGGGAAACTGTGGTCGAAGTGGCTAGCCAACCCACTCGCGCAATAAACGAATTTGACCTTATGCAGATAGCAACCCTCCCCGATTGCGTAAAGGAGATGGAAATATTTTCAGGCGAAGCCTGTATGTTTACCGCGTGGATACGAAGAGCAGATATAATCATCCAGGATTATCAGGTAGTTAGGGACAAGCCTATGTATAGGGCAGTGGTTCTCCATCTGAGATCCAAAATACGGGGCGAAGCAGATGAGATGCTCTACATATGCAACGTGCCCAATGATAGTTGGGAGGAAATAAGGGCGACATTAGCCTCTCATTATGAGGACAAACGAGACCTAGGAACTTTGGAATACCAAATGAGTGTGATGGTCCGAAATAACTCGACCATAGAAGCATTTTACTCCCAGATCAACAAGCATCTTTCACTTATTATAGAGAAGCTTAAGAGCGAGAATCACACTAGAGAAGCTCTTGAAGCGTTAATTCATTCGTACCGTGAAAGGGCCTTGCGCGCATTTGTAAGAGGATTGTCACCACAATTATCGGCTTTGGTAACAGTTAAAGACCCAAAAACGTTAGGAGAAGCTTATTATACGGCCCTAGAACTGGAAATTGTTATTTCAGCTGGAAAGCCCTCCCTAGCATACGCCTCTAACGAAACTTGGCACACACGCACAAACACCCCTTACTACCGACCCCGACCCATGTATCGGCCTTCCTTCGCTACGTCATACGTACCCCCCAAGAGCAACATATACCATGTCTTATCCTCACCAACAAAACCCAATACCGTATCGTTATGCGTTACCTTCCAGGCCTCAGGCTCTGACACCGGCTATAAAACTAGAAGCAAGTGGATCAGGCCAATCTAGGAGCCGTTTCCGGAATTATGGGAATGGCAGTAGCCAAAAGAGGAACTCTTCTGATTCCATGAATCCCTTTAGAAAGGAACAACCATTATATCATATGGCCACTGACGGTGGCGTAGTAAAAGAACCCTCACACATAAACATTGTGGGAGAATCCACCTCCGAAAATGGTGAATATGCCACACGCGTGGCACTTGCCCAGCCATCAAATTCGAAGAGAATCGAGATCGAAGATCAAGTAAATTTTATGAAAAAGGCCTATCCAGCGTACCCTACATAGAATACGTTGATGCAGATAGAAAGGTGCGACAGTTTTTAATCGACACTGGCGCAAACAAAAACTTTATTAGTCTAGATCTTTCGGAGGGTGCTATTCAACTTCAAAAACCCTTCCTAGTACAATCAGCAAATGGACCCATAAAAATTTCACAATACCTCATTGGACCTTTCTTCGCTCCTCTGGGTAATGATATTCCACTAACCTTCTTTACTCTTCCTAATTTAAAAAGTTTCGATGGCATTATAGGAGATGATACACTAAAGAAATTGAAAGCGAAAATTGATAGGGAACATAACGTCTTAATCATAGAACCAGGGGTGGTAATACCACTTCTGAACCGGGAATCGACCCAACTTAATTTTGTCATAGAAGAAGGGCACCCCCAGGAAATCAAATCCATTATTGAGACACTAATTAATGAGTTCGCTTCCGTATTCGACCCGGTTACGCCTGGTGGCTCTGTGGAAACCCGAATCAAAGCAACAATTCGGACTAATACCCAAGAACCCATCTATTCTAAGTTCTACCCCTATCCAGTCAACATGCGGGACGAGGTTGACCGACAAGTCGCTGAACTTCTTCGTGACGGCATGATACGACCCTCAGAAAGTTCCTATAATTCTCCAGTGTGGGTTGTCGCTAAAAACCAAAACCAAATGGAGAAAAACAGTTTCGTATGGTAATCGATTACAAACGATTAAATGCTGTCACAATACCAGATACCTATCCAATTCCTGACATTACATCTACGTTAGCTAGTTTAGGCAAGGCGAAACTCTTTACGACTCTTGACTTAACCTCGGGGTTCCATCAGATACATATGGATCCCGCGGACATTCCAAAAACCGCATTCTCAACTCTTAATGCAAAATATGAATTTCTCAGACTACCCTTTGGGCTCAAAAACGCTCCAGCCATATTCCAAAGAATGATCGACGATGTTCTTAGAGACTATATAGGAAAAATTTGTTATGTTTACATTGATGACATAATTGTTTTCAGTGCTACTTATGAAGAACATTGGCACAACCTCAGGGCAATATTTTCAAGGCTTCGTGAAGCAACCCTACAAGTAAATTTAGAGAAGACACACTTCCTGAAAACCAGTGTTGAATTCCTGGGCTACGTTGTCACATCTCAAGGGATTAATGTAGATAGGAAAAAAGTAGAGGGAATGTTAAAAATACCGCCTCCCACCAATCTGAAACAGCTCAAATCCTTTTTAGGCATGACATCATATTACAGAAGATTCATCAAAGATTATGCGAAAATTGCCAAGCCGCTAACAAATCTCACCAGAGGAAAAAACGCACAAATCAAGGCCTCACAATCCAAGAAAGTTTCCATTGAGCTTGGCCCACTGGAACTAGAAGCGTTTAAAGACCTTAAGACCCTTCTTTCTTCATCGGAGGTTTTAGCTTTTCCAGATTTTACAAAACCTTTTCATCTTACTACCGATGCATCGGACTTTGCTCTCGGCGCCGTGTTGTCCCAAGTTAGCTCAGGAGAAGATCGTCCTATATCATACATCTCAAGATCGCTTGACAAAACTGAAGAAAATTACGCCACCATTGAAAAGGAGATGTTAGCCATTGTCTGGGCTCTGGACAACCTACGAACGTTTCTTTATGGGGCTGGCTGCATAAAAATCTATACGGACCACCAGCCGCTTACGTATGCCATGAGCAATAGGAACTTCAATGCAAAGTTGAAACGTTGGAAGGCGAAAATTGAAGAATACAATCATGAGCTGATCTATAAACCGGGCAAGGCAAACGTGGTTGCGGATGCGTTATCGCGTATCCCCTATGCCCCCAAACAGTCGGACACGAATCTATTGGTCCTTCATGACACAGACTCGTTGGCAACAATGCACAGTGGACAACGAGACGCTTCTGACCTTATTCCCCATATGGAAGTCCCAATAAATGTGTATAGAAACCAGATTATTTTCGAACCATCGCGATCTGTCTACTCTTGTATTAACCCACACCCCGGGTTCAAGCGTCACCTAGTCCCATTGAAAACATTGACCACTTTAGAGATAACTAGTTTGCTAAAGACTTACATCAATCCATCTGTAATTAATGGAATAAAAATACCTGAAAGCCATTTGCAGCTCCTACAAACATGTTACCTAGATTTCTTTAAGTCCTACAAGCTCAGGATCACACAAAGGCTGGTAACTGATTTAGTAGGAGAAGACGAGATTCTCGAAGCAATTGATAACGAACATCGCAGAGCCCATAGAAATCCCGAAGAGGTCAGACGTCAGCTGTTAGAACGATGTTATTTTCCAAAAATGGCAAACAAAATAAAAACGTTTACGGCAACTTGTCAGATCTGCAAGGTACACAAATATGACAGACACCCTAATAAGCCCCTTCTACAGCCAACCCCTGTACCGAACTATCCGTGCGAAATTCTACACGTAGACATCTTCATGTTGGAAAAGCACAAGTTTCTTAGCTGTATAGACAAATTTTCCAAATTCGCCAAGCTTTTCCCTCTAGAATCTAAATCGTCTCTCAAACTACGTGAGAAACTAGCAGAAGTGCTTCACTATTTCACGGCACCTAAAATTCTGGTGATGGACAATGAGCGGGGCCTCCTTTGTCCAACAGTTCATAATTACCTAAGATCATTGGAAATAGAGGTATACCACACCCCAACGCAGCGAAGCGAAGTAAACGGTCAAGTCGAAAGATTTCATTCAACATTCTTAGAAATCTACAGGTGTCTAAAAATAGAGTTTCCGTTTCTTAAGGTAACTGAACTCGTGCCTATGTCAGTTGATAGGTATAATAACTCGGTCCACTCAGTGACGAAACGAAAACCGGTTGACATTTTTCTTGACAGGGTTTCCCGAATAAATTATCAAGGGCTAACAAATTTCAAACGCGAAACATTTGAGGACATCAGGGGGCTGATCGAACGTCGACAAGAACTTGCCATTAATAGACAAGTAAAAAACAAAAGACCCATTCAGTACGCCGAAGGGGAAACAGTCTTTGTTAAAAATAAGCAGATCAAGGGTAAAGAAAAGAAGTTATACAGTAAAGAAGAAGTGCAGGAAAATAGAAAAGTGACAGTTCGTACTAAGTCTGGTAAACTCATTCACAAGGCACACCTTAAATCTAACCGTAAGCATTCATAATTGGCACATTTGGCCTTTCTACTATTAATTTTTCGTCGTTGCTGATTTTCTACGTTTTTCTTTGGGTATGTCGCGATTAAAAAATTATTCGAAATCACTCTTTTTTATCAAAATAATTAATAACTGGCACTCTTCACAAACCTGGTAAACAATAATAAACAATACCATTTAAGAATACTAACCTAACATTATAAGTAATATTTAATGTCTCCACCAACAAAGATGCCCACTTCACAACAGTCTGCTACAGCTCATTTCTTCAGCTCCTGTTATCCCAAAGCTCGCTTGAACCGCTGACCTGCGCCACACCAACTTTACAATTGAAGATGCAAGACAAAAAGCTGCTCTGATTGCAGATAGCTATGCTGACAAGACATTAAATGGACTTGGCAAAACGTAAACCGTTGTCCTATTTTGCCGACCCAGAACCTATCGGATGGGCATTCCTGGAAAACATTACGGGTATCACCTACACACCGAGGCTGCAACATGTTGATCCGCGGGACGCAGATCTTTAGAGGGGGAGGAGTTAACACCATACAGCAGCATTGGCGGCTGCAACAGCATCAGCCGCAGCGGCATCAGCATCAGCGGCAGCAACAGCATCAGCAGCATCAGCCGCAGCATCAGCGGCAGCAACAGCTTCAGCATCAGCAGCAGCAGCATCAGCCGCAGCGGCATCAGTATCAGCGGCAGTAGCAGAAGCGCCAGCATCAGCGGCAACGGCAGCAGCGCCATCGGCAGGAGCAAAAGGGGTAGCGGGCAGGAGGAGGAGCAGCAGCGGAGTATGGGCAGAACGGGCCAGGAGCCCGAAGCCGAAGGTGGCTGCGGGTATAACACCCGGCAGACATGAACAGAGAAAATAAACAATTATAACGTGAGACCGAACCAAAGGCTTGATAATTGGGAGGTGTGCGTGCCGTTGGGGGACGGAAATCAAATCCTTGCTGCAGCAAGGTGACCTCCTCAAATAAGAGGAAGTTAACTTATATATATATTTTTTCCAGCACTATCGGGCCCATATTTATATATCCGCATGTATTTATAAATTATATATATAATTTTTCCGGCCAGTATTTTGAGCACATATATATATCCGCCGATATTTCTAAATAAATATATATATATATTTTCTTCCAGCACTATCGGGCCCATATTTATATATCCGTCCATATTTGTAAATCATATATAATTTTTTCCGGCCAATATTTTGCGCCCATATATATATCCGCCCATATTTATAAATAAATACATATATATGTGGGATGTGCATTCGCGAAGTGTATCAATCCCACTGTACACGAGAGACGAGACGTCGATCAAGAGAGAGCGTGAGCGTGTAAGAAAAGACGATCAAGAGGGATGACAAACGAATGAGAGATGACGATGAGAGAGATGGTTTTTGCGCGTCAAACAAGACGGACGTGTTTTGAGGTCTTGCGTCATAGTCGGATGCAAGGTCAAGTCGAGTACCAGAGACGGGTGCTATAAGTCGTGTGTCAAAGTCGGACACTTAAAGTCGAGCGCCAAAGTCGGGCGCGAAAAGTCGAAGCGTCATAGACGGACGCCAAAGTCGAGCCGAGCCAAACGTCGATTGTCATTTCACATAGTGTAATCTCTATAAAGTCGTATTTTCACGTAAACCCCCTAGACTATAATTATATCGTTAAATAAAACCCCACATATATTTTTTCCAGCACTATCGGGCCCATATTTATATATCCGCCCATATTTATAAATTATATATATAATTTTTCCGGCCAGTATTTTGAGCACATATATATATCCGCCGATATTTCTAAATAAATATATATATATATTTTCTTCCAGCACTATCGGGCCCATATTTATATATCCGTC
Organism: Drosophila equinoxialis; assembly: GCA_018150345.1. Lineage (NCBI taxonomy): Eukaryota > Metazoa > Arthropoda > Insecta > Diptera > Drosophilidae > Drosophila > Drosophila equinoxialis. Next base: position 598,596 of record JAECWI010000853.1, on the reverse strand, counting down.
CATATTTGTAAATCATATATAATTTTTTCCGGTCATTATTTTGCGCACATATATATATCCAGATCCAGATTTATATAAAAACGTATATTTTTCTATGCCCTATACATCTTTATTTATATACTTCATCCGCGTTTTTGTCTTATACGTACTCCCATCGTTACTTACGAATCCAGCTAAACTTGTGTTGTAATCACTCCGCTTGATCTACGTGTAATTTTCGATCTGCATTCGTGCGTTCGTATATTGTTCCGCATATATCCCCATTAAGAGGGCTCCGTTTCCGAGCCAAGCGTGAGAGAATTCTCCCGCAATCCTGCGGGCACAGTGACAAAATTCTTGCGTTGCCTTTCCGAAATCAAAAAGCGCACAAACGCGCTCTTCGTCGGTAGGGTCGTCCCCTGAGTATGTCCACGGAGCCGTCCAAGACTGCGCCGAAGTCTAACAGTCTTTCGTCCACCTCTGCAGCTCCGGAGAAGGTTCGGCCTCCGAAGTCTCCGGTGATCGCGAAGCGTACGGACATTCCCCGCAAGTCCACGTCTGCTCGCAGCCTGAGCGAATCCCCAAGGTCCCGTCCGTCTTCGTCCAGCCTACCTAAAGGGCGCATAGTCTCGGCTAAAGACGCCAGCGAACTCAAAGGGCGTTCCAAGCTTTCAGTAGAGGCTCAGATTCCGCACGTTATTGTGACGCACTGTTCTGACGTTCCCGTCACCCGATCCGTATCCCAAGAGCGTAGAGAACGATCAAGAATGTCCCTCTCCGATTTCGTTCTGGCGAGCGACGCTTTGACTCTGTTCGAAGCTCGTGAGAGTGAAGCTCTAACTTCTGAAGTGCCCTTATTTTCCATTAAAATGCACTTGGAGCAGCTCAAATCCCTTTGGTCAACTGACGAGATGGAATACTCCCGGTGTCACAAGGCCTTGTTGACCCAACCAGACGAGGACAGCCTAGCCAACATAAGCCACATCAAAGCGAAGCACGAATCCGCTTACGCGGCGTATGTGCGATGCGGGACGTTGTTCGGAGAGCGCATCGAGCAGCTCTCGGCAGAGATGGCGAGTTTTAGGCGTCAGCCCACCGCTCCGTCGGGACCTCCGGGTCATAGAGTTCCTCCGTGTGAGGTGGAGACATTTGATGGCGACAGCCTAGCATGGCCCACATTCCGCGATTTGTTCGCTGCCATTTATATCGCCAACCCGTATTTGTCTCAAGTGGAGAAGCTCTATCACTTGAACGCCAAGATTCGTGGGGAAGCGGGAACCATCGTGGCGAAGTCCCCCCTGACAAATGAAGGTTTCCAGGCTGCGTGGGAGAACCTCACCGCACGGTACGAAAATAGCCGTCTGCTTGTCATGACTCAAGCCAGACAACTCCTTCAGATTCCCGCGGTGGCACTAGAGTCGGGCAAAGCATTGCGAGAACTGCAGACTGCGTTCCAAGGGGGTCTTACCGCTCTTAAGCGTTCGGGTGTTAGCACTGAGAATTGGGATGTCTTACTTATCGCCATATGCACTAGCAAATTGTCGAAGGCTACAATCCTCCTGTGGGAACAATCAGTGCCAAATAAGACTGTCGTCTCCACTTGGTACGATTTGAACCAATTTCTCACCGATCGGTATCGTGTCCTGGATGCCACCGAAGAACATAAGTCGGTTCCGAGTGTTCAAGCCATCCCCAGTGGCCCCCGCAAATCCTCTGCGACGATGAAGGTTCAAGCGTGTTCCGCGAAAGCTCAGCTCAAACCAGCGTCTTGCAAGCTTTGCCATCGGGAGAATCATCCAATACGACTCTACCCTAGTTTTCTTGACATGCCTGTTCAGAGGCGTTTGGAAACCATTAGACAGCAGGGACTCTGTTTGAACTGTTTTGCCCGCGGTCATCAAGTGAAGGGCTGCTCCAGTGCGCATAATTGCCATACCTGCAAGGAACGTCATCACACGCTGTTGCATCCTAGTGACGTGTCGCCAACCGCCGCGCAAGCCACACCATTCGGTGCCACAGAGCGTCCGTCCACGGGCAATCAGCTCACAAATGCTCAAAGTTATTTTGCATCTACCCCAGGCAGAGGGCTTTTAGGCACTGCGATTGTCACTCTACACCATCGCGGGGTGGAACACCATATTCGGGCTTTGATCGACTCGGGAGCCTATTCAACCTTCCTATCCGAACGTGTCTTCAACATGGTCCAGCCCCCTTTTATCCAGTAGACGCCGCAGTTACTGGCATGGGCCAGAGTGATGGAGGATGCGCCGACAAGGTGTGTCTGCTGATGCTGTCTCCTCCGCGTGACAGGCTGAACAAGGTTGAGGTCTCCGCCCTGGTCGTATCCAAATTACCGGGGGCCATTCCGACGGCTCCATTTCTTAACATGGTTCCGACGCAGTCACTCGATCGCCCCCTGGCTGACCCGTATTACAACAAGCCCGCGCCTATTGAAATGATTATCGGTGTAGACCTGTTTTCACACATCCTCGGAGAGCGGATCAAAAAGGATATGGGTGATTTCGTCGGACTGGAAACCATCTTTGGATGGGTTCTGTGTGGAGTGATCATGCCTGACCCTCCGGTGACTCGATTAGGTTTCGCTGCACGGACGCGAGTCAATCCAGAAGCAAAACTTGATGTACTTCTCACCAAGTTTTGGGAGGTGGAAGACCTTCCTGCAAAGCCGGAAAAGGAGGATGATGTATTCTGCGAGCGAAATTTTCAGGAGACTACCCGAAGAGAAAAGGACGGCCGATATATTGTGTCCCTTCCGTTCAAATGTCCGAATAGCGTCGATTTGGGTCATTCAAGACCGATCGCGCTAGCTCAATTCCTGCGGAATGAAGCACGCCTTCTCAAGGATCCCGTCCTAAAAACGCAGTACGATGCCATCATTCGAGAATACGAGGAATTGGGTCATATGAGTCGGGTGACGCCGCCTCAAGATGAGAAAAACTTCTATCTCCCCCATCACCCGGTGTTTAAGCCCGATACCACCACCACCAAGGTACGCGTGGTATTTAACGCGTCAAGCCCCTCCACACGAGGCGTCAGCCTTAACCATGTCTTGCACACCGGGCCTACGCTTCAGGCCGATCTCACGCTTCAGGTACTGAAATGGCGTTTCTTTCAATTCGTTTTCAACGCTGACATAACACAGATGTATCGACAAATCCGAGTCGACCCCAGGCATACCCCCTTTCAGCGGATCCCCTACCGGGATCGCTACGGCAATATTCAGGACTATGAGCTACAAACCGTCACGTTTGGGGTTAACTGCGCGCCATTCTTGGCGATCCGAGTTCTTTTACAACTAGCCCAAGACGTGCAAGCGATGTACCCTCTGGCGAGCGAAATCCTTCGGAACTACATGTATGTTGATGATGTCCATGCCGGCGCTCATACTGAAGACGACGCCCGTCTCGCCATACGAGAGCTTCAAGCTGCCCTCCAATCTGCGGGCCTCCCGCTTCGGATGTGGACTTCCAATAAGAAGGAAGTACTTCAAGCTATCCCGAGAGAGCACCTGCTGCGAGAGGATTTTCTCGAGCTGAAGACGCGAGCACCGCAAAAACCTTAGGAATCCGCTGGCAAGCCGCCGAGGACGTCTTTTTCTTCACCGTAGCGGACCCACCATTGCAGGAGCCGATCTCCAAGAGGCAGTTTCTGTCCCATATCGCCAAACTCTTCGACCCCGCTGGCTGGCTAGCCCCATTTGTTATCCGAGCGAAGATATTTATGCAGCAAATCTGGCTAACCGAACTGGCTGGGATGACGCTCTGCCACCTCTCCTGCTGCAGCAATGGCACGAATTCCTGCAGGATTACCCAGGCCTCAGTCAACTCCGCATCCCCCGTTGGCTAAACACCAGCGATACGCTCTCGTGGGAGCTTCATGGCTTTTGTGACGCATCCCAGAAAGAGTATGGAGCAGCCCTGTATGTGCGGGTTCGGTATCGCTATCAAGTAAGCGTCCATTTATTAACGGCTAAGACCCGCGTGGCTCCAGTCAAAACGGTCTCGCTGCCTCGGCTGGAGTTGTGCGGAGCGGTTTTGCTAGCCGATCTCTGGGCGTCGATCGTTCCTGAACTCCCGATCCCACCTGCAACCTCCCAGTTTTGGACCGACTCCACCATTGTGTTGGCCTGGCTCAACAAACCCCCATGTAGTTGGTCCACTTTCGTGGCCAATCGGGTATCCAGCATCTCCAAAAACACCGTTGGCCAAAGCTGGTCACATGTACGTTCCGAGGACAACCCTGCTGATCTGGCAAGCCGTGGAACGTCCGCGGCCGAGTTATCGGCCAGTAGCCTCTGGTGGCATGGGCCGGACTGGCTCCAGAGGGACCCCGAGTACTGGCCAACTCTTCATAATGAACTTCCAGACACCCAGCTGAAGCAACGAGTCCAGTGCCACCCCGCCGCGACCACCCTACTTGATGACATAAGCGAACGGTTCTCCGACTACGGTAAAGCATTACGAGTCACCGCGTACATCCTAAAATTCGGCTCCAAAGGGAAGTTACGCCTTTCACGGCCCACCTAATCAATGAGGAATTGCTCTCCGCCGAGCGCGCCTTGATCCGGACTTCCCAGCGTCGAGAATACATCGCGGAGATACGGGCCCTGGGTGAAGGGCGACCCCTTCCAACATCCAGCACGCTACGCAATTTAAACCCATTTCTCGACCAGCATGGGACACCCGCTGAGTCCCTCCGGTATGATGAACGTCACCCTATTCTTCTCCCCTATAATACTCACTACACGCGCCTGCTTGTCGCATTCGCCCACCGCATCACGTTGCATGGCGGCAATCAAATGGTGCGGTATCTGCGCACCAAGTTCTGGATCCCACGGATCAAGAACCTGGTGAAGTCCCACATCAAGGGGTGTAAAGTCTGCATCGTGCATCGTGGACGACTACAGACTCAGATGATGGGTGATCTCCCTTGAGAGCGCATCACGTACTCCAGGCCCTTCACCCACACGGGCATTGACTTCGCAGGGCCTTTCGAGATCAAGAATTACACCGGCCGTGCGTGTCTCATTACTAAGGGTTATGTCTGCGTCTTTGTGTGTTTCAGCACGAAGGCGATCCATCTCGAGGCGACCTTCGACCTCACCACGGAACGATTTCTCGCAGCCTTTTTCCGGTTTGTCGCACGGAGACAATGCCCACAGCGCACTTACTCCGACAATGGCAAAACCTTCGTAGGGGCCTCAAAGGCGCTCGAAAAAGATTTCCTGAACGCCACCAAGCTTGGTATAATGAAGGCATTTCCCCAGCACATTTTATCCTGGCAGTTCATTCCGCCGAGCGCGCCCCATATGGGAGGACTATGGGAAGCCGGGGTCAAAAGTTTTAAGACCTTGTTTTACAAGTCCTCTTCTGCTGTCAAGTACACGTTCGAGGAACTATCCACTCTCCTGTGTCGGATCGAAGCGTGCCTAAACTCCACGCCAATTTCTCCCATGATCGAGGACCCAGAGGATCTGCTGGCACTAAGCCCTGGACATTTCCTGATTGGAGGACCGCTCGTATCCATCGCGGAACCGGAGATCCTGGTCGAGCCTATGTCGCTGATCAATCGCTGGCAGCGACTGAACGCAATCCAGCAGACTTTCTGCCGCCGCTGGAAGAGTGAATACCTCAAGGAGCTCCACAAGCGTAATAAGTGGAAATCACCGGCTCGCAGTCTCCAAACCGGCGACCTCGTGATCGTGTCCGAAGATAATCTCCCCTCCAACGAGTGGCGCTTAGGGCGAATTGAGCGCACTCTGCCCGGGGCAGACGGCCTCGTCCGAGTGGCTGATGTCACAACAGCGCGTGGGTCTATCCGAAGACCCGTAGCAAAGCTCATCTTGTTGCAAGACAACAGGAGTCCTGAGCCTAAAAACCTATCGTGACGTCCAATCCCTCTATGCTCCGTCCGAATGTCCTCGTCTCCGTGCATGTTGTCCGTTCCCGTGCATCGACTAATCCACTCTCCCCTATGTAATCTCTTTCGTTACAGTTCATTCAACTCGCACCTCCATAGCAACATGGCCCCCAAGAGTCTGCCGCACCACCGCAGCAAACGTTCGGTTCCTCACGGGACGAACACGTACCGATGCCGGGTCTGCCGGGGGGTTCATGCACTCCGGCAGTGTCAGCGCTTCCTGAACCTACGAGGGGAAAAGCGGCTCCGGGCGGTGCTTATCAATAAGTATTGCCCCAATTGCTTGGCACACGAGCATTCATCCGACGCGCACCGGACTCGCCATGGTTGCCGACGATGTGGGCAAAAGCACCATACCTTGCTCCATATGGCCGACCAACCGCCGAGACAACGCTCTGGAGCCCAGCGTCGCAGCCAGTCACCCTCCTCCGGACGTGCTGCACCATCGTCACCATTCCGTTCCCGATCCTCTTCCGACCGCTCCGCTTCTCCAGAAGGCGCACCCGAGATCTCACTCTCCTCTCTGCTCCACGCCAGGACGACGACCATCATGCCAACAGCAGTCCTCCGGTTGGGCAATGGCTCGAAATCCTTCGAGACCCGCGTCCTCCTCGATGCATGTGCGGCTGGGAGCCGCATCAATTTGTCATTTGCCCGGTCCCTGGGGTTGGCTGTGACCAAGGTCGGGGTCGACCAAGCCTGCACCGCCGTCCTCGAGTCGAGGTCCGACCGTACGTTCCGGCGGAATGTTATCTTCCGGGTCGAAGAGGACCTGCACATCCGCACTCCCATCCGGGAAGTGTCGGCAACGGTCCGGGAGAAATTCGCCACTCTGATCCTGGCCGACTCCAACTTCTATCGGCCGGCGTCGGTGTCCGTAGTGCTCGGGGCAGACCTCTATCCTGAGGTCATCCAACCAGGCTGTGTGCCCGGTCATAGCGGTATTCCCGCAGCCCAGAGCACCGTGTTCGGTTGGGTCATCTCCGGCTCCTGCGGCATCTAGCCGCTCCAGGACGCTGCCGTCCCCCATCCTACATATGTCCATGGTGGCAATTGAAACATGTTGCAAGGTTGGCGGTATGTTCACGCCACCGGGTGAACAGCAGTGAGCGGCGAAGAGCAGTGAGGAGTGAGGAGGGTTTTTTGATCCTCGACGTCTACGGTCACACCAGGAGGGGTGACTTGATTTTCTGATGGGCGCCGCTATTTCATTACCGTACGAGATTTTCACCCGAACACCCGTTCTTTTTTATTCTTCAGAATTTTCTTTTGCGATTTAAGTCCTACTTTAAACCGAAGCATTTGCGTGTGTGTATCGGTACCCTTCCTAAAGTAAATAAAATCATCATTAGTTTAAACGAAGTTATCGCGCGTTTTAATCTCACCCCAAACTCACCAGACGCAGAAGAAATTGGCACCTGCCAACTTGTACTCCGCAGGTCGCTCCGCCCCTCCACGAACACGGCTAAACATAACACAAAATAACTAACAGGTCAAAAAACAACATCAACTTAATACTATAAGACAGATATTTAATGTTTCAACTTAATACTATAAAACAGATATTCAATGTTTCAACTTAATAAAACAATCATTCTATAAAACAATCATTGCTAATCGGAGATCTACTTGTTAGAATTTATAAACAGAGGCAAGTCAACATGCTTAAACTTAAGCGAACTTCTCTTCTCGCTTATTATGATTCCAGCCTTACTGAACATACGTTCGATTGATTGCAGATTGTCTAGATTAAAATATTTGCGAATTGATAAAATAGAATCAACTCTATTAGTTTTATGTTTCAAACTTTTGTTTTTTTTTTCCAAAAATTGAAAAAGAGATGTTTGCGATGTGGACGTTGATGTTGGCAAGCGTGGTTCGTCGCAATGGCGAGACTTTTGTGCTTTAAAAAAGAAAGCTCGTTTTTCAAACGTTTTTGAGCCTCAGTGATGTTAAATGGGGAGTGAAACGCTTATTTTTTAAACCAAGGATCTAGCAAAGTTGCCACTCGAGGAACATTGCGATTTTCATTTTGAAGTAGCCTGGACGATATGCCTTCTAATAAGCAATTGCAGCTTTCGCGACCTTCGTCTGTTTTTAGGTCATTTTTTAACAATTGAAAATTATGCAGAAGTCCGCAAGATACAGGAATTATTAATGATACCGTGACCAACATTCGCGAAGAAGTTTGCAATGTTGCACACTCAAAAGGTTGCAATAAAGTTTGTAAATCTTTTAAAATTAAAATTTCATCAGCCGAAAACGTGGCAAGCCCATTTGGGGTTGAAAGAAGAACACTGCTTATACCATGATTTGTTTTTAGAATTCTTTCAATCATATGGAATGCACTTTAAGCTGTATGGCTTCTCTATACATTGAGCTTCTTAACATTTGTGCGTAAGATACTGTGCTTTTCTTAAAGAATCCCACAATGCTTTTGAATTTCCCCGTAATAACTTTTATTTTGTCTTGATTCAGGTATTGTTGAACTATTAAATTAAATTAAATTTTTTTTTGCTTAATTTCACATGCCTTTATCATTGTTCGTGTTCGGTAACAATGGCTGTAATTTTGTCCATAACATCCCATTCAATAAAAACTGCAGATAGAGAAATCGCAATGTTTTTTGCAGAATGATTTTTCTCGTTCTGTAACTTACTAGTGGAAAGTACTGCTGTGAGAAGTTGAAATTCTGGATCTATAAAATGGCAAGTTACGGACAAATAAGCCTATTATTATAACATGTTAAAAGCAATGTTGATCGCGAAGGCAATTCGTATCCGGGATTCAAAGCATTAACAAATTGCTTAAACCCCTAGTTTTCTACAATGTAAAATGGACGTAAATCCGCTGGTTTGATAAATTTTACCACATTTTAAACATTTAGCAGTTTTGCCATCCGAGGACTTATCTAAAATTTCCACATATTGGAATGCCTATATCGCGCCTTTTTGGCTTGCGTCTCTTCCTTTTGTTGTTTTTCTTCAATGGTTGCCACACTACAACCTACATACTCCCCTACAAATAATACAAAGCACAGAGGTTAACTAGGAAAGAACGTACAGTTAATATATACATATATGTACATACCTTGCCCAACACCAATAACTTCCTAAATTACGTTCTAGCTTTTACTGCGTTTTTTTTCTAAGTGATGGAAAAACTGACAAAAACATCGAACATCGGAGAAAAATATCGATGTTTTTTACGAAAGGAGAAACATCGATGTATCGATTCTACATCGAAGTTTCGCACAGCTCTAGTGACCAAGTCTAGCACGGTTCGATCGAACCGACTCGAGGCAATGATTTACGATCAAACATGGCCAATCGAACCACACGCAACCGATGGCGATTTCGTACAAGCGGAGGTATAGTACACGAAATCGGCTGTATAAGAGCAAATGAAACGAGGCTTGAGGGCATAATTGCAAGCAAAGGAGGGCATTGGCCTAGTAAGGCAAATCAAGAGCACAGGGAGGCAATAATAGAGATACATGCATTAGCATACCATGCGTGTGACACCCACACTACACATATACTATGCGTGTATGACCGCGAGGGAGAGTACCGGTGGCCAATGGGGTATTCTCTGCCTACGTCATGCATGCGAGATCGAAAGCAGTTAGATCGCGAACAGCCGAAATCATACGAACAAAAGAGAACAGAAGTACTGGCTTAGCAAGCCCGTGAGACAGGTGCGGGGAATGCATGATGCAGAAAGGAAACCAAGTGATGGCTATGCTTGCGAATCGGGGAGTAGGGGGGGAGAGCATGAACGCATGAGAACGATAATGGTTAGTGGATTGGAAAAGGGAATATACAAGCCGAAGGGGGAGGGATGAGCAATGGGGAAGCCCTCTATCCAGTGGGTACGATATGCGCGTGGAATTGCAATACAGATGAAATCAAACAACATTATATATTAAATTAATCAGGCTAATTATCGGTAAATAATAGATTAAGTAAATACAGCTAATATATGTATGCATATGTTTTTCCCTTAAAAATGGATCGAAACCCGGTTTTTTTTAATCACAAATGGAATTTCATTGTTTTAGACGACTGTGTAACATTTTTTAATGTTTTAATTTGATTTTTTTACATAATTACAAAAAAAAAAAAAATTTTTTTTAATTTTTTTTTAGGTTAATTTTGAAAATTTGCTAATGATGGCTGATTTTCTTCAAAATAATTCTTAATATTTACATCAATATCTAATAAACTCAACATTTCGGGACTATAGTTGCTATTTTCCAAATCCTTTCGTGATCGCACGTGTCTCAGTGATGCAATAAGTGGGTCCGAAGAGGCTGCTAGCATGCTAAAAAGGTCTTTATTTTATCTAAAACGAGAAGTTTTTAATGTATTAGTGTATCTGAACCTTTTGTAGTCCTTGTTTTTACATTCCTGTGCTTCTTCGGATAGCTCTCCAAGTGGTAAACACTGATATTCTATTAAATCCTTTCCGTGAGCCAAAGTCCTATGTACCGTTGGGGTAAGTTATTTTTGCGGATACAATTCAGTCAAAAGATGAGCAGTCTTTGAAGTATATTCGGCAAATTTTTCACCATTTACCAGTTCCTTGCAATTTATAACATTCAAGATAACAGCCAACCTTTTAATGATCTCTTGACTAACACCTGTTATAAAAGATCTCACTTCATCATTTTCAAAAAATCTTCTTGAAGTATTTCCATCATTCGTGTTTCCGTATCCGTACTTTGGGCAGTCAACTTTCAGTCCCAGCTTCCGAGAGAATTCAGCTTGTATAATATTCTTCCTGCTTTGAATATCCTCACGAGATGTTTTATCGGTTTTTGTTTCTCCTGGCCGAGGAAGTGTGTATGCTAGCTTCAGAATAAAATCCATACATTTTATTCTGCAATGCATAGGAGAAATTCCATATTGGTAGCAGTTCTCCTCACTCGTTGAATCGTCTAAGTTCTGAAATTCTTTTTGAGTTCTTTTGCAAATTGGACACCTTAACGTTGAGGAAGTGTTTGTAATTTCTTTTAACACTTTTCCATCAATCATTGTCAGGAAAAACTCAAAGTTAACCGTAAATGTTTTTCCAAAAAAACTTAATATTTACATCCAATTAGGTAAACGGAAATAAAAACGACCAACCCACAATTAGGACAAATTTTTTATCAACTTAAATAACATTTACCTGTCTTGTCAGTTTTTCCAAAGCAGGTAATTAGCAATTTATCATTGTAGAGAGGCATATTTGTAAACAGGTAGGTACAATGTTATCATTTAAATACAAAGAAGCTACAGGCCGATACGCATGCGCTCTTCTTCTTCCTTATACCTGCAGCGCATTTTTTAGGCGAGGTTGCCTTAGTTTTATGGCTTACGCTTCGGTGTCGCAGGACTCCGCATATTGGGACTATATACATCTGATAGGTAAATATTTCACCTACCTAGTGTATGGCATTGATACTCGTTGATCCCTGCTAGTTTTATTCCACCAAAGTTCAAAAAATGATCATATTTAGTACATTTTTTAGTTCAATAGTTCTAGTTCAATAACGATTTAAGTAATTATTAAAATTTATGAAACATGCTATTCATAAAGAACATACTTTTTAGATAAAACCAAAAAATTCAAGATCGATTGTTGAAATCGCCCAATATTCAGTTTTAAAGTTGCTATTTTTTTAAAAATTATCATTTTTTCCTATTCACTAAAAATGTCTCAACTTTGGGAATCTAGCATCCATGAATCTCAACCGATTTCAAAAATTTTTTGGATTCATAATCTCTGAAGTATTTCCTATCGATTGCATTTATTATTTTTGCCAAACGCGATTATGAAAAAACGTGTTTTTGCAACGCTATCCGAGCAAAAGGCCCAACTGTGCGACGCAAATGTGTGAAAGTGATAGAAGCCAACGTATACAAGGGAGAAAGACGACGAATGGGCAAAGAAAGTGGACACATATGCGCCAAGGAGTTGCGGGACTTTCACCACGCATAGCAAAAAGTGGATGCGTGGGTGAAAGCAGAGGGCCGATGGGTAAGTACCAGCTGTATAGCGGTACTACACCAATCAATTCCTGAGGCCGTGGGAGTTGCCTATATAAAGACAACACCCATCAAGGAAATCATCAAGTCGACAAGTCGTGATCAACCAACCTTACGAGTAACCTTAAAAGCTCATGCTAGTGAAACAAAGCCAGTGAAAAGGATCAAGAGAATACAATAATTAAGAAGGCCTCCGTTGGTTCCTATTCCGGACTCGTGATATAAATATTTTGTTTGATATCTCCCTCTTCAGAATTTCTCTGGAGCGTTGATTGGCCTCAGGATATATCCTATGGCTTTTCTCTCACGTTCGTGGCGTATCCTGATTTTCTAGGGACGTTGCTTCCACCTCAGTGCCTCTAGACGCGTTTTAGAAATAGTCTTTGCTATGTAATAGGATTTTCCCAGCGATTGGTTGTTCATCAGGATATATAGATCCTGGAATTTCGGCAGTAGGATATATCCTCGTGCCTTCCAATGTGCTGTGGATCGTCCTGAGGCCGCTTGACTTTTCTTATTTTGTTGCTTGACACGGTGTTTTAGTCCTAGTTCTAGTCCGGTTATAGGATAATTTGAGAGGTTACTCGTAAGGCCTTCTCAATTATTCTATTTTCTTGATCCTTTTCACTGGCTTTGTTTCACTAGCATGAGCTTTTAAGGTTACTCGTAAGGCCTTAAACTCCCTTGGTTGATAACGACTTGTCGACTTGAAGAAATATAATTCCTGCTTCATATCACGTCAACTGAATTTTTGAACTCACTTGATCTGCTTAGAATGCCACCACACCTATTGAAATTGAAAATAGGTGTGTCAATAATCATGATCCGGAATATTAATCAGCCAAAACTCTGCAATGGCACGCGGCTCGCGGTCAAAAAATTGATGAACAACGTTGTAGAAGCAACGATCTTAACTAGAAGAAGATGAAGATGTCCTCATTCCCAGGATTCCCGACTGATACACCTTTTCAATTCAGAAGATTCCATGACAATTTATAAAGCTCAAGGTCAACGTCTGGAATTATGTGGCTTAGATTTACATGCGGATTGCTTTTCACGTGGACAATTGTATGTTGCGTGTTCCCGTGTCGGAAAACCAGATAGCCTTTATATTTACTCGGACAATGGAAAATCAAAACATATTGTATACCCATGAGTATTACAGAATTAAACGTATTTTATGCTTTGTATGCTTTGTTTGTGTTCCTCATTTGATATGCGTGCACTGACGATATGCCACAACAAAGCGTGTATCGACCGCAGCCCCATCTGCTGCAGGCGGGGCACAGCGAAGCGTAGCAGTGTACAGCGAGTATGTACATATTGACAGAGTAGCTAGTTTTATTTGAATATAATGTGTGTGTTGTGCTATCGACGTAAATTTGAATGTACAGGTTTGTGTTTTTTAAATATTCTAGGATTTTCAGTATGTTAGGAGGTGTGGGGTTTGACAGGCATTGCAGTGGGTTAGTATATTGGAATATTGTGAGATACACAATACACACTTTATGTTATGGTTGTGTTTTCAAGAAATTGTAGGAGACGAGTATGTGTTCTATTGAAATGTTTTGGCTACAAAAAGTGCACAAATAGGATTTGTGGGTGATTTTTGCGTGACCGAGTCTAAGTCTAGTTATTTTTACTTGATCTTCACGTGTTAGGGAAAGGTGATTGCTTTTGAATATGCGGTAGCTGTTATATTTCTTGCAATTCATGCTTTGGTACCAGGTAGAGGTATTTGAAAAATATGTTTTGTACTTTTAAGTGGTGTTGTTTTTTTATGTATTTCAGTATGTCCTTTATGTTATGGTTGTCTTTAGCCAAAAACGGTTCTTTGGCTGCGTTTTTTGCAGCGTTGTCTGCTTTCTCGTTTCCTGCAATTCTTACATGCCCTGGTATTCAGAGTAGTTTGAATTTCGGGAATGTTTATTCGCTGTAGTATTCGTGTTACTTATGGAGTCTATAGCGGATAAGAAATCCGAGCATATGCAATATTTGCCCTTTTTTTTTTTAAGAATGTTTAGTGCTTCGGCGATTGCGATTATTTCGGCAGAGAAGACAGATGAGTAGTGTGGCAACAGGTTTGACTTAATAGGTGTTGTTTCATAAGTTATAGCGAAAGTTGTAATTGAGTGGGTTTGGGATCCATCGGTATATACATACATATATGTAATAATTATTGTGTGTGTACAATAATTGTGGTTTATTAATAGATAAATAGCAAAATAGTCAGTTGAATAAATTAGGATAAAAAGAACTTTGACATAATAACTTTAGGTGACAACTTTTAGCAACTTTACGACTTTAACAACTTTAAATACAACTTGAGCAACTTTTGGTACACCTTCTACTTATATGTTTGGTCTTTATCGTTCCTTTTTCTACTGATGATGCCACATTGTCGCACCGCATCCAGGGCTGCCATCTCTCAGCACATATGTACCCTTATGACACTACATTCGGTCATCCTGAAAATCATCTGCCTCAGATGATCCTTCCAGATCGCTTTCATCATTTTTTTTTTTCTTTTAGCGGACGTTGACGATACTATGCGCAGTACATTCAAGTGGCCCCTACGACACCAGGGAAAAGCCTGTTACGCGCGAGCCCAAGCAGATAGCTGCCCACCTCCCAGACCGACCGAGGGGTGCAGCCGTATAACGCAAATACACAATTATAATGGGTTACTTATTTTCTGAAAATATAAGTGTAATTAGCGATGGCAAGAGATTTATTTTTAGCTCGTCGTCTCGTTCCCGGAAGAAGAAAGAGGATCTCTCCAGTGTGGCATTAGGCCGCATACCGATATTTTTCATAGGCGACTTAATACTAACAATCGATACTTAAAATACTGACTTACTACTAACAATCGATACTTAAAATACGGGCTTCGATATATGTGTGAACATTTAACAGAATTCCTAAATAACTGACATCTTACAACTTGGCCGTCCTGACAAGGAATCGACCTCGATTCGAATTGCTAACAAAAGGGGGGTAAATAATAACATTAAGTGGATAGTATCGCCCTTGTTTGGATATCAGAAGTGCAATCTTTATCAGGGGCAACCCATAGCCTTAATTTGGAGGGTTCTTTGACCCCGTCATACGGCAGTTGGGTGATCTGGGAGCCCTCCACATCCCGGATAACACATCGGTCATTCGGAAGTATTTTATGAACAACGTACGGGCCACGATACCGTCTGATAAGTTTTTTGTTTGTACCTGCCGAAGTATCCACATTCTTATTAACTACGAAATCTCCCTCCTCAAAACTAACGGCGGGGAGGTGATGCTTCGCATAATACTCAGCATTATATTCTTGGGACTTGACAATGTTGCGAAAGGGTACTCTCCGGACGTCTACCTCTGAGGCATCGACCTCCGCAGTCTTCTCACCCAATCGTTCGGTTACTTCACTATCACCTACCACTACCACTATCCACGCCCTCGTTGTTCAATCCCGAATAGGAGTACGGAAGCGGCAAATTTTGTTGTGGAGTGGACGGAGTTATTCAATTCAAACTCTATGTTCGGCAGTTGTTAGACCCAATCCGCGTGGTCCACGGGTTCCGTCAGTTTACCCAACATATTGCCCAAAACCCGGTTAACCCGCTCGACTTGGCCGTTGGCCCGGGGTGAGGCAGTGGCATTTTGCACATGAATTATATTATTGGACCTCAGAAATTCTCCAAATTCGGAGGAAGTAAAGCAGGTACCTCGGTCGCTGATAATTCGTCGGGGTTTACTGTAATTTGCAAAATACTGAGACTTTAACGTCTGACATACTTCACGCGAATTAGTAGAGGCGGCAGCGTACAGCTTCACAAATTTAGTGAAAGCGTCAATGACAACCAGAAGATACTTTTTCTTCGAGCGTATGGATGGAAGGGGACCGAGATGATCAATATGAATGGTATCGAACGGCACGGGCACTTTCGGAATACTATGTAGCGTGTCACGGTTGTCCGGAGCGGAAGCGGAGTACTAGATACACTTGAGGCAATTTTTAATGTAATTGTTAACGTAAGACTTCATACGCGGAAACCAGTAGTACTTCTTGTGTCGCAGTGTAACTCCGTTTCAAACTTCGGGTTGTAAATAGATAACGATCAGTTTCTGGGTCAGGGTTCGGAAAGATGCGAGGCATTCCTCGGAGAAGACGTAAGGGGTATGTTTTCTTAACAATCGGGACATCGGATACGCAATCTTGGTGAAATCAGGTACAAATCGGCGGAAGTACGAGAATAAGCCTAAGCAGCGCTCTAATTCCTTGCTATTCCTTGGGACGGGCAAGTCCCCTATCGCCTGAAGATGAGCTGGTTTAGGCGTGATATCAGAATTGGCTAAGTAACCCAAGTACTCCAGTTCCCTATACGCAAAACGGCATTTAGTCGGCTTCAGGCATAGCCCGTTCACTCTTAACGTATACAGTATTTCCTTCAGCACCTCTAGATGGGTTTCGAAATCATGCGATGCGACTAGTATATCGTCCATATATATCACCAGCAGACCTTGGTTTATGAATTTCTTAAGGACAGAATAAACGAATCTAGCGAACACGGAAGGGCCATTACAAAGTCCGAAGGGCATGCGTACATATTCAAACTGGCCATCAGGGGTTACAAAGGCAGTATATTTGATTGAGTCTGGGTGCATTTTCACATGGTGGAACCCGTTCTTCAAGTCCAAGACAGTGAAGAATGATTTACCACCCAGATGTTCGATGCAATCATCTAACAGAGGAATCGGAAAATGATCTCGAAACGTAATTTTGTTCAACGGCCGGTAATCTCCACACTTTCTCATGGTGTTGTCCTTTTTAAGTACAGGGACAATCGCGGCAGCGTAAGGGGAACTACTGTGGCGAATAACGCCAGCTTTCAAGAGATCATCACAGATCTCACGCACCTCGATGCGTTCGTGGTGCGACAGACGGCGGTTGCGGCAGAAAATCGGAGTTTGGCTAGTCAGTTCTATTGTCATCTCATAGTTTAAGGGCTTAACTAGATCTGGGGCAACCTGTACATACGCAGTGGAAATAATAGACTTTAAGTCTGCGGTTTGCTCTTCCCGTAACGTGGGCTTTATATCAAACTCTGGCTCACTGACAGCAGGGGCCTCAATGGCATTTATAGCCATAAGTGCATCATTCAGTGTTTCCGGAGGTACAGCAGAAGTTTATAGAAGGGGAGAATCAGACAACAATTCGGCAGATACAATCTCATTTCTATCGTGCGGCAGTACCGCTATCTCTTTCCTCAATATGTCAAAGGACTTCAGAACAGCAGTGAGTTTCACATTTACACATTCAGTCGGTTTATTCATAAGTAACATAGATTTTTTTTCATATTTAATTTTTTCCAATTTACAAAGTCTAATATTAATTCTATACAGGAGATTTCTGCCTATAATCATCGGCAGTTCGGTTGCTTTGTTCGGCAAAACTTCAAACGTATGTTTGGTCTCCGTACTGAGGGGTTGAACACTACACTGGACTTGGCCCAATGACTGAAGTTGGCTATTTCCTAAATTACGGCAGTTCAATCTACTGGGACTAAGACGGCAGTTGGGGGGGGACTTTAGATTCACGGATAAAACTCTTCGGACTGCCCGAGTCGAGAAGGGAAAACATATTTCTAAATTTCCTATCTTGCACTTCATCACAAACAAAAGCCAACACTCACCAGTTGTAGATGGTTTAATCTAGAGATGGGATCGGGAAAGAAAATGCTTCCCGTCACATCCCGTCCCGAAATCAAATTTGCTTTTCCCATCCCGGTTATCCCGAAAAATTTTCAGTCCCGACCGCGGGTCCCGACATTTTCCCGAAAATGTTTTTTCATATATGCATATTACTTTATTTATATATTTGTTTTTCCAATGAACTCTTACTTTATATATCCATATTTTTATTTAAAAACAATATTTTTTCAAAATTGTCTCCAATAAGCCGAGTTCTTCTGTCTTCCAAAATTCTACTTGAAGTAGAAAAAACTCTTTCGCTAGTTGCAGAGGATGTCGGAACATTTAAAGTTTGCCTAGCCAGCATTTGCAATAATGGCAATTCATTGCACTGCTTCCAAAAAGATAATATATCCACATTTTTCTTAAGTTTAACATTCTTAATATAATTTCTTTGTCAATATCATCTTCCTTTTCGGGTTGCATTGCACAAAACTCCGAAAACCTATCTGGTACTATGAAATTGTCTTGATCAACTACTTTTTTTTGCTGATGGGGTTGTTATCAGTTCAATTATTGATTTGACTGTCACGTATACTTAATTCTTCTCCTCAGATGTCAAAAAGCTTAAATCTTTAAAATGTGGAGTTAAAAAAAAGGGCCACTTTGTGAAACGTATTTGGCACACAGCAGGTATGTAAAGATAATTTACATTTGCTTTTAATTTCTTTCATTGTTCCAGTATCAAGTACACTTCCATCACAATGATTACTTAATTTTTTTAAAACCGCAGTGCCTATTCATGCATTGTTGGTTCCTTGTCGGCACTCCAACACTCCGAACAATCCTTAAACAATGACAAAAATTGTACAATATCCTTTAAAAAGTGGAAGTCAATATTTATTATTCTTTTGACATCATTACTTGAAACTAGAATTGACTGAATTTCTGAAAATGATTCTAGAATGCTATCAAACATGATATATATGGAATTCCACCTAGTTTTAACATGTTGTTTAAGTGATTTCGATAGTAGGCTGTTCAGCTCGGAATGCTTAAAATGGCCAACTAGGGACTTTGAAGCTTCTAATAAAGCATCCTATTCAATAACATTACCTTTATCGAAAAGGTCAGTCATAACTAAATTTAAATTATGGCATGCACATGCAATGCGCTCATAATGTTTAAAGGCTGCCTTGACATTGGCACCATTGTCCACCATAGCTATAGCTATTTTGAAAATTTGGTTCCAAATCATATTCTCTTGCTATTTCTAAAACACAGCTCAATATGTTAGCACTACCCTTTTTGCCAAGTAGAAATTCGCGATTCGCGAGGACCTTTACATTTAGCTTAAACTCCTGACACATGTAATGTGCTGTCAGTGTGAGAAAACTGCGCTGTGTGTGTTGGTCCGTCCACATGTCTGTTGTATATGCTATAGACTGATCCACCAGTTTTTTTTTCAGATCGTCTTTAAGCTTGGTGTATGCTTCCGGCAACACAACGTTAGTTATGGTTTTTCTACTTTTCAGTAGTTGAGAAACGTTCTGCCTGCCGTAGTCAGCTCCAATGTCAATAAAAGTTTGAGCCAGTTTCAAAAATCCTTCACCTAATAAAGGTATACATTTTTTATACTAACATGTAAACATAAATCAATGTCATATAAAGGGAAAGCTACATGGACGGCTAGCTACGGTTTTAGCATATTTCTGTCTGCGGGAGAGCTTTCACTGCATATCATAAATATATTTACCTTCTGTTGTGGAAAACTGTCTTAGATCATTTGTAAAAAATAACAGCTGATGCCGAGCCAGTTTTTCCATAACGCTGGACGGAACCTGTCTTTGTAGAAATGTTTCCAGACTTGGTTGCACAGCGTCGCTGTTATTTTGGGCGCATTTATGTCTGTGAAGTCCAGAAGTGCCATTTTTCGGGTTGTATGGCACGATGGCTTTACAAGCTTTGCACTGCTCAAAATCGACAATTTCTTTGTCGTGCTTAATAATTTGGAAATTCTTCCATATATCAGCTTTGGAAGTATTGTTAAATATTGTTATTTTGTCCGATTTTTGGGCAATTAACTTTACAATTTCTTTTTGCGTGGCCATTTCTTTAGCATTATATAAAAAAGAGTGACCAGGTTTCGTTACAGTAAAATCACATGTAAAACACGAAATATTGCACGAGTAATATTTCGTGTTACTAATAAATTGCAGTCAGTGAGTAATATCGATAAATACTGAAAGTTTTATCGAACATTTTATTTTTGGGTCCCGAGTATTTTTTGGCTCCCGATAGTTTTTCCGGGACCTGCAGGAATTTCGGGATCGACCTCTTATCGCGTCCCGTCCCTGATTTTTGAAAATCTTTCCCATCCCGCCCGATTCCCATAAAGTTTTCGGGTCCCGCGGGATTCCCGAAGATCCCGATCCCGACGCCCATCTCTAGTTTAATCTATCTCCCACATCATCAGCAGCGGCGGCGGCAGTTCCCATCCGAGACGGTCAGTTTTTTATAAATGTGGCCCACTATGCCACACTTAAAGCAGGAATTCGGCGGTCTGATCGGTTTCGAACATTGGCCTTTATAATGCCCCCATCTCGAGCAGTTGAAGCATTTGGTCTCACTGTGGCAGTGCCTGAGGATTTGTTCCCAGACGACGAGGCAGTCGTTGTTGGCTGCACCTTTACGCTGACGCTTTGCTTGGAGGCAGCCGCCTGCATACGGAAGAAGGATTGATTTGAGTTCTCCATAGCTGTGCACCGATACCGTGCGCAGCAACACCGCCGCCGTCCCCTCCAGCATGCGACGGCATGCAACCAAACGTGGCCGGTCATTTAACTGCAGGATTTCAAACGCGTCCTCCAGATCGTTCAGCCATTTCTTCACATCATATGCAGTATCAGCTGAGAATCGAGCCACCATGCTCTCGATCACATTCAAATCACTGACTTGCTGCCTCGGTGCTCGGAATTCATCCAAACCCTGCTGCAGCTTGAGGATCTCCTGCTGCAGCTGTAGCAACTCATGCTGTTTCCGTAGCATCGTCAGTTGCTCGTCCAGTCTGGGGGCAACGGGTACTGCAGCGGCAGGCATAGCAGCAACGGGGACTGCAGCGGCAGGCACAGCAGTAAGCACGGCGGCAGCTGGTACAGCGGCGGCAGGTACAGCAGTGTATACGACGGCAGCGGGTACAGCGGTGGTTGGCACGGTTGCAGCGGCAGGGACAGCAGTGGATACGGAGGTAGCGGGTACAGCGGCGGAGGGCACAGCGGCAACAGGTACTGCAGCGGCAGGCACGGCGTTGGGCACGACAGCAGCGGCCACAACAGCGGCGGGCACAGCGGCAACAGATACTGCAGCGGCAGGCACAGCATGTAGTAATGGTAAGCAGCGGCGAGCACGGCAGCAGCGAGCCTCTAAGGCGAGGATATGGAAGCTGCGGGTACAGCACCAGCGGGTACGGCAGCGGCAGCTACTGCAGCGGCGGGCACGGCAGTGGGCGCGGCAGCAGCAGACACAGCAACGGTGTCCACGGCGGGCACGGAGGCGCCCGTCTTAGACGCAGAACGTGTGGCCTGCGTCCGAGCCGATGAAGTTCCACCAGGTTTGGCGGCAGGCGACGACAGCGCCGATTCTTCACTGTCTTGTGTGTCGGTGCATAAGGAAGCGTACAGTATGTAAACGTATGTAAACGATCATTTGTACTTTTTTATTATTTTTGGTCTTTAAGTTTTTGGCTGATGCAATATCAAGCGTCTGGTGAAATAAGAATGTATGTTGAGCTTAGTTAATTGCTTATTGGCCAACCGAAAACATCACATGGAGTAAAATAAATCTAATTTTAATTAAAACGAACCAGCAGAGTTATTTTATGTATCATCATAAAATTGGTCCTTCGAGCCGGATGTGGATTCGGTTGGAGATAGGCAATTCTACTCAACTTTAAGATGGAGAAACTAAAGGCAACACGCACCAAGTTAAAGTCCAGCCTCACGCGGCTGCTTACACTTTCGGAGAATCCGCCTGTGAACTGCACAGCGGATGTGGTGGATACAATGATGACCAGACTCGACACCGTGTTTTAATTTCAAGAATCGCAAGGGTACGTCGACCCTATGGGTGACTACGGAGACTAATGAAATGAAGTACTTAACCGCACAACTGCATTTAAAGGAACTGGGAAGATTGGTTAACCCAGTAAAAGCAACTAAGGTCGTGGACTCCAGTGAGGGAGTAAACGAAGTAGTATTTATCGCAGGTACTACATAAGCAGATGGAAATTCAACGGGAGTTTTATGAAAGTATGATAGTAGGTGGAGCTGCCTGTTCGGCGATAGGGGGACAGGTCCAGCTGCCCAAATTACACATCAAGCCTTTTGGTGGCGACTATATGGAGTGGCCAGCCTTTAAGGATTTATTCAAGAGTACCATTCAAAACAGGGTGAATCTGGATAAAGCTCAGAAATTTCAGTATCTCAAGTCTTTTCTCTGTGATGAGGCTGCAAGTTTAATCAATCATTTGCCGTTAACAGGAGCGGCGTACGAGACGGCTTGGGCAAGCCTAATGGAACGTTATGATCGACCTCGTCATGTTTATTTATTTATTATCTGAATTGCAACCGTGATTGCAAATTACGGACAATTCTTAAATCTAGCTATAGCTAAAATTATGCTAATTAGTTAGAAATATATTTACAGGATACTAGATGTATATGTGTATATGTACAAAGACTAATTTGTATTGATGGAAGCTGATATTTTGGTAACTTTGAACCAGATGATTATATGAGATGGGATAGGTTTGCTTCTTGGAGGAATTGTTTAATGGAAAGGACGTTGGAGTTGTTAAGGGAGTCGAGAGGATTAGAGGAGAGGTATTTCTTTCTTATTGGATTGTATTTGGTACATTCTATGATTATGTGGAGGACTGTGTTGTGTCTGTTGCATTCAGCACACTGTGGAGGAAGTTCTTTCTTAAAGAGAAACTCATGGGTGAGGCGTGTATGTCCAAACCGGAGACTTTGGAATTTGACGAAGTCAACCCGAATGATGGGGTTTTCAATTTTTATTTGTCAGTCCTTCGCTGTGGTTCGACTAGGGTTGACTGTCCTGTAATGGTCTGATTTTTTTAGCCATACATCCCTACTGTATCCTTTGAAAGTACTCTTAATGTAGTTTATTCCATCTTTGTAATTCATATTGGGCTCTATTATATTTGGGAATTGGTGAGCTTGTTTGGTGGCCAAATCCGCTGTTTCGTTTCCCTGAATACCTGTGTGGCCTGGGACCCATACTAGGATTATTTTTGGGTATTGGTGTGACAAAATATCGCGGGTCGTTGTTATATACGGGTTTTGATTACTTGTTTGACCTACTGCTTGGATGGCTGACAGAGAGTCCGAGCATATTGCACTTGGTTGGTTCAAGCTTTGGGCGTAAGTGCAGGCAGCTAAAATCGCTGCTGCTTCTGCCGTGTAGTTCGAGGAGTGGAGTGGTAATATGGCGGTTTTAATAATCTCGGTCTCTGTTGTTATGCTGTAGAACACTCCAAGGTTGGATTTTGACCCGCCTGTGTACAAGAACTTGTAATCCCTCAGATCTTCTTTAAGGTTGAGAAACTTCTTTTGGTAAATTATGGACGGAGTTGATGACTTGGTTGTGTAGTGTAAAGAAAGGTTTAGGGTTTTCTTAATAAAGAGCCATGGGGGATTTTTTTGTTTTCTTGGTCTTGGTGGCGTAAACATTAAACCATTTTCTATGCAGAAGTTTATTGCTTTATGCAAGGATGATGGGATTCTGGGAGTTTTCTTCGCTTTCTTAATCCTGTTTACAATTTCCTGTAAAGGAGTGTTCGATACAAGCATCAAAGATTTGTACATTTTTGCTATTGATAATTTGAATCTCGATTCAAAAGGCAATATATCTGCTTCATACAGGAGATTGTAGATTGGGGTTGAACGAAATGCTCCAAATTCTTTTCTTAGTGCGGAATGGTACAAAGATTTTAGCTTGTTCTTAGAAGCTGAGGGGCAATTTCCATAGAAATGTAGGCAATAATCTATCTTTGACATTATCAACGCGTTGATAGTATTGATAAGCGATCTAGTGTCGCAATTATAATTTTGGTTAGAAAGCCACTTTATTATATTCAATCTCTGTGCTATTTGCACTGTCAGCATGTCTATATGCTCTTTCCACTTGTATTTCTCAGAGATTATTAATCCTAGGATTCTTATACTTTTGCTTGGCGTTAGTCTGTAGGTCTGGGAGGATAATTGGAAATTGCATCTGGTTTTACGGCAGACATGCATATGTTTGCATTTATGTACTGAGGTTTCGCTCCCGAATACTTGCACCAGTTTAAAATACCCGTGATTAAGGGATTAATGTTTAGTGCATTTGGGTTCTTTTTAATTTTTTTAATTATTGTAAAGTCGTCGGCATAAGAGAAAAAATCAAAGCCTTTGTGGACAGAGATAGTACGACATAGTCTGTTGTATGCTATTAGAAAAAAGATCACTGACAGGGAGAACCCTGCAGTACGCCGTTGTAGAGGGGCTTGAACTCTGATGAGTGGTTATTAATTTGTACCTTGATTCGGCGGTTTGTCGGGAAGTTTCTTACGTAATTTAAGATTTTTGGGCCTGTTCTCCATAGTCTAGCATAGCTAGACATTCAGATACCGATATACCCTATCGAAAACCTAGTTGTCGACTATCTAGCAGCTTGCTATTTGTAGCAAGCCACCATAGTCGATTTGAAATGATCTTGTCAAGGACTTTTGAGATGCAAGAGTTTAGTGAAATAGGTCTATAAGAGTTGATTGATATTTTGGGAGTGTTGGGCTTATGGATGGGGATTACGAGACTATTGTTGAAGTTTTGTGGGATGTACTTGTTTAGGATGTTGTTGTATAGATTAATGAGGCGATGAGAGACGCCTGGAGAGAGGTTTTTTAACATTGGGTAGGAGATTCGGTGAAGACCTGGAGTCTTCCCCTTCAGACTGTTTAAGGTGCGGTACTGCGGTGAATTCCATACGTTTTATGTCACATTCCAACGTTTGGGCTTCTGTAGATACTTCGAGGTTGGGTTGAAATGATTTTGATATGTCTTTGTGTACACAAAAAGACGTGCTGAAATTGTGATCGGCGGATGCTTCTGACCAGTGGAAGGCAAATGCCTGAGCGATATCAATTTTATTGGTTATACTTTCTGACGGGTCGGATGGGGATGTTAGGAAGTGTATTTCACGCGAAGCTTTCCTACCACAAAATAAGTTAATACTGTTCCAAATTTCTGGAGGGGGTAGAACTAGGGTTAATTTCAGCTGTGAATTTCTGCAGCGAGATACGCTTAGCCTCTCTAAGTTCCTTTCTAAAAATTGCCTTAGCTTTCCTGAACTGTATTACGTTTTCAGTGCTGATACTTCTTCTTAGTTGGTTCCATGCTCTAATCTTTGGACTTTTGAGGTCTTGTAGCATCTTACTCCACCACGGGACAGTGTTTTTATGTTTGAAATTAGGTTTGGATTGGGGGATGGCTATGTTTGCGCTTGTAGCATCTTACTCCACCACGGGACAGTGTTTTTATGTTTGAAATTAGGTTTGGATTGGGGGATGGCTATGTTTGCGCTATGTCTAATTATTCTGATTATGTTAGCTGCTTCCCTATTGGGTTCGATGCTGATTGTTCTCTCTGAGTAGTACTTTTCTGTCAGGGCTGTAAATTCTGACCAATTGGCGAGGTCTAATTTAAATTTAGGTGATCTAGTTTGCTCTTCTATTTTTTCTTAGTCAAAAAGGGTAATGTGTATGGGGAAGTGATCGCTTCCATGGAGGTCACAATCTGTCTTTCCATTTAATGTGTGTCATTAGATTTGGGGTGGCAAAAGTGAGGTCTATATGGGTCAAGGAATGGTGTGTTGAGTAGTGGGTTGGAGACCCGTTGTTTACGTCATGTTGTTAACTCGCTTTTGGATGCTTTTAGACATCTGCCATCAACAAGGGTGACAGATGTATCCGTTCTACAAAAGATCGCCAAAGGGGCAAGTGAAGTTGTACGCGGCCTAGACACACTTGGCCAAACTGATCGCGACTGCTGGGTAATCTATCTTCTACTGGATAAAATAGATGCATATTCGCAATGCAAATGGGTATCCCACAGCCGTGAGGGGACAGCTCCAACCATTAATGATTTTCTCAGATTTCTCGGAGAATGATGTGAAGAATTCGAACTAAGCCGGTGCGAACAAGTCGCACAATCAAACATTAAGAAATCTACTCGTATATTGATTGCCACAGACTAAAGAGCTTGTCTTAAATGTGAGTCTAAAAAAGCATACGGTATACAACTGTGACCAGTTCTTGGCGCTTTCCGTGGAAAGGCGCTACTCGTTTGCTAAGGAGAAACGTCTGTGTTTCAGTTGTCTAAGGCCAGACCATGGTATTTCAAGATGTGAGTCAAAGTATAGATGCAAACATTGTCAGGACAAGCACCACACGCTACTACATCGCCAAGCCCAAGAAAAGAGCACTAATCCCACAAGTAAAGGAAATCCAAGCTATTTAGCACGTTCTGCAGTACGTCTACAGTTGCAAGGGAAACCAAGGAGTGTATTGCCCACGGTTCTAGTTTTTGTATTGAATTCAAAGGGGTCATACACCACCTGTCGGGTTCTCTTTGATAGCGGATCAGAGCTATCATACATATCGGAGCACTGCATACGATCGCTGGGGCTCTCACGCTCACCATCTCGAATAATGGTATCAGGAATTTCGTCAATCAAGGCTGATACTACAAGAGGGGTCAGCGCAGTACAGTTGAAATCAAGATTCTCGAAGCATACACTAGATATTACAGTTCATGTTTTAGGTAAGATAACCACTCTATTGCCAAAGGATGAAGTCGACCCTGTTGTATTGAAGGTTTTCGATGGGTTAGAACTGGCTGATTCACTGGAAACCAGCGCTAAGCATGTGGACATTTTGTTGGGTAGCGACTACGTGTGGTCTGTATTTACAGGAGATAAAGTATTAGATAAACACGGGAACATAATTGCAATATCCACAATATTCGGGTGGGTGGTCACCTCAATTGCAGCTAAACAAGGATCAAATATAGCATCCCTGCTATCAACGATTGAAATAAATTCATCGCTCCAAAGGTTTTGGGAATTAGAAGAACTAAGTTGCAGTTTGCCGCCCACTGCTGATGATTTGAAGGTCGAAAACCATTTTCGCTCCACACACTTTCGTGACTCAGAGGGAGGGTATGGTGTTGAGCTTCCATTTAAGAATTCGGATGTCAAATTTCCAGATACTCTTCAGGGAGCAACATCACGATTTTATTCAGTAGAACGTCGACTCCAAAAAGATGAAGGGTTAAAGGAAGAGTATACGAAGTTCATGCGCGAATACATTGCTCTAGGGCATATGCGCATTCTTAATGAGACAGAGAGGACAAATGCACCGCAAGAACACACTTTCTATATGCCTCACCATCCGGTTATTGGTACCAAATTGAGAATTGTATTTGATGGATCTTATAAGGATAAAAGTGGCAGATCACTAAACGACGAGTTACTAGTGGGTCCAAGTATTCAGCGTAACCTAATGGATGTGTGTTTACGCTTCCGAACGCACAAGTTTATTTTTTGCGCAGACATCATAAAAATGTTTAGGCAGATATGGATTTCTGAAAATCACCGCGCACCGTTTTTAGCCGTACGTGTCTTAGAACAACTTGCTATCGATTTAAATGATAAATATCCGACAGCAGCCAAGATTCTGTTGGAAGATTTTTATGTGGACGATGTCCTGACCGGAGCTAACACGGAAAACCAACTCATACGTAACAAAGATGAACTTATTCAACTATTAAATCAAGCACAGCTGGAGCTTGGAAAATGGGTGTCCAATACTCACGTAATCGGTCATTTAGAAGAAGCAGCATCAACAGATTTTATCGCAGATGTCTCCTCCGTCAATGTATTAGGAATACATTGGGAACCAAAGTGTGACATCTTCACATATGGTATAAGGTTGAAGGAATGTACAGAAGGTTCAAAAAGACAAGTGTTATCAGACGTATCACGCATTTTTGACCCGCTTGGTCTACTGGCGCCGGTCATAGTTCAATTCAAGATCCTGTTTCAAGAACTCTGGCTTCTCAACCTAGATTGGGATTCACCGCTTCCAACTAAACTGGCAGACCGGTGGCATAAGTATCGCGAAGACATTAACAACATAAAGCAGTTGAAGAATACGAATTGAAAGCTACAGTTTTAGTTCTTCTTGGCCGAGACTGGTGCGCATTGTGGCATATATCCTACGGATCATTCGACGCATAAAACACCCCCAAGAAAGATCGGTTTCGCTGTCGATAACCTATGACGAGTATAAGGCGTTTAGAAATCTATGTTTGCAGCAAGCTCAAAACGTATGGCATGAAGAACTAAATTCACTACGAAACGAAGGATGCGTGCCAAAAACCTCAAAGCTGTGTACTCTTACGCCGATTTAAGATGACGTTGGACTTCTACGTGTGGGAGGTCGGCTGAATAATTCAGAGTTATCATATTCAGCCAAGCACCCGATCATTTTGCCGAAAAACCATCGCATATCTCACTTGATCTTGGAACACGAACATCGACATAATTTACACCCAGGAGTTTCGGCACTCTTTGTCATCGTTCGTCAACGTTTCTGGTTAATGGGAGCTAGAAATATGATTCGTAAAGTTACTTAGAACTGTGTAAGGTGCTTCAGACAGCGGGCACACACCAGCAACCAACTAATGGCCGCACTACCGGCAGAGAGAGTTCGACAAGCATTTCCGTTCGAAAACACAGGCTGTGATTATGCTGGCCCAATCATGTTAAAGGCGCACAAGGGAAGAAACGCTCGAAAAGAAAAGGGATACATATGTCTCTTTGTGTGTATGGCAACCTCAGCTTTACATTTGGAACTGGCAACAGACCTTAGCACCGATACGTTTTTGGTTGCTCTCAGACGTTTTATTTCACGGCGAGGCAAATGTGTAACGATGTTCAGCGACAATGGACGTAATTTCGTGGGCGCCAAACGTAGTCTTAGCGAAATGGAACAATTACTCCAATCTCAGCTGCGCAATGACAAGATAGCGGAGGCGTTATCGATTGAAGGCATCAATTGGAAGTTCATACCGCCACATGCACCTCACTGGGGAGGCAAATGGGAATCGGCTGTGCGCTCTGAGAAGCTTCACTTACACCGAGTAATTGGCCACGCCGTTCCTTCATTCGAACAAATGCATACGTTGTTGGCACAGGTAGAAGCGGTTATCAACTCACGGCCTCTTTGTGCCACTTCCGATACAGACGTTGGATATCTGTCAGCCGCTCACATGCTGATCGGTCGACCTTACACCACAGTGCCAGATGGGGAATTGGACCAAGTGCCGGCAAACCGATTGGATTATTGGCAGCAATCTTAGGCCATGTTGCAAGGCTTTTGGAAACGGTGGCATCTGGAGTACCTTACGTCGTTGCAGCAGAGGCCAAAATGGTTAACGAAATCGGCAAACCTGAAGGCTGATGACCTCGTACTAGTGAAGGATTCTCATACTCCCCCGGCCGCATGGATCCTAGCACGTATCATCGAGACGCTTCATGGACCAGATGGTCTGGTACGAGCCCTGAAGACAACTACAGGATAGATGACCCGTCCCATAACCAAGGTGGCTCCCCTGCCTGTTTCAGAAACCTTGTTTCAGGGCCCGGCGGTATGTTGAGGAACGGTAGCTGTATTCCTAACAGCTTAATTTGAATTTGAATGTAAACGATCATTTGTACTTTTTTATTATTTTTGGTCTTTAAGTTGCATGGTCACACCTTTTTTGGCTGGTGCAATATCGGGCGTCTGGTGAAATAAGAATGTATGTTGAGTTTAGTTAATTGCTTATTGGCCAACCGAAAACATCACATGGAGTAAAATAAATCTAATTTTAATTAAAACGAACCAGCAGAGTTATTTTATGTATCATCACTAAGCATAAATTGTCAAAATTGGTGGCGTGCACAGAAATATATTTATTTCTGGGTAGTTATCCCACTTCTGAGCTATAATGGGTTATATATTTTTAGCTGCGCAGCTAGTGCGTCTGTCTCGATGTCTCGTTACCGGAAGAAGAAAGAGGATCTCTCCAGTGTGGCCTTGGGCCGCATACCGATATTTTCCATAGGCGACTTAATACTAACAATCGATACTTAAAATACTGACTTACTACTAACAATCGATACTTAAAATTCGGGCTTCGATAACAGATTAACAGAATTCCTAAATAACTGACATTTCCCACAATGGAAAAAGAAATAGACAAACAAATAATACAATAGCTATCTATGAACTAAATAGGAAAGGATAGATGTTTTAAGTGTATTAATAGAAGATTTTTAAAGTCATTTAATTCATTCATTTGGTTTTGAATGTTGTTAACTCAAATTGATTTTTCTATCATTCATGCAGCTCTAAACAATACAATACTCATACACACTTACTCAGTATGAGCCTCTCATTCACTTACTTCAATTCAATGCGAGTGTACTCATTTTATTTAGTATGTGAATGAAACCATGCAGATGTCTAGCACAGTGACGTCATTTTTTGTTAGGCCAAAACAGCTAAATCGACTCAAGAAAACAGCTAAAATGAAGTAAGTAAGTCGTCACGCCGACTTATGTATACCATACACCAGTAAAACAAATATTTCAAATTTGTAATAACTAATGCATTTGCCTATTTTAAAAAATTCTGTTCACGTGCTTTTTACAAGCATATCTTAGTATCTTGCTCACTCATGCATATAAGCACCCTAGCGTCCCCACCCGCCAACGGCCAACTCATTTTTCAAATTTCGGGGTCGGAAAGGAGGAGGACAAAATCTTTACATATACAAAATATGCGCATCTATTAAGCAAATATACATACCAAATTTGGTGTCTCTAGCTATTATAGTCTCTGAGATCTACGTGTTCATACGGACAGACGGACGGACGGACATGTCTATATCAACTTGGCTGTTGATCCTGATCAAGAATATATATACTTTACGGGGTCGGAAAGCTTCCTTCTGCCTGTAACATACATTTTGGCGACTTTAATATACCTTTTCACCCTATGGATATATGGTATAAAAGCGGAGTCCCCGGAAAAAAAGTGGAAAAAACTGATTTTAATAATGCAACACATAGAAGGAAGCATCTCCGACCATATAAAGTATATATATATAGCAATGTCCGTCCGTCTGTCCGCCTGTCTGGATCAACGCAAACTTCTCCTAGACCGTAAGAGCTGCGGAGCTGAAATTTTACTTGTAGACTTGTATATACTGCAGGGGTTGTATACCTCGGATTTAGCCGAACGGAAGACTATATCATGTAGCTCCCATACAAACGTCAAAATCAGGAACAGTGACCTTTCTGAATAACACTCTGAGCAAATTACAGGGAATAGAATGTTGGAAGGACCCTAAAAGGTTCATGCATGGCATGGTTAGAAGAGCAACGACTAAGGGATCAAGGTATCAAAGGATGTCTACTCTTTCTACATGGTACCGACAGATTTATCTGAGCTAATAACTCAGGCGAGTCAATATCACCAATTAGGAGCTTCTGCATAAAAATAACACCAAGCATAATTTTACGGTTAGTTAAGGAAGGAAGGTTAATCAAGAGAAGTCTACTAGAATACGAAGGCAAATTGCGATCCCTGCTTAAGCCACGAAGAGCAAATAGCAAGAACTGCTTTTGAACGGATTCAAGTCTAATCTGGTGCGACTCATATTGAGGTGACCAAGTGCAAGATCCATACTCTAAAGTAGGACGGACAAGTGAAGTAAAAAGAACTTTAGTTGTATAGATCGTCAAATTCTTTTGACCATCTTCTAATGAAACCCAAAACACTCATGGCCTTTGCGACCGTGGTGGCAATATGGGTATTAAAATTTAACTTATGGTCCATAAGTACGCCCAAATCATTCATATTATTTAGAGGTTCCAAAGGACTATTGTTTAGAAAATAAGTCACCAGTTGAGGAGAATTACGATAATAAAGTTATTACCTTACATTCGGTAGTGTTAAGCTTTAATAGATTAAACTGGTACCAGGATTGAAAATGCTTAAGATTAGCTTGTAGCCGACTAAATAAATCTGTTTCTTTATAAGCGAGACAAAGCTTAACATCGTCAGCATACATATGCACACGCGAATGAATAAAGACTGATGGGAGATCGTTAATGAATAAAGTGATAAGCAGAGGGCCAAGGTGACTATCTTGAGGTACAGCAGATGTCACAGGAATGGAATAGGAAAAATAAGACTGGAAAACTACCTTCTGTTTTCTGTTTGTTAAATATTCTCGAACCCAAGAAAGGAAAAGGGGGTGGAATCCAATGTCGTTCAGGTTAGTAAGTAATAGGTTATGATTAACAGAATCAAAGGCTTTACTGAAGTCGGTGTATATGACATCAGTTTGTTTAGCATTTTTGAACTCCTAGATGTTTTGTAATGATCGGGTTCCTTTGGTTTAAAATTTTAATAAAAGAACACGTCTGCTTTGCTTTGTGGTAATATTCTGATTTTTATTCAGAAAATATTCTCTTGCTTAGCCTATGCTTACATATATATTCTTATGCTGCGACTTATGCGACAGTCACGACAGTACGACAGTACATACATACATACTGTTGGAGCGCATGCATCGAAGTGCTTGGTCAGCGGTCACACGCTGGCCTGGCTCTAGCTCATGTTACGCTTGTGCATACAGTGCACAGTGAATATATGTATGTGCATATACAAATTTACATACATATAAGTTACGAGTCTTAAGTACGAGTCTGGTCCGTGGATACAAATCTGGTCTCTGCTGTGGAGCCAGTTACGGGTCTATCATCCGTCATCATCTATCCGTGTCGCCATGTCGGGGTGTGGCATTACCATGATTCTTCGGAGAGATGACACACAAGACTCTTTCTTTAACTAATAGTTTACCATGAAACTAATTACACAGAAGCTTGATTTAAAGTTATAATTCGTTTATTACTTGGATGTACCTCTGGTTCCGAAGCCAGACTAAGACTAAACTAAGGCTGAGGCTCTTCCAGAGATCGGAGCCTTAAATATACCTCAAGGGGGTGTTGAGCAGATTGCTCTTCCGGTGAAGTCAGCAGAAACTGGTTGGTTACAAAGAATTGAAAAGTGCTTACGCTATGTGATAGGAAGTTAAAGTGCTTACTCTAGGTATAGGAAGTCATTAATGGAACAAGTGTGGATCAAATGGGTCACAATGTACTTAAGGTTTTGGGATGTGTGTGATGTCAACGTGACTTTTAATGAGGGCGGGTATACTACCCGGAACTCATTCAGCAGTTTCTAGTATTGCGTCTTGTCTTGCTGCACCATAGTTGGTCGGGGTACAGGGCACGGTTCTACTTAATCTGTAGGAGTCTGCGTATCGTGGAGAAATGCGTGTGCTAAATTATATGTTCATGCTTAATTGTATGTTTATGTGAATACTTCAATGTATACACATGAACATATTCAAGTGCACAATTATATTTTAATGCGTATATGTTTTATTGTTTATACATGCAACAAAGTGTTACAAGTTGAGCTCATTGTATTGAATGATTATTTGTATGAATGTACTACACCTTCCCTTTTTAGAGAATAACGTAATATTATGGAGTTATTAATAATTATTTGATAATTGTGTAAAGATAAAATAAAGGTAAGGTAAAGGAGTATATTAGAAAAATTGTGTTTTTTTTTTTTGTTTAGTTCGTGTCTGGAGAGACAAACTTTCTTTATTCTTTTGTTTTTGACATACTGTTGAATTGTATGTATATATTTTAGATGATTTAATTTTAGTAGCTGAATCCATAAAAACCTTTTTTTCTTTTCTTTTTTTTCGAAAATTACTTATAATGAAAATTATAAAATGTATGGTTTCTTTTTTTATATTCGGTATTATTTTTACGGTTGATCATTCCGATTTTTATTTTTATGAACTTTCTGGTTCCTATTCTTATCATCTACTATTATTATATTATCATTTTCTTCTATACTCACTACCATATAAGGCACTACATATTTAGCATCTATGCAGTTTATGACCTATTTCTTTTCTTAATAAGACTTTATCTCCTATTTTTAAATCAAAATCGGAAGTATTTTCGTCGTAGTATTTCTTATTCTTTAACTTATGGTTTTCTAGCATTATCCTAGCACTTTTATGTGCTATTTCTATTCTAAATTTTATTTCCTTAGAGTAGTCATTTAAATTGTATATTGGATCTATTCTATCTATTTTGTTAAAATCTATGAACTGATTTGGTAGTCTTCCAAATACTAGTTCGTATGGACAATATTCATGCATTGCCGAGGGTGTTGTGTTGTAACAATAAGTGAAATACTGTATCCAAGCATCCCAATCGGACTTATCTGCTGATATGTATAAACGAATACATTCATTTAATGTTCTATGACTTCGTTCTATTGTTCATAAAGTTTGGTGGTGGTATGCTGTCGATGTTAGATTTTGTATCTTCATATACTTGCATATATCTGTTATAATCTGATTTTTATACTCAGTTCCCATGTCCGTAATGAGTGTTTTCATTGGACCGTACTGTCGTATATATAGGTTTAGCTACATTACTTGCACTCTTAGATGCAACTGGAATGGCTATTAAGTATTTTGTCAGATCGCATATCAATGTGACAATATACTCATTTTCATTATCTGATTTTGATAGTGATAGTCGTCGTTTTTGACACCTGGCATTTATGACATCTCCTTACGTACTCTTTGATATGGCGTCCAATATTTTTCCAACAGTAGTGTCTTTTGATTATTGCCAGCGTTCTGGTAATGCCAGTATGACCTCCTTGAATTGGATCATCATGGTATGTAGACAGTATTGCTTCTTTTTCTTTTTTATTTTCTATTAGGGTCACCGGCTGGAGTAGCGCTACTCTTAATGTCTTCAATATAGTATTGCCCATATTTTTAAAAAGAATCTATTGAAATAATTTCAAAGATCTTTTCGCTCGGAGCCACTTTTAGTTGGCTGATTTCAAGTATACCAGCTTGCATTTCAAGCCTTTTGAAGAACTGACCCAATTCGAGAATATCATTGGTGTACAAATCGCTAACATCAATTCTTGCCATAACTTTCTTTCCATGTTTCAGTGAACATTTAGATTCTGTTATTCGCAAGGTCACTACTTTCCGTACCTCGTCATTATTGATGACTTCGTATACGTTGGGCCTAGAAGCATTTTGAAGTTTTTGCCTTGGCAAAAGTTCTTCTTTATTAACTGCGCAGTTTTTCTGTCTACTTTGTTGCCTGGTAGTGACTTTCAGGACTTTTGTACTCATATCTTTTAATTCGGATATAGTTATCCACGATAAGGCGTCTGCCACAAAATTATCTTTACCTCTCAAATACTCTACTGTAAAGTCGTACTCTTCCAATTCTAGCCGCATGCGTGTTAGTGTTGAACTCGGGTTGACCATGGAGAATAAATATGTTAATGGTCTATGGTCTGTTCGCACTGTGAAATGTTTTCGATATATGTATGGTCGAAAATGTGTTATTGCCCAATGTAGCTGCTAGCTCTTGTTCTGTAGTACTCTTGTTGCTTTCACCTTTAGTGAACGCTCTTGATGCATATGAAACTGGAAGCTGGAGTCCATTATAGTTTTGTGTTAAAACTGCTCCACATGCTTGTTTGCTTGCATCTGTGATTATGCAAAATTCTTTGCTGAAATCTGGGTACTGCAATAGATTAGGTTGAACGAGCTTTTCTTTTAAGTATTGGAATGCATTTTCGCATTCTGCTGTCCATTCGAATTCGAATCTTGTTATGTGCCGGGAATATTCTGCGAAATTTTTTATGAAACGTCCATAATAATTGCAAAATGCAACGAAACGTCTAGCACTATCTGCATCATGTGGGACTGGATAATTCTTGATGACGTCAAATTTTGTGTCGTCTGGAAAAATTCCCTTGTCTGTGCATTTGTGACCTAGGAATGTCACCTCATGCATGAAAAATTAGCATTTTTCTGGATGCAGTTTTAGATTGTTTTTTCTGCAAAGTTTAAAAACATCTACTAAATTTTTAATCATATGTTGTTCAGAACAACCGATAACGATTAAATCATCCATATAGAGGAAAGCTTGGCTGGGCTCAAGCCCTGAGAATGCTATTGTCATCATTCTCTGAAATGAATTAGGTGCTATTTTTAGACCGAAAGGTAATCGCGTGAAGCGATATGAGCCATTGCTCGTTGAAAAAGACGTTATATCTCTTGATTTTTCTTCTAGTTCTATTTGATGAAAACCTGACATTAAGTCAAGGCAAGAAAAATATTTTGCTCTTCCCAATTGATCAAGAATGTCGTCAATTCTGGGGAGCGGAAACTTATCTGACAGCAATTTTTTGTTTATTTGACGATAGTCAATTACTGAATAGGGATTCCCGGAGAGAAGGAAAATAACCCAATCTTCATTCGTTGAATTCAAAATATGAACTGATTTTATTTGAAAACTCTTAAACTCTAAGAAGCGACAATTGTTCTTAAAAATACTTATTCTAATGCCCCACGTTTTCGGGGGTTGAAAATTGTTTATATTTCATGCTCAGCGCTGGTTACTTGATACCGCGCCGCTGTTATGATTTCAAGTGTTTTCCACAAAGTGTGGATGCATGTTTTGTTTGGTTTTAAGCAATAATTGTCATTTGAATCTTTATGACTTACTTTTGTTTATGTTTCAAATTGTATATTTCATTGGTGCATCTGATTTGGTGAAGCCAGCTCAGATGAACACGATGTTTATTCTTAAACATTCTGCAAAGGGCCGCCAAATGCGGCGTTTTGGACTTTATCTTTATAGTTAGTTGTCTTATCCAAATTATTAATAATATTATCATTAGTAAGAGAACTATTGTTAAAGAAGCATGACCAGTTACATGATGGACGTTCAACCTAGTCAATCTGATGTTCCTTTACTGATTGTAACTGACTTCTTATTCATACCAATTCTCCCGTATGTATTACTGAGTTGGCTTCTACTGTTTTTTATTTTTAATATTTGGCATATAACCTAACGATTTCTGCTTGGGGATGTCTACCCACTCCTGATGTGTATTACTGTGCTGACTTCTAGCCTTTTTATAAGGTGGAGAATCTAAAAAATAACTATCTTTATTTTTTGACTTGTTCCAATGTAATCGCTCCACTATTTTTAAATATCGCTGATTGCTAAAATTTGATAAGTTATTCCGGTTACCATTAAATTTTGGCCTTATATAATTATTTTGCCATATCTGCCTTTTTGGTACTACAGTTTCGGACAATTTGTTACCGGAATCTATTTCGATATTATTTTTTGGATAATTATTATCTAATTGACCCAATGGTTCAGTAACCGTTGCCGTCTGAATATTCTCATTTTGTACTGGCTCTGGGATATATATTTTTTCTTCCCCAATTTTTACTTTACCTCCAATGTGAGGTCCTGCCGGGGGCCATAAATTTATTTCATGAGTTTTGTTGATGTATTTCTGTGCAATTGTGTTATTTTTATTTTGAAATTTACCTTTCATCTTCTCCCAACGTGGTTCAAACCCTGTGACATCTATTGTTGTTGCCACTACAGATTTATTCTGATTTGATTTGGTGCATCCCGAGACGATCCAACCAAATTGAGTATTTTGGCCTAGCCGGCCATCAATCTTTGTAATTCCCCCTTTTAAGATTTGGGTATATACGTTTACTCCCATTATTATATCAATCCTACCAGGTTTATTAAAGGTAGGATCAGCTAGAACGTAAGTTTGCCATTTCGACATATCCACGTTTGCTATTTTTAATGAAAGAGCTTTCATTAACTTTGGCAACACAATTGCCTCAACCCTAAGATGTCCTTTTCAAGGATTTCGCGTCTTTACATGTATTTTTACCTTATATTTGGATTTATTAGATTTTATTGAGGACACGCCACTTATTTCTGTATATTGTTTAATTTTAGGTAATTTTAATATTTGAGCGGCCTCTTCGGACAAAATGGTGCTCTGTGAACCACAATCAATAAGGGCTCTTAGAGTCTTATATCCTCCATTTACACTTTTTACCTGTATTACAGCCGTGGCCAACAGTGTTGGTTGTGCGGTTACAGAATTATTAACTCTCTCGTGTTTTTTTTTTTTCAAAATGGAGTAAGGTATGGTGTTTTTTACTGCACAATGAACAGACCATTTCATTTGTGCACACCTTATTGCTTGAATGGTTCAAGCATCTGATGCAAAGCTGCACTTTTTTGGCTGTTTCATACCTTTCAGTAGGTGTCAAACCTTTAAACATATAGCACTTGTACGCTTTGTGCCCGGCAATTTTGCAAATCGGACATTTATCTTTGTCTTCCGCATAATTTAACACAGTTTTTAGCGGTTTTTTCTCTTCTTTGCTCATGGCATTTAGCGAGCAATATCTTTGCTCCAAGTATTCCATGACATTAGATAGCATTTGAATTTGTCTTGTTTTTCTAATCTGACTCTCATACAATTGTAGAGGCTCTCTGTCAAATTTCCTTAGTAGGAGTTGTGCGAATTTGACGTCAACTTCATCGGACAAATTTGCTTTTATTTTAATTAAGTAAACTGACTCATTAACTATGTCAATCAGTTCTTTAACACTTTTTGCGGATTCATTGTTGATCATCGGTAAATCAACGATCCGACTTAATTGTTCGGAAAATACCCTCCGATTATTTTCATACCGCTTGGTTAACAGTTCCCAAGCGGCACTATAGTTATCAGCTGAACCTGACAATAGATGGGCTATTATGCTGTTTGCTTCGCCCTTTAACGCGGATTATAAATAATTGAACTTCAGAACAAGACTTAAGTCCTCTCTCTTTTCAATCAGTTCCGCAAATAGTTCCCATTCTCTAGGTTCTCCAGAAAATGTGGGTACCTGTATTTTCGGCAACACCGGTAGTTCGCCTCTCACGGTTACATTCTCAATCTTACTTTCCTTATTGTTTATTTTTATTTCTAACACTGATACTGAATTTCGGACATCGAATTCTAAATCATCCAAAGTATTTTTAAATTTTGCATCTTTCAACACAACCTGGCACGCATGTACTTTCTCCCATAAATAATTGATCTTATTAATATATATTATGCATGCCTCATTGCCTGTTGAATTATCTATAGTGCGTAACTCTTTGGTTACCCTATCCAAATATTCCTGGAGCTGTCGGACTCTATCCATAAATATCTCATGGTTACCACTGCCGTTTTCAAGACTGGAGGTCGCATTCCCGCGCGACTCTCCTTTGCTATCATAAAACATTTCTGACATATTCGCTTCGGCTTCAACTAACACCGACGTACTAGTGCCTGGTTTTTCTGACTCTCCTGTAGCTATTATTTTGGCAACTATATTTAACACCCCCTCATGTATTTTATCTGTGAAATACTGGTGATCGAAAGTCTCCTGCTGTAGCAATTTGTTATGATTAAGTAACCATCGATTCCTAATCTCTTTTACTTCCTCGATCACCTTGCTAGTTATGTTTATGGGATCTAGTGCTTCTAACTGCCTTAACCTGGTATGCAACTCTAACTGCTTCCCTAACAACTTTTCAGTTTTGTTAAGAAACATTTTATATGGTGGATGTTTATATGTGTGACATTCAATTGATTCTTTTGTTTTTTTTTTTTTTTTAATATTTTGGTTTTCAAATGTTTGTTTTTTAGTGTCTTGTTTTCTTTTTTTTTTTTTACATATATTCCTGCCTATTTTTGCGTGAGATTTTCAGGCCACACTCTAATTGGACAGCTTTTAATGCCGCACAATTGTACATAGTTTGTTATAATTATGAAAAAAAATATGCATCGCAGTGCATTAAAAAAAAATGTGCGACGCAGCGCATAGTTGTTTAGTTAATTATTTTGGTGGGCGCTCTTTGTAGCGCTATCGGTCCAGACGTTGAGCAGCTTTCAAGTTGCCGGTGCTGGTCTTCGCACAGACGTCCTTGGGACCCGTCTTCCCCGGTGTGTTTTTTTTTTTTTTGCTGTGTCGTTGCTCAGCTGCAATTGTCCAGGGCCTATGGGCTCAGGCGGTACCGGTGCCGGTCATCGCACCAGATTTTCTCTATTAGCAACCTCTTCTTTGCAACTATCTTTTTGCTCTGCTGCTTTTTGTAGTTGCTGACTTGCAACTACATATACACTTTTAACTTTAACTTTTTTTTTCGATATTAGGGCTTCGAATACGCCACAGACAACTCCCGCCGCCGATATTACTACAGTTGCTCCACTAGCCAAAATGTCTTTAAAATCGGACGCACGCACTTTTTAATTATTAAGCAATATTGCTTTTTTATACCATACACTAGAGCTGTTGAAACATCGATGTTTGGCCACATCGATGTTTCGATGTTTTTCGGGAAAAAACATCGATGTATCGATACTACATCGAAGTGATATAAATCTTTGTTAAAAATAGCATTCTTTTTCCAAACTTAAAACTATGTTTGACCTGCCCAGTTGCAGATGGTACAAGACTCCAATGCTCATTAGTATGTGGAGTGGAATAAGGAAAATAGGTCTTCTCCTCTTCGATTTCAGAAGTCTTCTTTATATTTTGGTTTCATGAGTTAGAAGCTCTTCATGAGAACTTGTTAATGTAAATACAGTGGTAGAAATTTCAATAATCTTAAACAAATAATATAAGAAATTTTAATATACATATACAAATCTAATTTCAACGATGACGTCTCCTCCAACAAACTATAAAGCAGAAATTTAATCTTTTTCAAACGTAATACATACAGGTTTTTTTATACCCTTGCAGAGGGTATTATAAAATTGGTCAGATGTTTGGAACGCACAGAAGGAGACGTTTCCGACCCCATAAAGTATATATAAGAGCTATTGGGGTGAAATTTTTTTGTGGGCTTTTTATTACCTTAAGCTAGTTAGATAAATTATGAAAATTGTCAGGATCGGGCCACTATATCATATAGTTCTAGAACAAACATTTTTGCAAAAATTGGAGTATCCCCATGAAATTTACCAATATGATAGTATTTGATATAAAGTGACAGATCCCAAAATTTGAATCTGATCGGATAAATCGAACACAAGTTACAGTCAATACAAATCGGTTCAAATGATGACGTAGAAGGCAGCAAGCAGCGGGTCTTCATCAAATCAAACAGAGCACATGCATACACACACACAGACGCAGCACTGCAAGAACTGTATGTGTATGCGTGTTGTGCTTCGCTTAGGGAATAATGCAAGAAGTAGAAAAATTTGAATGTTTTGTTTGTGTATTGATGAATTTAGTTGCAGGGAAAAAATTTCAAAATGTAAAAAAATTATTGCCAAGGACTGCAAGGGTATATAAATTTCGGCATTGCCGAAGTTAGCTTCTTTGATATTTTTTTTATTATTATAGATGTAGTCGTACAACGCTCAGTACGAACAAGTGGCCCATATGACACCAGGCCCGGGCCTGTTACGAATGACCCTAAGTAAAGTTAATGTTACAACCTCTACCCACTCCGACCTAAGGGCATAGGCGTATTACATACATATATAAACATAAAATTAAACTAAAGAAATAGAAAATGTTAAATGTAATAAGATAATAGGTTACATATAAAAGGAAGACAGGATGAGTTTAAATAAAAATGAATTACAACTAATTACGAGCGAGGAAGGACAAGATCGCAGTTTTTATAACCGGAAGCGATGTTTCGGAACCGATATCGTGCCAAAATCTGTTGTAGTCACTACATAGTATACGAAAAGGTTCATGCAGAGAAAAGTTAGTTGTGCAAGTGGGAAGTATAAGCGGTGTGAATACTATAAAACATAATACTATAAAACATAATTCAATCTTTTTCAAACTTAAAAATATAAAACAATGCTATTCAGAGATTCACTTGTGACAATGTATAAAAAGAAGCATGTCTACATTAAACTTAAGAGAGCTTCTCTTCTCGCTTACTATGATTCCAGCCTTTCTGAACAATTGGACGGTTTCAGTCGAAATGCTTTATTTGATGAGATCTTTTCTCAGTGATGGAAAAGCTAGCTTACAAAAACATCGAACATCGGAGAGAAAAAATCGATGTTTTTTACGAAAAGAGAAACATCGATGTTTCGCAACATTGCTCTACCATACACCCATAGGGTGAAATGGTATATTAAAGTCGCCAAAATGTATGTAACAGGCAGAAGGAAGCTTTTCCGACCCCATAAAGTATATATATTCTTGATTAGTATCAATAGCCGAGTCGATTTAGCCATGTCCGTCTGTCCGTCCGTCCGTCTGTCCGTCCGTATGAACGCTTAGTTCTCGGAGTCTATAAGAGATAGAGCCACCAAATTTGGAATGTAGGCTCGTGTAGTATGTAGAGTGATCAAGTTTGTTTCAAATTTTTGCCACGCCCCTTTCCGCCCCCGCAATTCAAAAAAACGTTTATCTCAAAAACTATTGCAGCTAGAGACACCAAATTTGGTATGTACATTTGCATAGTAATTGCGCACATTTTGTATATGTATAAAGTTTTTGCCACGCCCCTTTCCGCCACCGAAATTTGAAAAACTCGATTATCTCCCGTAATTTTTTGTCTTGTGCAATCAAATTTGGCACACTTAAATTTGATACTAATACCCAGCAAAATACCAAATTTGATCAAAATCGGACAAAAAATAGCTGAGTTATGCATAAGGCCGGAGATGGCCGTTGGCGGGTGGGGGCGCTAGAGGTGCTTATATGCATAAGTGCGCGAGATACTGAAATATGCTTGTAAAAAGCGTGTGAACAGAATTTTTTAAAATAGGCAAATGCATTTGTTATTACAAATTTGAAATATTTGTTTTACTGGTGTATGGTATACCCAAGTCGGCGAGACGACTTACTTACTTAATTTTTTTTGTTTGTGAAAATTATTTGTTGTTATCGGTGCGGTGTCAAGTCCGAACACATCACTATACTCAGTGCATAACTTTTCGAGTTTGTCTTTGAATAGTATTGGGAAAGTTTTCTTCAATTTGTGAATTACAGATTCTTTTCTTATATCTTCTGTATTTTGAACTATATCGTAGTTCGAAAGTGATTCAAATTTTAAATTGTTAAAGCCTACCATTTGGCATTTATCTGTGGTATTTAAGAATCGGACGAAAGTACTTTGGGCTGTTGCAATAGTGTTTGCATCATAAA
This sequence comes from Drosophila equinoxialis, assembly GCA_018150345.1. NCBI lineage: Eukaryota > Metazoa > Arthropoda > Insecta > Diptera > Drosophilidae > Drosophila > Drosophila equinoxialis. Next base: position 555,659 of record JAECWI010000853.1, on the reverse strand, counting down.
CACCCGGTTTAATTTCCTGATTCGGAATTAAATTGTTACCTTCTGCTGAAGATAGTTCTATTTTGCGTACCACTTGGGATCTTGCTGGTAGAAGTGTTGAGTTATTACCAGAATTGAATGTTATTGGAACATAGATTGGGTACGTTAATTCTTGTGGTCTAAGTATAAACCAATCTTCTGAATTGCCGTAATCTAATTTGCAATTAAAAGTTTTTATGAAATCTAATCCTATTATTCCATCGCATGGGATTGCGAAATCTGAATGAAGCAGATGAAATTCGTATGGTATAATATATTTATCTGTCTGCAATTCTATTGAGACTAGGCCTTTGGAGTTTATTACTCCTTCTCCTATGCCTCGAATGTCTACGGTTTTGTTTACTTGGATGTCGTGAAATACATCAGAATTTTCTTTTATTACTGAAATATCTGCAACGGTATCAATTAAGAATGTTATTTTCTTATTTGTTTTAACATTCTTAAATGATACAAAATTATTAAGACTTAGGTTAATAGAGTAGACTTTATTTTTTAATTTTGAGCATTTGGAGGAGCTTGTCCGTTTCCCTGGTCACTTTGGGTAATTCGGACATTTGTGTTGTTATAACCATTCTGTTGGTTATTTGTGTTTTGTCTATTATTATTGTGTCCACCTCCACGGCCGCCTCTTCGGTAGCGTGAATAATTTCGGCCTCGTTGGGCTCTGTGGGCATCGTTATTGCTCCAATTCGAATTGTTATTCCATAGTATCTGGACTCTTTGACTTTTGGTATGACTTACCATAGCATTTAATGCCACTTTGGTAGTGTATTTTATTGCTTGTTCAGTTGGAAGACCATCCGAAATATATGCGCCTTTAAGGGCGTCGGTCAATTCAGTAATCTCCTTGGTTTCTCTGCACATTTTTAAATTTTGCTGTTAAAAGATCTACTGATTCACCTTGATTGTTGATAGTTTTTGTATTACTTCATCAATCGTTGTTTCAGAGCTTAGAGTATTACCCGCTTGACCTTTCAATTTTGATTTTATAATTTCGATAATTTCGATATAATTTCGGCTACTGCTTCATGCGTTTCTTTTATAGTGTCAAGTACGCAAAGCGCCCCAATGAAACCTGGTACAGTTTTAATATCACCATCGAAGTATGGTAGCAGCCTGGTGGCTGTGTTTATGAATTGTACCAATGTTTGTGTCATTTTGTTGTTTTCTTTTGGAATAGCTGGTTTGTTAAGACTTATGATTGATTGATCAGAGCTCACTGATGTTTCTTCTTGACCTATTTCTTCATCAGCCATTAGTTGCGTTTTTTCTTCTAGTACTATTGAAGTTTCCAAATCAGATGTTTGTTTAAATTCAATATTGTGTCTGTTTAGCACAGTTATTGCTTTTTTTTTGCAATCGCTGTAGAACGCATTTGCGGCTGTTTTTTGCCATGTCTTTAGTTTGCTATAGTGCTCAGTTAATACTGCTCTAATAGCTTGGAGCTTCTCAGTTATTATTTTCGCGTGTTTGGTTACTGTGTCTTGGGATGTTTCTCTGTTTTACGAGAGGCACTTACAAGATTTAGTTAATACTTGTGCGTGTATTCTAGCTTTTCCTATTATATCATCCCAAGTAACCATAGTTTTTTAAAAATCCACTTTTTGTTTTAATTCCCAGAGAAGTTATCTCTATAGGTTGGTCGAATAGTTAGTGTACCCAGGCGGGTAGAATTCTATTTTTCAAAGCCAGATTTATGGCTACTAAGATTAATTTCTATTTCTATTTTGGATTCTTGAGAACCCATTTACTCTTCTATATCCATTATTTCTACATCTGAGTCTGTTAAATCTATTGTTTCTGAACTCGATTCTAATGATTCTATCAGCGCGATTGAGTCCTTGAAAAGTTCGTGGACCCATCCGGGCACGTCTTTTTCTTAAAAGAGTCTTTGGTAAGCTACTTTTATGGATTTTTCCATAAGATCTACAATATTTTTTTTTCAAATTTGTAGTTGTGGGCTATCCAATACCTTATTTCCTTGTTTTTGTGATTTGTTTCACCTGATTGTATCAGGAAATCAAGGAAAGGTAAATATTTTTGTAGCTTTTTCGTTTCTATTTTATCCACATTCTACACTAACTTGCTAGTGTACTCCATTCCATTGTTTAATGAAACAATTGAGCTTCTAGCGATGCATGCGCAGCACAAATATGTCTGTTGTTCCCAGTATGAGGTTTGTTTCGCTGATACTCTTTATGACCACATAGGGTAATGTGCTTAGAACGATGCCCTTCTCGATTTTTGTACAACCGAATAGTGAGCTCACATTACTATGGAATGTGTCAATGTATTCGTTTTCGAAATTATATATTGTAATAAATTCCCTATGCTTCTGCAATAATATCAATGAGTTTAAGTCTGGATGCTCACTATATATTTTTCCAATAATTTCTGTCATATTGTTTTTTTTATACCCTTGCAGAGGGTATTATAAAATTGGTCAGATGTTTGTAACGCACAGAAGGGGACGTTTCCGACCCCATAAAGTATATATATTCTTGATCAGCATGAGAAGCTGAGTCGATATAGCCATGTCCGTCTGTCCGTCCGTCCGTCCGTCCGTCCGTCTGTGCAAATCAACTTCACGCCGGCATCTTAAGAGCTATCGGAATGAAATTTCATATTTGATATATATATTTTAGCCGGGAGATGATAAAGTATGAAAATTGTGAGGATCGGGCCACTATATCATATAGTTCTAGAACAAACATTTTTGCAAAAATTGGAGTATCCCCATGAAATTTACCAATATGATAGTATTTGACATAAATTGACAGATCCCAAAATTTGAATCTGATCGGATAAATAGAACAGAAGTTACAGTCAACACAAATCGGTTCAAATGATGACCTAGTAGACAGCAAAGCGCTGCTGCCAAACAGAGCACATGCAAACACAAAGACGCAGCCTACAAGAACGTATGTGTATGCTTGTCTTCTTAGGAATGATGCAAGAAGAAAAAAATTTATTATAAAAGAGAAATAATTTGAATGTTTGTTTGTTTGATGAATTCAGTTGCAAGGAAAGAAATTTCAAAATGTAAAAATTATGCAAAGACGCAAGGGTATATAAACTTTGGCATTGCCGAAGTTAGCTTCTTTGATATTTTTTAAATAATTTTGGCATTTTGACCACATTGGTCGAATTATCTTTTGCTTGGGTATCGTCGATACCGAAATTTTCTTGATTCAATAGTTGCTTGTGTGCATATGTATTTTTAGATCTTATCAGATCATTAGCTTGGCTTAGAGCTCTTTAGTTACACATTTATTGTGTAATAGGTAAGCTTTATATAAGACATATGCGCACATTATTACGACAATTATTAATAACAATATGTTCGTTAATCTCATGTCAGTATTTGATGATTGGATTTTATTTATAACATTCGCAGTGGAGTCCACTGATTTTGGGTATAAGAGATATATCATCAAATTTACTTATGGTTTTATCGAACATACATATGGAGTTTATTTTTAATTAATTTTTTTTTTATAATTCGAATAATGACCTCACTGACTAATGGTCCTATATAAGACGATTTTAATTTAATAATATGAATATATCAAATACGGAAAAAATAGGAACAAAAGCCCATAAAGACAGCTCAAAACCTTTTGTTTAGAAATTACTAAAATAATTTTTTTTTTTTTTAAGTATTTCAAGCTTTGGTCTTTTTGTTATGGATTCATGCGTTTTTAAGGTTGCAGAGGGTATTATAAAATTGGTCAGATGTTTGTAACGCACAGAAGGGGACGTTTCCGACCCCATAAAGTATATATATTCTTGATCAGCATGAGAAGCTGAGTCGATATAGCCATGTCCGTCTGTCCGTCCGTCCGTCCGTCCTGTGCAAATCAACTTCACGCCGGCATCTTAAGAGCTATCGCAATGAAATTTCATATTTGAGCTACTTTTAGCCGGGAGATGATAAAGTATGAAATTTGTCAGGATCGGGCCACTATATCATATAGTTCTAGAACAAACATTTTTGCAAAAATTGGAGTATCCCCATGAAATTTACCAATATGATAGTATTTGATATAAAGTGACAGATCCCAAAATTTGAATCTGATCGGATAAATAGAACACAAGTTACAACCAATACAAATCGGTTCAAATGATGACCTAGTAGACAGCAAACAGCGCTGCTTGCTGCTCAAACAGAGCACATGCATACACACACACAGACGCAGCGCTACAAGAACTGTATGTGTATGCGTGTTGTGCTTTGCTTAGGGAATGATGCAAGAAGAAAGAAAATTTATTATAAAAAGAGAAATAATTTGAATGTTTTGTTTGTGTATTGATGAATTCAGTTGCAGGGAAAGAAAATTCAAAATGTAAAAAAATTATTGCCAAAGACTGCAAGGGTATATAAACTTTGGCATAGCCGAAGTTAGCTTCTTTGATATTTTATTTAAAAAAATTTTTTTTTTTTGAACAAAAGAAAAAAAAGTTTATCTCAACTGTGTCTTGCACAGCGAGCCAGAGACGTGGAAAAATTATAGAGCCTGTGGTTGGCTCGCAATTCAGGTATACATGTCATTTGTTGTTAAGAAATTACTTTAAAAAAATTCTCCAACCACATTGTTAATAATAGCTTAGCAGAAAGTTAGTAGTTCGCAAGTTGCACTTTCGTGCTTCAACTTGCTATTAGGCTTATGATTAGAATTGTTAAATTAAAGGCAAGTTAAGGCTTGCGCATTTCTGCGGCCCCCTTGCGTTTCTTCGCTTTTTGGCGAAGTTCACGCTGGCCTGGCTCTAGCTCATGTTACGCTTGTGCATGCAGTGCATATATGTGCATATACAAATGTACATACATACATATATGTTCATGCTTAATTGTATATTTATGTGAATATGTTTATGTGCATACATCAATGTATACATATAAACATATTCAAGTGCACAATAATATTTTAATGCGTATATGTTTTATTGTTTAGACTCGCAACAAAGTGTTAAAAGTTGAGCTCATTGTATTGAATGATTATTTGTATGAATATACTACAGTTTATAGAGGTAAATTCTAAAAGGTTAGTGGTTGTAGATCTACGTTTCACAAACCCATGTTGGGATGGCGAAATAATAGAGCTGCAAAAATGTTGCAATTGCGAAGTTATAATTTTCTCAAAAGCTTTCGGAATAGCGGACAATATTGAAATGCCCCTATAGTTAGAGGCTTCGGACTTTTTGCCTTTTTTATGCAAAAGAATGATATACGACTCCTTCCAAATAGATGGAAAAGAGGAATATTCGACAGACAATAAAAACAATTTTACAATGGGCTTACATAATGCGTTTGCACAGAACCTGTGTACACATCCAGGTAGACCATCTCGCCCCGGAGAATAAACAGGTTTAACCAGTTTAAGTTGACTAAGAAGAGCACTTTCATCAATCACTGGATTAAAAATACAATTAGCCTTTTTTAAATGATAAGGACTTGCTCGATATTCCGTTGAGGAATAAGTTGTTTTGAAAAAACTCGCAAACATATCGGCAATTGCCTGATGAGTGCTCGCTTCTTCATTTTGAAAGGACAAAAAAGAAAGGTGCACAGAGGTCTTACGTTTAGAATTAACGAAATTATAAAATTGTTTAGGGTCAGAAGAAAACTGAAGTGAACAGTGCTGAAGATAATTCTTATAGCATTGTGTATTAAGCGTCATGAATTTTGAACGAGCGACTGAATACAGAGCGTAATCAGATGAACTACGTGTTTTTTGAAACTTCTTATAATATCGAGTCTTCACATTTTTCAAATTGGATAACTCTTGAAAGAACCAGGGAGGTTTATTAAGCCGCTCCTGCCTACCAAGAGGCACACAAATATTAAAGAGTGAATTCAGAGTATCATAAAAGAAGCGAATAGCTGAGTTCATATCTCTACAATTGTATTGATGAGACCAATCGGTAGAAAAAATATGTTCATTAAGGCTGGCAAAGTCAGTCTTACGAAAACACCTAGTTAGAGGTAACTCATTTGAACCAAGTAATGGTGATAGTGAAGGTAGATCAATTTTTAAATTTAATGTAGGATGAAATTTGTCTTCTGTTAGAACAAATGTTTCGATCCTAGAAACATCACAATAAGAAGAATCGAATACAAAAATAAGATCTAACGATTTTCCAGTATAATTTAAGACAGGATTGACTTGGGATAAAGATAAGCCTAGAAGGACATCAATAAAGTCATGTGGCATAGAGGGCAGCAACATGGTAGATTCATCTGTTAGTGACCATGACAAAGCAGGTAAATTAAAATCACCTACAACTATGAGCATGTCTTGACTGGAAACCAAGAGGAGACAAACTGAATTGCCTCTAAATGATTTAAAGATACCACAATGTCTGACGATGGTGGAATATAGGAACAAGTAATAAAAGCATTACAAGATTTAAAATTTACTTTCACAACGACAAACTCAATCTCCTGGGTATAAGAAAATTGAATTATTTCAGATGATAAAGCAGCGTAAACAGCTATCAGAACGTCACCGCCTACGCGAGAAATCCGGTCACGTCTGAATATAGAAAAGTAGTATTTAGTAAGGTATTTGGTAATTCCTTACTAAATACCACTGGGCTGTACATTAAGAGAGGACAGTGATTGAGGCCGGTCGGGGACGATAAGAGACACTGGCGGATCTACAGATAAAGAAACACCCCAAGGACTGGTTCTTTTACGTTTCGGAGACTCATTCATAATCGATAAGCTTCTAATCTGAGTCTCCACCGCAGTAAACTCTGCTTGGAGTTTGTTAAAACCTGCCCTCAAAGTGTCAAAACTATCTCTAGTCCGCCTCATAAATGAGCGCATCTCATTCTCGACCTCCCGGCAAGCATCACATCCATATTATTTTAGGCCACCACCTTTAGCAATAGACTCCTTGATTCTGCCTGTGTAACCTCACACTTCACGACAACCTCATTGCCACACAGCCAACAAAGAATATAATCATGGGAGTCAATCGCATTAGTGGCAACTATGCAATTATTTTTGAGCAGACAACCATTTAATAAAAAAATTAATTTAATTTAGAAAAGAAAAGGAATAAAAAATAAAATAAATAAATTTTAAGGGCAAGTGTAATTGTAAACTGTAACTGGTAATTGTTGTAAGTTTTAATTTATGCATATTGAAACAAAACTACAAAAACGACTGAAAAAAAAAACGAAATGAAAATACAATTGGAATGTTAAAATTTTAATTAAACCGATAATGAAATTAAAAGCTTTTAATCACGCGAATAAAATAAAATTTCATAAGCGAAAAAAACACGTCCGTCGTCTGCAACGATTGAAAAGTTTTTTTTTTTCATTGCTCTCCATATAACGCCAAAGCTTAATGTTGTCTTCACTGGTGGACGTTTGATTTGGACTCGGAAATTTTAGACTTCATACCTACCATTTCTCTTTACTTTGATGATTTCGTATGGACCAATGAATTTATTCGAAAGATTCTTGCCCGATACGAAGTGTGTGACTTTGATAGCTACTAGGTCGCCCAAGTGATAACCTTGGCATGGCTTGCATCTCTGGTCGTAATAGCGCTTGTATCTGGTCTGTGGCTCTAGTATTTGCTGTCTTGCTTCTGCTCTTATTTGATTTCGCTCATTTTGAAGCCTGTCTAGTAGTTCTTCTTCCAGAATTCTTTGTAAGTCTAGATCTGATTCGTTTCTTATTTACAATACGAACATAACTTCAAAAGGTGTAAACTTGGTTGACGAGTGAACATTCGTGTCTATAGAACGTTGTACCTGTGCAGAGTACCTGTACCACTTCTGAGGCTCTGCAGCTGACATCTTGGCTAAGACAGAACATATGACTCTGTTGACCCTCTCTATTTGTCCGTTTCCTCTTGCAACTCCTGTAGTTGTTTCGACGTGTTCAATCTTATGGTTCGTACAAAATTCCTTGAAATTTTTAGAAGTAAATGCTGCTTCTATATCGCTGATGATGATATCAGTCAAGTGTTTAACAACTTCCGAGGCATCTGTCGAGGATATAGCCATGTATATTCAGAGAACCCATCTACGACTACGAATATGTACTTGTAATTCTTCCAAGTTGGATCCAATGACCCTAAATGATCAACGTGTAGCGTCTCCAGTGGTACTTCGCCTTTGTCAATGCAATGTAAAAAATCGTCCTGCTTGCCAAACTTTCTGTTGTGTGTTATGCACTGACTTGCCAAACTTTCTGTTGTGTGTAATGCACTGAACGCAACATGTTTAAATAAAACTTTTGACTCCTAATTGGAATTTTAAAGCTATCATTAAAAAACTTCAATAACTTTGCTCTTAAAAGTATTAAAAAGGTTTTCAATTTACACGGTTTTCCATTTCAACAAAGTTTTTTTTTCAAGGGACCAGCACTTTCATACAAAATATTGGGGTTTTCGATTTAGCAGGGTACTAATTATCGAGACTCGACTGTAGTTCTTTTAAAAAAGATACCAAAATGTTAATATGGATCAAACTAATGTTTATTTATGTTTTGCTAACCGCCTTGAGTTAAAACTGTTTCCAATTTTCATTAACAAGTTTTAGCCAATTATAAACAATTATTTAATATATCCCTTTTTTAGTTAGGTTCACTCAGCCCACCGCATTTGTTGTTGATTTTCAATAGTTTTGGTATGGCAGTTGCGTTGCATATAGGCATGATCTTAGAATGTCTTTTTAAGAATGATCTTTAGTAGTGATGTGTGTTCAATGAAAGGAATAAGGGGGAATGTTTGATGAAATAATATTATGGTAGTTGTTCTTAATACATAACTGAAACTCCAGAGCTCACAAAAAATTAGTGTGCATGCAAAAATACTTAATATTAAAATCTCAAAAGATTAGACAAAGAGTAGGCACAAATTTTTTATATTCCGCTGAATTCTCACAAATTATGACATTGAAAACAACAACAGGTAACAATCAAATGTCTATATAGCGTTGCAGATTGAACTTTAATACTTCAACTTTACAATTTTTAAAAAGTTTATTGAAAAAAAGAATCGATAAAAAAAACCCTGAAACAAACTGAATTCGTTGTTCTTTTTAAATAGATCATTATGGAAGACCACAGCCTTTTTTTATAACCATTCATTTATATACTGACTTTCAAATTCAAATATAGCCAAAGTAGAGACAATTATTGAAATAGGTAATTCTAACTAAAAACTTATTGCTAAAGCGTTTCAGATACATCACTCTTAAATAATTTTGCATTTGCATAATTTGTACAATAATATTTTTTGTTATAAAAAATAACATGATATCTAGAGCGTGTTTGCAAAGACATATTTCAACGAAATTATGTTGTTAAATACTTTTGCAGATTCTCACAAGACGGCGTATTAAAATTTTGCGCCTTTCTATACAGATCCGGGTCGTCAGAGGTGCATGCCTTTTCCTCTAGATTCCCTTAATCTCGCCACGGACCCTTGATATTCTGAATAGAAATTATCCTTGCCATAATATGGTATCTTGAGTCCGTTCGTCTCACGTTTCACAGAATATTTATGTGAAGGTGATAAACTATACATGGGATCAGATATAAAGAATGACCAATGAGTAGAAGAATCGCCAGTAAGTTTATCATAGCTGAATAGTTGATGCTATATCTTTCTTCGCGTGCCTGATGTCGTCGGCTTTGCTGTCTCATATAGACATTTTGCTGAGGGAATCCACCATTGAAGAACATATTAAATGGCTCCTCGGCACTGAAATCGGCCTGGAAGCCACGCGAAAAGCCATATTCATTGTAGTATTGTCCATGACCATGATAATTGGCCGCACTATTATTGCCAAGTCCGCTATAGGACTCATTAATGCAATATAGATCATAATTTTTACGTTTATCGGCATCAGTTAAAAAACCAACCGCATTACCTAAAGCCTTAAAGGCATCTACAGGTCCAGGAGCTTTATTTTTATTCGGATGATTCTCCGATGGATATAATTTCTCTGATTTGATTAGGAATTTGTCAGCTTTGTCGGTCTTGCCCCCGGCAAGGGACTGCACGGCTAGATCAATGCACTGCTGTGCCTTATCCTTGTTGCCTTCCATTTGCGGTTTACTAGGGCGCACTTTGTCAATACACTTGCTTTTATGTGTGTGTGCGTAAATTTGTGAAAATGTAGTATTTACACACAACTATTTATGTCGTAGCCTGCTTATGATGTTGTCCTAATTTTGCTTGATTTTCTAGTTGCCTAGATCCTCATATATATTCTTTATTGCACACTGTTGATATTAATTTTGATTTTTACTAAAATTTAATTGATTTTATTTCGTCCACTTTTTTCATCAGCCTAAGTCAGTCAGTAGCGTTGCCACCATATTGATCTTTTACAATTGTCTGTTCATTTGCTGATATATGACTTGGACTTTCTCTAAATACGATATTATTACTATTTGGCAGTATACTTAACTTTATCGGCCAACTTAACGGGTTATCTTTCGGGTTATAGTCCTTAATTAATGCAGCGACTGTATCAGCATATTTTGGTTCCACATCAATTTCATTTACAGAGCTTACCACATTTAATACGTTCACTTGGCTTTCTCATTAGCGTGAAGGCTAAATATACATTCGTTGGGACCCATCATCACCGTACACTTTTTGACGAAGTTGTATCCAATAAGTACATCAGCTTGTAATTTGTATCTCTGCTATAAAAAATATCAAAGATGCTAACGTCGGCTACTCCAAAGTTTATGTACCCTTGCAGTCCTTGGCAATAATATTTTTACATTTTGAAATTTCTTTCCCTGCATCTCAATACACAAACAAAACATTCAATTTATTACTCTTTTTACTACAATTTTTTTCTTACAACATTCCCTAATCAAAGCACCGCACGCATACACACACAGTTCTGTGTGTGTATGCATGTGCTCTCTTTGATTTGATGATGACGTAGTAAGCAGCAAGCAGCGCTGGAACCGAATTGTATTGACTGTAACTTCTGTTCTATTTATCCGATCAGATTCAAATTTTGGGATGTGAGGTTTTATATCCAAATCTATCAAATTGGTAAATTTCATGGGGACACTCCAATTTCTGCAAAAATGTTTCTTCTAGAGCTATTTGATATAGTGGTCCGATCCTGATGATTTTCAAAACTTTATTTTTCCCAGGTGTTAAAAAGCCCCAAAAAAATTTTATTCCGATAGCTTTTAAGATAGCTGAGTAAAACGCAAACGCACAGACCAACGGACAGACTGACATGGCTATATCGACTCAGTTTCTCATGCTGATCAAGAATATATATACGTTATGGGGTTGGAAACGTCTCCTAATCTGACCAATTTTATAATACCTAATGAAAGGGTTACACAGAACGGACAAACATGGCTATATCGACTCAGTTTCTCATGCTGATCAAGAATATATATACTTTATGGGGTCGGAAACGTCTCCTTCTGACCAATTTTATAATACCTTATGAAAGGGTCACAAGCCATGTGCAAAGTATCTTGTCGCGCAGAGAGGAAGGTAGACAGAGACAGTAATGGGGCAATTTCTAGGCAAATAAACACCTTCCACAAGGAATAATTCATTACAATTACCATTTTGGAGATTATGTATATGCCCTTAAGGGTTGTAAATGGACTTTATCATATTAAACTTAACGTTGGATCTTTAAGTGTTGCAATCATATGAATATTATGAAAACTGATTTGAATTGTTGAAGCAGAAATTACTTTGATATCACTTAGTTGATTAAAAAATTATTATTTTCATACTTGATTAAAGGCGAAACTCGATTAATGATTCTAGCATTAGTAGCTCTACCCTCTACATTAGACAACTCTAAAAAAAAATAAATTCTTCAGACAAAAAAGTCATTTTTAATCAGAACACGCTGAAAGGATCCATTTGTAAATGAATTCAAAATTATCTTCAGCCAAACTTAAACGAAAGTTTGATAACACAAAATCGACATGATCTCCATAAATCTAAAACGTATAAACTAAAACCATACATGCTAGTTTAGTTTCTACAGTGATTTTCAGTTTATGAAAGGGTCGAAAGCTGCTGGGAAAACTTCAAATGCATTCCTCTGGCACATATGCAGATGGATGTAAAGGGGATGGAAGCAACAAGGCGGCAATAAAACGGTTTGCATTTTGCAATTTTTTCCACTTTAGCGAGTGTCATGCTCTGTCGCGTAGCCAGCCCGAAAATGGATGTAATAGAAACGTAGAAGTGGCAAGGGGGCGGGCCACCACGAAATAAATTAACTTCTTCGTTATTTTAGTTAGACGTTTGTACAGAACATAACAGGCCATGATTTGACAATTATTTGAGTCTAAATTTTACCTTTTAACGAATAGAAATATCGTTAAGCAGTTATGCTTAAAGCATCGGATAGTATAGACGTAAAAATTTGTACATATTTATATTTACATAAAAATTTGTATATATTTATTTTATTCCTGAACAACAATCCCCTATTCAAGAAGAAGCCTAGCTGATGGGCAATATAAGTTCAACTAAAACAAACAACCAAACTAATTCCACTTCAGGATCTGTCGCAGATAGCGAGGATATTGCAGAGACAAGTGCGAATTCAAGTGCCAATGAACAAGGTCTGGATAATCCACGCAGTACCAATCAGAGCAATCCTAGAATGCCGAAACGTCCTATTGATTGCCGTCGCCGTTTAGGTGCCACTAGTCCTTTAAAGAAACTGCATAACCGAGCCAGCTACTACAAGTGTCCGATATGTCAGGAGAATGCAGCCGAAAAGCATCCATATACCACCAATTGTGGTCACGTTTTTTGCAGAGCGTGCATTAAGCGCTCAATTTTTTCGTCCCACAAATGTCCTTTATGCAGGAAGTCGTTAACGTTCAAAAAAATAAGGCCCATATATATTTAAAGGAGGAAAGATGCCAAAAAATCGATTTTCTAGTTTCTGTTTACAAGTTCAAAAGCCAAATAATTGGAATTAAAAGTGTGTTACATGTTCCTTGCTGCCTACACGTCCACGTAGATGATAAAACTGATTTTAATTAAGCCACCAATAAAGATAACACAAAAAATAACGAATGGCCAAGGGCTCGCAAAATGCAATTAAAATGTTTCACTAAACAGTTAAATTTTAAATACCAAAATGCAACTCGTCGAATTCACACTATCAATAAGCATATGTGCAGGCATAGTGCCTTGCCAACGAAAAGAACCCATTCGGCCAATAAAAAAAGAGCTTAAAACTAAGCCAGAGATAGTAGATAAAATAAAATTTTCACAACTGGGCCATCAAAAAACACAATTTGCAGTCTGAGAATATCTTTTGAATAGCTTAAATTGGTTAAAGTTCCGAAATGTATCTATGATTAATATTAATGACCGAGGATATATACATGTGAAGCCGTAAAAACGAAACTTGTATGGCCAGAAAGCCAGAAAGACAATGGCTGCTGCTTCAACATTGCAATGGTCTGTTACAAGTTTCCTGCGGCATAAACATAAAAAACTGCAACAATAACAAGAACATTTCCCACTGAGAAATGTGGCCTTACGATGAGGGACATGTTCGTCGTGTAGGCCGAAACGAGAATTTATATTGGATGTTGTAAATTTTTACAACTTGTCATGTTGCCTGCCTGCCTGACCTGACCTTACGTGTAAAACTTTCGTAAGGCAAATTGCAAAATTTATGGCTTGACAAAAGTTTTGTAACGAATAAAAAAAGCCTCCTCACTTACATACATACATACATATATGTATGCATGTGTATGCGTACATTTCGTTAGCTGTTTCAAGTTGTTCTTGTTATTGTTTATTGAAAACTTTATTAAAATTGAGTTCAGAAAACTAAAGCTCTCCCAGGACCAACCCAGACAGGATAAACAAAAATATGCTTGTTGTTCTTGGTATTGTTTGGTTTTTGTTTGAAAGTTTTGACCTTTGCGGTTCACTTGATTGATTATGAAACGGAAAACCGCATAAAAATTTCACTTGATTAATATAAATGACTAAGTCTATGAGATTTAGAAAAACATAATCTAATGTGCACTTCTGGCCAAGCATCCCGTCAAGAAATGACACAGATGGAGAGGGAAGGGAAAACTCACATACAGAGAAAAATTATGTAAAAAGTTTGTTGGGCACGTTTACAGTCTCGGGGCTCTCGGCTCTCGTCTACTTCTCTTTTGGTTATTAGTTGGCCACACCTGCTTTCCTGTGACGGCAACCATTTTTCATTAAGTTTTCGCGCCATATTCCGACTCATACACATATAACATATATATATATATTTTATTAGTATCTTGGCAATTGTCTGTCTCTGACTGCTTGATATAAATTTCGAGCAGAAGTAGAAGTCTTGTTTTTTTTATTTTGTAAGTGTTTGCTTGCTGTGGGTGTGCCCAATGAACTGGCAAAGTGGCTTTGACATGGTCCATGGCTATAACTTAATCCTGTCTGTCCTATAAGTCGACCTTTATCATCATCAACATGAACATCATCAACAGCCGCAGTAGCAACAACTCATCAACAGCATAATTTGCATACACCGCGTATGCGTAATATGTTCAAATTTCTTTGCCCATGCCATCTGCTCTGTGTATGTGTGTGTGTTTTCCAGTTATCTAGAGAGGGCCAATAAAACATATTGTCAGTCTAACACTAGAGTTTCTGACGTCTGTGACCCACTTTCTCAGTAAAAATAATTTGAATTTTAAATAGTGAAGTCGCAAATATGCCATATGTTATCACCAGCCAAAATCACAACTTTGCCTTTATTTTTTGGGTTTGGACTCACATTCCCAAGTGCCAGCTGCCAGTTGCCACATTCATTGTGCAGAACAAGGTAAAAGCACACACACACACAGAAACAGAGAGTATTATTTTGGTAAAATGCAGCCAAATGGGTAAAACTAAGTGAATTATATTACACTTGCCAGGCATTTCATATAAAATATGTATAGAGCTAACTTTCTTCTTATTATCTTTTTTTTTTTGGCAGCTTAAGCTAAATCTTTAAAGTGGCTTAAGCAGCTATAGCATTGTGACATATTTTCCATGTTATCTTTTATTTAATACATTTAAGAACAGATTTTAATTCTGTCAGAGCCAACGCTTAACGAAATTGATCAATTCTCCTGCAACACTTAACTGTAAAAGCGATTACTTAGGTTGGTTGGTTTAAAATTTAAATTCAGTAGTCTTGAATATTCATTCTTTACCTAACCTAAATCTGCTAATATTTTAAGATTTTTTCAGGCTTCAGGTCATTTGTTTCAAATAAAATAAAAAACAAAATATAGTTTTTAATTTTCTTCTTTCCGATATATTTCGGTTGCGCAGCGGCAACCGTCTTCAGGGTAACTACAATCAAATACAAGAAACATTTAACAATTATGTGACATTTAACAATCTTTTAACATATTATAACCTGTATAACCCTGTCTAGAGACCTCTCTTCCTATAAGAAACACCTTAATACTATCTTACCTGCATTTAATATATTATTATTCTGTCTTTTTTCGGAACTGCTCGGACACTTGAGCGATGTGTAATGTACACAATCTGGAATTAATCCAAATCATGCACATCCCCTCTTTGTCAAAGGATGTTATTTGATCCAAGAGGAGGTCAGCTTTGGCCTATATATATGTGTGTGGTAACTCTCGCAGTCCCGATTCATCAGATGTTCTGATGGGCAAGAGCACCACAAATCAGGCCAAAGCCAACATGTACGGGCTGAATGTATCGAGAAGTTTTGGTCCGGGTGGGACTTCTGGCTGTCGGCTAGCAAACAGTCTTTGGGGGGGGGGTTCTTTGGACCAGCCTTTCTCAATACACCCGTACTACATAAAATAAAACTAAGTCCCTAGAGCACGAATATTACACAATTACATAATAAAAGAAATTAACTAGAGTGATAGAGAAAGCGATTATATTAGTGTCACACGAATAGGGAAGCTATGAGGATGGTATTATAGCTTCGCGTCTAAACCCTCCCAACCAATGATTTTCCTGTCGCAAGATTCTGGAAAATCCCAATATAATTTAGCTCACCACTCACATTTCGGCACAAGGAAGATCACACCACTTTTACTCAAACATTATAAATGATATTTATTCACGAGGGTTACGGAATACCAAAATACTTCAATAAGTCGGAAACATAATCCGAGTTATACAAACTAAAATGAAGGTTCTTATAATAAACGGTAATCAAATTAAATAATTGGATCATTTCAGGCATCCAAAAGCACAAATTAGGAATAATATTGTAATGTTTTGGTGAATCTTAATTGTAAGGCGGATATATATAAACTTATCAGTAATAAAAATAAAAAGGTCAAATGAAATTTGGAAGTCTCCAACTTAAATTATTTAAATTCTAAATTATGGACCCGCTCACACAGTCAAAGGCGATTTACTTTAACTTTAATAATTTTCTTTTGATAATACCAAACTGGAGAGAGAACTTTCCTTAATTGCGGCTTATTTGACGCAGAACTCGTTATCTTTTTGCCAAACAAAACAGGGAAATGCCAGAACGAACATGATTTTTTTGTCAAGAACTTAGGACTTACCCATCCGTCCGGTCCGTCGAAGGCCTTCATCGTCCGCTGGATGATGCTTAGGAATAAAATGTTAAGTTTAATCAAGCGTTTGGCACTCCTAGGCAACACAGGTGATCTGGTGGACTCTTAATTCGCAACAAGGAAACTCTCTCTGCCCGTATCCGATTCTGGCGGCTATTCCAAGCTAGTTGACTTTGTCTGTGCCCTTCACGGTGTGCAGCTTTTGGAGCCCTCGGTGTCTCAAAAATATATTTTACTGGTTTTTGGAAATCAAATATGAAATTCCCTATTCAGATTTTCGACATCCAATTTATTTATGGCTACGTTTTCAAAAGAACTTATTAGACACTTCCAAACATCCAAATATCCACAAAAAATTAACTTACGATAATCAGATTCACAAAACTCCACAATAATGGCTGTCCTGTATGCTCCAAATTAATATTTAAATTATAATTCAACTGGATGGCCGAGAAAATTTCAGATTTAAATTTTTATATTTTTTCTGGAGGAGCAGCGTGGTTTAGGTGTCTAGCCAGGGCGGAAGTTCGTCAGAAAAGAGTGTGACCAATGCATGCGATCGCGCATAATGCCTCCTCGCTAGGGCTGCACTAGCCTAATTATCGAACTTCTAAGCTCAGCTGATCACTTCCATCGACACAATTACCCACCCCTTACCGATTTGTAACTAACGCCTTAAAATTTAAAAAATAGAACTAACGGCAGAAACTGGGCACTACAACCACAGGATAATACTAGAGCTTGCTTCGGAGTATTAACCTGAAAAAAGACAGTTACTGCCTAATGTCCTTTGCGTGATAAGTTCCTATCAGTTTGCCATTCAAATCTTCCAACACATAATAACAGTTTCCTAATCTTTCTCGTACTCGAGACTTTAGCCACAACAAGTTCAACTTGGCACTAACACATTTTTGAAAATTGCTCTGTCCAAAATTACGTCTAAAAACTTCTTGTCCTACCTTGAAATTAACCTCCTTGGTTCTCCGATTATATACTTTCGTCCTTTCGCAACACATTATTCGATTCATTCAGCATATTAATCTTTTCGAGAAGAGTGTATTGGGAACCATGTGTGGCCATGTCAAAGCCAAACAAAGCATGGAAAGGAGAGCATCCTATACTCTGATGATACGAATTTCTTAATGCACAACTTATGGCAGGTATATGTAGATCCCATTCGCGCTGGTCCTCTTTGAGATAGGCGCGTATTGCTGCAATTATGGATCTGTTTACCCTCTCAGATGCATTCGACTGTGGGGAATAAACTGCTGTATATATATGTTTTACACCCAACGATGTTAACCATGCATTAAATTCGCTTTCCTTAAATTGTGATCCGTTGTCGCTTACCAATATCTCCGGAACTCCGTATCGAAAGAATATATTATCCTGCAGATACTCTTGAATCACATTGCTCTTAAAAACTTTAAGGGGGTGCAGCCAATGATACTTAGATAAATGATCCACCACTATCAAGAGTCCGATATGACTACGTTTGCTTCTCGGATATGGTCCTAAAAGATCAATATATAATCGCTGAAAAGGTCTCTCGGATACTGCAGGTTTCCCCATTGGTGGCTTTAAGATTTGGTTAGGTGCTTTCGTTGACTTGCATGTCTCACAATTTCGGATAAAATCACGCACTTGTACCACCATGCCTGGCCAAAAGAATGTACGACGTAGGAGCTCCAAAGTCTTTGCCATTCCTCCATGTGCAGATATTGTATCTTCATGAGCTCTTTTGATGGCTTCTTTTGATAAACTTTGTGGAATCCATAATTTCCAAATATTGACTAGGCTAGACTCTGTCCCATCGTCATGCTCCGTGCGTATATATACAAAATGATCTATTATTTTCAAATCCGGGTATCTGTCCTCTTCTTTTGAATTCTCTCTCTTAGTTGTTGATACTCTTCGTCATTAAAACTAGGAGAGTTCAAATCGACTAAGGGGCGAAGTTCCTCCAAAGCACACAAATCCTCTGAAAACATTCTGGACAAGGCATCGGGTACTACATTATCTCGACCTCGTCGGTGACTTATTTCAAACTTATAACCTTGCAGCTTCATAGCCCATCTCGCGAGTCTTCCTTTCAGATCTGATTGTCGCATCAGCCAAACTAAACTGGCGTGGTCGGTTATAACTTCGAACTCTTGTAGTTCCAGATAGCAGCGAAATTTTTCAATTGCTTCCAAAGCAGCCAAACACTCGCGTTCTGTTACGCTATAGTTTCGTTGAGCAGTTGTTAACTTCTTCGACATAAACGCTACGGGTTTCTCAGCTCCTTCTTCATCCAATTGTATCAGCGATGCGCCAATGCCGTAGTTGCTTGCGTCACAATGCACAAAGAATTTCTTATTGAAGTCTGGATTGATTAAGATCGGGGCCGATGTAAGCTTTTCCTTAAGTTTTTCGAAGGCAATTTGAGCTTCCTGTGTCCATAAAAATTTCTTTTTGTTAGTTAACAATTGGGTTATCGGAAATGTAATATCAGAATAATTATCAATGAATCTACGATACCAACCAACAACACCCAAAAAACATCTGGTTTGCTTTATCGTTTTCGGAATTGGCCAATTCTTTATTGCTTCTATCTTGGCAGGGTCTGTTGAAATTCCTTCTCTTCCTATAATATATCCCAGATATGGCACTTCAGTGACACAAAACTTTGTCTTTTCTATATTTAAAGTTAGATTTGCCTTCCTAAATTGCTGAGACATACGAATCAGAATTTCCAAATGGGTATCGAAATCTTCTGACACCACACAGAGATCGTCCAAGTATCCGAACACACAGTATTTCAGATCTGCTGGAATTAAATTATCTATCAATCGTGCCATGGTTTGCGAAGCATTGCATAATCCGAATGGCATTACGGTGAACTGATATAAGGGGCGGCCGGGTATCGTAAAAGCTGTTATGGGTTTGGATTTATCTGAAAGGGCAATTTGCCAGTAGGCATCTTTTAAATCAATTTTTGTTATGAAATTTGCCTTAGGCAGTCGTGCGAAAATTCCATCTATGCTTTGCAGCGGATATGCGTCCTTTTTGGTGACTTCATTTATTTTTCTTGCGTCCAAACATAATCGCACTTTTCCGGGTTTTACCACCAGACGCATAGGAGAACTCCAAGGACTATTTGCTCTCTCGATCACTCCCATTTCCAACATTCGGTCGATTTCTTTATACATCAACTTTTCAACCGCTGGCGACACCGGATAGAAGCGTTGTTTGATTGGAGTTGCTTCTTTGATATCTATGTCATGAACAATAAGTGGAGTTCGGCCTAATCCCTGTTGTTTAAAATCCGGAAACAATTGAATAACCCCCTTTAAACTTTTTTCTTGCTCTGGGGTTAATAAACATTTCTTCTCATCATCAACCGAGTGAATATTTTTATCTAATATGGGAGTCTTACAACGAAATGAAAATTTGGCAAACTCAAAATTTCAAAAATCACCCTAAATGACTCGTTTCGCTAATGACGGGATAATAAAAAGAGAAAGAGGTTTTCGCTTGCTTTCGTATTGAACCTCTGTTCTTATTATTCCGGTAACTGGATGTCTTTTCCCATCTGCTGTGGCTACACTTGAAACAATAGTCGAAAATCCGGGATATTTCGTCCAGTCTCTTGCTGCTAAATCTGATCCGATACAACTGATATTAGTTCCAGTATCCAATAGACCAAGCTCAGAAAATTCAAGAAACTTCACTGGAGCATAGAAACTGCCATCTGCAGCTTCGTTAATCATAGACGCTATTATGAGTTTTTGGGCGTCTTTTACTTTCTTCCAAAATCGACGCAGACGTTCGCAAGATCGACTTCTAATGGACTGGCAAGTTGTAACCTCCTGCGCAAAGATTTTATCTCGAATCGCTAAATAGTTTTGCAGCCGTTGATGGTATGGTAGTCTGGGATACGGCTGAATTTTATTCATATCGGTGTTATCTGTCGAATCTGGTGTTTTGTTGTTTGTCGCTGTATTATCATTGACATCTACTGAGGGTCCACTCGATTGCGACGGGATGATGGGCCCTGATTGAAGTTTTTCGAACGGGTTTGACATACATCACATTGTGGTTTGTAGACATTCTTCTTTCCACATCCATAGCAGAAAATACGGCGGTCTTCTAAACACATGTCCCATCTGTGTCCTTCGATGTCACAATTCCAACAAATATATCTCTTTTCCTTGACGTGAATCGCATTTAATTCCGGTTGAACATCTTCCTCCTCGGGATTTTCGTCTGTTTCTTCGAGTAAAGCGATATTCTTCCTAGTATTCGTATACTTCGTAATGCGTTTTCCTGATTCTTCACGGAGAAATTGCTCTCGGCGGTGCACCAACTGGCGAAGTTTAGATACCGATTCAATTGGAACGTATAATAAAGCTTCTCGTACTTCTGAAATCAGGTTTCTTTGTAGCTGATGTACGAGTCGTGTTTCCTCCATAGGTATTACCAATCTCGATACCAAAGTCATTACGTCTTCATAGTAAACATCAAATGCTTCACCATACCTCTGTTTTCGGTTACGTATTTCTTCAAGAATCAAATCATCGTCCTTGAAATCGTCGTATTCCTGTTTTAAATCCATGCAAAACTCTTCCCAAACAACTTCGTCATGTTCTTTTCGATAGCGCCAATACCATTCCTTGGCTCTTCCGGTTAACAGTAGGTGCAAATTTCTGCATACCGGTGTAAAATCACTCTGAAAATTGTCTACAGTTAATGCTTTTATTCTGTATAGAAACTCTGATACTGTAGGACCTTTAGGAGACGCATCAAATTTAATACCCCAACTTTGTACTAATTGGGCGGCTTTTCCAGGATTAATGTAATGGTGTGATATTGAATCTGATCTTGGGGTTGGAACGCGATGCTCGTCGTGGTTGCTAGATCGTCCAACTGAATTATTTACCTTCAAATTTCCCAATCTCTGATCAATTAAATATTCCATTCTTTCAAAAATTGTATCAACATTTATTTCAGCTGCTCGATTTGAAGTTGATTGTTGCTGTGAACAAGCTGAACGCTGGCTGTGTCGATTCGAGTTCTCCGGTTTCCGTGCCGTTGATGCTTTGGGTTTTCTATCTCTACCTCCTGATTTTAACTGACTAGCCGGAGATGCTACATTGCTTGATTGTGATTGAGCTCTAGTATTATGGGTCTTCTTGTTTTTATTACTTATTGGACCCGTGGCTTGATCTGACATTACAAATTGGACTAAATCTTTCTGATGGCATAATTTCTTACAGAAATGACATTCCTGATGTTCTTGTATATAATTTTCTATACACCCCTGATGGAAAACATGATTACATTTAGTAATCCTAAGCTCTTCTGTTTCTACTAAATCTTTCGAGCAAATTGTGCATTTTGCTTCTGGTAGCACACTCAATTCTTCACTACTCCGAAATACAGACATTTTGATTATTTTTCCACAAACATTATTTTAGATACTTTAATAAATTCGTTTTAATATATTTAATCATTTTACGATTATCTTCCTTGTTTTGAAAGTGAGGGTGAGCAAAATTATAGGTGCGGCACTAATATAGAGGGAGAATCAAACTAATTGATAGTTCAATCTCAGAAAATTTATATATGAAGGGATAGAGAAATCTTGTCGCGATAGACCTAGTCATTAATCAAATCCAAAACGAAAAGACTAAAAAATCTGCAGTTCCAGATGATTAAGCAGTCAATTCATTGATCTCTGCTGAAACATTTGTTCTATTGTAATTAAAAGAAATGGATGAATCAATAAACTACAATGCTAACGCCGACATCACAAGCCTATCATGCTTCACTGGTCGTAAAATCGAAACAATCAAATTTACGAATTCCAAGAAAAAACACAGCCTATATTACGTCTTTAATACACCCGTACTACATAAAATAAAACATAAGATCCCTAGAGCACGAAAAAATATTACACAATTACATAATAAAAGAAATTAACTAGAGTGATAGAGAAAAGCGATTATATTAGTGTACACAACGAATAGGGAAGCTATGAGGATGGTAGTATAGCTTCGCGTCTAAACCCTCCCAACCAATGATTTTCCTGTCGCAAGATTCTGGAAAATCCCAATATAATTTAGCTCACCACTCACATTTCGGCACAAGGAAGATCACACCACTTTTACTCAAACATTATAAATGATATTTATTCACGAGGGTTACGGAATACCAAAATACTTCAATAAGTCGGAAACATAATCCGAGTTATACAAACTAAAATGAAGGTTCTTATAATAAACGGTAATCAAATTAAATAATTGGATCATTTCAGGCATCCAAAAGCACAAATTAGGAATAATATTGTAATGTTTTGGTGAATCTTAATTGTAAGGCGGATATATATAAACTTATCAGTAATAAAAATAAAAAGGTCAAATGAAATTTGGAAGTCTCCAACTTAAATTATTTAAATTCTAAATTATGGACCCGCTCACACAGTCAAAGGCGATTTACTTTAACTTTAATAATTTTCTTTTGATAATACCAAACTGGAGAGAGAACTTTTTCTTAATTGCGGCTTATTTGACGCAGAACTCGTTATCTTTTTGCCAAACAAAACAGGGAAATGCCAGAACGAACATGATTTTTTTTGTCAAGAACTTAGGACTTACCCATCCGTCCGGTCCGTCGAAGGCCTTCATCGTCCGCTGGATGATGCTTAGGAATAAAATGTTAAGTTTAATCAAGCGTTTGGCACTCCTAGGCAACACAGGTGATCTGGTGGACTCTTAATCCGCAACAAGGAAACTCTCTCTGCCCGTATCCGATTCTGGCGGCTATTCCAAGCTAGTTGACTTTGTCTGTGCCCTTCACGGTGTGCAGCTTTTGGAGCCCTCGGTGTCTCAAAAATATATTTTACTGGTTTTTGGAAATCAAATATGAAATTCCCTATTCAGATTTTCGACATCCAATTTATTTATGGCTACGTTTTCAAAAGAACTTATTAGACACTTCCAAACATCCAAATATCCACAAAAAATTAACTTACGATAATCAGATTCACAAAACTCCACAATAATGGCTGTCCTGTATGCTCCAAATTAATATTTAAATTATAATTCAACTGGATGGCCGAGAAAATTTCAGATTTAAATTTTTATATTTTTTCTGGAGGAGCAGCGTGGTTTAGGCGTCTAGCCAGGGCGGAAGTTCGTCAGAAAAGAGTGTGACCAATGCATGCGATCGCGCATAATGCCTCCTCGCTAGGGCTGCACTAGCCTAATTATCGAACTTCTAAGCTCAGCTGATCACTTCCATCGACACAATTACCCACCCCTTACCGATTTGTAACTAACGCCTTAAAATTTAAAAAAATAGAACTAACGGCAGAAACTGGGCACTACAGATGAGGCCATAATCTTGTAAGTGGAAAGTATAAGACCGTACAATGTACAGTAGAAAACTTCTTCCGTTCAATGATTTTTTTTTTGTGGTTTTATATAAATATAATATAAATGAAACAATTTTCCCTCATAGAAGGTGTGCCTTCAAAAGCCTCAAGCAGAGCTCAGATAGAACATCAAAAACTATTGCCTACTTATGAGCGCTCATTACGTCTTGTCCGGGGGAAATGAGGAAACGAATTATAATACTTAACAAATAAAAGTAACTTGAATAACTCACAGAGGAAAACCAGGCAAACAGTTTAGCTGTCCGAACAAAACTTTCTGACCAGAAAATCCTTGCGAAAAGAACAAAGGCTCCCAACTGGCTATCTAGAATGTTTTGGTCTGTTTTTTGAACCATATATTGCAAAAATAAGTCAATACATATATCATATGAACAAACTCAACACAAACAAGTAGTTGAATTTCTCAACCACACTCTGATATTCTATCCGACTCGGAGTTTAGAGGAGGGAAATTTACCCTATTTCACCCCCGCAGATCCGCTACTGGTATAAACATATGGGTTTTTCTGGGATGGCCATAGTGGCTCTGAAAAATTATCCCTAATGAGTGATTAGAAAAAATGTTCAAAGAGTTAATTAATTTCAGTCTCGCCAGTAGCCTTCGATTGCCCCTTTTATTCAACTTCTCAAAAAAAAAAAGTTAGACCTTGCTTCAGATGAAAGGTATCATGTTGACGAAGATCAAGTTTCGGATACTACTTCCGAAAATAATACTACATTGACACAAGGAACTCAGAATTTTTTGGAGAATTGACTCACTAGGCGCTTGTTCATCGTTTATGAGAGACGCAAATGATAACCTAGCTTCTATGGTTATCCAGGGACATAGGTCATTTTATCGGCAAGAAGAAAAGCGATAGGGTTAAACTTGTGGAAAACCCTTGGATACCATCGAAGAATTATATGTTTCCTTTCCATTATGTATCACATAAACATTTAGTTGATCGCAACGAATGGTTGGTTTTTCTGATGTCAGAAAGGGGCTCTATTGCAAATACTGTCCATGGTTCACAAAAAACAATTTCGGAGGTTAAAAAAAAATGCACCTTTAGGTATACTATTCACGCAACCTTTGGTTAACTTCAAGAATCTAGCCGGCAAGTTAGGAGATCTGGAAAGCCATTTTCAACTCAAGAATGCAGTTGTTGCAGCCAAAGATTTTCTGAAGAATTACCACAATCCACAATTTGACGTCCACAATATCATAAATGGAGCCCATCTGTCTCAAGACCAAGAAAATAGAAAATTTCTAAGGTCCATTATAATAGCAGTTATTTTCCTCGGACGACAAAACATGGCATTTCGTGGGCATAGAGATTCATGGTGAAGTTTCAACAGAATCAATTCCTGCACGAAATAATGTAAATTTTCGGGCACTGCTGAAATATCAAATGTAGTCAGGAGATATAACACTGGAAGACCGTCTGAAAAAAGCTTCAACAGTCTCAACTTACATCAGTAAGACAAGTCAACATAAACTTATCGACTGCTGCAGAGTTGACATTCAAGAAAAAATCATACGACGTGTAGCTGACGCTGAATTTTACTCTATAGAATTCGACGAAACTTCCGATTAATCGGGAAAAGCACAGGTAACTAATTTTCGATATATTGCTGACTGTAAATGACGTGTCTAGTACATCGAGGAAAAGGATTTTTCATGGTTAGAACTTTCTTCATTTATAGTCAATAACTATTTGTTATCCATATTACAATTTAAATTAAAAATAACTTAGTATGTTATCATCAAATCGAGTTGAAGGACAATTAAGCGGTATTTAATCATATCCAAACAATCAATTTGTTAAAATTTAACAAATTTTGATTAATTTGTATAAAAACAGCACATCTAGAGTGTAAATTATGTATTTTACGCAAAGTTTTGGCTCAAATCATCGTGATCGTCAATCCAAATCGTGAGCGGAAACGTTGGATATTTGCTGTTCTGTACAAATTAATTCAACCTTGTAACCTAAATTTTGATTGAAACAAATGAACCATCCTTTCCTTCACAGAAACAGCGACATTGGAAACAAATTAGTAATTTTATGGCTATTAATTTCATTTTTGTCTAGATAAGCCTCATACTTCGGTACATGGATTTCTCTTTTGGTAAACCACGTGTCAGAGAAGACATCGTGGATTTCATAGACGCGAGAAGAAGAGGGAAATTATGTTTATGAAGGGACTAATGATGAAAATGGTGAAGATTCGGAAGACGACGTAGAATTATCACTGACCGGAGTTTCTCTAGGTAGCATCGTTTTAAAAACAATGAAGAAACTAAATTTGAATTTAGAAAACTGTATTTCGATTGGTGCTGATGTGTGTGCTGTTAACATTTCAGAGAAATGTGGAGTTGTGAATGAAATCAGAAAAGAAGCGAAAATGCTATGCTTCTCTCACAAACTTAACAGTCAATTCACAATTCAAATATATTCAGGTTTTTTCATTACACTTAAATCTAAAAGCTGTTATTTGTAACACAAGTATTGTAACAATATTTAAAATTAAACATAATGAAGTAAGTAAGACGTTTCGCCGACTTTAGTATACCATACACCAGTAAAACAAATATTTTAAATTTATAACAACTAATTCATTTACGGATTTTTAAAAAATTCTGTTCACATGCTTTTTACAAGCATATCTTACAATTAGTTCTCGCTCACTTATGCATATGAGCACCCTAGCGCCCCCACCAACCAACGGCCAACTCCGGCCTTATGGAAAACTGTTTTATGTATAACTTGACTATTTTTAGTCCGATTTTGATTAAATTTGGTGTTTTGCTGGATATTAGTATCAAGTTCAATTTGCACAAGATGGAAAATTACGTGAGATAATCGACTTTTTTCAAATTACATGGAGGGAAAGGGGCGTGGCAAAATCTTTACACATACAAAATGTGCACACACAGCAAATATACATACCGAATTTTGTGTCTCTAGTTAGTACAGTGTTTGAGAAAATCGGATTTATTTAATTTGCGGGGGCGGAAAGGGTTGTGGCAAAAATTTGAAATAAACTCGATCTTTTTACATACAACACAGCCTACATACCAAATTTTGTGGCTCTATCTCTAATAGTCTCCAAAATGGCATGGCTAGATCGACTCGGCTGTTGATACTGATCAAGAATATATGTAGCGTTGATTTAATGATCGTTATTATATTTATTTATTTAATATTTGAATTGTTTGATGACAATCGAGTTCAATATATTGTTAAGAATGTATTAACATACTTATAAAAATAACACTGGATTTCTAAAGGGAGGGGATTATTGAAGGCAGCGATCTTAGTACTTTTTGGTGCCGTATCGTTGATGATTTGCTGAACTTTCCCTACTTATTTATACCATCTAAACTCATGTTAGCTAATATTGGAATAACAATCTTGAGAATCGTTTCAACCTGCCCATTTCCTCGGGGTACTCCAGTGGTAATCAACAAATGCACCATGTCGTGATACTCACAATATTTTTTGAAGATGTGCGACGTAAAAGCCGCGCTCCATCAGATATAAATCGAACTGGGTTACCAAAATTTGTTGCTTGAATCTCTAAACACCGTATCACTTCATAAGTAAACGTACTTATCAAAACCATCTAAAATAACTAACAAGTATTTATAACGTTTATTAGCAAGTTCCATTGGTCCGACGTGATCAATGTGTTAAGAACAAGGTGGTTTGTCACCCTTTTCTATTGAATTTAGATATCCTTCTCTTTTGGCAGCCTTTGCGTTAACAATACATTTTACACAACTATGTACCAGACAAATAACCTTATCTCTCAATTCGGGAATATGGTATGACTTCTTGATCAAATCTTGTATTTTCTTAACGGTAAAATGACCTGGGTATGCGCAAGTCTAATAATCTCTCTCTCTCAATCAATTCACAATTAGGGTCTTTAAAGAGTATCTTGTTCTCTATATAGAAGTCTTTATAACTTTCTTTTTCGACTAGCGTCCTTACTGCCTTGATCCAGTCATCTTGCAACTTTTCTAAAACGCTGTTTATATGAGCCATGGGAAGAATCTTTTCGTTTAATTTTCTGTATTTACAGCATAAGCCTGACCATTCTTTTTCGAGACTAAGACAACGGGAGGCGCGTACTCAGAGTTACTGGTTCTAATTTTTTTTCTCTGCTGGCCATTCGTGAATTTGTTTATCAACGATTTTCTGTTCACAAAGACATCTCGGGTGCTGATACACAGCTAATTCGTCGCTCAATATAATTTTCATGCTTACAGGTGTGTTTGCATTTCTTTTTGGTTGGTATTAATTCCTCTACTTCCCCTTTTATCAAATGGTTTAGGTGCGAAAGATTTTTGTCTAGACTCTTATCCCTGTCTTCAATATTTGTGATGAAGATGTTTCCGATCTCTTCTGCCCACTGAATATCTGAGTCATTTTGTTATCTCTTTGGCATACTATGAGTGTGACAAACTTCTATATTGTTGCGAATAACAAACTTAGATCTATTTGCTGTTACATTTATATTGACAGTTTTCAATATCGTTCGACCCAGTATAGCATAAAAACTAATGTCCTGATCTGGCACTACATGGAATTCTATGTTCATAACTGAACCATCCACTTTCACTGGTACCAAAAGTCAACACTTTACTGTCGCCAATTCCTGTTAAGTGTCTAGCTCCCCCTAATAACGGTTTCGATCCCATCATAAAATAAATTTTCCTTCGCATAAGACATAAGCCAGCGCTAGTATCTACAAGTCCTTTAAATAAAACGTTAGAATATACGATGTCTTTAAGTTCTAACCCTGACGAAGTAAATTCGCTTGACGGCTGTAAATTCGCTTGACGGCTGTATTACTACAACTTCATTTTTTACCACGTTTGTATTTCTCTCGTATTTAATTGGATTTTTTGGTTAGCACTGAGCCATTCGATGTCCTACTTTACCACATTTAAAACACTTCTGATCGTTCTTTAGACAGTTTCGTCTTATTTGTGATGTGTCACCACTTCTGTAGCATTTCCGATTCTTAGATCTGTCAATTATTTTTCCCTGACTAATTCTTTCTCCTAACTGAGCCTCAAACTTGTTTAACGACTTGTGTGATACGTTTCTATTTGAAATGTCAGTTCTTTCAGGTTCCTGGCTTGAAATAAAATAGCTTTATTTACTTATGACTCTGGGATGCCCTTTACAAAGTCATGCACTCATCGTCTAAATTAACTGGTTTTGCAATTTCCATTAAGGCATACAAATATTCATTCAATGGCGCTTGTATGCCTGACGCATGTTGAAGGCATTTACGATAGTAGTTGATGACACCCAAAAATCTATTGTTTCAGGTCTTGGATAGTAAGGGATAGCATTTATACGATCAGTTGGCTGCTTAATTCCACAACCGTTGATTGTGTATTGAAGAAAATTGACCTCACGTTTTTCAAATTGGAAGTTACTACGATTAATACTTAGACCATGGTTTTGGGGAATTTGAAGAAACCAAGCGAAGATGTTCTTTATGCTCTTCCAAAGAGTTTCACATGATGAAAATGTCGTCAAAGTAGCAGAATACAAAGTTAACGCCATGTCCATGAATCTTTGAAAGGTTTGGGTCGCATTTTTTAACCCAAAGGGCATGTACAAAAATTCGAAGAGTCCAAAAGGCGTGCAGACAGATGTCGTTTGGACGTCGCTTGGTTCCATGGGGATTTGATAGCATGCTTTTACCAAATCGAGCGTTGGCAAATACTTTTTTCCCGTATAGTTGATCGGTGAAATCGTTGATATGACCGAAAGGATAACGATCCGGAACCGTTATCCATCTCCATCTTTTTTAATGACCAAATGAAGTGGGCTTTATCATGGTCACCACTTGTCGGACGACAAATTCCTTGTTTTATAATAAGATCGAATTTCTGTTTCTCTGAGACTAGCTCATCACTCGATAAGTGATAGCCTCGTCGGCTGATCCGCAACAGACCGCGGATGCGTTTCGATGACATCAATGATGATTTGATGAATCAATGAAAAGTTTTTTTTTTGCCAAATCAATGAAAAGTTTTTTTTTTGCCAAATCAATGAGTAATTCGTTTTCGGTTGGAAACTCAGCTCTAATGATGGCTACTTGGACATCTGCGATAATAAAGGATTCGGTGAAGGTGCGGCGTAGGTAAAGATTGAGCTCTGCAACTTATTGACCTTAAGGGTTGATGATTGATTGATTGGCAGCATATAAAATACGGTCGCAATGTTTGGTTTGCTTGCAGAATGATCGTGGAACAACAGAAATCCCAGACCCTGAGTCAATGAGACACCGTATGTTCAAGACGATCGGTGATGTGCAGTCGTGGTTCAACTAGAGGTATGTAATGGTTTGGGATCGCCGGTGTTGGGGGGTGCTTTAGCCGACCAGTCTTTATACGCCAGCTTTGTTGGTTTAACGACTGGAAATGTACACAAGGAAAACGACATTTTTTGGCATCATCCCCAGTTTTCCGATAGTAGAAACAAAGTTTGGATTGCTGTTCCTTTTTTTTTTTTTTTTTTGATGAGTTAATCCATTGCGATCGGCCACGTGATGCGCTACGTGAGCGAGACTGAGCATCATGTTTTGATGATCAAAACTGTTTCAGCTCCTTTGAAGATTCTTGAACTTTATGTTCAGCAAGCATATACTCTTTATAATATCTGAAGCGGATGTTCCATCTCCGTGAAGCAGACGTCGTAATTTTGATTCAGAAGATTCGTCAAATTTCTCAAGAAGACGATTCCTGATGGCGAGATATTTGTCTGTCGCAGGTGGTGGTACAACCAAATCTTCTACAGCAATGATTATTTCCTCGTTCAGATTCTCAGTTCGAATTTGTCTGCGTCGTCAATGGTGCAAGCGCAATAAGCGTTCGATTTGAGCGAACCACAAAACGGAGTTTTTTTCTTGCGAAGCATGGCAAGCACATGGCCGCCTTTTTTGAAGCGCGTTTTACCCGCCAGTTACAGTACACAAACATGTAAACCCTTACGACTCGTTCGGGGAAACAACGACAAAAGTCACTGGTGTTTGACAATTTGGTTTTGAATACAAAAAAAGACTTAACGAATAAAGAATTCATTCTGTTGTGGATACTCTTGAAACAAAGTCGTGCTTTAATTAAATAATTGCAAAAGTAAATCAATCTTACTAAATCGGAATGATAGCTGGCGCAGCTCAACGACTTCAGGGACAAGATGAAGTGGCCCGAACGAACCTACTTTTATAAACACAAAGCATAAGTACATATATTTACAATTATTAATTAACAAGCCAAACAAAGTTATGTATGTATGTGTGGGTATGTATGTACTTATGTGTATATGTATATGTATGAAATTCTGATTTCATTCGATTTTTATTTAATGTTAGTGAAAAGTTTTGATGTATTTTTATGGGATGTATTTTTATGGTCTCTCTGCTTGGCGTCAATTTTGGCCACTAATTTATACTAAAGTATAACTACACTTGAACTATAATCGATAGTGAATTCTATCTATCTATATTCTGTCGAATGAGATATTGATCATCAAAATCGTATAAAAAATAGATAGACTTCGTTGCCTCGCAAAAAACTTTTCACTAACATTAAATAAAAATCGAATAAAATCAGAATTTAAGGTCAAAAAAAAAAATGTCTCAAATTCTTTGCCGCCACTGTATATATATATATACATATATGTATGTATATTAATTAGAATATTTATAAAGATATGTGTATGTGTAGTATATATTTTAATCAATTTACATAGTACTGCGCAAATTATTGTCTGATCGTGCTAAAGATCATTAAGTTTATTATGGGGGCATCTAACGGTCGAACCTACTGTACTTTGGACATTGCGATCAAGACAGCACTAGACAGTCAAATATCAAATATTATAAATGTACTTTATATATTATACATTATTGTCTTGGTATTGGTACTACTTTGAGTTTCCATTGACCACGCTTAACGATTTTTCTCTCACAACAAGATGATGCAATCTTGGTAAACATTTGCTTCAAATATTTTTATACCCTTGCAAAAAGGGTATATAAATTTTGGTCAGAAGTGTGAAACGCATAGAAGGAAGCATCTCCGACCACATGAAGTATATACATATATTCTTGATCAGCACGACGAGCCATGTCCGTTCGTCTGGATCAACGCGAACTCCTCCTAGACCGTTACTTTTAACGCGATTGCTTTCAAAATAAACATTTGTTAGTTTAATATGTCTGCTAATGACTGCGCCGAATTTGATAAAGATCGGGTAACTAAGTCATATAGCTCCTATAGGAACGATCGGTGGATAACAGTGACTTTCATCAAAAAGTTCGTTATTAGAAAATTTGCAAGGGTATTCAAACTTTCACGCGGTCGAAGTTAGCCCCGGCCCTCTGAAGACGCCGCTAAACGAAGCTACTGCCTTACTTTGCGACAAAATCAGCGACAAATCAGTTTAGTCTTGAATCTCGTTGCGTGTGGACCTCTGCTCATTACCAAGTAAAATAATTACAAGCTGCCAAAGAGTTTCACTAAGTTTTAAGTTAAGTTGAGTTTTTTTTTTACAAACAAGGAAAATGAAAGGAAGAAGATAAAATACGGAATTACAACACACATTCATTGTCACATTACAAGTAGACAGATATGATACAAACATAAACCGTACATTCTCTACCCCGTTTTACTAGCAACACCGAAAGTAAATAAGTAAAAGTAAGAAACACTTAGTCTACACATTTATTTGAATACACATATTACATTATATATGTACATATATCCATCATTTGATTGAATATATTCTCATACTCAAATAATGTCAAAAACAACAACAACAAAAAGTGCACAACGCACTGTTAACATAGCAGACAGGGAACAATCTCCTATCTCTAATTTACCATTGGATGAGCACATGCCACCGGCTCAAGAAAACTATACAGATATGCGAAATATAAGGTAGTTTCAAAATCTCTGATGTAATTAAAACAATGCTTACTTATGAAGGCAATTCAGAAAAATTAGGAGAATTCATTACAAATGTTGAATATGCAATAAGAAATAAGATACAAGGGAAAGCCCACGAAATATTATATCAAGCCGAAGTCCTCGACGCTAGCGCTCCCCCCTCCTAGCAATTATTTATATTATTGTTAACTTTAATGTACTTTAATAATTTTATAAAATAAATAAATAATAATTATATCAAACACGAGCAAAGTTAAATTGGAACGATATAAAAAATGCACTTCTAAAACACTTTTCGGACAAAAGCCGGAATCTGACTTAATTGCTGAACTAGGTATTTTAACAACACAAAGTAGAAATCTGTGGAAACTTCAACGAAAAAGTTACCAATATACAGAGGACCTTAATAAATATTGCTGACGAAAAAGAAACCAAGAACCTAGAATTCACTTTCACTCGTTGCAGAGAACGGACGTGTTTTTTTTGCGCTTTGGCCACTAATTTATACTAAAGTATAACTACACTTGAACTATGATCGATGATCAAAAAATATTGGCATCATTTCTGTATGTAGCCGGGTGGCTGTGTCGATAGAGTGCTGGATTGGCGATCCGAATGCTGCCTGGTTCGATTCCTAGCTCAAAATTGTGAAATAAGGTTTTCTTTTGCACAGTGGGTCAAAGTTTGAAAAAAATGAAGTTAACGTTCATGAAGTTATGCCGAGTGGTTAGAACATTTCGTTATGATGTTGGTTTATTATTAGACTTTGAATTATGCGTTAAAGTTTTGAGTTATACAACTCCATTTTCTTTGTTGTATCTGAGATCTTAAATTTACCTATGTATATATACATATATTATAGAATGGTTTTGGTTTTTTTTTTTAATTTGAGTAACTTTGCTCTCTGAAATACTACTGAATCAAATACTAGATCCTAAGAAATGAGTGTTTGTGGAAAACATTAATTTAAGTGAATAATAATGATATTTATAATGAGATAATTTTTTGACCTTTCTTTGTGGGCAATCTAATGTGAATAAGGAGGTTTGATTTGGGTTTTTCCCCTAGCGCTGAAAGGAAAATCATGGTAGGGTGGGTAGAGAGCGCGGCTTTAAATACACCTATACAGCCAACACTAGGACTATTTTCTTCTTTTCTATTTTCTTTATTCTATACCGAGTTTCAGCACAGGCACTTTATTTAAAGTTGCTGACGTGTGAGTGGGTGAAACACCTTCATCAAAGAACCGCCCCGCCCCTGGTCTTGCTAGCCGCATTAAGAGTCCCGCAGATGAATCGTGTTAGCATCGAAACAGGCCTCACACAATAACGTATAGTTTGCCGATTGCAATGGTTGGTGAGCCTTGGTGGTTTCGTATTTATGGATATTTAGTTGTCCATCTACTGCATTGAGGCTTTGTACGTTACAAACCGGCAATAGAAAAAAAGATCCGCCAATCAGAAAGCAATATCGACAAGCTATGATACACAAAATATGCGTCTCTAAATTATGAGTTTGAGTTCACATGAAAAAAAGAAAAGTGAGTCAGCTAGAGATAGAGGCTATGTTCGGGGCGGGGCTTCCGCCAGGAATAGATGAGATATTTGGTGTGCCCCACGAAACGCCAAAGAGACTGCGTGAAGATTCGATGAGTCCACCAGCAGGCGGTGCGGCACAACCAAAGAAGTCCAAGTTGCAACAAGCTAGGAGTGGCAAGCATGAGGTGGCAGAAATGGGAGTTCTACTAGAGGAGATAGCCGAGCGAATCAAGCCAGAAAAGGAAGGAGGCAAGCGTGCCATCACGAACGCGCTTAGAGAGAAAGCTAACCTCGTTCTATGCAAGAACAGCGACCCTGAACCAGTAGTGGCATGCCCCAAGTGCACTAAAGCATCGCGAAAATCCTTCGTCAGCAGAAGGCAACAAACGGAAAATCTGCAGGACCCTAAGTTGCCTCGCCAAAAAGCAGTCGGCGCCAACACTTCGGAAACTTTTTTGCCACAGGAGAATCGCCGGCCGCAAGAAAACTTTTTGCCAAATGCAGGCCAGCAATCAGAGCCTGCTTGGCAGACAGTGGCTGCGCGACCATCGAAAAAGGCGATACCTAAGAAGCGTCCACCTGCTATTTTGGTCCAGGGAAAAGGCAACATCTCGTACAGCGAAATGGTGAAGCTGGTTACTAGGAGCCAGGACGAGAAGCTCATTGCTGTGGGCGACAGTGTCCGCACGGTTAGACGAACTGCGAAGGGAGACCTGCTTCTGGAGCTAAATGCGTCTAGCGCCGAAATAGTTGGCCAGCTGAGACAGGACATAGGAGTGGCCCTATCCGGGCAGGTTGAGGCGCGTGCACTGACAAATCTCACCAGGATAGACGTGCTGGACATGGACGGTGAGACCACGAGAGATGAAATAGTACGCGCGTTATCGGAGCAACTGAGCGTGCGAATTGAAGACTCGCACATAAAAAGTCTGCGCCCGGCCTACGACGGCTGTCAAAGGGCAATCTTGTGCGTTCCGTCAGCAGTGGCCGAGATCATCTTGAAGGCTGGCAACCTCAAGATAGGATTTTCTGTGTGCCTCATCCGCAACAACACATCGGCGATCAGATGCTATAGGTGTCTAAAGTTCGGTCATGTAGCAGCTCGCTGTTCGGACCCTGTGGACAGGACAAACTGGTGCCTGAGATGCGGAGGCAAGGACCACAAGGTGAAGGAGTGCAGTAACGCACTTAACTGCTGTCTATGCGAGGCGGCCGGCATAAGCAACAGAGCCCACGCGGTCGGTAGCCTGCGATGTCCATCAACGACGGGAGTACCACCAAGGGCGATCGATAAGGGCCACCAAAATGAGTAGATTCCTTCAGCTGAATCTTAACCATTGCGAAGCAGCACACAACCTACTTGCGCAGAACATGCATGAAGTCAAAGCGGAGCTCGCGATCATAAGCGAGCCCTTTAGAAGAAAATTCACCGGCAATTGGGTGGCCAGTACCACCGGTAAGGCTGCACTATGGTCATGTGGCGCCTCTCCGATCCAGTTGCGACACCCTATGGCAGGAGAGCACTTTGTACGCGCACAGGTAGACGGAAAATGGGTCTATAGCTGCTACCTGCCCCCCAGCGTGAGCCATGATAATTTCTGCAGAGCGCTCGACGAGATAGTCAACGACGCGCGTTCTCGCAGCCCCCTCGTCATTGCAGGGGACTTCAACGCATGGGCCCTTGACTGGGGGAGTGCGGTCACCAACGCGAGAGGACGCTCGCTTCTGGAAGCTTTTGCTTCGCTGGACGTAGCCCTTTTGAACAGAGGGTCAAGCTTCACATTCAGCAGCGCAAGTGGCGGGTCAGTCATAGACCTCACCTTCGTCAGCGGTGGGCTATTTAGGTCCTCATCATGGAGCGTTGGTGAAATCTACACGGGCAGCGACCACGAGGCGATATTATTTTCACTAGGTGTCACCCAACCCCGTCGGGTGGCGCCACCCCAAAGCAGGGTATATAAGAGCGACACTCTGGACGTCAGAGCCTTCGCCGATGCATTGGCAGCTCACGAGTGGACGCAGAGCACAGCCCAGCGAATGGCAGACCAGCTGTCCTGCATGCTGGCTGCATCGTGCAACGCGAGCATGGCGGTACGGAGACCTTTTAAGGGACGTCAGCAACCGGTCTTTTGGTGGAAAAGCTCAATCGGAGATATACGTAGAAGGTGCCTAGCCTCTAGGCGGCGTTACCAGAGAGCAAGGAAACGAGAATTGGAGACATGGCCGCAACTATGGGCAGCCTACAGCGCTTGTAGGAAGGAGCTGAAGAAGGCTATATATGAACCGAAGCGGGAAGTGTACCTCAGTCTCTGCGACACGGCCGATCAGGACCCTTGGGGCAAGGCCTATAAGATCGTGGTCAAGCGAGTCTACGCCAACAGATTCTCTTCTCCTACTGAAGCCAGCGAGTTGGAACGCATTGTCTGCGATCTCTTCCCCCAGCGTGCGGACTCCCTGAATAGTAGGCGCGTTGAACAAGCCGATTCCCCCTACCACGTCCCAGTCACCACCGATGAAGTGCTGGCGGCCGCCAGGTCGCTGAAACAAAACAAGGCCCCGGGCCCGGATTGCATCCCCAATCTTGCACTTCGGCTGGCAATGGCAACTCGCCCGTAATTGTTCGCGGCAACCTTCGACCAGT
Source organism: Drosophila equinoxialis (assembly GCA_018150345.1). Lineage (NCBI taxonomy): Eukaryota > Metazoa > Arthropoda > Insecta > Diptera > Drosophilidae > Drosophila > Drosophila equinoxialis. The sequence continues at coordinate 518,463 of JAECWI010000853.1, read as the reverse complement.
GCCTGAAGGAGGGAGTATTCCCATCCCAGTGGAAGCTCCAAAAGCTGGTACTGCTTCCCAAGCCTGGGAAACCAGCAGACGTAGCGTCGTCATATCGCCCAATCTGCCTCGTGGACTCCGTAGGTAAGGTGCTCGAAAGCCTCATCAGTGCCAGACTGAACGAGGCGATCAATGCAGGGGGAGGCCTGTCCGCCAATCAGTATGGATTTCGCAAGGCAAGGTCAACAATAGACGCGGTCAGCAGAGTGGTGAGTACAGCAGCCGATGCTATTAAGGGCTCTCGATGGAAAGGTGGTGCGAAGGAATACTGCCTGGTGATCACCCTGGACGTGAAGAATGCCTTCAACACGGCTGATTGGGGCTGCATTCTTGATGCTGCCAGAAGCTTCGGGATTCCCTCGTACCTGTACCAGGTGATATGAAGCTTCTTTTCTGGGAGAAAGCTGGAGTACGCTACGTCGTCAGGATCCGTTCAACGGCAGGTGTCCGCAGGAGTGCCTCAGGGCTCTGTTCTGGGTCCCCTTCTGTGGAACATCATGTATGATGGCATCCTTCGACTGGACATGCAGAGTAGGTGTCAGCTAGTCGGCTACGCGGACGATGTCGCGGTTGTAGTGGTGGGCAAGCAACTGAAGGACGTGGAGTCAATTGCAAATACAGCCATTGCATCCATCACGAACTGGCTGCGCTCGGTGGGCCTAGTACTAGCGGCGCACAAGACAGAAGCGGTACTAATTAGCAGCCGGAAGATAGTGGAAACGGCCACCGTTACAATCGACGGCATCGAGGTGAGATCAGCTAGAGCAATTCGCTACCTAGGAGTGTGGCTCGACACAAGATTGTGTTTCCGAGAACACCTATTGGCGGTACAGCGGAAGGCAGTGGAATCGAGCAGAGCACTCGCCAGGATTATGCTCAACACAAGAGGGCCCAGACAGGAGCGGAGAATGTTGCTGATGAGCGTGGTGAAGTCCCAAATATTGTAAGCAGCCCAGATCTGGGCACCGGCTATGGAGGTCGAAAGCTACCGCCGCCTCATCAGTCCGACTTATCGGCTCTGTGCTCTCAGAGTCTGCAGTGCCTTTAGGACTGTTTCGGAGGATGCAGCCCTAGTAGTCGCTGGCATGGTTCCCATCGACATCTTGGCAGACGAAGTTCGGGTCACTACAGAGGCCACCAGCAGGGGCATTCCGAAGAGCGTCGCCAAAGCAGACGCTAAAAGGCTCACGGTGAGGAAATGGCAGGACCGATGGGATGCGGCGTCTCATCCCCCCCTTGAGGCGTGGGTCGGTAGAAAGCACGGGCAGGTGAACTTTTACCTCACGCAGGTGTTGAGCGGACACGGCTGCTTCCGCCAATACCTAAATAGATTTGGCCACGACCACTCTCCAACGTGTCCTGCGTGCCCTGAAGGGGCAATTGAGGACGCCCACCACATCGTTTTCAGTTGCGGCCGCTTTAGTGTGGATAGACAGCGTGTCGAGCGAGCAATCGGACAGTCTTTATCGGAGGCCAGTCTGGTACCCAGCATGCTGGAAAGCGAGTCTAACTGGGCGGCGGTGAGCGCCTACATCGGAGTCATCATGCGCGAGCTTAGAAGACTGGAGCGAGAAAGAGTCGGTTCCGCATAGAGGTTGCCATAATTCTGGCGAAGCAATTCCCAATGGGACGTACCGCCGGGAGGGCATTCTTTATGTATTCATTCTCAATTCCTGTTGTCAGTTTGGTTGTATTTCGTTGGTCTTTTTTATATGTTAATAAATGAATTAAAAAAAAACACACACACACACACACACACACACACACCATAATCAGACTTTACCACTGGCAAAGCGAGAAGACAAGGCTCCAGGCCCGTCTGAACCAGCTGGAAAGCAACTGCGGCAGCCGAGTGCTCACGCATCAAAGCAGCGTCCTAAAAAACGGCACCCTGTGGAACCCCAGCAGCAGCAGCAGGAGTCACCTACTCCTCAAGGCGATAAACCGCACCTCACAATCGCGGATCATGGAACATCCGAGGACAACCAGGGCTGGAAAACAGTCGGCCCATCAAAGCCTCGACGTGGTGGCTCCTCGGAGCAGGTCAAACCCAGAATCAGGATGCCATTCTGATCGAGGCCAGCGGCGAGCTCAGTTATAGCCAAGTTCTAACGATGGTGACCAGACGTACGGATGATAAACTACTCCACGTCCGCGAGCATGTCTCCAGAGTACGTCGCACAGCTAAAGACGCGCTGCTACTGGAGCTTCGCAAGGATTTAGCTACGAGTATAAAATCGCTCCCGGATGATATCACCCAAGTGCTGGGTGCAAAAGCCGGCGTGAAGGCCCTTACACAGCTTGGGACGGTAGCAATTTACAACCTAGATGCAGCGGTGACCCCTGAGGAGCTGCTAACGAAGCTATCCTTGCAAGCTAAGGTGGACGTAAACGCGCTAACCGTCAGAAGCGTTCGGGCAGGTCTCCGGAACTACCAGACGGCAATTGTGAGCGCACCTGAGTCTGTAACCCGGAAGCTCATTGAACTTGGTCGCGTAGAGATAGGCTGGGCAAACTGCCGTATTAGAGAGCTTGAGCAGCGGCCTTTGCGCGAAGTGCCCTAGCAAGGAGGACAGATCAAACTGTTGCTTCAAGTGTGGTGTAGCAGGCCACAAGGCAGCTGTCTGTCACCAAATGGAACCGCACTGCTTCCTCTGCGCTGCGCAGGACCTAAACTCAAAAAACCACCTTGCGGGTAGCCGTCTATGCCCAGCTACAGGCGCAACGAGTACCCCCAATGAGCTTCAATGTCCCAGCCAGCCCTGAAGATCCTGCAGTTAAACCTGAACCTGAACCAGGACCTGCTGCAGCAGACTGTTCGGGAGATACGAGCGGATATAGCCCTGCTAAGCGAACCTTATAAAACCGGCACAGGTCCCTGTTGGGCCAAGGACTCGAACGGTAGAGCAGCGGTGTGGTGTTGTGGTGGTAGTGACGGCGTACTGCAGGACATTCTATGCGAGGATGGATTTGTGAGAGCGAGGTTTGGCAGTTATTGGCTCTACAGCTGGTATCTCGCGCCTAGCTTGACCCTGGAGCAGTTTGGCCGGACGGTAGACAGCTTCGCCGAAGACATTAGAGGACGACAAGGTGTGATTATAGGTGGCGACTTTAATGCTTGGTCAGTCGAATGGGGAAGTTGTCGCTCGGACGCTCGAGGTAGATTGCTGCTGGAAGCTTTCGCCAACCTTAACATCTCTTTGCTAAATGTTGGCTCCCAGAATACCTTCAGAAGGTCCGGCACAGGATCTGTTGTGGACCTTTCCTTTGCCAGCGATAGTATCGCCGCCTCAGCCACATGGCGCGTGGGATCAACATACTCGGCGAGTGACCACGAAGTCATCACCTTTACCATTGGCGACAGCAGGCAACCGCTCCCAAGGACGCAGCATTTTCGGAGGGTTTTTAAGCCGGAAACCCTCAACTCGCAGGTCTACGGCCACAACCTGGAGGGCCTAAGCGTTAGGGACAACATGAGCGCGGCAGACGCCGCAAATTAAGTAATGGCACGGCTAGTAGAGGCTTGTGAGGCTAGCATGTCTCAGAGTGGCACATACACGCGCCACCACACCCCCGTCTTTTGGTGGAATGACGCTATCGCTGAAGCTATGAGATCCTGCTTTCGCGCAAGGCGTCTCTATCAGCGCGCACGTTGTTCGGCAAACTTCGAGGCCCTGGGCCTGGAGTATAAGAGACGCCGGAATATGCTCAAGACTGCGATCCGTTCCAGCAAACGAGAATGTTTCGTCGCTTTGTGCGACTCTGCTGAGCACGACCTTTGGGGCAAGGCCTACCAGTTAGTGGTCAAGCGTTTAAACTCCAGTAGGAACCCATCCCCAACGGATGCGCAAGCGGTACGCTTAATTGTCGATGGACTTTTCCCCGAGGTCGACGAAGAAAAGCATGTGCCCCCCCTGACTCCAGTCCTACACTCGGCGGAGTGTACGCAAACCGAGGTCCTCGAGTCAGTGAGGCGACTGAAGCCCAAAAAGGCACCAGGTCCGGATTCGATTCCCAATTACGCATTCAAGCTCGCAGTGCTGCTCTACCCACACGTGTTCGTAGAGCTTTACTCCAAATGTCTGAACGAAGGTGTTTTTCCTGATAAATGGAAACTACAAAACCTGGTGTTGCTGCCGAAGCCGGGGAGCCGCAAGGCGAGATGTCCTCCTATAGGCCCATCTGCCTCATCGACACAGCTGGCAAAGTCCTCGAGGCAATAATCTGCTCGCGTCTGGAAACTGCAATCATAGCAGGGGGCGGCCTATCCGAGCACCAGTTCGGATTCAGGAAGGCGAGATCTACGATCGACACAATCAACCGTGTGGTAGGATTAGCTGCAAGGGCAATCGAAGGTACGAGATGGAAAGGTGGTGCCAAAGAATACTGCCTTGTAACTCTGGACATCAAAAACGCCTTCAATTCAGCGAGATTGAACAGGATCTTGGAAGCGCTCTGGGCCTTTGGGATTCCGAGCTATCTCATCAAGTGCGTAGCCAGCTACTTCTGCAACAGGAGGATACGCTTCTGGACGGACGCAGGTTTGGAGGAAAGGGTCGTATCTGCTGGCGTCCCACAAGGGTCTGTTTTGGGTCCCCTGCTGTGGAACGTCATGTACGACGGAATTTTACGCTTGGATTTCGAGCCTGGCACCCATATAGTTGGCTTCGCAGACAACGTAGCACTGGTGGTGATAGCCAAGGAACTCACGGCAACTGAAGAAGTAACCAACCGGGCGATTATTAAGGTTGGCAAATGGCTCTCTGCAGCCGGCCTGCAATTAGCCGCGCAAAAGACGGAGGCGGTACTCATAAGTAGCCGCAAGCGAGTGGAGACTGCCAGCATCAGGGTCAGCGACACCACCGTCGTCTCCAAGCGCGCTCTAAAGTACCTCGGAGTCATGATCGACACAAGGCTGACTTTCAGAGAGCACTTAGAGTACAGCAGCGGGAAAGCAGCATCGGTAGCGCAATCGCTCTCTAGAATGCTACTTAACACGCGTGGACCGAAACAAGGACGGCGCCTCTTGCTATCCAGCGTCACCCGTTCGACTGCACTCTACGCGGTGCCTTCGTGGATAACAGGGATGGAAACTAGATCCTACAGGCGGAGCCTCGAGTCGACGAACCGCTTAAGAGCAATCAGGGTGTGTAGCGCGTTTCGCACCATCTCTGATGACGCTGCACTGGTGATCGCTGGGTTGCTGCCCATCGACGAATACGCTGCAATTGCATCGGCCTTCCTCACAGCGTCGAGGCAAACAAACAGTACTACCACTGATCAGCAGAGAGGCTTCGAGCATCGGAGGGCATGGCAGTCAAGTCTGTGCAGATGGCAGGAAAGGTGGGACTCCTCCTCTAAGGGGAGGTGGACTCACACGCTGATCCCTGACATCACTTCATGGGTTTCGAGAAAACATGGGGCCGTGAGCTTTTACCTCACACAGCTCCTGAGCGCCCACGGTTGCTTCAGAAGCTACTTGAAAAGATTCAACCACGACGTGTCGGATGAATGCACATGGTGCGGAGCTGGCATTGTAGAGGACGCCAGTCACGTGCTCCAGCACTGCCCACGCTTCGAAGTAGAACGGTGTCGACTGCAGAATGAAATGGGTGAAATGGTGACGGCGAGAAACTTGACGAGGATGATGATCGCAGATCCAGACGTATGGGAGGCGGCCAGCGCATTCGCCGTGCGCATAATGACGAAACTTAGGAAGCTGGAGAGGGAAAGGTCTGCGCAATAATAAAAGCCCACGGTCTGCGATGCAATACCGACAGGTCGTCCCGTAGTAGCCGTTATCTTTTATATTTTTTGCCCTCACCTTATGTTCCCTGTCATTGTTGTAACTTTTTGTACTTTGTACTAAACATTTGTAAGTTCTAAAAAATAAAAATAAAAAAAAAAAAAACACGCAATAAAATAAATATAAAAAAATAAAAAAATAGAGTTGCACCAAAAAGCGCCACTGATCAGCTGTGCGACCAGTGTTGCATAACGCAGAAAGGCTTTCGGCAGTGCCCAGGGCTGCATCCGCCAGGTGGCGCTCAAGGGTCTTTCATGTTTAGCCGTTAGATTTTAAAATCCAAACCGGGTTACTATCAACGCCTGAAATAAATGGACAAAATTGCAGCGTCTATGGATCAAGCACGCTGGGACTGTGCAACTAGTGATCCAGTAGGCGAGGAGGCAATTTTCGGTAAGTCCAACAGGATGAGGCGGTCACCAGTGTCGTCGCCAGCTGGGCGTCCGTTGCAGGCGCCTGACAGCCAAAACAGCACGGCACTGGCGACAAGTCCAACTGTTATATCGGGCATACCGGAGCTAGATGATCTTGGCAGCCTCTTCTGCCAATTGGAGAATACCTTTAAAAAAAAGGATGATGGTAAGCCGCAGGTCCGGCATGTAAACCAGAGCACAATGCAGGACATACGGCGGATGATAGAGCTGCAAATTGTCATCTGTCACAAAGTACTCGGTGACAAAAAAAGCCAAGAAGTATGTAAGGTTGAGATGGCCACTCAAACCTTGCCGGCCACCGTTAGTCACGCTGACAGCCCAAAGCGGCAAAGAGAAGATGCAGTGGCGCAGAGAAATACTCCGCCAAAAAAGCAACGTAGCAACGGGCAGACGTGTGCATCGAAATTAAGAGGCGGCGCATCTCGGCCAAACACAGCGAGAAATCATACCGCAGAGACTGCGATAGTGCAAGAATCTGCAGTAAAAGAAGACTCTGGCCCAGAATGGCAAATGGTAGGCGCAAAGCGCAAGCCAACTATGCGCAGAGGCAGGCCTGATGCCATAATAATTAAGGCTGACGAGGGGACTTCCCACGGAGATATGCTCAGGATGGTCACCAGGCGCGAAGATGAGCGGCTAAGCTGCGTTAAAGATAGCGTTGCAAGGGCCAGAAAGACGCAGAATGGCGACCTGTTGCTGGAGCTAAAAACTAAGGATGGAGGCAACAAGCTGCAAGAAGAACTGAGCAGCGTACTGGGAACAAGCGCCAATATTCGCACAGTCACTGATGTGACACATCTCGAGCTACACAAACTGGACTGCCTGGTAAGAAAAGCAGATATCATTGCTGCTATAACCAGGGCAACTGGCACCGGCTCAAGCCAAATTTTTTTTTTTTTTTTAACGTTTAATATATATTTGTTGAATCTACTCTTAAATTAGAGCCTAACAACAAGTTTGAGCTATTTTTCTTAATCTAGTACTTATGATATATCCAGGGGATATTGCAGGCGGCCCTAATCACTTATTATTGCGTTGGTCTGTCATTTCTTTTAAGACGAGTTCTATTATTAGTTCGCGTAAGGGAATTGGCAAGAACATTAGGGTGTACATCCAGTTTCGCAGAATACTTTAGTTGCTGACTACCTATTTCATATTTTACGCTAGGTATATTTAGATCATTTTGAATGTTGTCGTTTCGTATGTACCACGGAGCCCCAGAGATTGATCTTAAAATCTTCGACTGTGCCCTTTGTATAATGTCGATATTGCTGGTACTTGCATTTCCCAATAGTACGGCGCCGTAAGTCCAGATGGGTTTCAGTACGGAGTTGTATAGGAGGACTTTATACTCCAGACGTAGAGGGGACCGAGCATTGATGATCCAATGTAAGCTACTCGCTTTCAGTTTAAGCTGTGACTTTTTTGCCTCGATGTGCTTGCGCCAAGTTAGTCTTCTGTCTAGGTGGATACCAAGGTAAGTGACATCCGCGGCTTGAGGAATTGGTACGTTGTTTAGCATTATAGCTGGACAGTTTCTTCTGTTAAGCGTAAATGTAACATGTTTGCATTTCTGCTCGTTGACCCGGATACGCCAGCTTGCTAGCCATTCCTCTTCCACCTTGAGGTGTTCCTCTAATTTTGCAGAGGCTTGTATTGGGCATTTGGATCTGCTGAGGATTGCCGTGTCATCGGCAAAAGTGGACGTTGTAAGTCCTAAACTCGTTGGTAAGTCTGCAGTGTACAGCAGGTAGAGCAATGGGCCGAGTACACTGCCTTGCGGTACACCAGCTTCGATTTCAAAGTCAGCCGAGACAGAGCCATTACATCTTACAGCGAATTTTCTATTGTAAAGGTAAGATTCCATGAGTTTGTGGGTGTACTGTGGGAGTTTCTGCCGGATTTTGAACATTAGACCCTCCAGCCAAACTCTGTCGAAAGCCTGGGCAACGTCGAGAAAGACAGCCGTACAGTATTCTTTTAGTTCGAATGCTGTTCGTATTTCGGATGTTATACGATTGACTTGTTCAATTGTCCCATGTTTTTCGCGGAAGCCGAACTGGTGTGAAGGGATTGTGTTCTCCGATGCCAGAAATGAGTTTAGACGAATCTGCAGGACCTTTTCAAAAAGCTTCGAAAGACATGGCAGCAAACTAATTGGCCTATAGGATGATGGTTGGGTTTTGTCCTTTCCCACCTTAGGAATCATGATGATAGTGGACCTTTTCCATGCTCTTGGGAAGTAGCCAATTCTTATTATAGCGTTGAACATTTTGCAGATGTATTGTATGGCGATGGTAGGGAGTTCTAGGATCATTTTCGGTGTGATTAGGTCATGGCCAGGGGCTTTGTTCGGCTTTATGTGGTTTTTAATAACTGCAGTGATCTCATCCGATTGGAGTTCCGAGTACTCACTATCCGTTAATGTGCTTGAAGGGGGAAGTACAAATGAGTTTGATGTTGGATTTGGCTGGAAAACCATTTTAAGGTGTGTGGCAAATACGGATGCCCTCTCTTCGTCACTGCGGGCCCATCCACCGGTAGGACCCCTTATTGGTGAAACTGTCTCTGTAGGAGCGCTTAAAGTTGGGTGGGCTTTCCACAGAGGATGTTTAGTGCTGGATGGACTGAGCTTTTCTATGTATTTCCTTTGAGCCCAGATTTCCTCTTGTCTTAACTCCTTGGAGAGGTTGCGGCTGGCATGCCTTAGGCGAAGTTTTGCTGCTGGTGATCGAGTAACCTGCCATTCTCTTCTTAGACGTCGTTTTTCCGTTACTAATTGTTCTATCCGCCGGTTCGTAGGCCTGGCAGCAGGTTTAGCGTAAGTAGAGGCATGTGGAGTAGATACTCTTGCTGCAGCTCCCATCATCGACTCAAGTGTAGAGACGCACATGTCAATGTCCTCTGCAGCGTCCAGTTTCGGCGAAAATTTTAAATTTAAGCCAATTTGTTTTGTTGTTTGTAAGTATATATGGGCGATCAAGTACTTGAGGTCTTGTTAACAGTGTGAATAGCACTGGAGAGTGATCGGAGGTTAAATCTAGCAGTGTTCCCGCAGTGATCCGATTACGCGGAATCCTCTTGGTTACTGCGAAATCAATCAAGTCAGGCACTTTCTGTGGATCTGTGGGCCAATAAGTAGGCCTACCCGGTGAGACGCAATCCATCTTATTGAGGGGGTTGACTATTGTGTTGTACAACTGCTTGCCTTTAGGATTTACCAGGCGAGATCCCCAGTGCGTATGTTTGGCGTTATAGTCCCCTGCTGCAATGAAGCGTTCTCCGAGTGTGTTAAAGAAACCGGTGAATTCCTTTTCAGAGATTGAGAAGCGTGGTGGGCAGTACAGGGCAACCAACGTAGTGTTGCCGCAGCTGGTTTGGACGGTTATAGCAGTTGCTTGAAGGTGCTGTGTTTCGAATCTGTTGAGAAACGAGTGTTTTATACGGTTTTTGATTAGGATACCAGTCCCGCCATGAGCTTTTCCGTCTGGATGGTTTGTTGCGTAGAAGGCATATTTTGGTATTTGAAAATTATTTTTTGATGTTAAATGTGTTTCAGATATCAGCATGACGTCGATTTCACTTGAGTCTAGGAATAGTTGCAGTTCATTTTTGTGCTTGGAGACGCCGTTAGCATTCCAAAGACACAGACTTAGGGAAGACATTATTTATTCTCGATAAGCTTCTGGATAAGCAGGTTTTGATTCCGCATCAGTTCCTGCATACAGTTTTGCATGAACGTCATAAAAGCAGTCATGTTTTGATTAAGTGAGATCAATAGGGCCTCTAAACCACTTGGAGTTTGCTGGCCAAGTTCTGGTGCGCTAGGTTGCGGATTCTGTAGATGGTGGAGTGACGGGGTCTCTTTCGCGGGCTCCGTCTGTCCAGTTCGGAGTACACTAGCGAAGGATACACTAAGATTGGTTGTAGCAGGCATGTTAGATGATCTAACAGCCTTGGCGAAGAATACCTCCGGTGTAGTTTTGGAGGCGTTGAAGGTGATTTTTGGTCCAGCTGGGGTTTTACGCCCGTTTAGGTGCGATTTAAGATCCTTGAAGACAGGACATCCCCCTGTAGTTGGCTGTGTGGTTCCCTCCACAGTTACTGCATAGTCTTAGTGCGACGTTGTTTCTGTCCTTGGGGCAAATGCCATCTTTATGATGATCGCCGCAACCAACACACACTGACCTAAGATTGCAATTGTTAGCGGTGTGGTTGTATTCCTGGCAGTTTTTACACTGAGGTGGTTGGTATCTCTTATGGGGCTCCTCTACGGTGATTCTTCTGTGCAATAGGAGCTGAAGGTTGTAGATTGGATGCACTTCATTTGGCTTCGTCCGCTTTGCATCTGGTTGGAGCTCGATTTTAAAGAGCGGCTGTGCGACTTTATTCCTGTTGATGATGTTGACAACGGACTTAACCGCAAACCCTTTTTCGGCCAATGCGTCTGCTATTTCTTGGGGTGGGACCGATGGCTCGATCCCCTTTAACACAACCTGGAGCCCTTTACTGCTTTTTAGTTGGTAGGTATAGAAGTTGATGTTAGCATTACGGAGGTACTTTTCGATGATGCGGAAATTGTCCTCAGTTTGGGTTTGACATTTAATTTCTTTTATTTTGCCCCTGTTGAGAGGGGTTACAACAAAGTTATTTACCCTTACTGTTCCTACTAGCTTCGAAATCAGGACGCTGCAGTTGGCTCCACGGATGTATAAAGGGGGGTGGTCTAGCCGATTTAACTTTATCTACAACGCCGGCTTGATCGTCTTGCTGATCGGCAAGAATTATAAAACGATTCCCGCTTAGAAGTGCTACTCGTTCATTTGGTTTGGTTATTCTCGGCGTATTGCCACTTTTTTTCTTTTGCGGGCTTAGCTTCCGCTTAGTTATTTTAATATATCTATCCATTCCAGTTTGGACAGAAGGCGTTGGGTTTATTGTCGTGGCTGACTCTGGGCGACTTGTCGTTGACGGCTTGAGGCAGGTTAATACGTCGGTAGACGTTGCAGTAGTTGCTGTCAACGAGCTGACGGTGCTGGTCGGTGCAATCGGTGACCCAGTTATCGATATTGATGGAGAAGCACACTGCTCTCTCCACGGTAAATTGCTGTTGATTGCTGAGTGGCTTGCACTTTCGGTGTTATTGCTTACGGTAGCATTCAGTGGGGTCGGCGACACCACCGAAAAGTACGCGTTGTTGCGTTGGACCGAGAGACGACGCTCACGTTGTTGTTGGCTTATCCAGGCTTTTCTGTTGCAACTTAGTATTTAATGCTATTAGAACTAATAGCAATATGATTGTAAATAGGCTTCTCTGTGGTGACTGAGAGCTTCCTACACAATTTTTGCAAACGCAGTCTTTTTTTTTACTAAATTTTGCGGAGTGCATTAAAAAAACACGTCTGCACGCGGCGGCGGTTGAATTGGATTGGATTGAGAGTTTTTTATTTCCCAGAAAATTGGTTAAGCGGGATTATCCTCAGTTAGAGATAAAGATGAATGAGAATAACGAAATGTTCTTATTTGATAGTAAAATCAATTGGTACAATCCTTTGTTGCTTGCCTCAATCTCGCCTCTTGGTGGCCACTCCATCCAACATTGCTGCGGATTTGATAATGCAACGAATTCTCGACAGCGGATCTGTACCAAAGAATCAAATTATACGTATGGTGTCTCAAAATCAAATTGAAAAGGACTTGATACCAGAGAATTTAAAGAGTTATTGCGGCACCTTTGACCTAAGCTCAGCGACAACTTATTCAAGCGCCATGAAAGTGGCAACATCTGGAATAAAACTGCGTTGCAATAAGAATTTTAGTGGTCGACAACGAGTTACGGTCAGCACTTGCACTACCATGGGCAGCCTACTGCAATTGCAGTATCCATCGGGACACTTCACCCATGTCTTGATCGATGAGGCTGATCAGTGTACTGAACCCGAAACCAATACCCCGATCGCACTTTTATAGCGTAAGCATTCTCAGGTCATCCTATCAGGTGACTTATATCAAATGCAACCGGTAATTGTAAATAGTTTTGCCGCCAATAATGGGTACAGAAAGTCATTTTTGCAGCGTGTGCTGGAATTTGAACCGTATACCAAGGATTTGAAGCGGTTTCCCACCACCTCCGGTTATAATCCATTTGTGGTGACCAAACTTCTACACGGTTATCGTGCGCTTCCCTCTATCATGTCTTTGTATAGTCAAATATTCTACGATAACGAGCTAATATCGAATGTATCCGCTACGGATTCGAAGCAAGCAAAAGTTTTGGCAAAGGTTCAAGGAGTCCTTCAACCATATTCGAAAATGCGTAGCTACCATGGTGTTATCTTTTATGGCGTCTTGAGTGAGAATATGCAAAATGATGATTCACCATCATGGTATAATATGATCGAAGCCATGGAAGTCTTCATAATGGCCCGTGCGATATATCGCTGCGATATTAAACCCATGCAAATCGGTATAATTACGCCATACATAAAACAAGTGCACACAATTAAAAATTTGTTTCTGGATAATGAAATCGATTTGCCGAAAATTGGATCTGTTGAGGAATTTCAAGGACAAGAGAAGATATTATACTGGTTTCTACTGTACGTTCAACTGCTTCAATACTTAAGCGTGATGCCCGCCTATGCCTGGGACTTGTACGCTGCCATAAACACAAGAATGTGGCCATATCACGGGCACGTTCCCTATTGGTCGTCTTTGGCAATCCCTTTTTGCTGTCAGTCGACGATAAGTGGCGTCAATGCATACAATATTGCTATCAAAATAATAGTTACTTTGGCCACTTACCCAACACTAAAGAATCATCACCTGATGATGAAGATGCCAAAAGTTCCGCTAGCAATGGCTCTTTCGAATCTAGAGAGTTTGTTGCATAGTCTTTAAATTTCTGATTTCTTTGTATTTTTCAATGGTCTAATAAAATATCATAACTTTTTTTTTCGATACCTACTTAAACCTGGGAATGAAAAAGAATTGAATTCTGGCAGACATCGGCTCCACATTTTATATGATAAATGATTTGCAAATTAATTTCAATAAAAGAAAATACAAAATCTATGGTAGGCAACGACGACATGATTAATGATAATTTCTGTGCCATAATTTGCATAGATATATTATTATTATTATTTTCTTTGCGTGTTTCTCTTTCTCTCTCAGGTTCTCTCTGTCTCTTTCTCGGCCTCTGTTGATGTTCGTACACGTTACGTCTATGGCATTGTATCAATCAATTGGCATGGAGGGGACATGGACATGACATGAAAAATATGTTTGCCAGCCGATAGAAATATTATAATTTATAAAAATTTCAATGTGGCACTGCAACAACAACAGCTTAGCACTCTATACATCAAGCAAAACAATTCATTGGACATTTTGCCAAGACAGTCTAGCGAGAGTATTTTGTCTCCTTCTGCATTTTTTGAGAAATTTATAATAACAAAACGGTTCACAGCGGAAATGGCGGAAAAAGTTTATTAGATTTGTTCCAGGCCAGGAAGTGAAAGTCTTTCAACTTCAATTTGTATGCTTTTCAAATAAGATTAATGACTAACAGAGGTGGGGGGAAAAGTTGCATTCTATATTAAATGACTGCTAATTAATAATGAAACGGTTCTTGACTGTGACTTGACACGCCCCTTCTCTTCTCTTACTCTCACTCTCTTTCTTTCTTTTGGACATCTCTTGCCCACATAATGTACGATTTGGCACAAACACACTATTTGTATCTGAGTGTGTCCAGATGATTAACGAGCTTATCATATACATACTTTGGCACTTTATCACATAACAAAGATATTGATCAAAGTCACTGTTTTCCACCGATCGTTCTTATGCGAGCTATATGATATTATCAAATTCGGCACAGTTATTAACAGATGTATTAAACAAACAAATGTCTATTTTGAAAGCAATCGCGTCAAAAGTAACGAAGTTATTGACAAAAGTATCTGTTTTCGAACTATCGTTTCTATGAGAGCTATCTGATATAGTCACCCGATCTTGACAAAATTTTGTACAGTCGTTAATAACTACAATAACTTACGACAATAGCTCAGAAAACAACGGAGTTATTGAGAAAAGTCACTGTTCGTGACTTTGCCGTTTGTATGGGAGCTATATGATATACATAGTGGTCCGATCCGACTGAATCTAGGATATACAACCCCTGTAGTATATATGTACAAGCCTACATGCAAAATTTTAGCTCTGTAGCTATTACGGTCTAGGAGGAGTTCGCGTTGATCCAGACGGACGGACGGACGTCTCGGCGTGCTGATAAGGAATATATATACTTTATATGGTTGGAGATGCTTCCTTCTATGCGTTGCACACTTCTGACCAAAATGAATATACCCTTTTTTCAAGGGTATAATGAGACTGAGAATGAAATTCGTTTAACACTTTTTTTCTTCACTTCAAGAAACTTTTACTCTGTAATAGTTGAACACCAATACCATTCGTCTGAAGGATTCCCGACACAGACGGATGATCACTTCAGACGCCACTTCACAGAACATCACTTCAGACGCCACTTCACAGAACATCACTTACAACTACACAAATCACAAACATGTAACAAACTCGGGACGTGTTTGTTTATCCTACCAGTGCGGTCCCATTCTGTAGTCGCTCCGTCGAACGAATTCGTGTGTGTTCCCTGCAACCAACAAAAGGGAATACTAGTAGAGGCCCATTGAGGAGGTGTCGCTTACCTGGCACCAAAATCAGCTGGGTCCACCCTCCGCGGTGGAGTGCAACCGGTAACAAATATTCTGTTTGCCTTAAAATTAGTCGTTCCAATCGGAGTTGGGTCGCTCCGCAAGGGGTGAGGGGTCCACTTTTTCCCACGCATCTCGCCAAGGGCTGGAACTCCTGGAACTTTCTCTTTCTCCTTTGCCTTGTCGATCTCTTTTCGTTGCTGAACTTTCTTATATCAACTACCACCGATAACAACAGCTGTGCACCAGTGTTTGAAAACAGCGCTTTATCTTGGTCACCAGAGGGCGCCCAAGCCCTGCTGGCCAGCCCCCAGAAACATTGCATACTTTCGGGAACAGCATTTGGCCGCCAAAATTAAATCGGTGGCACACTTGGCCGATACAGCGGACAATGCAACAAGCAGTAATGGCTGTAAAATGCCAGCGGGAACAATTGCCTTTTCGCGAAGCAGCTTAATGGCCAGAACGCCGCCGACAGCTACGCATTCGGCTCCGACGGCTATAAACCTGAAGTCTCTGCCAGCTTTCACACCAGCAGCAGTAGCCACAGTAGAGGATACGCCAAAAAGAGGCCGTGAATTAAAAGAAGAGATCACTGAGCTCGGAGCACTTGTCCACCAAATAGCTGCAATGGTCGCTATTTCTGCACCAAGCCAGCATCCAATCGTAAATTGTGGCATGAAGGATGAATTGGCAAGAATGAAGACGGTTTTGGATGGTGTAAAAACCCAACTACAAAGCAGACCTCGGGCCAATAAGCCAAAACAGGAGATGCGGCCACTGACGTTTGCGGCTATTGTGACCAAAAGTGCTACACCAAATGTAGCAGGTACAAGGCAGAGGGCAAAGGAACGGAAAGCCATCACACGGCCCAGCGCGGCATTAAGACAGTCAACTACCCAAAATACGACTGCTGCTGAATCGGCTGAGGGTACCATCACCTTACAAAAAGTCGCAAGAAGACGGCCTGATGCTTTGATTGTGCAATGCAGTGACCCTGCAAACTATGCAAAAGTACTGGAGGCAGTCCAGACTGACCCTGCCATGCTCTCACACAAGGAAGGAGTTTGCGGAGTACGTCAAACAGCAGCAGGAGAACTTCTCCTGTAGATGAAAAAGCATGATGACGGCGGTACGCTAGTACCACATAAGGAGCTGCAGCAAGCGCTTGGCGACAAAGGAAGGGTCAAGCTTATCACTGAAAAAAGTCACAATCGAAATCAGGGATATACCGTTCTATTCCAAACTCGAGGATGTTCTTGATGCAGCAGCCAAATTAAAGGAGGAAACTCTGCCAGAGGAATCGTTTCCCAAGATGTGGCAGGCATATAGGGGTACTCTAACTGCAACAATGCTGCTGAATGCCAATCAGCCATCGAAAATGATTGCTGCCAGAACGGTTCGCATTGGTCTTGCAGAATGTAGAATAAGGGCCAACAAGATAGAGCCAAGGAGGTGATACAAATGTCTTGACTTTGGGCATACATCAGCTAGGTGCAGGTGTAAGAAGAAGCACGAGGCCGGCAGCCTATGTTTCAACTGCGGAGAGAGCGGCCACGCATCTAAAGACTGCAACTACGATGCAAAGTGCATCTTATGTACTAGGCACGGCGAAAAGAACGCGGCACATAACACTCTGAGCAGAGCTTGCGCGTTGTATGTCAAGGCAACAAACAAGTGCAAAAATTAAGTTTTTACAACTTAATATAAACCATTGCAGGGCTGCACAGGATTTCCTGGAACCGCTTTTGTCGGAACCATATGGGGTAAAACAGGACGCGGCCTGGGTCCAAAACAACATCATGGGCGCAGCAATATGGAGTTGCGGACATCCTCCGTTACAACTAGAGTGTATTGACAGGCACAGAGGCTACACCAGGGCGAAATGCAACGGTATATCCATTTTTAGCTGCTACATAGCCCCAAGTGTGGATATAGACGACTTTGCAGCTATAATTGACTGTATAGCCGCCGACGCCAAAAGATCACCGCCTGTGATTATCGCCGGCGACTTTAACGCATGGGCGATGGAGTGGGGAAGCGTCAGAACCACGGCAAGAGGAAGAATCCTGCTGGACTCCTTCGCCTCGCTGAACGTGAGTTTACTGAACATCGTTATGGTTACAAGAAACCCTAAGCGAGGAGGCATTCTTGTTCATGATGAACAACTCACAGCAGAGGAGTGCAGGGGATGCAAAAACCCAGGTAAAAAAGGCTATGTTCTGCCATCAGCGAAGCCTGTGATGCGTCAATGATCCGTAAGAGCCAAGATGGAAGCAGGCGCAAACCAGTGCATTGGTGGAGCCATGAAATTCCATAAGCGCGAAAAGAATGCATTAAAGCCAGACGCAAAAAGCAGCGGGCCAGAGGGAGTCCCTCGTTCCATAGGCTACTGGACGCTTATAAGACGCCGCGTGCACTGTTAAATAGAGCCATAAAGCAGAGCAAGGCTGACTGTTCGAAGAAGCTCTGCGCGGATGCCGACGACCCACCCTTCGGAGCGGCGTACAAGTTGGTAATGGGCAAACTTGCCAAACGCTCATCCCCCACACAGATGGAGTGCTACTCGCAAATATCGTAAAAACGCTATTCCCAGAGCGGCCAATATTGCAGCCTAAAGTTGCAGGAGCCCAACAAGAGACTAGTTCCGTCTATATTAGTAATGAAGAAATCGTGCTGGCTGCCAAGCGGATCAAAAGCAACAAATCGCCTGGCCCTGATGGATTTCCTGCTGGTATCATCAAGCTCATCGCAATGAATCAGCCCTCGAAACTGGCGGATGTATTCAACTCCTGTCTGTGCCAAGGAGTCTTTCCAGCAAGATGGAAAAGGCAGAGGCTGGTACTACTCCCAAAAGGAGAGAAAATATACGACCCTGCTGGGAAACGTTTTCGAATCGATCATTCGCAACAGGTTAGAAGCCCACATCGACGCTCGGAATGGACTTTCGGAGTACCAGTTTGGCTTCCGAAAGAAGCGTAGTACGGTCGACGCAATACATACCGTCACCGAAATAGCCAAAAAATCCATAGAGGGCCAGCGATTGAAAGGAGGAGGCAAAGAGTACTGCCTTATCACCACTCTGGATGTCCGAAACGCATTCAATTCAGCGAGCTGAATGTGCATAATTGAGTCACTGCAGCGCTTAGCTGCACCAGAATCCCTGGTTGCAATGATTCGCAGTTATTTCGAAGACCGGATCCTGATGTACGAAACGGACAGAGGGCAGCCGGAATATAAAATAACAGGCGGAGTCCCACAAGGTTCAGTGCTTGGTCCAACCCTGTGGAACGTCATGTATGACGCAGTGCTTCGTCTGGACATGCCATCAAGGACGCAGATCATTGGATTCGCAGACGATATAGCAGTGGTTACAGTGGCAAAGGAGCTGGGAGAAGCAGAGGCCAGGACCAACGACGCCGTGCAATCAATTGTATCCTGGATGCAAAGGAATTCTCTGTCTTTGTCTGCACACAAGACAGAGGCCGTATTAATCAGCAGCTGGAAACGTGTGGAGACTGCAACCATTCATGTTGCAGGATGCGTCATCCGCTTCAAGCCGGCAATAAGATATCTCGGGGTAATGGTCGACCTTAGGCTAACATATAAGCACCATCTGCAACATGTAGCCGACAAAGCAGCAAGGGCAACATCAGCCTTAGCAAGGATAATGTCCAATCACGGTGGCCCCCGACAGAAAAGCAGATGGCTCATCACCACGGTGGTACGATCCGTACTCCTATATGCAGCAAAGATATGGGCTCCAGCGATGGCGATCCAGTCATACAGCCGCGCCTGCAGATCGCAATACAGAGCCTGTGCGTTACGAGTCATATGTGCGTTCCGAACTGTATCCGAAGATGCTGCCTTAGTCATATCAGGTATGCTGCAGCTCAAAAAAAGAGAGGTGTCCATTCGCACATGGCAGGACCGCTGACGCCATTCTTCCCACGGAAGCTGGACAAACCGCATTATACCTAATGTGCGGGAATGGGTGAGTCGGCCACAGGGCCAAAAAGATTTTTATTTGACGCAACTCCTAACGGGACACGGGTGTTTTAAATCATATTTGAATAGATTTAAGCACTGCACATACTGTAAGGGGCCGACTGAGGACGCTTGATGGATATCTTACTTAGCTCGCAAAACAATTGGCTCGCAGTTAGCCACCTAGGTGCGGTGATCATACAGTCCCTGCGTCCCGCTGAACGTCAGCGCAACCAGAATTCAAACTCTAGATGAGTATCTAGATGAGGCTTTCATGCCATCTCCCCCTCGTGAAGTAATAACTTCAGCATTGGTTCCGCGAGAGGGCTACGGAAGTAGTGTAGGTTTTAGTGCGGTGAGGTGACCCCTAACCAAGGTCGATACCAAGTCCCACACTTTTCGTCTTTCAATGCTTTTCCCCCTATACAAAAAAAAAAAAAAAAAAAAAAAACACCTTGCACACTACATTAGCATAATACACGTAGAAGAAATAAATGAAGTATCACGTGAAAAGTGAAGTGTTTCTTGTGGGCCTGCTAAAATATCGAACTTAGCGCCAAACTCAACAATTCTATAAATTAGAGCCTTAAATTAATTTAGATCAATTCTATAAACTAAAGGCCATGAATTAATTCTCCAGATCAATACAATTAATTGTGCTCGAGGTTAATTCTACAAATTAATTCAATAGATTTATTCTATTAATTAGTCCAACAGTGGTAAACCACTAACCTCGACGATTGCATAACCAATCACTAAATTGTGATACATAACCTCAACGGTCAACTGTTTACAACCGACCTAAATAGGTCTAATAACTAATCAACATCGCTTTAAGAGTATAAACCCATTGGTACACCATGGCAACAAAAGACATATCAAGTGGAATATATCACTGCAAGAAATGCATGCAGGAAGACAATGACCGCATGGTGCAATGCAATCGATGCTGTTCCTGGTATCATTACGACTGCGAAAACAGCTGTAACTGCGACTGCGTCAATGTGTCTACGGAGGTCATCACAACCATATTGAGCAACGCTCTGCAGAACCTCGGAAATACCACACGAGCAGGCGAACCTCAGGCTACTTCGTCACCAGCAAAACCAACGGGACTGCTATCAGAACCGGATCGGGACTTTGGACTATGCCCGCCAAAAATTATTCCCGGACACAGCTAGGACAGCCGTTCCTATTTTTACTTGTGCCACACAAAAAGCGATGGTCACACACTCAGCTGTGCGTGACACCTGGCATAACGATCACGAGGTACCCCAGCTGCCGTTCCTAACCTCAAACAATACGCGTGCTGCGACACGCGAACAGCAGCACCTAAGTGCTACGCGGATGGCGCCCTGGAATTTTACAAATACTCAAAACAGGGCTGCATCGTACTATCCAGAAAGTAAAGTGCAAATGCACGTAGACAATATAACAATACCAAGCGCGGCACAACTTGCAGCCCGTCAAGCGATACCGAAAGAACTTCCGACATTTGATGGCAATACCCAAAACTGGCCTCTGTTCTACAGTAGTTTCCAGATAAGTTTGGAAATCGCTGGGTATACGAATTCGGAAAATCTTATGCGGCTGCAAGCTAGCCTAAAAGGAAAAGCACATGAGTTAGTTTAATCCAAGCTGCTTTTGCCAACAATGGTCCCTGAGATCATACAAACATTACGTATGTGTTTTGGTCGGCCAGAACATATTTTGCACAACTTACTGGAAACAACGAGGCAACTACCCGCAATAAAAGATAAGCTTGAGCCACTTATCAAATACGCACTGTGTGTACGAAATATCTACTCAACGATGGAAGCATGTGGACTCACAGGTTACATGCAGAACCCAATGCTCGTACAAGAGCTAGTAGAGAAACTCCCCACACAACTAAAGCTTCAGTGGGCAATGTTCCCCAAAGACGCTAAGACACCATCGATGGAATCTTTTAGCAAATGGATCTACGACATAGCTGAAGCAGCAAGCCAGGTAACATCGCCACTTTACCACAAGAAGAGCGGAAGCCTAAATCATCATACCGAAGCACCTAAAGAGCAGCTCAAGGCAATTACGTCGTATGTAACGAGCCGGGACACAAAATACACAGCTGCCCATCGTTCAAAGCTACTCCACCATCAACGAAAAATGTCTTTACTGAAAAACCATAAGCTCTGTCAACAATGCCTAAACCGTCATCACCAAAAGTGCCAACGTGAAAAGGTTTGCGGCATACGAGGCTGCCGAAGCAAACATCAGCCATTGATCCACGAGATGCAGCCAATACCAGAGGCTGCAAAATCCAGCAGCCCAAAGAGGCCAGCTATGGTCACCAACGGCATAGCCGGAGGGCAAGCACATCCAACGACCCAGAGAGTCTGGTTCAACCTATTTCCGTGTCATTCCAATACAAATCATTAATAAAACGAAAGTTACTAACACTTTTGCATTTCTAGATGAGGGATCGGCACTAATGCTCATCGACAAAAAGATCTTTAAGCAGCTCGGCTTAAAAGGCGTTCCAGACCCACTATGCCTAAAATGGACCAACGATACAACACGCGAAGAAAATGCATCGGAACGCGTCACGCTTACGGTTGCCAATCCACATAATGGCAATCAATTCTACTTAGAAGAGGTTCACAGCGTAGATACCCTGGATCTACCTGTACAGTCTATCGACATAAGGGCTCTCGCCAAGGAATTCCCCCACCTAGCGGGACTACCGATAGCATCATACACCAACGCACGCCCAAGCATCCTAATCGGCACAAATAACCTGGAACCTCGCCATACCCCTTAAAATCAAAGAGGGGGCATGGCACCAACCCATAGCGTCAAAGACGCGACTAGGATGGGCACTACAAAGCTCCACGCCATCAATGGCCACTAGAGCAAATGTGAACGTTCACATGTGTGGCTGCAGAGACGCAGACGCCAAGCTGCACGAGATCATCAAACAAGCGTTCTCGTTAGACGCTACCACAGCAAAACCGCTATCATCACCAGAAGAAACTCAAGCTCTAACCAGACTTGAATCTACTACCGCCTTGAAGAATGGCGGGTACGAGGTCGGTCTAATGTGAAAAGACCCTAAAGTTTTATTGCCTGATAGCCACGCAAACGCACTAAAACGGCTTGAATGCCTACAAAAGCAATTTTCCCGACAACCACAGTTGAAGGAGCAAATCACCAAGGAAGTCGAAAACCTCGTCGAAAAGGGCTACGCTCGCATGCTGACACCGGAAGAAATAGCTGCACCAAACAAACGGACATGGTATCTACCAACCTTCATAACTAAAAATCCAAATGAACCAAAAAAGGTCCGGCTTGTGTGGGATGCAGCCGCCCAATTTCCCCCTTTTTTTCCTCTTCCGGAGGGGAAGGGGGGGGATAAGGGAACGAAATCGCCGAGATGTTCCACCAGATCCGAGTGAGACCAGCAGATTCACATGGCAAAGGTTTCTTTGGTTTGACAACAAATCAGAGAGGCAAGAGCCTAACGTCTACGTTATGGAAGCGCTTACTTTCGGAATCAATTGCGCACCCTGCATTGCACACTTTATTCGTGACAAAAATGCAGATCGATTCTGTCAACAGTACCCCGAAGCAGCCCAAGCCGTGAAGGACTACCACTACGTGGATGATTTTATATACAGTGGCGACGACTATGTGCAAGTCGGAAACATCGCAACCCAAGTCAGAGATATTCACGCAGCAGGTGGTTTCCACATACGCAATTGGTCTTCGAACTCAAAAGAGGTCCTACGAATACTAAAAACTGATTCGCCGCTACCCGATGCTGTCGAAATCACCGCCACAGAAAATGGTGCTCGGCTTATATTGGAAGCCGAACACCGACGTATTCACATTCATCTGTAAGTTCGCCAGGCTAAAGCGCAACGTTTTGGACAGCGACAAAACACCAACCAAACGCGAGCTCTTGCAAGTGCTTATGTCAACGTGCGACCCACTCGGCTTCATCTCATGCTTTACAATAGAGCTGAAAATTCTACTACAAGAAGTCTGGAGAAGCGGCATTGGCTGGGACGCTGGCTTACCCGAAGCATTGTTACCCAAATGGATACGATGGAAACGCATCCCTACAACAATCTCCGCATACGTCAGGGGGAAAGAACCTACCTCAGCTTTGTGGCCTCCAAGGCGAAAGTGGCACCGCTGAGTCCACTGTCTATACCAAGGATGGAACTGCAGACCGCAGTTATCGGAGCAAAGCTGAGTAACCGAATCCAACGCAATCCAAGACTGTCAATTAATTTAAGTTATTATTGGTCCGACTCAAAGACTGTTCTTAAATGGCTTCGTATGGATCCCCGACAGTTTCAGCAATTCGTAATGTACCGCGTGGGCGAAATACTGGAATTCACAAACGCTAACCAATGGAACTGGGTTCCAACCAACCTTAATCCTGCAGATCTTGCTACTAAAATAAACAACGCCAATAAATTTAAAAGCTACACGGTCCAGACTATTTGCTGCATGATCAACACGAGTGGCCAAAATGCGATGATCTGGGGCCACCAAGCAATGCTGAAGTCAGGCATAGCATACTCTTCATCGACAATTCGCCGATGGAGCTAAAACTTAACGCGGAATACTTTTTCCGACTGGCGCAAGCTATATCGAGCTTTAGCGCACTTTATTCTCTATATTGAGAAACTGAAGGCGAAACAAAAGAAGGCATCGCCACCTACAGAGGTTTCTTACGAGATGATTCAGCAGGCACGCACACTCCTAATACGGCATGCGCAATCGTCTGAATTCAATTCAGAAATTCGCAACTTAACGAGAGGTAAACCTTTAAAAACGAATTCTAAACTTATATGTTTGAATATCTTCCTAGACGAAAACCAGCTCCTGCGTACCCGAGGGCGAGCAGAAAACCTAAACGGCCAGGACCAAATACTGCTCCCATATGGGCACCATATTACTCGGCTCATAGTAAACTGGTATCATCAGGAAATGCACCGCACATCCCATGAGACGTGTATCAACAAGATTCGAGGCATGTTTTACATACCACGCCTACGAGTCTTATACAAAGGCATGCGGAAGTCTTGCCAACGCTGTAAAAATCAGAGCGCCATGCCTGTTCCACCGCAAATGGCTCCCTTGCCCATCGCCAGGCTGGCAGCCTACCAACGTCCATTCACTTACGTCGGCATTGACTACTTCGGGCCCTTCCTGGTTACCGTAGGACGGCGAAGCGAAAAAGATGAGGCGTTATTTTCACCTGCCTAACCATACGGGCAGTGCATATAGAACTGGGGTGCTTTTTGGACACTGCATCGTGCATTATGTGCATCCGAAATTTCATCAATCGGTGCGGGACCCCGAGAGAAATTTACAGCGACAATGGCACTAACTTCAAAGCCGCCGAAAAGATTATCTGCGACAAAGCGCAGACGATCAACTTCAACGCCGTGCAACCGGCGTTTGATGACGTTAAATGGAAATTTAATCCACCAGTCGCCCCCTATATGGGGGAGCGTGGGAGCGACTTGTTCGTTCTGTCAAGACTGTACTCTACGCAATCTGCCCCGCAATCAAATTTACCAGCGAGGGCCTACAATGCGCACTCTGGGAAGTGGAACTTATCCTAAATTCCAGGCCCCTTACGTTTGTCTCTCTGGACAGCAAAGACGAGGCTATTACCCCTAACCATCTACTACTACCCTAACCATCATCTACCAGTCTTCGAAACCACACACACCGTACAGCACATGTGGCAAGCTGTATAAGAATTCGCCGATCAATTCTGGCGACGATGGGTACGTGAATACGTTCCAGATCTAACCAGACGAGGAAAATGGTTTACGAAGAGACCACCAATAGCAGCTGGAGACGTCGTTGTAATATTGGAAAAGACTCTGTCCCGAAATAGATGGCCAAAAGGTATAGTCGAGCAAACAATCCTGGCCAAAGACAACCAGGTGCGCCGGGTGATCATCAGAACCGCCAACGAGACTCTTCAACGGCCCAAATTCTCGCATACACACACACACACACACACCTTGCACACTACATTAGCATAAGAAATACACGTGGAAGAAATAAATGAAGTATCACGTGAAAAGTGAAGTGTTTTTTGTGGGCCTGCTAAAATATCGAACTTTAGCGCCAAACTCAACAGATATATCAACAAGTTTGGATAAACTTGACTATAATGACAGAGAAATAAATCGAAGCAGATAATAATTTACTAAAAACCACAAGAGATGTTTGTTTATTTATTTATTTACGTCAAATAAATCAGCAGTCGACGAAAACGCTTAATCTAAAATTCAGATAATAATTAATTCACGAAGGTAGCTTAGCTTTATGCACAACTAAACATCCCCGATCCGGTGGAGGTGTTTTATTTGCAACAAGGTGCCAGCTATGCCCCGATTCACAGCCAATGTGGTCAGGGATGAGTTGCAGCCAATCCAATATCCAGTCCAGAATATTTTCAGTGGTTTCGCTGTAGATAATTAAAAAGTATAGCGCGAAGAGAAGTGACAGAAAGATGAGGAGAAATAAGGTGCGAAAGGTGGTTAAAAGATTGACTAAGAACACGAAAAGGTTCGTGAAGAGAGTAGTTAGTCAGACATCTACTAAGGTGAATAGGAAAAAAGTTTCTGGTCCGACGTAAAGTTTTGAGTCAAACATAACGCCTAAGTCTTTAAATAATGGTACATAATCTAACAAAACAGACTTAATAGAGTAATGAGCTAGGAACGGCGACAAACGACTGAAAGTCATAAAAGAGCATTTAGAGGCATTAAGGTGTAATTTATTAACGTGACACCAAACACAGAACAGATCGAGATCTGATTGCAAGTACTGTTGGAAAGAAGGATCATTATATGAATAACAAACCTTGACGTCATCCGCAAACATGAGCACGCGTGAATGAGCCAAGGCCAAAGGCAAATCGTTTATAAACAAGGTAAACAACAGTGGGCCCAGATGACTGCCTTGGGGGACACCTGACGTAACTCGAACAGTTTTAGATATCGAGGAACGAAAAGACACTCTTTGGGTTCTGCCAATAAGATACGACTTTAACCAAGCCAATAGTTTCGGGAAAAAACCCATGATGTTAAGTTTCATGAGAAGCATAGAATGATCAACCGTATCGAAAGCCTTACTAAAGTCAGTATAATTAACATCAGTTTGACACTTTTTACGGATGCCATGATGTACAAGGGTAGTCAATTCTAAAAGGTTGGTAAGCGACGACCTTTCATGAAGCCATGCTGACAAGGAGAAATAGTGGATCTGGATAGGTGTTGAAGGGAAGACATAATAATTTTCTCAAACAGCTTAGGTATTGCCGAAAGCTTGGCAATGCCACGGTAGTTAGAAATATCCGATTTGTTACCCTTTTTAAAAAGCGGAATAATAAAAGACTCCTTCCAAATATCAGGGAAGCTACAAGTCTCACTCGATATAAAGAATAACCGAGATAAAGGCTTAGATAGGGAAATCGAACACATTTTAACTAGATATATTTGCAACTAGATATATTATCAGGCCCGGGTACGAAGGAAGAAGGCAAAGCTAGAAGACAAGCTAGAGATAATAAAGTAATAAAGGGATTGACAAGGGATAGGGTGTGGGATCCGAAACAGTAGTAAAATAAGTCGACTGAAAGAATTTAGCAAACAGATCTGCAATATCTGAATCATTATTAGCAGTCTGGTCATTAAGTCTGAAGGTAGTAAATTAAAGCGTCTTTTGGAATTAACAAAGTTATAAAATCTTTTGGGGTTATTATAAAATTCAACCTTACAGCGAACGATATAATTATTGTAGCATTGAGTATTTAAAAGACAAAATTGGGATTTGGCTACACAATAATTTGCATAGTCAAGTCGCGAACCAGTTTTTTTAAATCTTTTAAAATATCTCGATTTAATGTTACGGAGATTAGAGAGCCTACGTGTGAACCAGACTGGCGCACTGGAGACGGTAGAGACATTCACAGAAGGAACGCATTTATCAATTAAAGAATTAAGAGCAGAGTAGAAAAATTTCACTGCACAATCTATATCACAGCACTCAAATAGAAATGACCAATCAAAAGAGAAAATAAGGCTGTTAAGAAGATTGAAATTTGTTTTACGAAAACATCTACGATGAGAATTTGAGATGTTATTAAATGAATTATTAACGGAATTGTAAGAAATAGTAACTTCAATGGTAGGGTGATAAGTATCTTCAGGCTTCACTAGGGGCTGTGTTTGTGATACAGCACTAACAGTGGGATCCGAGACAAAAACAAGATCGAGGATTCTTTTAAAAGAATTAAGAGAAGAATTTAACTGATATAGCGGACATTCAAGTAGGCTATCAAGAAAAACATGTTGAGATAAAGGAATTAAGAAAGATAGATTATCATCAACAAGCCAAGCAACATTAGGCAAGTTAAAAACACCTAAAACTATAATAAAATCACGATCTTTAAGACGACTAAAAATAGATCGCAAAGCATCAGCATGGTACATGTAGATCATGATATCAGAAGCTGGAGGAATATATGAACAAGAGATATATAAGCTAAAGTTAGAACATGTAACTTCGACGCAAATAAACTCAACACCTAAGGGGAGATCAATCGGCACAACACTTTAACACAGATTCGAGTTGACAGCAATGAGTACTCCACTGCCAAGTCGACCAACACGATCAAAAGGAGTTAAGCCAAGTTTCAGAGAAAGCTAATGTTCGTGGAGGGGCGGAAGGATCCAAATAAAGTATCAGGAGTTGACGGGTGCCAATTTCTTCTGGGTCTGGTGAGTTTGGGGTGAAATTAAAACGCGCGATAACTTCGTTTAAACCAATGATGACTTTATTCACTTTATGAAGGATACCGATACACACACGCAAATGCTTCGGTTTAAAAAAGGACTTAAATCGCAAAGGTATTAAATTCTGAAGAAAAAAGAACGGGTGTTCGGGTGAAAGTCTCGTACGGTAATGAAATGGCGGCGCCCATCAGAAAATCAAGTCACCCCTCCTGGTGTGACCGTAGACGTCGAGGATCAAACCCTCTTCCCTCACTCCTCACTGCTCTTCGCCACTCACTGCTGTTCACCCGGTGGCGTGAACATACCGCCCCCTTGCAACATGTTGCAATTGCCACCATGGACATAAGTAGGATGGGGGACGTCAGCGTCCTGGAGCGCCTAGATGCCGGAGATGACCCAACCGAATACGGTGCTCTGGGCTGCGGGAATGCCGCTATGACCGGGCACACAGCCTGGTTGGATGACCTCAGGATAGAGGTCTGCCCCGAGCACTACGGATACCGACGCCGGCCGATAGAAGTTGGGGTCGGCCAGGATCAGAGTGGCGAATTTCTCCCGGACCGGTGCCGACACTTCCCGGATGGGAGTGCGGATGTGCAGGTCCTCTTTGACCCGGAAGATAACATTCCGCCGGAACGTAGGGTCGGTCCTCGACTGGAGGACGGCCGTGCAGGCTTGGTCGACCCCGACCTTGGTCACAGCCAACCCCAGGGACCGGGCAAATGACAAATTGATGCGGCTCCCAGCCGCACATTCATCGAGGAAGACGCGGGTCTCGAAGGATTTCGAGCCATTGCCCAACCGGAGGACTGCTGTTGGCATGATGGTCGTCGTCCTGGCTTGGAGCAGAGAGGTGAGTGAGATCTCGGGTGCGCCTTCTGGAGAAGCGGAGCGGTCGGAAGAGGATCGGGAACGGGATGGTGACGATGGTGCAGCACGTCCGGAGGAGGGTGACTGGCTGCGACGCTGGGCTCCAGAGCGTTGTCTCGGCGGTTGGTCGGCCATATGAAGCAAGGTTTGGTGCTTTTGCCCACATCGTCGGCAACCGTGGCGAGTCCGGCACGCGTCGGATGAATGCTCGTGTGCCAAGCAATTGGGGCAATATTTATTGATAAGCACCGCCCGGATCCGCTTTTCCCCTCTGAGGTTCAGGAAGCGCTGACACTGCCGGAGTGCGTGAACCCCCCGGCAGACCCGGCATCGGTACGCGTTCGTCCCGTGTGGAACAGAACGTTTGCTGCGGTGGTGCGGCAGACGCTTGGGGGCCATGTTGCTATGGAGGTGCGAGTTGAACGAACTGCAACGAAAGAGATTACATAGGGTAGAGTGGATTAGTCGATGCACGGGAATGGACAACATGCACGGAGACGAGGACATTCGGACGGAACATAGAGGGATTGGACGTCACGATAGGTTTTTAGGCTCAAGACTCCTGTTGCCTTGCAACAAGATGAGCTTCGCTACGGGTCTTCGGATAGACCCACGCGCTGTTGTGACATCAGCCACTCGGACGAGGCCGTCAGACCCACTTATTACGCCTGTGGAGCTCCTTGAGGTATTCACTCTTCCAGCGGCGGCAGAAAGTCTGCTGGATTGCCTTCAGTCGCTGCCAGCGGTTGATCAGCGACATAGGCTCGACCAGGATCTCCGGTTGCGCGATGGATACGAGCGGTCCTCCAATCAGGAAATGTCCAGGGCTTAGTGCCAGCAGATCCTCTGAGTCCTCGCTCATGGGAGAAATTGGCCTGGAGTTTAGGCACGCTTCGATCCGACACAGGAGGATAGTTCCTCGAACGTGTACTTGACAGCAGAAGAGGACTTGTAAAACAAGGTCTTAAAACTTTTGACCCCGGCTTCCCATAGTCCTCCCATATGGGGCGCGCTCGGCGGAATGAACTGCCAGGATAAAATGTGCTGGGGAAATGCCTTCATTATACCAAGCTTGGTGGCGTTCAGGAACTCTTTTTCGAGCGCCTTTGAGGCCCCTACGAAGGTTTTACCATTGTCTGAGTAAATGCGCTGTGGGCATTGTCTCCGTGCGACAAACCGAGAGAAGGCTGCGAGAAATCGTTCCGTGGTGAGGTCGGAGGTAGCCTCGAGATGGATTGCCTTCGTGCTGAAACACACAAAGACGCAGACATAACCCTTAGTAATGAGACACGCACGCCCGGTGTAATTCTTGATCTCGAAAGGCCCTGCGAAGTCAATGCCCGTGTGGGTGAAGGGCCTGGAGTACGTGATGCGCTCTCGAGGGAGATCACCCATCATCTGAGTCTGCAGTCGTGCAGACTTTACACCCCTTGATGTGGGACTTCACCAGGTTCTTGATCCGTGGGATCCAGAACTTGGTGCGCAGATACCGCACCATCAGTTGATTGCCGCCATGCAACGTGATGCGGTGAGCGAATTCGACAAGCAGGCGCGTGAAGTGAGTATTATAGGGGAGAAAAATCGGGTGACGTTCATCATACTGGAGGGACTCAGCGGCCCGGAGTCGTAATGCTTTACCGTAGTCCGAGAACCGTTCGCTTATGTCATCGAGTAGGGTGGTCGCGGCGGTGTGGCACTGGACTCGTTGCTCCAGCTTTGTGTCTGGAAGTTCATTATGGAGAGTTGGCCAGTACTCGGGGTCCCGCCGGACCCAGTCCGGCCCATGCCACCAAAGGCTACTGGCCGATAACTCGGCCGCGGAGGTTCCACGGCTTGCCAGATCAGCAGGGTTGTCCTCGAAACGTACATATGACCAGCTTTGGCCACCGGTGCTTTTGGAGATGCTGGATACCCGATTGGCCACGAAGGTGGACCAATTACATGGGGGTTTGTTGAGCCAGGCCAACACAATGGTGGAGTCGGTCCAAAACTGGGAGGTTGCAGGTGGGATCGGGAGCTCAGGAACGATCGACGCCCAGAGATTGGCTAGCAAAAACGCTCCGCACAACTCCAGCCGAGGCAGCGAGACACTTTTTACGGAAGCCATGGTGTACAAGGGTAGTCAATTCTAAAAGGTTGGTAAGCGACGAACGACCTTTTATGAAGCCATGCTGACAAGCAGAAATAGTGGATCTGGATAGGTGTTGAAGGGAAGACGTAATAATTTTCTGAAACAGCTTTGGTATTGCCGAAAGTTTGGCAATGCCACGGTAGTTAGAAATATCCGATATGTTACTCTTTTTAAAAAGCGGAATAATAAAAGACTCCTTCCAAATATCAGGGAAGCTACAAGTCTTACTCGATATAAAGAATAACCTAGATAAAGGCTTAGATAGGGAAATCGAACACATTTAAGAATGCAACTAGGTATATTATCAGGCCCGGGTACGAAGGAAGACGTCATAGATGACAAGGTAGAGATAATACAGTCTTCAGTAATACTAGGAAAAAACATACAATTTAAATGTGGAATTGTGAAGGGATAAGGTGTGGGATCCGAAGCAGTAGTAGAATAAGTCGACAGAAAGAATTTAGCAAACAGATCTGCAATATCTGAATAATTATTAGCAGTCTGGTCATTGAGTGTGAAGGTGGAAGGTAGTAAATTAGAGTAACAAAGTTGTAAAATCTGTTGGGTTTTTATAAAATTCAACCCTACAGCGAACGATATAATTATTGAAGCATTGAGTATTTAAAAGACAAAATTGAGATTTGGCTACACAATAATTTGCATAGTCAAGTTGCGAACCAGTTTTTTTAAATCTTTTAAAAATATCTCGATTTCATGGAGACGGTAGAGACATTCACAGAAGGAACGCATTTATCAATTAGAGAATTAAGAGCAGAGTAGAAAAAATTCACTGCACAATCTATATCACAGCACTCAAATAGAAATGACCAATCAAAAGAGAAAATAAGGCTGTTAAGAAGATTGAAATTTGTTTTACGAAAACATCTACGACGAGAATTTGAGATATTATTAAATGAATTATTAACGGAACTGTAAGAAATAGTAACTTCAATGGTAGGGTGATAAGTATCTTCAGACTTCACTAGGGGCTGTGTTTGTGATATAGCACTAACAGTGGGATCCGAGACAAAAACAAGATCGAGGATTCTTTTAAAAGAATTAAGAGAAGAATTTAACTGATATAGCGGACATTCAAGTAGGCTATCAAGAAAAACATGTTGAGATAAAGGAATTAAGAAAGATAGATTATCATCAACAAGCCAAGAAACATTAGGCAAGTTAAAATCACCTAAAGCTATAAAAAAATCACGATCCTTAAGACGACTAAAAATAGTTCGCAAAGCATCAGCATGGTGCATGTAGATCATGATATCAGAAGCTGGAGGAATATATGAACAAGAGATATATAAGCTAAAGTTAGAACATGTAACTTCGACGCAAATAAACTCAACACCTAAGGGGAGATCAATCGGCACAACACTTGAACACAGATTCGAGTTGACAGCAATGAGTACTCCACCGCCACGACGACCAACACGATCAACCAATAAGAAATAAATTTTTTAGAAAGAATTTCATTATCCAAAACAGAGGAGTTAAGCCAAGTTTCAGAGAAAGCTAATATGTCAGCCGAAAAGGTTTGGCTATCAAAGAACAGTTTCGAGAGCTTGGTAAGAAGTCCTCTTACATTTTGATAATGAATGCAAAGACTAGACGTTATTAGTTTTTTGAAGCAGAAGATACATTAGGAAGGTGGACAGGCAAAGGACGGGAGCGCTTATTGGGCGCCAACTCGTGTACAACTAGGCCCTCTGGCCAAAAGTTAGGGTCAACCATAGCTGAGAAATACTCATTTGGTACTGTAATTTTAAACGAGGAGATTTCACGAGGCCTAGAAAACTTAAACTTTCGAACTAAAACATTAGCAGGGCATATATTACCAATGTAAGCTGCTACAGACGACTCAGAAGTATCTGGATCAAGCCTAGAGATAAATAATTATTTGCGATGAGCCACTACAGTTAGTGGAGGCGGAGGAGCATTGGGATCCGCATGTGATTGAGAGCCAGCATGATCCTGTAATTGGTCAGAGTTCCCGTGAGGGATAGATTGAGATACACCAGGGCTTGTAGTGGGTACTCCAATGTGAAAAGAAGAGCATAAAAAGGAACAAGAAGATGGTGCAGGTAAAGTAAAATGGGAGAAGATGTAATATACCTGTACATTCGGCTAAAATCAAGCTGCTGGCTGGCATAAGATTGGCCAGTACAGCGCATTAAGCCAAGCTCAGGCTTACACACAACCAACCCAGAAAATTTGTCGTAGTCGCGGCCGTTGAGGCCAGCACATTTTAAGTAAATAAGATTATCGCAGAGCCAACACGATGATGCTCTATACTGATCGTCAAAACGATCAAAATGCTTGCAAGTAGGTAGACAACAAGCCATTGAAAAACCAAAAGAAATACAGGGCCAACAAAAAAAAAAAAATATATATATATATATAGAAAAATTTAAATACACAGCACAAAGATAATTATCGATAAAAAATCAATAATTACAAATAAAACAAAGAGACAGCTTGACATAATATGGTATCTTGAGTCCGTTCGTCTCACGTTTCACAGAATAAATATTCTGTATGTGAAGGTGATAAACTATACATGGGATCAGGTATAAAGAATGACATCATTGATAGACCAATGAGTAGAAGAATCGCCAGTAAGTTTATCAAAGCTGATGAGTTGATGCTATACTTTTCTTCGCGTGCCTGATGTCGTCGATATAGTTTTATCGGCCAACTTAACGGGTTATCTTTCGGCTTATAGTCCTTAATTAATGCAGCGACTGTATCAGCATATTTTGGTTCTACATCAATTTCATTTACAAAGCTTACCACATTTAAAACGTTCAATTGGTTTTTCTCATTAGCGTGAAGGCTAAATGTACATTCGTTGTTATCCGTCATCACCGTAAAATTTTTAACGAAGTTGTATCCAATAAGTACATCAGCTTGTAATTTGTATCTCTGCTATAAAAAATATCAAAGAAGCTAACGTCGGCTACGCCAAAGTTTATGTACCCTTGCAGTCCTTGGCAATAATATTTTTACATTTTAAAATTTCTTTCCCTGCATCTCAATACACAAACAAAACATTCAATTTATTACTCTTTTTACTACAATTCTTCCTTCCTGTTCCATCATTCCCTAATCAAAGCACCGCACGAATCCACATACAGTTCGTGTAGTGCTGTGTCGGTGTGTGTATGCATGTGCTCTGTTGACGTAGTAGACAGCAAGCAGTGGTGCCAGCAGCGCTTGAACCGATTTATATTGACTGTAACTTGTGTTCTATTTATCACATCAGATTCAAATTTTGGGATCTGAGGGTTTATATCCAAATCTGACAAATTGGTAATTTCATGGGGATACTCCAATTTCTGCAAAAATGTTTCTTCTGGAGCTGTCGTTTAGTTCTAGAAAGTATTCTAGAAAGTTTTCACAATTTTTAAGTGTTCGTTTGTATATATTAAACGATTGAAAACACAAACCATACATGCTAGTTTAGTTTCTACAGTGATTTTCAGTTTATGAAAGAGTCGAAAGCTGCTGGGAAAATATGAAATGCATTCCACTGGCACATATGCAGATGGATGTAAAGGGGATGGAAGCAACGAGGCGGCAATAAAACGGTTTGCATTTTGCAATTTTTTCGACTTTCAGCGAGTGTTTAAGAATAAACATAGTGTTCATCTGAGCTGGCTTCACCAAATCAGATGCACTAAAGAAAACACAATACAACTGTACTCTTGTACCAAACAACTAACCTAGCATATGTCTAAAATTACAATCAGCCACACACGTTGTGGGAAAAAACACTTGTAATTCTAAACTAACCCAAAAGATCACAACGGCAGGATGTCAAGTGGCCGACGCCGTGCCCAAAATAATAAATTTTCAACCCCCAAATACGTGGGTGTGAGTCTAGAATAAGATCTTCTAAGAACAATTGTTACCTCCTAGAGCCTAAGATAATCCTATATAAACTCCGTACTTTTGTAAATAAAATCAGTTCATATTTTGAATTCAACGAATGAAGATTGGGTTATTTTCTCTGCTCTCCGGGAATCCCTATTCATTTTGGTCCTTCGAGAAAAAGGAACTCTGCAGTTTTCCCCCACCAGTGGTAAGAGACTCAGAGATTGAATCAGCTCCTTAAAGTCTGAATTCTTATGCAAGTGTGAATGCTAAGATCAGCTAAA
Source organism: Drosophila equinoxialis (assembly GCA_018150345.1). Lineage (NCBI taxonomy): Eukaryota > Metazoa > Arthropoda > Insecta > Diptera > Drosophilidae > Drosophila > Drosophila equinoxialis. The sequence continues at coordinate 483,482 of JAECWI010000853.1, read as the reverse complement.
GGTAGCAAAAATAAAACAACTCTTGTTTTCCCCCACCAGTGGTAAGAGACAGAGTATAATATAAAAAAAAAAAAAGCAATATTGCTTAATAATTAAAAAGTGCGTGCGTCCGATTTTAAAGACAGTTTGGCTAGCTGGAGCAACTGTAGTAATCTCGGCGGCGGGAGTTTTTGTGTGTGGCGTATTCGAAGCCCTAATATCGAAAGTAAAAAAATTTTTTAATTACATAGTGTATATATACGCTATATATATAGTTGCAAATCGGCAACTAGAGACAGAGCAGAGCAACAAGATAGTTGCAAAGGCGAGACGACTGGAGGCGAGGCGAATGTAAAGAAACGGCGAACCACCAGCAAACTATCGGCAAACCCATTGGCAGACAAGCAGCAGCAGATTATCGGCAAAATCTACTTGGCAAACCCTACTTGGCGGACAACAGTGGCGAACGGTGTCAACAACAGGATCATCAGATAAGATATAAATTAAGATAGTTATAAGTACATCTATCTATTTTTATTATTATATACTTATATCGATATCCTAATATACGCATAAAACAAAAATGTTCCCTACCAAAACTGAAAAATTGTTGGGGAAGCAACACGAGTTACAAAAAGATTAAAGAAGATAGAAGAGTTAGATGCTAGTAAATTAACTAGCAAGATTCTTAATGAATTAACTGAGATTCAGAAGCAATGGATTAGTTACCATAGCCAAATGATACAGAGTGGTGTAACCGAACACTACTATTTTACAGATGGAAAGTATGAGGAGGGCTTAGAGATGGTAGCCAGATTAATAGCCAAAGGAGAGTCAAGTAGGCAGGGCACTGTTGAGTCGGAGAGCAGTGAAGCAGATGCAACGATGTCAGAAAATGTTGAGGTCAGCATCGGAGAGTCGCGGGGAAATGCGACCTCCAGTCATGAAAACGATAGTGGTAACCATGAGATATTTATGGATAGAGTCCGACAGCTCCAGGAATATTTGGATAGGGTAACCAAAGAGTTACGCACTATAGATAATTCAACAGGCAATGAGGCGTGCATAATATATATTAATAAGATCAATTATTTATGGGAGAAAGTACAGGCGTGCCAGGTTGTGTTGAAAGATGCAAAATTTAAAAATGCTTTGGATGATTTAGAATTCGATGTCCGGAATTCAGTATCAGTGTTAGAAATAAAAATAAACAATAAGGAAAGTAAGATTGAGAATGTAACCGTGAGAGGCGAACTACCGGTGTTGCCAAAAATACAGGTACCCACATTTTCTGGAGAACCTAGAGAAAGGGACCTGTTTGTAGAACTATTTGCGGAACTGATTGAAAAAGAGAAGATTTAAGTCTTGCTCTTAAATTCAATTATTTAAAATCCGCGTTAAAGGGCGAAGCAAGGAGCATGGTAGCCCATCTATTGTCAGGTTCAGCTGATAACTATAGTGCCGCTTGGGAATTGTTAACCAAGCGGTATGAAAATAATCGGAGGGTATTTTCCGAACAATTAAGTCGGATTGTTGATTTACCGATGATCAACTATGAATCCGCAAAAAGTATTAAAGGAGTGATTGACATAGTTAATGAGTCAGTTTACTTAATTAAAATAAAAGCAAATTTGTCCGATGAAGTTGACGTCATATTCGCACAACTCATACTAAGGAAATTCGACAGAGAGGCTCTACAATTATATGAGAGTCAGATTAGAAAAACAAGGCAAATTCAAATGCTATCTGATGTCATGGAATACTTGGAGCAAAGATATTGCTCGCTAAGTGCCATGAGCAAAGAAGAGAAAAAACAGCTGAAAACTGTGTTAAATTATGCGGAAGTCGAAGATAAATGTCCGATTTGCAAAATTGCCGGGCACAAAGCGTATAAGTGCTATATGTTTAAAGGATTGACACCTACTGAAAGGTATGAAAAAGCCAAAAAAGTGCAGCTTTGCATAAGATGCTTGAACCATTCAAGCAATAAGGTGTGCACTAATGAAATGGTCTGTTCACTGTGCAGTAAGGAACACCATACCATACTTCATTTTGAAGAAACACAGGAGAGAGTTAATACTTGTGTAACCGCAGAACCAGCACTGTTGGCCACAGCTTTAATACAAGTTAAAAATATAAATGGAGGATATAAGACTCTAAGAGCCCTTATTGATTGTGGTTCACAGAGCACCATTTTGTCCGAAGAGGCCGCTCAAATATTAAAATTACCTAAAATTAAACAATATACAGAAATAAGTGGCGTGTCCTCAATAAAATCCAATAAATCAAAATATAAGGTAAAAATAGATGTGAAGACGCGAAATCCTTGGATAGGACATCTTAGGGTTGAGGCAATTGTGTTGCCAAAGTTAATGAAAGCTCGTCCATTAAAAATAGCAAACGTGGATATGTCAAAATGGCAAAGTTACGTTCTAGCTGATCCTATCTTTAATAAACCTGGTAGGATTGATATAATAATGGGAGAAAAAGTATATACCCAAATCTTAAAAGGGGAATTACAAAGATTGATGGCCTGCTAGGCCAAAATACTCAATTTGGTTGGATCGTCTCGGGATGCACCAAATCCAATCAGAATAAATCTGTAGTGGCAACAACAATAGATGTCACAGGGTTTGAACAACGATGCGAGAAAAAGAAAGGTAAATTTCAAAATAAAAATAATACAGTTCCAAAGAAATACAAGAACAAAACTCAAGAGATAAATTTATGGCCCCCGGCAGGACCTCACATTGGAGGTAAATGGAAAACTAGGAACAAAAAAGTATATATCTCAGAGCCAGTAAAAAATGAAAATATTCAGAAGACAATGGTTCAATTAGATATTGATTATCTAAAAAATAATATTAAAATATATTCCGGTAGTAAATTGTCCGAAACTGTACTACCAAAAAAGCAGATATGGCAAAATCATTATAAACGGACAACATTTAATAATGACCAGAATAACCACTCAAATTTCAGCAATCAGCGATATTTCAAAATAGTGGAGCAAAGATCACATTCGAACAAGTTAAAAAGTAAAGGTAGTTATTTTTTAAATTCTCCACCTTATAAAAAGGCTAGAACTCAGCACAGTAATACACATCAGGAGTGGGTAGATATCCAAAAACAGAAATCGTTAGGCAATATGCCAAATAATTTAAAAACAAGTAGAAGCCAACTCAGTAATACATACGGCAGAATTGGTAAGAATAGGAAGTCAGTTACAATCGTTAAAGGAACATAAGATTGACTAGGTTGAACGTCCGTTATGTAACTGATCATGATTCCTTAACAATAGTTATCTTACTAATGATAATATTAATAATAATTTGTATAAGACAACTAACTATAAAAATAAAGTCAAAAACGCCGCATTTGGTGGCCCTTTGCAGAATGTTTAAGAATAAATATAGTGTTCATCTGAGCTGGCTTCACCAAATCAGATGCACTAAAGAAAACACAATACAACTGTACTCTTGTACCAAACAACTAATCTAGCATATGTCTAAAATTACAATCAGCCACACATGATGTGGGAAAAAAACACTTGTAATTCTAAACTAACCCAAAAGATCACAACGGCAGGATGTCAAGTGGCCGACGCCGTGCCCAAAATAATAAATTTTCAACCCCCAAATACGTGGGTGTGAGTCTAGAATAAGATCTTCTAAGAACAATTGTTACCTCCAAGAGCCTAAGATAATCCTATATAAACTCCGTACTTTTGTAAATAAAATCAGTTCATATTTTGAATTCAACGAATGAAGATTGGGTTATTTTCTCTGCTCTCCGGGAATCCCTATTCAGCGAGTGTCATGCTCTGTCGCGTAGGCAGCCCCAAAATGGATGTAATAGAAACGTTGAAGTGGCAAGGGGGTGGGCCACCACGAAATAAGTTAACTTCTCCGTTATTTTAGTTAGACGTTTGTACAGAACATAACAGGCCATGATTTGACAATTATTTGAGTCTAAATTTTACCTTTTTACCAACAGAAATATCGTTAAGCAGTTATGCTCAAAGCATCGGAAGGTATAGACGTAAAAATTTGTACATATTTATATTTACATAAAAATTTGTATATATTTATTTTATTCCTGAACAACAATCCCCTATTGAAGAAGAAGCTTAGCTGAGGGGCAATATAAGTTCAACTAAAACAAACAACCAAACTAATTCCACTTCAGGATCTGTCGCAGATAGCGAGGATATTGCAGAGACAAGTACGAATTCAAGTGCCAATGAACAAGGACTGGATAATCCACGCAGTACCAATAAGAGAAAGCCCAGAATGCCGAAACGTCCTATTGATTGTCGTCGCCGTTTAGGTGCCAGTACTCCAATAAAATGTGATCCTTTAAAGAAACTACATAACCGAGCCAGCTACTACAAGTGTCCGATATGTCAGGAGAATGCAGCCGAAAAGCATCCATATACCACCAATTGTGGTCACGTTTTTTGCAGAGCGTGCATTAAGCGCTCAATTTTTTTGTCCTACAAATGTCCTTTATGCAGGAAGTCGTTAACCTTCAAAAAAATAAGGCCCATATATATTTAAAGGAGGAAAGATGCCAAAAAATCGATTTTCTAGTTTCTGTTTACAAGTTCAAAAGCCAAATAATTGGAACTAAAAGTGTGTCACATGTTCCTTGCTGCCTACACGTCCACGTAGATGATAAAACTGATTTTAATTAAGCCACCAATAAAGATAACACAAAAAATAATGAATGGCCAAGGGCTCGCAAAATGCAATTAAAATGTTTCACTAAACTGTTAAATTTTAAATACTAAAATGCAACCCGTCGGATTCACACTATCTATTAGCATATGTACATGAAATATGCAGGCCTAGTGCCATGCCAACGAAAAGAACCCATTTGGCCAATAAAAAAAGAGTTTAAAACTAAGCCAGAGATGGTAGATAGAATAAAATTTTTACAGCTGGGCCATTAAAAAACACAATTTGCAGTCTGAGAATATCTTTTGAATAGCTTAAATTGGTTAAAGTTCCGAAATGTATCTATGATTAATATTAATGACCAAGGATATATACATGTGAAGCCATAAAAACGAAACTTGTATGGCCGTTAGGCCATAAGTCATAAGTCACAGGCCGTGTAGGCCGAATCGAGAATTTATATTGGATGTTGTAAATTTTTTCAACTTGTCATGTTGCCTGCCTGCCTGACCTGACCTTACGTGTAAAACTTTCGTAAGGCAAATTGCAAAATTTATGGCTTGGCAAAAGTTTTGTAACGAATAAAAAAAGCCTCCCCACTTACATACATACATACATATACATACGGACGGACAGACGGACATGGCTATATCGACTCAGTTTCTCATGCTGATCAAGAATATATATACTTTATGGGGCCGGAAGGCCCAGAGGAAGGTAGACAGAGACAGTAATGGGGCAACTTCCAGGCAAATAAACACCTTCCACAAGCAATAATTCATTACAATTACCATTTTGGAGATTTCAAGTGTTTTATCTGGCCCCATGATATCAGAGTTATGTATATGCCCTTAAGGGTTGTAAATGAACTTTATCATATTAAACTTAACGTTGGATCTTTAAGTTTTGCAACCATATGAGTATTATGAAAATTGATTTGAATTGTTGAAGCAGAAATTACTTTGAGTACTTAGTCAGTTAGTTGATTAAAAAATTATTAATTTCATAGTTGATTAAAGGCGAAACTCGATTAATGATTCTAGCATTAGTAGCTCTACCCTCTACATTAGACAACTCTAAAAAAAATAAATTCTTCAGACAAAAAGTCATTTTTAATCAGAACACGCTGAAAGGATCCATTTGTAAATGAATTCAAAATTATCTTCAGCCAAACTTAAACGAAAGTTTGATAACACAAAATCGACATGATCTCCATAAATCTAAAACGTATAAACTAAAACCATACATGCTAGTTTAGTTTCTACAGTGATTTTCAGTTTATGAAAGGGTCGAAAGCTGCTGGGAAAACTTCAAATGCATTCCTCTGGCACATATGCAGATGGATGTAAAGGGGATGGAAGCAACAAGGCGGCAATAAAACGGTTTGCATTTTGCAATTTTTTCCACTTTAGCGAGTGTCATGCTCTGTCGCGTAGCCAGCCCGAAAATGGATGTAATAGAAACGTAGAAGTGGCAAGGGGGCGGGCCACCACGAAATAAATTAACTTCTTCGTTATTTTAGTTAGACGTTTGTACAGAACATAACAGGCCATGATTTGACAATTATTTGAGTCTAAATTTTACCTTTTAACGAATAGAAATATCGTTAAGCAGTTATGCTTAAAGCATCGGATAGTATAGACGTAAAAATTTGTACATATTTATATTTACATAAAAATTTGTATATATTTATTTTATTCCTGAACAACAATCCCCTATTCAAGAAGAAGCCTAGCTGATGGGCAATATAAGTTCAACTAAAACAAACAACCAAACTAATTCCACTTCAGGATCTGTCGCAGATAGCGAGGATATTGCAGAGACAAGTGCGAATTCAAGTGCCAATGAACAAGGTCTGGATAATCCACGCAGTACCAATCAGAGAAATCCTAGAATGCCGAAACGTCCTATTGATTGCCGTCGCCGTTTAGGTGCCACTAGTCCTTTAAAGAAACTGCATAACCGAGCCAGCTACTACAAGTGTCCGATATGTCAGGAGAATGCAGCCGAAAAGCATCCATATACCACCAATTGTGGTCACGTTTTTTGCAGAGCGTGCATTAAGCGCTCAATTTTTTTGTCCTACAAATGTCCTTTATGCAGGAAGTCGTTAACATTCAAAAAAATAAGGCCCATATATATTTAAAGGAGGAAAGATGCCAAAAAATCGATTTTCTAGTTTCTGTTTACAAGTTCAAAAGCCAAATAATTGGAACTAAAAGTGTGTCACATGTTCCTTGCTGCCTACACGTCCACGTAGATGATAAAACTGATTTTAATTAAGCCACCAATAAAGATAACACAAAAAATAACGAATGGCCAAGGGCTCGCAAAATGCAATTAAAATGTTTCACTAAACTGTTAAATTTTAAATACCAAAATGCAACCCGTCGAATTCACACTATCAATTAGCATATGTGCAGGTCTAGTGCCTTGCCAACGAAAAGAACCCATTTGGCCAATAAAAAAGATTTTAAAACTAAGCCAGAGATGGTAGGTAAAATAAAATTTTTACAGCTGGGCCATCAAAAAACACAATTTGCAGTCTGAGAATATCTTTTGAATCGCTTAAATGTATCTAGGATTAATATTAATGACCGAGGATATATACATGTGAAGCCATAAAAACGAAACTTGTATAGAAGGCGAAGCCTTCGCTAGAAAGACAATAGCTGCTGCTTCAACATTGCAATGGTCTCTTACAAGTTTCCTGCGGCATAATCATAGAAAACTGCAACAATAACAAGAACATTTCCCACTGAGAAATGTGGCCTTACGATGAGGGACATATTCGTCGTGTAGGCCGAAACGAGAATTTATATTGGATGTTGTAAATTTTTACAACTTGTCAGGCAGGCAGCCTGACCTGACCTTACGTGTTAAACTTTCGTAAGGCAAATTGCAAAATTTATGGCTTGACAAAAGTTTTGTAACGAATAAAAAAAGCCTCCTCACTTACATACATACATACTTACATACATATATGTATGCATGTGTATGCGTATATTTCGTTAGCTGTTTCAAGTTGTTCTTGTTATTGTTTATTGAAAACTTTATTAAAATTGAGTTCAGAAAACTAAAGTTCTCCCAGGACCAACCCAGACAGGATAAACAAAAATTGCTTGTTGTCCTTGGTATTGTTTGTTTGAAAGTTTTGACTTTTGCAGTTCACTTGATTGATCATGAAACGAAAAACCAAACAAAAATTTCACTTGATTGATATAAATGACTAAGTCTATGAGATTTAGAAAAACATAATCTAATGCGCACTTCTGGCCAAGCATCCTGTCAATTAGTTAACCCGAGTATCGATCTACCAATATGCCATTATTTCCTGCAAATTTCTAGCAACGGAAGTCAGCGATTTGCCGAAAGGCAAGTATCATTGTCACCCACTCAACCCATAGCACAGTGGCTGCTGCAAGTTTGTGTACTTGCACGGCGTAGTATTTGGTCTGGTCGTCTCACCGTTTAAAAACTGACTCCAGCGAGAAACGAAAAAGTTCCGTTTTTTTTCTCTCTTAGTTGCCTTTTATTTTATTTAAATTTTTTTCTTCCGTAGCCAGAATGTTGCTGTTATAAGGAAACTAAGGATTTCCGTTTTGGCTTCGGTTCGGTAAGCTTTATACAAAAATTTTCAGATATTGTGACAGAAAAAAAAACAAGAAATGACACAGAGGGACAGGGAAGGGAAAACTCACATTCAAAGAAAAATTATTAGAGTCTCGGGGCTCTCGGCTCTCTTCTACTTCTCTTTTGGTTATTAGTTGGCCACACCTGCTTTCCTGTGAGGGCAACCATTTTTCATTAAGTTTTCGCGCCATATTCCGACTCATACACATATAACATATATATATATATTTTATTAGTATCTTGGCAATTGTCTGTCTCTGACTGCTTGATATAAATTTCGAGCAATAAATTTTGGGTAGAAGTCTTGTTTTTTTTTATTTTGTATGTGTTTGCTTGCTGTGGGTGTGCCCAATGAACTGGCAAAGTGGCTTTGACATGGTCCATGGCCATAACTTAGTCCTGTCTGTCCTATAAGTCGACCTTTATCAACAACAACATGAACATCATCAACAGCCGCAGTAGCAACAGCTCATCAACAAGTACAGCATAATTTGCATACACCGCGTATGCGTAATATGTTCAAATTTCTTTGCCCATGCCATCTGCTCTGTGTATGTGTGTGTGTTTTCCAGTTATCTAGAGAGGGCCAATATTACCTATTGTCAGTCCAACACAAGAGTTTAAAATTTAAATTCAGTAGTCTTGAATATTCATTCTTTACCTAAGCTAAATCTGCTAATGATAATTCTCGACGATTATTGGAAAATTTATTCACAAAATTTGCCCAGAATTTGACTCTTACTCGTATAATAGATATTCGAAAGAATCAAAATCTAGTTAAATTCTTTTTCTTAAAGTATTTTTAATCGTTTGAAATTTAGCAAATTTGGCATTTATTGTAGAACATCTTCTTGATAATTGAACCCATGTAATATTTATAATTTCTTTTGATTTGAGATCTACAGCCTTTTAGTTTGATGATAATTTCGCTCATTTTGGGATGATTATTACTTTTAGGTCCTGTGCTTTCCTGTAATCAAATGATTAGTACCTTATTAACCCTGTATTTAGTGTAGAGACCTCTCTTCCTATAAGAAACGCCTTTATACTAACTTATTTGCATTTAATATATTTTTATTCTGTCTGTTTTTCCGAACTGCCTTGACACTTGAACGATTAGGCCATAATCTTGTAAGTGGAAAGTATAAGACCGTACAATGTATAGTAGAAAACTTCATCGGTTCAATGATTTGTTTTGTGGTTTTAAATACGAATGACCTTATCAGATATTTCATATATGTACATATAAATGAAACAATTTTCCCTCATAGAGGGTGTGCCTTCAAAAGCCTCAAGCAAAGCTGAGCTAGAACATCAAAAACTATTGCCTTCTTATGAGCGTCCATTATGTCTTGACCGGGGGAAATGAGGAAACGAATTATAATACTTAACAAATAAAAGTAACTTGAATAACTCACAGAGGAAAACCAGGCAAGCAGTTAAGCAGGTCCGAGCAAAACTTTCCGACCAGAAAATCCTTGCGAAAAGAACAAAGGCTATCAACTGGCTATCTAGAATGTTTTGGTCTGTTTTTTGAACCATATATTGCAAAAATAAGTCAATACATATATCATATGAACTTAATATATTCACAAAAGGTCTCGCAGTCCACGCAAAAACAAGTAGTTGAATTTCTCAACCACACTCTGATATTCTATCCGACTCGGAGTTTAGGAGAGGGAAATTTACCCTATTTCACCCCCGCAGATCCGCTACTGTTATAAGCATACCATACGTTTTTCTGGGATGGCCATAGTCGCTCTGAAAAATTATCCCTAATGAGTGATTAGAAAAAATGTTCATAGAGTTGATTAATTTCAGTCTCGCCAGTAGCCAGTAGCAAAAAAGAGAGTTAGACGTCGCTTTAGATGAAAGGTATCATGTTGACGAAGATTAAGTTTCGGATACTACTTCCGAAAATAATACTACATTGACACAAGTAACTCAGAATTTGTCGAGAATTCCCTCACTAGGCGCTTGTTCATTGTTTATGAGAGACGCAAATGATAACCTAGCTTCTATGGTTATCCAGCGACATAGGTCATTTTATCGGCAAGAAGAAAAGCGATAGGGTTAAAGGAGAACTTTTGGAAAACCCTTGGATACTATCGAAGAATTATATGTTTGTTTTCTCCAGCAGAACTATTTGCGGAAAAGAGATTAGGCATTATGTATCACATAAACATTTAGTTGATCACAACGAATGGTTGGTTTTCCTCATGTCAAAAGGGGGGCTCTATTGCAAATACTGTCCATGGTTCACAACAAACAATTTCGGAGGTTACCAAAAAAATACACCTTTAGGTATACTAGTCACGCAACCGTTGGTTAACTTCAAGAATCTAGCCGGCAAGTTAAGAGATCTGGAAAGTCATTTTCAACTCAAGAATGCAGTTGTTGCAGCCAAAGATTTTCTGAAGAATTACCACAATCCACAATTTGACGTCCACAATATCATAAATGGAGCCCATCTGTCTCAAGGCCAAGAAAATAGAAAATTTCTGAGGTCTATTGTAATAGAAATAGAATAGAATAGATATTAGTATCAAGTTCAAGTTGCACAAGATAGAAATTTACGTGAGATAATCGTCTTTTTTTCAAATTACGGGGACGGAAAGGGGCGTGGCAAAATCTTTACACATACAGAATGTGCACACACAGCAAATATACATACCGAATTTGGAGTCTCTAGTTAGTACAGTGTTTGAGAAAATCGGATTTTTTTAATTTGCGGGGGAAAGGGTTGTGGCAAAAATTTGAAATAAACTCGATCTTTTTACATACAACACAGCCTACATACCAAATTTTGTGGCTCTATCTCTAATAGTCTCCAAAATGGCATGGATAGATCGACTCGGCTGTTGATACTGATCAAGAATATATGTAGCGTTGATTTAATGATCGTTATTATATTTATTTAATTAATATTTGAATCGTTTGATGACAATCGAGTTCAATATATTGTTAAGAATGTATTAACATACTTATAAAAATAGCACTGGATTTCTAAAGGGAGGGGGATTATTGAAGGCAGTGATCTTAGTACTTCTTGGTGCCGTATCGTTGATGATTTGCTGAACTTTCCCTACTTATTTATACCATCTAAACTCATGTTAGCTAATATTGGAATAACAATCTTGTGAATCGTTTCAACCTGATGTGCGACGTAAAAGCCGCGCTGCATCAGATATAAATCGAACTGGGTTACCAAAATTTGTTGCTTGAATCTCTAAACACCGTATCACTTCATCTACGCCAGTGCTCCTGGTGGGATATAACTAAACGTACTTATCAAAACCATCTATAATAACTAACAAGTAATTATAACGTTTATTAGCAAGTTCCATTGGTCCGACGTGATCAATGTGTTAAGAACAAGGTGGTTTGTCACCCTTTTCTATTGAATTTAGATATCCTTCTCTTTTGCCAGCCTTTGCGTTAACAACAATACATTTTACACAACTATGTACCAGACAAATAACCTTATCTCTCAATTCGGGAATATGGTAGGACTTCTTGATCAAATCTTGTATTTTCTTAACGGTAAAATGACCCTGGGTATGCGCAAGTCTAATAATCTCTCTCTCTCAATCAATTCACAATTAGGGTCTTTAAAGAGTATCTTGTTCTCTATATAGAAGTCTTTATAACTTTCTTTTTCGACTAGCGTCCTTACTGCCTTGATCCAATCATCTTGCAACTTTTCTAAAACGCTATCCATATGAGCCATGGGAAGAATGTTTTCGTTTAATTTTCTGTACTTACAGCATAAGCCTGACCATTCTTTTTCGAGACTAAGACAACGGGAGGCGCGTACTCAGAGTTACTGGTTCTAATTTTTTTCTCTGCTAGCCATTCGTGAATTTGTTTATCAACGATTTCCTGTTCACAAAGACATCTCGGGTGCTGATACACAGCTAATTCGTCGCTCGATATAATTTTCATGCTTACAGGTGCGTTTGCATTTCTTTTTGGTTGGTATTTTCGAATTAATTTTTCTACATCCCCTTTTATAAAATGGTTCAAACGCCAAAGATTTTTGTTTAGATATTTCCAATCTCTCCTGCCCATTGAATATCTGAGTCATTTTGTTCTCTCTTTGGCATACTATGAGTGTGACAAACTTCTATTTTGTTGCGAATAACAAACTTAGATCTATTTGCTGTTACATTTATATTGACAGTGTTCAATATCGTTCGAACCAGTATAGCATCAAAACTAATGTCCTGATCTGGCACTACATGGAATTCTATGTTCATAACTGAACCATCCACTTTCACTGGTACCGAAAGTACCGAAAGTCAACACTTTACTTTCGCCAATTCCTGTTAAGTGTCTAGCTCCGCCTAATAACGGATTCGATCCAATCATAAAATAAATTTTCCTTTGCATAAGACATAAGCCAGGGCAAGTATCTACAAGTCCTTTAAAAAAGTTGTAACCCTGACGAAGTAAATTCGCTTGACGGCTGTATTACTACAACTTCATTTTTTACCACGTTTGTATTTCTCTCGTATTTAATTGGATTTTCTGGTTAGCACTGAGCCATTCGATGTCCTCCTACTTTACCATATTTAAAACACTTCTGATCGTTCTTTAGACAGTTTCGTCTTATTTGTGATGTGTCACCACTTCTGTAGCATTTCCGATTCTTATTATTATTAATAATATTCGATTTTTTCACCCTGACTAATTCTTTCTCCTAACTGAGCATCAAACTTGTTTAACGACTTGTGTGGGGCACGAACTTTCTGATACGTTTCTATTTGAAATGTCAGTTCTTTCAGATTCCTCGCTTGAAATAGAATAGTTTTATTTACTTGTGACCCTTTACTAAGTCATGTATCGTCTAAATTAACTGGTTTCGCAATTTCCATTAAGGCATACAAATACTCATTCAATGGCGCTTGTATGCCTGACGCATGTTGAAGGCATTTACGATAGTAGTTGATGACACCCAATAATCGATTGTTTCAGGTCTTGGATAGTAAGGGACATCATTTATCCGATCAGTTGGCTGCTTAATTCCACAACCGTTGATTGTGTATTGAAGAAAAATGACCTCAAATTCCTTGTTTTCTGTTTCTGTTTCTCTGAGACTAGCTTATCACCCGATAGGTGATAGCCTCGTCGGCTGATCCGCAACAGACCTCCCATGCGTTTCGATGACATCAATGATGATTTGATGAATCAATGAAAAGTTTTTTTTTGCCTAATCAATGAAAAGTTTTTTTTTTGCCAAATGCGTAATTCGTTTTCGGTTGGAAAGTCAGCTCCAATGATGGGTACTTGGACATCTGCGATGATAAAGGATTAGGTGAAGGTGCGGCGTAGGTTAAGATTGAGCTCTGCAACGTATTGACCTTAAGGGTTGATGATTGATTGATTAGCAGCATATAAAATACGGTCGCAAGGTTTGGTTTGCTTGCAGAATGATGGTGGAACAACAGAAATCCCAGACCCTGAGTCAATAAGACACCGTATGTTCAAGACACGATCGGTAATGTGCAGTCGTGGTTCGGCTAGATGTATTTAATGGTTTGGGATCGCCGGTGTTGGGGGTGCCAGTCTTTATACGCCAGCTTGGTTGGTTTAACGACTGGAAATGTACACGAGGAAAACGACATTTTTTGGCATCATCCCCAGTTTTCCGATAGTAGAAACAAAGTTTGGATTGCTGTTCCTTTTTTTTTTTTTTTTTTGGTGATGAGTTATTCCATTGCGATCGGCCACGTGATGCGCTACGTGAGCGAGACTGAGCATCATGTTTTGATAATCAAAACTGTTTCATCTCCTTTGAAGATTCTTGAACTTTATGTTCAGCAAGCATATACTCTTTATAATATCTGATGCAGATGTTCCATCTCCGTGAAGCAGACGTCGTAATTTTGATTCAGAAGATTCGTCAAATTTCTCAAGAAGACGATTCCTGATGGCGAGATATTTGTCTGTCGCAGGTGGTGGTACAACCAAATCTTCTACAGCAATGATTATTTCCTCGTTCAGATTCTCAGTTCGAATTTGTCTGCGTCGTCAATGGTGCAAGCGCAATAAGCGTTCGATTTGAGCGAACCACAAAACGGAGTTGTTTTCTTGCGAAGCATGGCAAGCACATGGCCGCCTTTTTTGAAGCGCGTTTTACCCGCCAGTTACAGTACACAAACATGTAAACCCTTACGACTCGTTCGGGGAAACAACGACAAAAGTCACTGGTGTTTGACAATTTGGTTTTGAATACAAAAAAAGACTTAACGAATAAAGAATTCATTCTGTTGTTGATACTCTTGAAACAAAGTCGTGTTTTAATTATATAATTGCAAAGGTAAATCAATCTTACTAAATCGGATTGATAGCTGGCGCAGCTCAACGACTTCAGGGACAAGATGAAGTGGCCCGAAGGAACCTACTTTTATAAACACAAAGCATAAGTACATATATTTACAATTATTAATTAACAAGCCAAACAGAGTATATGTATGTATGTGTGGGTATGTAAGTACATATAATAATAAATCCGCTTCCTTTATAGGTTAAAAAAAGAAAACTTGGATCTATTGAACTCAAAAGAAACGATCTTTATTCAAAGGATGTATCTTAAAAACTAACTTATCAGTATTCATACAATTAAGTTTACAGTTCGGTTAGAAAGCTTTTTATGTTTACAATTATGTTGAAAGCTTTTTATGCTACTAGTGGGAGCTTTTTATCGGATGATGTCTTGATCTGATATTTGATTGGCTTATTGATTTCGCATACTAAGCGTTCTCACGCTTAGAGGAATTTTTGGGGACAGATTTGTTTATAATATTGCGTTCTCACGCTGGAAGTTTTTGAGGGGGACAATTGTTATTGCAAGTGTCCAATTGTTTGTGAATAAAACGGATGTTTACTTTAAAGTTATAAATTTTAGGGGGCGAAAAATTTATAAGTTATTAGGGATTGCTGTTGGATATATGACTCCCCCATCCTAAAGAAAATAGCCTGTCCTCAGGCGGATACATTGGGGTATAGCGACAGATTTTTCTCAGTTGCAAAGATTGAAGTATCAATTTTGTTTATACTTTGGGATTCAATTTTATCAACAAATGGGGTTTCGATTTTTTCTGTGGGAATACGATTCTTATTTGATCGAAAATGTTTAATTATTAATTTTTGTGGCATTGCCTTAAACTTATAGATTAAGTATGTAATCAAACTTATTATAGTAAGTACAAATGTGGTTAATGTAATAGTTTGAAATACAGTATAATATTTTGTGTGTTTGTTAATTATCTCCTTTGTTTAGAAAAGAAATAAGTTCTAGCCTAGTGATATTGTTTGTTACATAAATGCTTTGGCTGTAGTCAAGCAATGAATTTGCTATTGATATTTCATTTAATATTAAGGCACAATCATAAATTTTTATTATGTTATTGCCTTCTATTATTAAGTCGTTGTTTACACAATTTTGATAAAGTTTTGTTTTTGGTAAATTCCATGTTACAATTATATTTGGTTCAATGTAATTAGTTTGAAAATTCTTATATGTTTTAGTGTATTTACAAGTGGTTGGGATTTGATTTAAAATACCTATTATACATTCATTAGTTTCTGATTGTTTTGTATTTTTATTAAACAAAGTGTTGTTGTTAAAATAGTATTTATCGTATGAATTTTCTGTCAAAATATTTTTATTATTATCTGGATAAGGAAGTATCTCAAAGATAGGGGTTTTTATTATTTCTTGAGGAATGTTTGAAATGATAAATATCTCGTTTGAATTTGGGTTAAGCCAGGTGGATGTCTTTGTATTCAATAGTTTTTCCGAATTAACATGACTTAAGCGATTATGTTTTAAAAGTTTTGGGTTGAAAACTCCTAGTCTAGTGAGCTGCATGCCCATTTCTATGTCTTCAATGTATTCTGTGAAATGCTCAAAATTAAAGATTAGAACTTCTACTTTTACTGATTTTTCCTTTTTATACCATACACCCATAGGGTGAAATGGTATATTAAAGTCGCCAAAATGTATGTAACAGGCAGAAGGAAGCTTCTCCGACCCCATAAAGTATATATATTCTTGATCAGTATCAATAGCCGAGTCGATTTAGCCATGTCCGTCTCTCCGTCTGTCCGTCCGTATGAACTTCTAGATCTCGGAGACTATAAGAGATAGAGCCACCAAATTTGGAAAGTAGGCTCGTGTAGTATGTAGAGTGATCAAGTTTATTTCAAATTTTTGCCACGCCCCTTTTGGTATGTATATTTGCATAGTAAATGCGCACATTTTGTATGTATAAAGTTTTTGCCACGCCCCTTTCCGCCCCCGAAATTTGAAAAACTCGATTATCTCCCGTAATTTTTTACCTTGTGCAATCAAATTTGGCACACTTAAATTTGATACTAATACCCAGCAAAATACCAAATTTGATCAAAATTGGACAAAAAATAGCTGAGTTATGCATATAAACGTTTTTGCATAAGGCCGGATATGGCCGTTGGCGGGTGGGGGCGCTAGGGTGCTATGCATAAGTGCGCGAGATATTAGGATATGCTTGTAAAAAAGCATGTGAACAAAATTTTTTAAAATAGGCAAATGCATTAGTTATTACAAATTTGAAATATTTGTTTTACTGGTGTATGGTATACCTAAGTCGGCGAGACGACTTACTTACTTCATCTTCCTTGAGGTTGTTTATTACTTCTAAACCTTTATTTATAGTGTCTATTAAGTAATTTATTTCATTTGCTTGTACGCTATTACTTTCAAGATTATTTATTTTTTCTTCTAATTCGTCTTTATCGTCTTGATCAAGAGTACCAAAAAGATATTTGTATATTGAACCAATTCCGTTAATTAGTCCTCGTTTATTACGTTTTACAATTTGTGTTCCATTAATATCCAATCTTAGTTTTTCTGTTAAGTATTGAATATGGATTACGTCCTCAAATTCCTGTGCTTGTTGCGTTAAATTGTTACATGTAATGTCTATTAGTGTTAAATTCACTTTTAAATAATGATATTCAAAGTTTGTCGGTAGGTCCATGGTTCCTTGGTGCTTTTAAGAATAGCTTTTAAGAATAGCACGATGCACAAAAAAGGCATCTTGAGTTGTTGACCTGTAATGTATCAATTGTCGTATTTGCTTTTATTAACTTTCTTTTTCATTTTGAATTTAGATTTGTAGTGTGTGACCTTTTTGTCCTCTGTTTCTTTCTTCAAAATGTTTCTCATCTAACTGATTTATTTCTCCTGTCTTTTTGAATGGATTTGTTGTTTTTGACTTTACTAATGGTGCTTGTTTAAATCTAGTATCGATTTCGAAGTCGTGTCTGTCTTTATTTAAATTGTTTATTTTATGTATTTTATTTTCTTGAGTATTATAGTCGGGTGATCCTGTATAGATAAAAATGTCCGCTGGTGTTCGGTTAGTTGTTTTATGTCTCGTCTTATGATTGTAAATGTAGAGAATTTTTTCAAATTTAAGTAATTTATCTTCGATGTCATTTTCGCTATTTATAATTCTGAGTTTTTCGTTAACTGTTTTATGGAATCTTTCTACGTCTGAAATGCCATTTTTACTTGTTGTAATTTCTAACTTTACATTTTCTTCCTGTAGCCAATTTTTTAGTGCTATACACAGAAATGCTGAATCTTTGTCTGATTTTATTTCAATTGGTTTGCCCATTTCAGTGAATACTTTCATAATTGCTCTCTTGGCTTCTAATCAATCTCTGGATTTTACTTCTACAAGTGTTGCAAATTTGGAGTAAAAGTCAATGCATGAAAGGAATTGTAAATTGTCGATCATGTAAAAGTCCATGACGTATTTTTCTCTGACGTTAAAAGTTTCTGGTGTTATTTCATTTTGTATTTCTTTTTCTGTCTTTGCGATATTGCATACTGAGCATTCGTTAATAATGTTTTGAATCAGGTTTTGAAAATCGGGGAAATAATATTTTTCTTTAAACAAATTAATCGTTTTTTTCGATTCCTGGACGTAATAATTCTTTATGTTGTTTTAGAATTATTTCTTTGAATTGTGCAAACGTTTCAATGTCCTCTAACTTAATGCTTGATTTCGAGGTTTTTGTATTTGCGTTTGATCGTATTATTTCAATAAAGGCTTGTTGAAATGTGGGATAATCTTGTTCGTTATGAAAATATAGTACAGTTTTCTTACCGCAAAGATATATTTTGATTATATCTCTTGCGTAAGCTTTGGTCATTTCTTTGTATGTTATTTTAATATTAGATTTATGAAAGTAAGTTGTTCTTTCTGCTTTGTCTTCTGAACCTCTATTGAATTCTATTTGCCTGTTAAAATAATTAATGGGTTTTTCTACTATTGGAATGTAATTTCCACTATCCTCATGAGCACTATGTATTGTAGCTGCGGTGCTGTCTGTCTAAAAAGTTTTCATCTGTTATAATTCTGGAAAGGGCATCTGCTACGTGATTCTCTTTTCCTGGTAAGTATTTTATTTTGTAATCGAATTCGTTCAATTTTATCCTCCATCTCTGTAATTTCATGTTAGGTGCTTTGATATTGTTCAACCAGACAAGGGGTTTATGATCACTTAGGATTTCAAAATGTCTACCGAGGAGGTATGGCCTAAAATATTTGGTTGCCCATACGATAGAAAGTAGTTCTTTTTCTATGGCTGAATAATTAAGTTCATGTTCATTTGGTGTTCTTCTAGCATAAGAAATAGGTCTATGGTCCTGTGAGATGAACGCACCCAAAGCTATATTGCTAGCATCTGTGGTTAGGAAAAATGTTTTTTTGAAATCGGGATATGCAAGTATGGGGTTTTTCAAAGGATGAAATATAATGCGGGTCGTTTATGTTTAGCTGTTTTCTTTAATCCAAGAGTTAAAGGTGTTGCAATATGTGCAAAGTTTGGTTTGAATTTCCGGAAGAATCCACATAAACCCAAAAATGATTTTATTGCCTTCTGAGTATTTGGAATTGGAAAATTTTTAATTGCTTGTATTTTATTTGGATTAGGTTTCATACCTTCTGTTGTTATTATATGACCAAGGAATTCTATTTCTTTTTTTCATAAATTCGCATTTGTCGAGCTGGAGTTTAAGATTAGCTTCTCTTAGTTTCTTAAATACCTTTCTGAGTGATAGTATGTGTTCCTCCAATGAAGTGGAGTACACTATAATGTCATCCAGATAAACAAGGCAATCCTTATAAATAAGGTCTTCCAAAAGATTATTCATGCGTCTTTGGAATGTTGCTGGGGCATTTTTAAGACCAAATGGCATACGTGTGTATTCGTAATGGCCATGTTTAGTTGAGAAAGCTGTTTTTGAAATAGATTCAAGATCCATTTGAATTTGATGAAATCCCTTAGCTAAATCAATGGTGGTAAAGTATTGGCATTTTCCCAGCTTGTCAAGAATTTCATCCATGACTGGAATTGGAAATTTGTCATCTATTGTGACTTCATTCAAATTTCGGTAGTCAATGACTAATCTGAATTTTTGTTTGTTAGAAGCGACTCCTTTTTTTGGGACGATCCAAATGGGTGAACAGTAAGGTGAGCTCGACTTTCGAATGATACCCTGTTCGATCATTTCATTTATTTGTTTGTTGACTTCTATGTCAAACGTTTGGGGATATTTGTAAGGACGTTTGTAAATTGGGTTCTAATGCTTTCTATGAATAGAGTGTTTTATTGTACTCGTTAAAGTCAAGTTTTCACCTTCTCGGTACTGAATATCACTGAATTCGTACAAGACTTTTTTTAGTTTTTGTGTTTCCTCGTTATTTAAATGGTCGAGTTTATACTGATTATTTTCTATTATTTAATTTTCAATAGCAAAATTTATGTCTGGGTCCCTTTTTGTAGGTGGGTCTAAACATTCTATGTTATCTTCTTCTTCTATTTCTTCCATTTCTCTGAAATAAAATGTATAGTTTCCTAGCTTTACATATTCTTCTTCATAATTTATTTGGGCTTTGCATGCTCTTAGGTAAGTTCTGCCTATTAACATGTAATTATTTGAAAATTTATGGATATAGAATTTTTGTTCTGCCGGACAAAGTTTGCTGGGTGCAAGGAAAATTATTTCTTTTGGTTCTACTGCTCCTTCAATCGTGTGAATTTTGGTGTCTCCTGAATAGGTTTTGGTAGGTAGTTATGTGCTGTCTTTTATTTGTTTCTTTTCATTATGCCATGCACCCATAGGGTGAAAAGGTATATTAAAGTCGCCAAAAGGTATGTAACAGGCAGAAGGAAGCTTCTCCGACCCCATAAAGTATATATAATCTTGATCAGTATCAACAGTCGAGTCGATCTAGCCATGTCTGTCTGCCCGTCCGTCCGTTCGTCTGTATGAACACGCAGATTTGGTATGTAGACTTGTGTAGTATGTAAATGTATAGTGTTAATTGGAATTATGGCCACGCCCCCTTACGCCCCCAGAATTTACATAAAACTATAACAGCTAGATATATCAAAGTTGGTTCGCAGATATTCAGTGTGCAAAATTTTTGCCACGCCCCTTTCCGACCCTAGAACTTACATAAAACGGATTTTTTTTAAAAACTACAGCAGCTAGAGACATGAAATTTGGTATATATGTATACTCGTTTAGTTAGCGCGCAGAAACTAATTGTTCAAACTTTTTGCCACGCCCACTTTCGGCCCCAAAAATGAAATAAAACTAATTTTATCAAAAACTATCAAAGCTTAAGTCGCCAAATTTAATATGAAGATTTGTTTAGTATGCGCGCAGAATTTGTATAAATTAATATTTTGCCACGCCCACTTCTGCCTCCATAACGTAGAAAAAATCGATTACCAGCTGCAATTTTTTGACTATCGCAAAAAAAAAAATTTGGTAGACCAATTAATCTTATCTATTTCTACCAAACTACCAAGTTTTATGGAAATCGGACTGAAAACATTCAAAATATGCGAAAGAACGTAATTTACAATGCGGTTCATAAGGCCAGAATTGGCCGTTGGCTAATGGCGGCGCTAGAGTGCTCGTGTGTTTCTAGAGTAAGCGAGATAACATATGGTATGAGGCATGTAATAACAATTCAACAGACATACATTCGATTTCCGAAATTTGAAATATTTGTGTCACCTGGTGCATGGGATACCCAAGTAGGCGAGTCGAGTTACTTACTTCATTTTTTTAGTTAATCATTATCCTCATGCTTATCCAGCCAGGAATACAGAAATGTTTGCGTAAATGATGCACCGGATACAAGATACAGCCGAGACACAAACCAAATGTACGATATACAACCAACTGCTTGTACTGGTCGATCGAACCGGTTCAAGGCAAATATTTTACGGTCAAACATGTTCGATCAAACCACACGCAACCCCTGGCGATTTCGTACAAGCGGGAAGATGCGTGGGAAGCATAATATGGGAAATCGGCTGTATAAGAGCAAATGAAACGAGGCTTGAGGGCATAATTGCAAGCAAAAGAGGGCATTGGCCTAGTAAGGCAAATCAAGAGCACAGGGAGGCAATAATAGAGATACATGCTTTAGCATACCATGCATGTGACTATACCCTGAATAAGCATACACCCACACTACACATATGTATACTATGCGTGTATGACCGCGAGGGAGAGTACCGGTGGATGTCCGTAAAGTTAGCGACTATGTTAAGTTTGAGTTAGCGACGGTCCTCTGTTAGCCCTCTGTTAAATTTTTTGCAATTTTTAATTTTTTCGTTATTTCACAACTTTTTTAAATGAAATAAACGCTTATTTTGTTAAGTAAATCAAAATCTATTGATTTAACTAGTTTTTGGGGGGTTTTAAACGTTCCTAGTATTAAAAATTTGCACTGGAAAAATCAGCTCCCCACATTTTGGAGCATAGTTCTACTCGGGTCAGCATCAAGCAATGCACGTTACGTCAAAATGAGCGCTACATATTCAATAATGTCTCCAGAAAGTTTTATTAACATCTTCTGAGCACTTT
The DNA here is from genome assembly GCA_018150345.1 of Drosophila equinoxialis. Taxonomy (NCBI): domain Eukaryota; kingdom Metazoa; phylum Arthropoda; class Insecta; order Diptera; family Drosophilidae; genus Drosophila; species Drosophila equinoxialis. The sequence goes on along the minus strand of JAECWI010000853.1, from coordinate 461,243 downwards.
TTGCGAAAATCGCTTATCAGTGGAGCAACCTAAGATTTTGCCCCTACAAAAATCGTAAAAAAATTACATTCGTATTTAAGTTAGAATATCTCAGCTCAGAGCCAGCATCAAGCAATGCACGGTAGATTGTTCGATTGGGGGATATTTCAAGAGTGTCTTATAAAAGTTTTATAAACTACTGAGCAGTTTTTGAGAAAAAGCCTTAACAGTGTAGGTACTTTTTTGTGTGCAAATTTATTGATAAGGCTGGCGCGAGCTGCGGAACCGGAACCAATGAACCAGTAAACTTAACACTGTAAAGTTCTAAGACCCCACTCTTCGTCGTTATCTATCCCAGCCAGCATCAAGCACTGCACGGTATATCATTCGATTGGGCATAAATAACCTATATATGGGCGAAGTTTAATCAAAATCTGCTGTGCAGTTTTTGAGAAATTCGCAAATGAAAATTTGAAAAATTATAAAGATGACAGTTGGTGCATATCGATATGAAACGACCCGTTGATCGATGTATTTCATCGAATTGGCTGCCCTCACTAGAATTGTAGTTTGGAACAGGGCGTAGTGAAGGGGGTTTTCCATATGCTCACCAAAAAAAAAAAATAAACCAAATAATTCGTATATATACGTACGTATGTATGTATGAATATAAATATGTATGAAAAATAAAAAAAATATATACAAAAGCGTACTTATGTATAGATATGTATGTATGTACATATGTATGTATGTATGTACATACATGGATGTGTGTGCGCGTGCGTTTTCAAGGCCAAGTGTGCACAAACATATAAATATGTTCATATGTATGTTTATATGTACGAACAAGAGCGTAGGTTTCAAATTTAGGGGGTCACTGAAGTGTAGTGAAAAATAATATAGATAGATATGTACATATGTATGTATGTATGTAATTTCAAGAAAAAGAAAAAATAGCATGCGCTGAGAATACTTGGCAGCCGCTGCTACGAGTAGAACCCGTGAAAAAAAGTTGATTAGTAATTTATCCAACAATTTAGCAAACACGCCATTCCAAAGCTTTGCAAGAACTCTGCAAATTTCTTAGTTTCCTCGGCCAGCATTGATAAATGTACTTATATACATACATACATATGTATCAGAGAGCTGCAACCGGTGTGATTGGGTATGTTCAATCACGAAGGAACAAATTTCAATCGAGTCAAATCAGGCCTCAACATCAAAAGGGCTCGATCCGGTACGATCGCCGAAATGAAACGATCAAATCGTTGATTTTTTGCTTCGTGTATAAATCACGAAATGTGATTGTTGCAGCTCTCTGATATGTACATACATATGTATGTATGTATGTACATATGTAAATTATGCGGTCGCCGCCTGGCAAGGCCATTCTTGTGGAGACTGAGACGTTGGCGATCCACGCTAACCGATCAGGAACGGATGGAACACCGGAAAAGAAGTGAAAAAGATAGATTTGGCAGGAAACACCCCCAAACGTCAGAGAGAGGACGCGATTGCCCAGCGAAATACCGCCCAAAGCGTCAGCGAGCAATGGCGCAGAATACCCCACGCGGCGATCCAGAGCCAGGTACTCTGCAGAAAGCCATCACGCCAGAGACGCAGGCAGCCCATGGAGCTGAGAAATGGCAGACTGTCTCGCGAAAGAGAGTGAGTAAGCCACCTTTGAGGAAAGCCAGACCGGAGGTTATCCTAATCAAAGCAAATGAGGGCTGCACATATGCCGAAATCTTGAGCTTGGTCACCAGAAGGCCAGATGGCAAGCTCGATGAAGTCAAAAATAACGTCAAGAGGACAAGAAAAATGGCTACGGGCGATTTAGTTCTAAAACTCAAGGAGGGTGGAAAGGCCAACAGCAAAAAGTTGACTGAGGATTTGTGCCAGGTCCTGGGCCAACAAGCTTCAGTTCGAACAACTGGAGCACAGGCATGGCTTGAAATGCGTAACCTCAACCACTTAGCAACAGAAGACGAAATAAGAAAGTCAATGCAACTGAAAATTGGCGATGTTGCCGGGCAAGTGACTATAAGGGGCTTGCGTAAGTCCTTCAGAGGCAAACAGATGGCCATTTTAAGTATGCCGCGTACTATAGCAGCTACGCTGCTAAAAGAAGGCTCTATAGAAGTTGGCTCTCGGGCACAAATCAGAAAATTGCACTAATGCCAAAGACCGCACAAACTTGTTTCTTAGATGCGGGCAGACCGAGCACAAAGCAGCAGCATGCAACAACAAGCCAGTTTGCTTTACCTGCGTAGAAGCAAAACGCACAGATGCGAGCCACTACACTGGTAGTCGCCGTTGCCCACTGGTGACCACAGATGAGCAAGTCGCCAGTAAGAAATTATGAAGATTTTACAACTAAATTTAAATCACTGCGGGGCGGCGCAAGATCTCTTGGCGCAAACTATACGCGAGCTAAACGTGGATGTGGCAGTAATAAGCGAGCGTTACAAGACTACAACTGGATGTTTTTGGGCTGCGGATAGAACATCTAAGGCAGTCAAATGGACCTGTAGTAGCAGAGCGCCGGCCGCAGAGTCTGTATATTCCTCTGACGGCTTTGTGTGCGCAAAACTAGGCGATATTTGGCTATATAGCTGCTACCTACCACCTAGCCTCAGTTTGGATGAGTTTGAACGTAGACTCGACAACCTCGCTGCGCACGCAAGGGGTAAAAGAAAAGTAATTATTGCTGGAGATTTTAATGCGTGGTCCCACGAAGGGGGAAGCAGTTCAACAAACGAGGACGCAGCCTGCTAGAAGCTTTTGCCATATTACATCTGGCGATACTAAATATAGGTACAAGCTACACTTTTGCCAGAGCGGACTACGGGTCAGTCATTGATGTAACTTTCGCCAGCAGCCAGATTGCAAGCGCTATTCAGTGGGAGCTAAGCAGCCATTACACCGCTAGCGACCACATGGCCATCATTTGCAACATTGGTAGTCGAGCCCAACAAGCAGCGGTGCAATAAAAAAAGCGCAAAATGTACAGAGTTGATGCAATAAACCCAGATGTTTTCGCATCGTCACTAGTGATCCCAGAACTAGCTGGAGATGCCAACAATCATGCAGAAATGATTATGGAATCCCTAGGTGCAGCTTGCGATTGCAGTATACATCTCCATGTATACTGGTGGACCAATGATATCGCCGAGGCCAGGAAACGATGGCTGCGCGCAAGGCGCGCCTATCAAAGAGCCCGTGGCAGTATCAGTTCTTCACATCTCGGGGACGAATTTACAAATAGACGCCGCGAACACGAAGGACAGGAAACGCCTTTGTTTCCTACAATTATGCGACGAGGCGTCTAGCGACATTTGGGGCATGGCGTATAAAATGGCCGTTAAAAGGATGAAAGCCGTTAGACCCGCTGCACCAAGCGAGTGCCACATGGCGAATATAGTGCAAACGCTCTTTCCAGATACGTCACATATGGCTCCTAGGGAAACGCTGCATATCGATCACACTGATCACACGAGTGTCAGCACAAATGAGCTGCTAGCGGCTGTTGCACAAATGCACGACCAAAAAGCCCCGGTCCGGACGCGATTCCCAATAAAGCGCTCAAACTAGCAGTGCGCCTCCAGCCTGAAAAGTTCACTCAGGTGTACTCGAAATGTTTTGAGGAATGCATTTTCCCAGATATCTGGAAAAAAAAGACCTTGTGCTCATACCAAAACCAAACAAGCCTCAAGACGACCCGTCTGCATACAGACCACTATGCATGCTAGACTCAGCAGCTAAACTGTTAGAGAAACTAATCTGCACGAGACTGGAGAGAAGATTACTGTAGCTGGTGATCTCTCGCCGATGCAATTCGGTTTCCGCAAGGCCAAATCAACAATACACGCATTGGCAACAGTTGTTGAAATAGCGAAAAAATCAATTGAAGGACAGCGATGGAAAACGGTGGTAAAAAATACTGCCTAGTAACCACACTTGATGTGAAGAACGCCTTCAACACAGCTAACTGGAGCCGCATTATCGAGGCGCTAAGTATGTTTCACGTGCCTATCCCGCTCATTGCCTTAATAAAGGATTATTTCCGAAATCGCAAGCTACGATATAGCACAAGGAGCGGCGATCTATTTAATGAAGTACGAGGTGGAGTTCCACAGGGCTCGGTGCTTGGCCCGATCTTGATGGAATGCTATGTATGACGGCATCCTACGAATAAGCCTCCCGAGCTGGACTGCCATATCATCGGTTTTGCAGATGACGTGGCTCTCGTAGTGGTGGCAAAGCAGCTCGCAGAAGCAGAAGAAAAGACGGTCAGATCGATTGGCTTAGCAAAACAGTGGCTTGCGAACGCAGGACTGGAACTTGCAGACCAAAAAACGGAAGCAGTTCTTATCAGCAGCAGAAAAGCGGTAGACCAGGCAAAAATTGTGCTAGACACATGCACAATCCACTCAACTAGAGCAATCAGGTACTTAGGCGTTTTCTTGGATACACGCCAGTGCTTCAGAGAACACCTGGTGCACACGAGTGCAAGAGCGGCAGAATTGGGAAGATCCCTGAGTCGAATCATGCTCAATACACGAGGCCTTGGACAATCACAACGATTGCTCTTGATGAACGTCGTCAGGTCGACCATGCTCTATGGCGCGCCTGTATGGGCGAATGCGATGCAGACAAAGTCGTACAGACGAGGACTTGAGGCGACATACCGACTCGAAGCGCTTCGCGTACGCCGTGGTTTCCGCACAATTTCGGACGACGCGGCCCTCGTAATATCAAGTATGGTCCCAATAGACTTACTTGCTAAAGAAGCGCAAAACATTTTTAGAAGTAGGCAGAGTGCGGAATAGTCACCTTCAGCCAGAAGGGAGGCAACTGCAGAAGCCAGGCGAGCAAGCCTAGTAGAGTGGCAATCACGCTGGGCAGCCTCGCAAAAGGGCAGATGGACCTTCGAGCTCATCCCGGATATACATACATGGGTTAACAGGCGGCATAGCGAAATTACTTTCGAACTGACCCAGCTCCTTAGCGGCCATGGATGCTTCTGGTCATACCAGGAATGCAGCCTGTGTAGACAAGGCACTCAAGAAAGCCAGAAACATGTGATATTTCACTGCATGAGGTTTGCCAATGAGAGGCAAAGGCTAAGGGCAGTTATTGGAAAAGAGCCCACACCTTACAACCTGGTAAAGTTGATGATCACATCCCAATTGGCGTGGTCGGCGGTGTGCACATATGCTGCATCAACGATGAGCAAACTGCGAGAGCTGGAGAGAGAGCGCAATACTGGAGGGGCATAGGCAACCCACTACAGACCGGCGAAGCAATACCACCAGGCAGTCCCGCAGGATCCCTGTACAATTATTGAAAAATATTTTTTTAAATCAAAAAAAAAAAAAAAAGATTAAATGTGCTCTAATAAGAACATATAAAGACAAGTATTTAATATAAAACAAGAGTTAATGTTAATATAGTTTTTGAAATATATATATTTTATTTCCAATCACACAAAAATTAAAAAAAAAAAAAAACAGAGGGCCTGGGCTAACTTCGACCGCGTCGAAGTTTGTATACCCTTGCAACTATTTTGGTAACTCCTTCCTTACCCATAGCCATCAAAGTGTAAAAACGCTTTATCCAAAAAGTGTAATGTCTGCAAAAACCCGCCTACAATCTCAGCATAGGAAATAAGAAGTTATTGAGCAAAGTCACTGTTTTCGACCGATCGTTCCTATGGGAGCTATATGATAGAGGTACCCGATTTGGATTAAATTTGGCATAGTTGTTATATGTGTAAAAAACTCTCCAATATTCTCTCCAAATTTCACGACAAAAGCAAAAAAATAACGAAGTTATTGAGAAAAGTCACTGTTCGATGCCGTTTGTATGAGAGCTATATGATATAGTTGTCCGATCCGGCTGAATCTGAGATATACAACCCCTGCAGTATATACAAGCTATTGTTATTATATTTATTTATTTATTTTAATTTGCTGGTATTTTAAGCACTTTTTGTGCAAAAATAATGGCATTTGATCATTATTATTTTGCAACACATTTGAATAGTGTTGCTTAAAATATTTTCTGATGAAAACCCTATTCATTCCTAAATGGCAACTTTGTATGCACTTTATGTACAATTCAGCAAAATGGCAAACATCAATATCACGAAGTCGGTAAGTAAAAATATATACAAATGAATTTGAAATCATGTAGAATTATTAATGTTGACCGAATTCTTAACATTTTTTCAGACGTTTAATTTTACGTGTTATTTTGGGCAACCGCCGCAGGGAAGCATATCAAGCATATCTTAATATCTCGCGCACGTATGCATGGCACCCTAGCGCCCCCACCCGCCAACGGCCATCTCCGGCCTTATGGAAAAACGTTTATATGCATAACTCAGCTATTTCTTGTTCGATTTTGATCAAATTTGGTATTTTGCTGGGTATTATCAGTATCAGTATCAGTATTATCAGTATCAAATTTAAGTGTGCCAAATTTGATTGCACAAGACAAAAAATTACGGGAGATAATCGAGTTATTCAAATTTCTGGGGCGGAAAGAGGTGCGTGGCAAAAACTTTATACATACAAAATGTGCGCATTTACTATGCAAATATACATACCAAAAGGGGCGTGGCAAAAATTTTAAATAAACTTGATCACTCTACATACTACACGAGCCTACTTTCCAAATTTGGTGGCTCTATCTCTTATAGTCTCCGAGATCTAGAAGTTCATACGGACGGAGAGACGGACATTGCTAAATCGACTCGGCTATTGATACTGATCAAGAATATATATACTTTATGGGGTCGGAGAAGCTTCCTTCTGCCTGTTACATACATTTTGGCGACTTTAATATAACATTTCACCCTATGGGTGTATGGTATAAAAACGTTTTAAGAGGCTAATGTTTGCGAAAAAACGGCCTACCATTTTAGCGTATAAAATAGCGAAGATATTAATCAAAGTCACTGTTTTCCACCGATCGTTCCTATGGGAGCTATATGATATGTAGTCACCCGATCTTCATCAAATTTGGCACAGTGGTTTAAAGGTGTAATAGACTGATCAATATTTAATTTCACGACAATAGCTGAGAAAATAACGAAGTTATGTAGAAAAGTCACTGTTCGTGATTTTGCCGTTTGTATGGGAGCTGTAGGATATAGTGGTTCGATCCGGATGAATCCGAGATATACAACCCCTGCAGTATATACAAGCCTACAGCTCTGTAGCTTTTACGGTCTAGGAGGAGTTTGCGTTGATCCAGACGGACGGACGGACATGGCTATTTGAACTCGTCTCGTCGTGCTGATCAAGAATATATATTCATATGGTCTGATATGCTTCGTTCTATGCGTTGCACACTTCTGAACAAAATTAATATACCCTTTTTGCAAGGGTATAAAAATATATTTATTATATTTCTTTTAAATCAAATTTAAGCTTACCTCTCTCTCAGTTGGATCTTTTATTTCAGCTTCGAAAGCGTATTCCATATACAAATATGGTCTCGAGACTCGTCTGGTGGAATTATAATTTACTTAACTGAATTTCGGTTTGAAACAGTTTATTTAAACCTGAATAAATGCAAAAACATATCAGTATACTGAAACACAATGCTAGACAAACCAAACTGATTAGTCTACTTACAAAACATTGGCACAAGCATGAAAATTAAACGTCATTACATATAAACATTTTGTTTTGACGAACACGATTGACAATGAAACTACACTACACACCAACACACCTAGACACACTGAGAAACAACTTACAAGTGCGGTGCTGTTTTCGTTTGCTCCGCCGAGAAAGTTCTCAGAATCGACTCCTACGATCCTGCAAAAAAGGAACAGACTATTTAGGGGGTGCCTAGCAGTGTTTTGGTCACATACCTCTGCCAGATCGCACCTTTTTCCGCCTTTTTCCATACTCGCCCCCTATTCTCTTGCTGTGCGAGACAGCGCTAAAGCCCAGGAGGGTTCTGTCGACAGGTGGCGCTTAGGGGATCTCGTAACAAGCTGACTAGGAATAGAGACTTGTAGCAAGAAAAACCCGGCTTTCTCCAAATATTTGGCAGTAACGAAGGCCATGGAGGCAGATATTGCAGACGAAGCGGCCATCTTTGGCAGAAAGCCAAGACTTAGAACGTCGCCCAGAAAGTTGGTGTCGGATGTCACCAATATGGAAGAAGTGGCAGCGGGTCCCAATCGGCCGTTAGTCTCCGATATTCTGGAACTTGATAAGCTGGGCAAGCTGCTCTTTGCACTGGCCAAAACCTTCACCACAAAGGAAGGTGGCAAACCACCAACTCAGCATCTAACTGCAGGTAACAAGGATGCGATTACGAGAATGTACGAGCTCCAAAGACTGCTCTGTCAACATGCGATTGCCGGCAAACTCGCAAGCAAGCCCATAACGAGCGAAAAAGCGATGCAAATGTCCCCCGAGGCCGCCAAAGTGGAACTTAAAAAGCCGAAGCCGACTCGAAATCAGCCCAATGTGGACCTGTGCCTACAAAATGGCAATAAAGTCACTCCGAATAGGCCCCACGAGGAACAGCCATCAAATAGAAACTCACCAATCAAGAAGCGGCGGGCTCACGATAGACCGTCATATGCTGATACTGTAAGAGACGCGGTAGCTGCTCCGTGGACCATGTCTCAGACGGCAAATAAGGCCTTGAATGGTCAACGCACCCAGCAGGAATGGCAGACTGTAGGTCAGAAAAACAAGAGACCAAGACCAGACGTCATATTTATAAACTGCGAGGATGCAACCAAGCAGCGGCAAGTCACAGAGCTGATCACAACAAATGTTTCTCTGCAGAAGTACAGAGAGAAAGTCCGCAGCATCCGGAATTCTGCCGGCGGTATCACCATCCAAATGGTGAACCAGGATAACGAAATCACACAGGGGCTAAAGGCGGCTATACAACATGCACTTGGCGATAGCACAGTAGTCCGAGTTCCCAAATAGGCGATCGTTGTAGAAATTAAAGACATCCTGAGGGCTTACACGCCAGACGACGTGCGCAAAGCAGTGTTTGCATCGCAAGACGGAGATATTCCAGCAGATGCAGCGCCAAGACTACGAAAGGCATACGGCAACACGCAGACAGCGACCCAACAGTCGAACTGGCCGAAAAGCTACTTAGCGAAGGTACAATTCGAATCGGATAGTCAGTCTGTAGGATGAGGATCAAGGTAGAACCACTCAGATGCTTCAAATGCTTGGAGTTCGGGCATGTAGCAAAAAAATGTGGCAGCCAATTTAACGCATCTCAACAGTGCTTCAACTGCGGCAGCACAGAGCACCATCGTGCCAGCGAATGTGCGAAGAACCACCGTGCATCCTGTGTACCCGAGCGGAGGGAAAAAAGTCTCACATAAAACGCTAAGCAGGGTATGTCCGGCGTTCCTGAAGGCCTTAAACAAAATCAGGGATGTTTATAGCACTGCAGCTCAACCTCAATCATTGCAGGGCCGCCCATGACTTACTGACTCAGTCAGTCAGGGAGTTACGGGTAGCGGCTGCATTGATAAGTGAGCTTTACCGCCGCATGAGCAGTGGAGGCTGGATACAGTCGCTGGATGGAGGATCATCAATTTGGGCATGTGAAAGTTCGCCATTTCAATTGGAAAATAATCACGCAGCTGTTGGATTTCTAGGAGCAGAGATATCTGGCTTACGGATATATAGCTGTTACTTGGCCCCCATCCTAAATGCCGATGATTATTATAGCATTCTAGATGCCCTAATTGACGACGCCAGAGGCCACGAAAAAGTGGTCATAGCAGGCGATTTTAACGCCTGGTCTGTGGATTGAGGATGCGCAAGTACAAACTGGAGGGGTAGAGCCGTTCTGGAGGCGTTAGCATCCCTCGATGTGGTTCTGCTCAGGGGTGGTGCAGCGTCGATAATTGACCTGACATTTGCTAGCAGCGGGCTGTTCAACAGCATAAGATGGAGGATCAGCAGCCACTACACCGGCAGCGACCATGATGGCATTCTGTGCGACATAGGAGCCAATAGCAACAGAGCAGCAACTACGCGCAATTCGTGTAAACGGTACAAAGCTGAGACGCTAAACCCGCAGCTATTCGCCGAATCGCTGGTCATTAACACCACAAATGACCCTGAGACTGCAGCAGATGCGGTGACAACTTGCCTCACAGAAGCATGTAACAGGAGTATGGCAAGACGAGGCACATATCGGCGACACCACACACCCGTGTACTGGTGGTCTAACGATATCGCCACAGCTAGAAAAGACTGCCACATAGCGCGTCGCCAATATTCTCAGTCAGGAGGCAGCGATAATGCGGAAACACTGAGGCAGCTGTGTAAGTCTAAGAGAAAAATACTCAAAAGAGCAATCAAAGACAGCAAGCGTACGCTATTTCTCGAACTTTGTGACACGGCCGACACAGATCCTTGGGGAAAGGCATATAATACAATTGTAAAAAAGCTTCACGGGGACAAGCAGCAAGCTCCGACAGACTCCGAGAAACTCGGCAGCATCGTCTCCAGCCTTTTCCCAGCAGTGCATGACCCAGCAGAAACGCAAGATCCCTCGGCGACACCAACAGAATATGATGTAGAGATTACGGCGAGAGAGGTAATTGATGCTGCAAGGAATATCGCAGACGACAAAGCGCCAGGCCCAGATGGTATACCAAGCCGCGCCACTAAGCTAGCGGTGTCTCTGCAGCCCGAGGCATTCGTAGAACTATTCAACCTATGCATGAGGTCAGGCATTTTCCCAAGCAGATGGAAAATCCAGAAACTGGTCCTTATTCCCAAGCCTGATAAGCCACCAGATGATCCCTCAGCATATAGGCCCATTTGCCTGATCGACACTCTAGGCAAAGTGTTCGAAAGAGTCATCTGCAGCAGACTGGAAGTGGCCATAAGGGAGGTAGGGGACTTGGCTCCACTTCAGTTCGGGTTTCGCAGAGCACGCTCGACTGTCGATGCCATAAAAACAGTTGTGGACATAGCGTCAAATGCAATAGAAGGCACAAGATGGAAAGGCGGAGACAAGGAATATTGCCTGATAGTCACACTTGACGTCAAAAATGCATTTAATTCTGCCCGCTGGAATAAGATTCTGGCTGCATTGGAAGGCTTTGGAGTGCCCATGTACTTAACACGTATTATACGTGGCTATCTCAGCAACCGGACTCTCCTATACAGTACCGATGACGGGCCCAGAACGCATCACATTTCAGCCGGAGTCCCTCAGGGCTCGGTATTAGGGCCGACATTATGGAATGTAATGTATGACGGCATTCTTCGTTTGACGCTACCGGCAGGATGCACGATGGTGGGCTTCGCCGACGACATTGCACTGGTGGTGGTGGCGAAGCATCTCAGCCTGGTAGAAACTAAATGCAATGAGGCAGTGTTGACGGTCAAAAGCTGGCTGGACAGTATGGGGTTGGAGTTGGCGGCACAAAAAACGGAGGCAGTACTAGTCAGTAGCAAAAAAAAGGTGGAGACAGCATCAATCAGAATTGCGGATGAAACGGTTGCGTCTAAGCGAGCACTGCGTTACCTTGGAGTGATAATTGATACCAGGCTAAGTTTCAGAGAACATTTGGCGATGACTAACACAAAGGCTGCAGGGACTTGCAGGGCACATTCACGTATCATGCTCAACTCCAGGGGCCCCAAACAATGGAGAAGGCAGCTCCTCATGACGGTTCTTAAATCCGTAATTTTATATGCCGCGCCCACATGGGCCAGAGCAGCAGCAACACCTAGCTACACCAAAGGATTGGCAGCGACATACCGGCTGAGTGCCCCACGAGTCTGCTGTGCATTCAGGACGGTATCCACGGTGGCAGCACTGGTAATTGCGGGCATGCCACCAATTTATCTACTAGAGGATCAGGAAGTGTTCTTGGCAGTTCGCAGCAACAACGCAAATAGAAGGGTCGCTCGCACAGAAGCGAGGCAGCGCAAAATTGATAGATGGCAAAGGAGGTGGGATGAGACATTGAACGGAAGATGGACTCACTCGCTAATTCCAAATATAAGAAGCTGGATAGGAAGAAATCATGACCAAGTGTCGTTCCCGATGATAGAATTCCTAAGCGGGCACGGCTGCTTTCGCAGCTATCTGCATCGTTTCAAGATCGACAACAGTTCGCTAGGCACTTGGTGTACCGAAGACAATGGGGAGGATGCTAGCCATGCACTATTTACGTGTGGCCGACTTGCGGAGCAGCGGACTCGGCTGGGTACATCTATTAACGCGGGCAATCTAATCTCGATTATGTTAGAAAGCGAATCTAACTGGAGAGCATGGAGCGACTATGCGGCGTCTACAGCAGCTGAGCTTCGCAGGCTAGAACGCGAGAGGGCTAGGGTAGGGTAAGTAGGGAATTTCTGTTCTTTCGATGTAATGGCCCACTGCCTAGTCCCAAAAGTAATGTTCCCTACACCCAAATACCCAAGCCACCAGCAGTAACAAACTTTCCATTTCCTATATTCCTGTTTATTTTTTTTTTACCTATGTAGCCTATGTTATTACTTGTAATATTTATTGTCAAATTTCTATAACTTACTATACTATATTCCACCATCTAAACAAACGAATTAAAAAAAAAAAAAAAAAAAAAAAAAAAAAAAAACACCAACACACCTACACACCAACACACCAACAAACCTACACACCAACACATATCCATATATATATATATAAAAACCCTTCCCATTATTTATACACTTATATACTTTGTTGTATGTCGTTTGCCGGTGAGAACTGTGAGCAAATCAGGAGTACGTGTCGGCAATGAGAAATTCTGAAATTTTTGGAAAAATTTTTTCGCTGAATGCCTACAGCCAATTCTTTTGAGTGACACACACACTTTATTAATATAAGAGAGGGCATGCTTTTCTTCAATTCTGTGTAAACGCTGTGTCTAGTGCCAGTTACGTTAGCATTGTCTGTACCGATCCCAAATAAATTGACAAACATCAAAGTTTAAGTTTAAGTTTTAACAGCCTCTGTAATAGTAACTGCGTCACAAGCCTCAATAGGTATCAAACTTAAGAAGGTCGTAACCAAACACTTATTATTCACACTAAAGTGGTTTATAACGACGCCTAAACATTAAAAAATACACCAACATTACATGTAAACATGACATAAACTAAACTAATGCTTATCACTCATTTTATATTTACCCAGCAACTTCGTCACACTTCTGTATATTTATTTATTTATTTATTTACGTCAACTAAGTCAGCAGTCGACGAAAAAGCTTAAGCTAAAATACAGATAATAATTAATTTATGAAGGTAGCTTAGCTCAACATCCCCGACCCGGTGGAGGTGTTTTATTTGCAACAAGGTGCCAGCTATGCCCCGATTCACAGCCAATGTGGTCAGGGATGAGTTGCAGCCAATCCAATATCCAGTCCAGAATACTTTCAGTGGTTACGCTGTAGATAATTAAAAAGTATAGCGCGAAGAGAAGTGACAGATAGATGAGGAGAAATAAGGTGAGAAAGGTTGTTAAAAGATTGGCAAAGAACACGAAGAGGTTCGTGAAGAGAGTAGTTAGTCAGACATCTACTAAGGTGAAGAGGAAAAAAGTTTCTGGTCCGACGTGAAAGAACACAAAAATATAGCGTATCTAGTAAATTGGTAGAAATGACTTCGCCGTTGACTACTTTATGTAGAAAGAGAATCCCAAATACGAGCCTACGGTTGTAAAGTGAAGGAAGATTAATAAGAAGAAGTCTGTCAGAATAAGAAGGTAGGCGAAGATTCGGGTCCCAACTAAGACCGCGTAACGCAAACTTAAGGAATTGCTTCTGTACCGATTCAATACTACGCTGGTGAACATCATATTGAGGGCTGCACACTGGTGAGCAATATTCTAGAGTAGGGCGAACTAACGAAGTGTATAAAACCTTTGTCACATATGCATGCTCTATTAACAATTGAAGATATATGAATATTAAAAGAAAGTTTTGAATCAAACATAACGCCTAAGTCTTTAAATGATGGTACACAATCTAACAGAACAGACTTAATAGAGTATTGAGCTAGGAACGGCGACAAACGACTGAAAGTCATAAAAGAGCATTTAGAGGCATTAAGGTGTAATTTATTAACGTGACACCAAACACAGAACGCATCGAGATCTGATTGCAAGTACTGTTGGAAAGAAGGATCATTATATGAATAACAAATCTTGACGTCATCCGCAAACATGAGCACGCGTGAATGAGCCAAGGCCAAAGGCAAATCGTTTATAAACAAGGTAAACAACAGTGGGCCCAGATGACTGCCTTGGGGGACACCTGACGTAACTCGAACAGTTTTAGATATCGAGGAACGAAAAGATACTCTTTGGGTTCTGCCAATAAGATACGACTTTAACCAAGCCAATAGTTTCGGGAAAAAACCCATGATGTTAAGTTTCATGAGAAGCATAGAATGATCAACCGTATCGAAAGCCTTACTAAAGTCAGTATAAATAACATCAGTTTGACACTTTTTACGGAAGCCATGGTGTACAAGGGTAGTCAATTCTAAAAAGGTTGGTAAGCGACGAACGACCTTTTATGAAGCCATGCTGACAAGCAGAAATAGTGGATCTGGATAGGTGTTGAAGGGAAGACGTAATAATTTTCTGAAACAGCTTTGGTATTGCCGAAAGTTTGGCAATGCCACGGTAGTTAGAAATATCCGATTTGTTACCCTTTTTAAAAAGCGGAATAATAAAAGACTCCTTCCAAATATCAGGGAAGCGACAAGTCTCACTCGATATAAAGAATAACCGAGATAAAGGCTTAGATAGGGAAATCGAACACATTTTAAGGATGCAACTAGGTATATTATCAGGCCCAGGTACGAAGGAAGACGTCATAGATGACAAGCTAGAGATAATACAGTCTTCAGTAATATTAGGAAAAAAACATACAATTTAAATGCGGAATTGTGAAGGGATAAGGTGTGGGATCCGAAGCAGTAGAAGAATAAGTCGACTGAAAGAATTTAGCAAACAGATCTGCAATATCTGAATTACTATTAGCAGTCTGGTCATTAAGTCTGAAGGTGGAAGGTAGTAAATTAGAGCGTCTTTTGGAATTAACAAAGTTATAAAATCTTTTGGGGTTCTTATAAAATTCAACCATACAGCGAACGATATAATTATTGTAGCATTGAGTATTTAAAAGGCAAAATTGAAATTTGGCTACACAATAATTTGCATAGTCAAGTCGCGAACCAGTTTTTTTGAATCTTTTAAAATATCTCGATTTAATGTTACGGAGATTAGAGAGCCTACGTGTGAACCAGACTGGGGCACTGGAGACGGTAGAGCCATTCACATGAGGAACGCATTTATCAATTACAGAATTAAGAGCAGAGTAGAAAAAATTCACTGCACAATCTATATCACAGCACTCAAATAGAAATGACCAATCAAAAGAGAAAATAAGGCTGTTAAAAAGATTGAAATTTGTTTTACGAAAACATCTACGACGAGAATTTGAGATATTATTAAATGAATTATTAACGGAATTGTAAGAAATAGTAATTTCAATGGTAGGGTGATAAGTATCTTCAGGCTTCACTAGGGGCTGTGTTTGTGATACAGCACTAACAGTGGGATCAGAGACAAAAACAAGATCGAGGATTCTTTTAGAAGAGTTAAGAAAAGAATTCAACTGATATAGCGGACATTCAAGTAGGCTATCAAGAAAAACATGTTGAGATGAAGGAATTAAGAAAGATAGATTATTATCAGCAAGCCAAGAAACATTAGGCAAGTTAAAATCACCTAAAGCTATAAAAAAATCACGATCTTTAAGACGACTAAAAATAGTTCGCAAAGCATCAGCATGGTGCATGTAGATCATGATATCAGAAGTTGGAGGAATATATGAACAAGAGATATATAAGCTAAAGTTAGAACATGTAACTTCGACGCAAATAAACTCAACACCTAAGGGGAGATCAATTGGCTCATTACTTGAACACAGATTCGAGTTGACATTTATCATTTGCCCCTGCCGATCCCCAGCGCCCTTCTGACATCCCTGCACTACACGTACCACCACAATGTCGCGATGTTGGTGCTTCAGCTGCTGTCGCTACCGCTTGCTTTGCTGTTGCTGACCGCTCTGGCTGTTGCTAGATTGGTATTGGTGGCATCTTCTGCGCTGTTACCGCGTTAGAGCTACCGCAGCTGCTGCTACTACAACATGCGCTCTTACATTTTATTGTGTAGGTATTTGTTTTCCTTTCTTTTTCCCCCTTTTCCGTGAGTTTCTTTAACTTTTTCTAATTAATTGAACGCCACTTTATGGGAGTGACGGTAGCTTCTACGAGACGTCGGATTGCAAGTAAATGAAAACTCTGTCACGCTGTTTCCACTTGGCAATATGTCCATATAGATTTACATACATATGTACAAATGTATGTACATACGCATGTATGTACATTGTCTTAAAAATGAACTTCGGACTATTAAATACAACTTTGGTCCACCGCCACGTCGACCAACACGATCAAGCCTATAAGAAATAAAGTTATTAGAAAGAATTTCATTATCCAAAACAGAGGAATTAAGCCAAGTTTCAGAGAAAGCTAATATGTCAGCCGAAAAGGTTAAGCTATCACAGAATAACTTCGAGAGCTTGGTAAGAAGTCCTCTTACATTTTGATAATGAATGCAAAGACTAGAAGTTATTAGTTTTTTGAAGCAGAAGATACATTAGGAAGGTGGACAGGCAAAGGGCGGGAGCGCTTATTGGGCGCAAACTCGTGTACAACTAGGCCCTCTGGCCAAAAGTTGGGGTCAACCATAGCTGAGAAATACTCATTTGGTACAGAATTTTAAAAGAGGAGATTTCGCGAGGCCTAGAAAACTTAAACTTTTGAATTAAAACCTTAGCAGGGCATATATTACCAATGTAAGCTGCCACCGACGATTCAGAGGTATCTGGAGCAAACCTAGAGATAAATAATTGTTTACAATGAGGCACTACAGTTAGTGGAGGCGGAGGAGCATTGGGATCCGCAAGTGATTGAAAGCCAGCATGATCCAGTAATTGATCAGAGTTCCCGTGAGAGATAGATTGAGGTACACCAGGGCTTGTAGTGGGTACATCAATCTGAAAAGAAGAGCATAAAGAGGGACAAGAAGATGGTGTAGGCGAAAGTAAAATGGGAGAAGATGTAATAGAAAGTGCGGGCGACTGCTTATGAGGCAACTCAAGGGTACATTTCTTGGGCAATTCCTTAGAAGGTGGACCAAACTTGAATTGCGACAATAAATGTATCGGTGGACTCATCCCCAAGCAAACTAAATTTTGAAATTCGATTACCATCCGTAAATCCTGCTTGAAGTGGACACCCAATATGTTATTTATTATTTGAGTGCACTTTGTCCGTTTTATATTTATACTTAATGCAGTGCGCATGACCTAAATTCATCGACGCATAGCTGAGATAAATGATCCACCGGTGCGATGACTGAGTGCTTGGCAATATATAAACACAATGCAACATCTTGTTCCTCTGTTTTAAACGACTTTAGAACAAATTGAATTTTGTTTGTTTGCGTATTGCCTTGCATGGACGCGACATGTTTTTTTGGTAGCGGCATGCTGCCGCAATTCGCATAGTTTGGCCCCAACTGTCGCTTTACAAAAGGAGCAATATGCTTTTGTGGGGTCTGTTGGGACTTTGCGCAGCCACTACTTAAATTCATCAAAAGTAATCCACAATTCGCGAAAATTTTGTTTGGAAGTAAACTTTATATCGCTCAATATCGCTGTACTATGACCAAATGTTAATAACGAAATATAACCATGAATTTAGGCACAAAATTGCAGCTTTTTTGAATTTTGAAATAAGCTGGATTTCAAGCCATAACCACATTTTAAGCACTTTCCAAGCTATTTCATTTTGAAATAATCCAGATCTAGCTTAAAATAGCCCAAAATGGCAATACTGTTCAACCGTCCAGCATCATGGAGCGCGTTCGCATCGTTCACCGCACTATGGAGTATTCAGACGATTTTGAAGCAAAATCTATGTTTAACAATAATTTTCATTCTCATTGCATTGCGTGAAGTAATAAATATGTTTTGCAATTGTTTTTTTGACAAAATGGGATTCTATTGTTCTTCTTAGCGTGAATGTTAGGCTTATACGTATAACCAGCAACTGTGTAATACTGTGTATTACCGCTTTCGGTAGCTAACCTTATTTGCTGATTCGTACTCCTCTTTGTGGATGCATAAATGAGACATTAAATTCGCGCAAACGATTTTGGTGTTGTTATTGGAGCTATTCCCCATTATTCAAAAGGTCGTTTGGGTCTGCCATCTAAAAAACTGAGCTCAAAAACATTCAAATTGGTCCTATATGTTTTGGTGTAATAAAAAAAAAACCGCCTACAATTCAATAGTAATTTTGCATCCAATACACCTAGAGCACTGTACACTATATGCGCCTGCATCCAATGAACACTAACTTCATATACTTCATTCCTAATTCGTTGTTTTCTGCTATATTAAAAGCTTATCCATATGTAGGAATATGAGGTTATGCGCTAAAGAGTTAAATTGGAAAAAAAGTGGTTATTTGTGGAGATTGAGACTTTTATATTTCACAAAGAATTTATTATTCTATCCAATAGTAAAAGTTTTAGACTGGACATTGGTAGACATTTTTCATAACTCTCCCTAAAGTTGAGATTTCGTAACAAGTTTTGTTTTTGATAGTCGATCAGAATTACACAGATTTTAAGACACACACCTCAATTTAGAACAAATCAAGTCTACTAAAACATAGTACAAGCCCGACTTTTTCAATTGCATCTTCAGTTTTATCGATAACTTTTTTCTTTTAAAAGTTATATACACTCAAAGTCAAGCAACAATTTGAACAATTTGCACCAAATGCAAGCAGTTGTGTTTAGTTCCCAAGACTTGTTTTCGACAGCGTTATTCTCACCAGTGTTAAACAAATTGGAAAAGCCTAGTAGGCAGAAATGTGATTTGATATTTTATCTATAAATTGGCATCAAAATATTTGGATTTCAAAAACTTTTAAAAATGAACTTAAGTGCTTCAAAATCGTCCGAATACTCCATAGTGGTAACATACACCGGTACCCGCGCTCACTCTGCACTCTCTGAGGTAGGCGCCCATAGCCCGTGCGGGCACTTTTGCTCGGCAATTGCTCGTGTGGCCGTCTGTGTGCATGCCGATCTGAGCACGAAGTACAAGTTGAGAGCGTAAAAAAAAACAGCTAGTGTCGCACAGACTTTTGACGAAAGCAATACTATGTCGCTTTGTTACGCAGCTACACGCAGAAAAATTAATGCTTCACTTTCTTACATGGCAACTTTAAAAATATTTTACCATTATTTATATTTTGTTCCTATAGGGTAAAAAATATAAGCGGACACGCATAATCTAATATAAATGTAATATATACATGTGTGCACATATATACATATATAAGTTAAGCACTTCTATTACACTTATGCCATAACATAGAAGCCATAGACCCAAGTCCGTCAACACATGCCCATTAACCGCATGCCCATTGGCCGACCCTATTTCATCATCACATGCAATACCCATTGGTCAACCCCACTCAATCGTCACATTCTCATTTGTCGCATGATCACCAATCCCAAGTACCAGTACGATCGCTAGGATAAACAATAAGCCTGCACCCCACTTTCCCAGGCCCTAGAAGAATGGTGTCGGGTTCGGTGCATACCCAGAATCACTTTACGAATTTCGGCAATAAACAAAGAATGGTCCTGAACACTTGTGTAAACAGAGAATGGTCCCACGCACTTAAAGTGGACTATTGGACTCAGCCAACGCCGCCGCCTACGTCGACGTCGATCACCCAAGCCTTCATCCAACATAATCAAATCATAGAAAATCAGTCTTGAGCCTAAGTCCTATTTATACGGTAACTTCGCTTAAACTCCGCGGAACTCACTCACCAAAGTCAGCATCTTTCAGTTATAAGTAACATATACTGTATTGTAATAAAAGTGACTTTTTAAATAAAACTTTATTTTTTAACCCGTGAGTGAAGTGTTTAATTTATAGTATGAAAAATGTGTGTAATAGTTGATACAAAATATGCATTAATTTTTATGACATTTAGGTGAAAGGAATCCAAGGCCCATAACTGTTCTTTGTTTTAATTTTTTATTCGTTTCTTCACATACGATTTGCGCAGTGTAAAGCAGCTTACGCACACAAGCAAGCGCACGCATACATTGATAGTTTGAGCTGGCTCTCTTTGTGCCTACCCCTGGCATAGAGTCATGCATAGCTTACTCTTAATTCCACCATGACTCGCTCTTCTATTCCGCGTATGGGCCCATGCCTTCAGTGTTGCCGTTTTGGCTTATTTTCGGCCAGATCTGGCTTATTTTCAAGAGCGATTGCGGATAAAATTGGGAAATTGCGGATAGCGGAAAATCTGGCTTATTTAAGAATCGAAACAGCTAATTTTTAGCTTATTTAATATATCTTTTAGTTGTTATAATAAAGTTTCCCAAATGCCGATTAATTGACAAAGTTACAGTCTGGCAACTATTGAAGTCTTACATCACTAATTTCTGCAATACTTCCATCTCTAACTACCTTGATTAAATAGATTGGTCATTTGTAAACATGCCTAAAGAAAATTATAAACAAAAAGTTAGAGACGTCTGGCTACAGAGCTCAGAATTCAAGGAATGGCTGAGAAAGGACTTGACTGATTTGACAAGGGCTTATTGCAGCTATTGCAAGTGTAGCATCAACGCTAAATTGTGTGATTTGCGGGTACATGCAATTTCCAAGAAGCACACCGGAGCCCTAAATGCTTTCGCCCAAAAAAACAAAATTGAATTCAAAAAAATGCCGACCAAGACCATAGAACAGGAAGTAGCACTGTGTCTTTTTGTGGCAAAGCATACAGCAATAAGCCCTGTTGACCATCTGAGCAACATATGCTCCACAAAATTTGATGACAGCAGTAGTGCTTCTCGCATTAAACTTCATCGAACGAAGTGTACACACATTATAAAAAATGTTCTGGCTGTCCATTTTTACGATGACCTCCATAGAGATATTGGAGACAAAAAATTTAGTTTACTTCTGGACGAATCGACAGACATAAGCTTTACGAAACTTCTCGGTAAGATAATATATATGTATAAGTAAATTTATATTAAATAAGTATATAATTTTTTACATTTAAATATTAATAGTTTTTATATAAATATTGTATGTTTAAATATTGTATGTATGTATATAGGTGTGGTAGTTAACTACTTTTCTGCAGAACATGGAGTAGTTGTATCGACGTTCCTTAGCTTGATACCCGTAGAAAGTGGAGATGCATTGTCATTGGCTGATGGTTTAAGAAAAGAACTGAAACGTTTAAAATTAAATATTAAAAATTTAATTGGAATCGGAACTGACAACGCCAGTGTCATGATTGGCACAAACAACAGTTTGTACACACAATTAAAGAAGGATGCGCCGTCCCTAATTTTAATAAAATGTGTTTGTCATTCGGTGCAATTGGCAGTTATAACTGGTTTTCTAAAAGTTCTGCTAGGCAAATTATTTACAAAAAAATGTATGAGTGCATAAATAACGAGAAGGTACACCTAATCATTAGATTTATTTAAATGTGTTCGTAGTTCCCAATGTTTGCTGTGTATTAATATCGCTAAACAGTTCCTAGATCTTGAATCAAATGATTGTTCATATAACTGTTACTTAACAATAACTATTTTAGTACCTTTGTGATTGTCCCAAACGTTCGTTTTTCACATAATTTCTAAATAATATGTTTGTATTATTTAAGGCCCCTCTTAAAATTCCAAGGGTGTGTGACACGAGGTGGTTATCCATCGAAATGGCGGTCACGAGAATTTTGGAACAATGGCATGAGCTTAAGACTCATTTTGGTATTGCTGCCAAGGAGGAGAAATGTCACAAAGCAATCGTTTTATATAATATGTTTCAAGATAATATTAACTATTTATATTTATTGTTTTTGAAACCAATTTTGCAAGATATGCAAAAAGTTAACAAATGCTTCCAAAGCAATACTTCAAATCCATCGAAATTGTTAAACGAGCTAATATTTGCCATCAATTCACTAAAAATCTACATAATAGCTCCAGATAAAAGTGTAGATTGTATAAACGATGATGGATTTGAAAAGTATGTGACTAGAGACTTGTATCTTGGATATGCTTTTGAAAAACATATCAAATCTGTGAGTATATCCAATGATGAGGAAAAGTCGATCCGAGAAAGTTGCACGAATTTCGTAGTTGATCTTGTTAAGCAACTAAAGCAGAGGTAAATATTTAGTTCTTTTTATTTAATTTACAATTATTAATAATATATTTTTCTAATTTTAGGTTACCCGACAATTTTAAAATCTTAAAACAAGCCGATGCTTTTGCAGTAGAAAATATTTTAAAAACTAAAAAAAAAAACATCATTCCGATTTTGGAGTTTTTGGAATTCCCAATATTGACGAAATTGAACGTCAATACAATGAATTGACACTTATCTCTTGGGAAAATACTGAGGACACAATTAAATTTTGGGTTGAAGTATTGAATTACAGAGACTCGGACGGAAACAACCGGTTTTCTAAGCTGAGTTCTGTTGCGCTTGAAATACATTCTTTACCTTGGTCGAACGCCGAAGTGGAAAGGGTTTTTTAGCCAAGTTAATTTAATAAAAAATAAAATAAGAAATAGGATGAACGTTGACACGTTAAATTCAATATTAACCATAAGGTAATGTCTCAGAAAGTGATAGTCTCATCAGAACAAAAACTTATATTTTTAAATTCTAGATCCGGATTGAGCCGACACAACAAATGTTGCTTTGATTACAAAGTTTCTTCAATCTGCCTGAAGTCTATAGAAAATGTGGAACAATTAGATAATGAGCCCGAACAGTCTGTAGACAATCTAATAGCAGGTTTAATGTCATTTAAATGAACTTTATAAGTTTAAATTTCTTTTGTTTTCGTTTTTTTTTTTTTCATAAACATGAAGTTTTTTTAAAAATATATGTTTTTTATAATTTAAAAACTTAAAAAAATTAGCTTATTTTTCAGCTATTTTTTTCTGGGATTTAGCTTATTCTGGCTGGTTTTTTTTGTTAATTCAGCTTATTTTGCTCGGGGAAAAACGGCAACACTGCATGCCTTATTCCGATTGGAGCATAGTAGCCCTCTCCCTTGCGTATACTCTTCAGCCGTTTTAGTGCTTTCGCTCTCTTAGTGCTTGCCTCTCACGCATCTTCCCGCTGTGACGAAATTCTCTGTTAGTCGTATGCGGTTCGATCGAACATGTTGCGTCGTATCGTAATATTGCGTGTTTTAATTCTGTGCTTTCTGTGTGTTGCTTCTTGTTAATTACTTGTTTGTTGTGTGGGACATTACTGTCATAATTATGTTCCTCACAAACAATAGTGGAATGGTCTCTAATAGTGTTGGGTAAAGATTGCTCATTTTGGTGAACATGTTCTGTTTAAGAATAAACATCGTGTTCATTTGAGATGGTTTCACCAAATCAGATTGACCAAAGAAATGTACAAAAACGAAACATAAACAAAAGTAAGTCATAAAATTCATATGACAATTATTGCTTAATAGCAAACAAAACATGCATCCACATTCTGTGGAAAACACTTAAGATCAAACAGCGGCGCGGTATCAAGTAACCAGCGCTCAGCATGAAATATAAACATTTTTCAACCCCCGAAAACGTGGGGCATTAGAATAAGCATTTTTAAGAACAATTGTCGCTTCTTAGAGTTTAAGAGTTTTTAAATAAAATCAGTTCATATTTTGAATTCAACGAATGAAGATTGGGTTATTTTCTCTGCTCTCCGGGAATCCCTATTCATTTTGGTCCTTCGAGCCGGATTCATTTTGGTCCTTCGAGAAAAAGGAACTCTGTAGTTTTCCCCCACCAGTGGTAAGAGACTCAGAGTGTGAATCAGCTCCTTGAAGTCTGATCTTATGCAAGTGTAAATGCTAAGATCAGCTAAAGGTAGCAAAAATAAATTTACTCTTGTTTTCCCCACCCGTGGTAAGAGACAGAGTGTAATATAAAAAGCAAAATATTGCTTAATAATTAAAAAGTGCGTGCGTCCGATTTTAAAGACAGTTTGGCTAGTGGAGCAACTGTAGTAATATCGGCGGCGGGAGTTTTGTGTGTGGCGTATTCGAAGCCCTAATATCGAAAAAAAAAAAAAAATTAAAGTTAAAAGTGCATATGTAGTTGCAAGTCAGCAACTACAAAAAACAGCAGAGCAACAAGATAGTTGCAGAGAAGAGGTGGCTAATAGGAGAAAATCTGGTGCGATGACCGGCACCGGTACCGCCTGAGCCCATAGGCCCTGGACAACAGCAGCTGAGCAACGACAAAGCAAAAAAAAAACATACCGGGGAAGACGGGTCCCAAGGACTGCCCTGGACCATTCGACTCACCTTATTGCGAATACGCCTGTGCGAAGACCAGCACCGGCACCGTCTAGCGCGACAAGCTAGACCCCGGAACAGAGCGATCGGAGAAACCAGCATCGGCGCCCCAACAGCCTGTGCGAAGACCAGCACCGGCAACTTGAAAGCTGCTCAACGTCTGGACCGACAACGCTGCATAGAGCGTGCTGACCAACTGAAAACTGAACTTCGCCGAAGAGCGAAGAAACGCAAGGGGGCCGCAGAAATGCGCAAGCCTTAACTTGCCTTATTTAATAATTTAAAGATAAGTCTCTATAAGCAAGTTGATGCACGAAAGTGCAAGTTGCGAACTACTAACTTCTTGATAGGCTTTTACTAACAATGTGGTTGGAGATTAAACAAAAAAACCTCTTTAATTGAAAAATGAAATGTATACCTGAATTGTGAGCCAACCACATAAGCTATCAACATTTTTTCCACGTCTCTGGCTCACTGTGCAAGACACAGTTGAGATATTTTTTTTCTCTCTCGTTCTCAAAAAAAAAAAATGGGATAAATATATCGAATTTAAAAAAAAAAAATAAGAATCAATTGTCACATATATATACATCCACCATATAAAATGTTCAGTAATAAGACTGCTAAATTGTTAGAGAAGCAGGTAGGGTTGCATACCAGGTTAAGGGAATTGGAAGCACTGAATCCCAGAGACATTACTAGCAAGGTGGTTGAGGAAGTAAAAGTGATTAGTAGCCGATGGATGCCTAACCATGAAAAATTGCTCCAGCAGGGTATTTTCGATCATCAGTACTACAGAGATAAAGTACATGAAGAGGTTTTAACGATAGTTGCCAAAATAATAGCTACAGGAGAGTCAGAAAAACCAGGCACTAGTAAGTCAGTGTTAGTTGAAGCAGAAGCGGATATGTCAGAAATGTTTGATGATAGCAAAGGAGAGTCGCGCGGGAATGCGACCTCCAGTCATGAAAACGGTAGTGGTAACCATGAGATGTTTATGGATAGAGTCCGGCAGCTCCAGGAATATTTGGATAGGGTAACCAAAGAGTTACGCACTATAGATAATTCAACAGGCAATGAGGCATGCATAATATATATTAATAAGATCAATTATTTATGGGAGAAAGTACAGGCGTGCCAGGTTGTGTTGAAAGATGAAAAATTTAAAAATACTTTGGATGATTTAGAATTCGATGTCCGCAATTCAGTATCAGTGTTAGAAATAAAGATAAACAATAAGGAAAGTAAGATTGAGAATGTAACCGTGAGAGGCGAATTACCGGTGTTGCCGAAAATACAGGTACCCACATTTTCTGGGGAACCTAGAGAATGGGACCTGTTTGTAGAACTATTTGCGGAACTGATTGAAAAAAGAGAGGATTTAAGTATTGCTCTTAAGTTCAATTATTTAAAATCCGCATTAAAGGGCGAAGCAAAAAGCATGGTAGCCCATCTATTGTCAGGTTCAGCTGATAACTATAGTGCCGCTTGGGAATTGTTAACCAAGCGGTATGAAAATAATCGGAGGGTATTTTCCGAACAATTAAGTCGGATCGTTGATTTACCGATGATCAACAATGAATCCGCAAAAAGTGTTAAAGAAGTGATTGACATAGTTAATGAGTCAGTTTACTTAATTAAAATAAAAGCAAATTTGTCCGATGAAGTTGACGTAATAGTCGCTCAACTCATACTTCGGAAATTCGACAGAGAGACTCTACAATTATATGAGAGTCAAATTAGAAAAACAAGGCAGATACAATTGTTATCTGATGTAATGGAATACTTGGAGCAAAGATATTGCTCGCTAAGTGCCATAAAAAAAGAAGAGAAAAAACCGCTAAAAACTGTGTTAAATTATGCGGAAATCGAAGATAAATGTCCGATTTGCAAAATTGCCGGGCACAAAGCGTATAAGTGCTATATGTTTAAAGGTTTGACACCTACTGAAAGGTATGAAACAGCCAAAAAAGTGCAGCTTTGCATAAGATGCTTGAACCATTCAAGCAATAAGGTTTGCACTAATGAAATGGTCTGTTCATTGTGTAGTAAAGAACACCATACCTTACTCCATTTTGAAGACAAACAGGAGAGAGCTAATACTTGTGTAACCGCACAACCAACACTGTTGGCCACAGCTTTAATACAAGTAAAAAATATAAATGGAGGATATAAGACTCTAAGAGCCCTTATTGATTGTGGTTCACAGAGCACCATTTTGTCTGAAGAGGCCGCTCAAATATTAAAACTACCTAAAATTAAACAATACACAGAAATAAGTGGCGTGTCCTCAATAAAATCTAATAAATCAAAATATAAGGTAAAAATAGATGTGAAGACGCGAAATCCTTGGAAAGGACATCTTAAGGTTGAGGCAATTGTGTTGCCAAAATTAATGAAAGCTCTTCCATTAAAAATAGCAAACGTGGATATGTCAAAATGGCAAACTTACGTTCTAGCTGATCCTACCTTTAATAAACCTGGTAGGATTGATATAATAATGGGAGTTAACGTATATACCCAAATCTTAAAAGGGGGAATTACAAAGATTGATGGCCTGCTAGGCCAAAATACTCAATTCGGTTGGATCGTCTCGGGATGCACCAAATCCAATCAGAATAAATCTGTAGTGGCAACAACAATAGATGTCACATGTTTTGAACAAAGTTGGGAGAAAAAGAAAGATAAATATCAAAATAAAAATCACACATTTCCAAAGAAATACAACAGCAAAACTCAAAAAATAAATTTATGGCCCCCGGCAGGACCTCACATTGGAGGTAAAGTGAAAATTGGGGAAGAAAAAGTATATATCCCAGAGCCAGTAAAACATGAAAATATTCAGAAGGCAATGGGTCAATTAGATAATGCTTATCTAAAAAATAATATCAAAATAGATTCCGGTAACAAATTGTCCGAAACTATAGTACCAAAAAATCAGATATGGCAAAATAATTATAAAAAGACAACATTTAATGGTAACCAGAATAGCCACTCACACTTCAGCAATCAGCGATATTTAAAAATAGTGGAGCGATCACATTGGAACAAGTCAAAAAATAAAGATAGTTATTTTATAAATTCTCCACCTTATAAAAAGGCTAGAAGTCAGCACAGTAATACACATCAGAAGTGGGTAGATATCCCAAAACAAAAATCGTTAGGTAATATGCCAAATATTATAAAAACCAGTAGAAGCCCACTCAGTAATACATACGGGAGAATTGGTAAGAATAAGAAGTCAGTTACAATCAGTAAAGGAACATCAGATTGACTAGGTTCAACGTCTATCATGCTTCTTTAACAATAGTTTTCTTACTAATGATAACATGAATAACAATTTGCATAAGACAACCAACTAACTATAAATATAAAGTCCAAAACGCCGCATTTGGCGGCCCTTTGCAGAATGTTTAAGAATAAACATCGTGTTCATTTGAGATGGTTTCACCAAATCAGATTGACCAAAGAAATGTACAAAAACGAAACATAAACAAAAGTAAGTCATAAAATTCATATGACAATTATTGCTTAATAGCAAACAAAACATGCATCCACATTCTGTGGAAAACACTTAAGATCAAACAGCGGCGCGGTATCAAGTAACCAGCGCTCAGCATGAAATATAAACATTTTTCAACCCCCGAAAACGTGGGGCATTAGAATAAGCATTTTTAAGAACAATTGTCGCTTCTTAGAGTTTAAGAGTTTTTAAATAAAATCAGTTCATATTTTGAATTCAACGAATGAAGATTGGGTTATTTTCTCTGCTCTCCGGGAATCCCTATTCATGTTCACTTGTTCTTTTTTTCGAAGTGAGTCAACTCGCTCATTTTGTTCACTTGCTCACTTCATTGCTCAGTTGTTCAGTTGTTCACTACATTGCCCAGTTGCTCAGTTATTCTCTACATTGCTCAGTTGTTCTCTACATTGCTCAGTTGTTCTGTACATTGCTCAGTTGTTCAGTTGCTCAGCATAAACATTCTGAGTTTTATTTTGAAAATTACATCTTAAGCATTGTTGTCGATTTTGGTAATATTATTAGTGATATTTTTTATGATTTTTATTTAACAATAAAAAAAATGTCTTTTTTTTTAACCTAGATGTCCTTTTTATAAATAAAAGTAACGTCCTGCAGTTACCGATATATTTGAAGTACAGTTTTATATATTTTTTTTCGACCCCTGCTGAAATAAAATATATCACATTTCATGCTAAATAACATATTTATATTTCAAAACAATATTAAAACAATTTCAAAACAAAAACTTAAGGTAACATGTTTTATAATTCCATTCAGTTGGAATGCTTTGATTCTTATGATTATTAGATGTTAATATAGCTGCTTGCATTGCTAAAAGAAAAAAGGGTCTTATTCGGGAAAACTTCAAAAATTATGATATCCTTACTTGAAATTTACATGTTATTATGAAAAAGCATTAGATTTTCAACATTTTTTGGTTTCAAAAGCGAACGTCTTTTGCGCACCGTTTCGCCTGCGCTTGAAAATATGCGCTCGCATGGCACGGATGTGGCAACTATGCAGAGGCGCTTTAGCATATATGCGTATAGAAGAGGATACTGCGATTTTCGATGATTCCACCATACCAATGGATCATCCTTTCTATTTATGTATTCCTCGGCCAGATATTTGTCCATCTCACGAATTGCTGCTGCCGTGTTATTGGTGGGCTGGCCGACTTGTTTAAAATTTGTGTCATAATCAGTCCATATGTCGTCCTTGTCTTGCGTATTGAAATTTAGACTTTCGTTGTTCGGTGAGATATTTTCTGACGAGCTAGCCACTGATCGCAATAAATTTGTTTTAATGTCCGTCCGTCTGTCCGTCTGTCCGTATGAACACCTAGATCTCGGAGACTATAAAAGCTAGAGCCACCAAATTTGGTATGTAGGCTCATGTAGTATGTAGAGTGATCAAGTTTATTTCAAATTTTTGCCACGCCCCTTTCCGCCCCCCGCAATTCAAAAAAAAAACGATTATCTCAAAAACTATTGCAGCTAGAGACACCACATTTGGTATCTATATTTGCTTAGTAAATGCGTACAATTTGTATGTATAAAGATTTTGCCACGCCCCTTTCCGCCCCCCGTAATTTGGGAAAACTCGATTATCTCACGTAATTTTCTACCTTTTGTAATCAATTTTGGCACACTTGAATTTGATACTAATACCCAGCAAAACACCAAATTTGATCAAAATTGGACAAAAAACAACCAAGTTATGCATATAAACGTTTTTCCATAAGGCCGTAGTTGGCCGTTGGCTGGTGGGGGCGCTAGGGTGCTCGTATACTTGAGTGAGGGAGATTATAAGATATGCTTGCAATAAAAAGCATGTGAAAATGCATTGGTTTAATAAATTTGAAATATTTGTTTTACTGGTGTATGGTATACCTAAGTCGGCGAGACGACTTACATACTTCATTAATGTTAGAACTTATGCAGACCATTTTTTTTTTGCAGTATGCCAACCAGAACGATTATTTTGGAAAGAGTCACATTATTTTCTGCTGAAATCTCTTCCGTTATTTGGAAAAACGGCTGCAGTATGGGAAGAACTCCATCAATTAGGTCCCAATCCTCAGGTGACAATATTAAATCTGTCCGAGTAGACAGGGCTGCCACAATCGCTTCCTTTAACACTGTCAGTCTTTGGAACATTTTATAAGTGGAGTTCCACCGAGTGGGAACATCTTGCGTTATCTTAAGTTCGGGCAACTTAAACAGAGCTTGCATCTCCCTTAACTTTTGTAATCCGGATGTGCTGCGATTAAAATATTGTGATATAGCTTTAGCTTTAGTTCGCACTCTGGACATCTTCACCAAAGCCTTTTGAACGATCAAATTGAGACAATGGGCGAAACAACGGACATGTCTCCAGTTGCCTATCCGAATAGCACCAGCAATTTTGTGTGCGTTGTCTGAAGCTATTGCCGCAACTTTGTTTTCGAGTCCCCATTCTGAAACAATATTTTGAAGAAATCCGCACAGATTTGTGGAGGTGTGAGATTCTTCAAATCCCTGGCAAGCTAACGTGTATGATGTTAGCACTGTAAACTCCGTCTCTATAAAGTGCACAGTGACTGCTAAATAGCTCTCGTTGGTAACGGATGTCCAACCGTCGGTAGTTAAGCAGACCGCTGTAGACGCACTGAGCATCTCCATAATTTTTCCGGTGCATTCATCTTTAATTTTTGGAATCAATGCATTCGTCAATGTCTTCCTTGTAGGCATTTTATAGCCTGGAGTTTGTGATACGTCGTGAATTAATTTTTTGGAACTCGGTTTCCTCCACTATCCGCAAAGCATGATGACCCTTGGCAATCATTTTGACAAATTGTCGATCAATCTGCTGAGATTTGCTCACTGGGACAGGCCTGTGAATAAATGTCGTAATCCTTAGTTGGGCGCTTTGCACAACAACCGAGCTTTCCTCATTTTGGCGGACAACGGGCTCCATAGCTGCCGGGTGTTTACATTTTAAATGTCGGCTTAAATTGCTTTGGGACTTCCAACTCAGAAGGCATTTGCAATAATTGCATTTCGCCTGCTGATTGCCAATTTCCTCAAAATGAGTCCAAATTTCGCTATGTTTTCTTATTAGCAACATTCTGAATTTTTAAAAGTGAAACTGATATGATCGCTAATATGAAAATGGCGAATTTGAGACAAAAGAAACGTAGATCGAGCATGTGAACCAAAAAGATCTAGTGAACCAAAAACAACAAGTGAACCAAAAAGAACCAGTGAACAAAAATGAGCTAGTGCACTAAAAAGAACAAGTGAACCAAAAAGATCTAGTGAACCAAAAAGAACAAGTGAACCAAAAAGAACAAGTGAACAAAAATGAGCTAGTGCACTAAATAGAACAAGTGAGCCAAAAAGAACAATTGGAAGAGAACATGTTCAGTTGCTCACTTCACTGAACAACTCTTTTTGTTCACTCACTCATGAGCAACCCAACACTAGTCTCTATGATATAGTATTCCGATCTGGCTGAGTCCGAGATATACAACCTGTGCAACGTATACAAACCTGTAGCTTTTACGGTCTAGGAGCAGTTTGCGGTAATCCAGACAGCCGACAGATCGACGGACATGTCTATTTGATCTCGTCTCGGGATACTTATCAAGAATATATATTCTTTATACGATCGGAGAAGCTTTCTTCTATGCGTTGCACAGTTCAGACCAAAATTAATATACCCTTTTTCCAAGAATATAAAAATGTTTGGTGCATGTCCCACCAAGCCAGTTCATCAAAATTTGTACTGTGCAGGACAAATATCCAGCTTTTAAATAAATATTTGTCTATAAGTCATTGGTGATGGCGTATCCAAAAACTTTATATTTTACAATTTCATCTTTTTTTGGCCCGAAATGCAAGTCGTAAATTGCTGCTATATTCCGGGAAACAGTAGTTGATAGAAGCCGAGGCAGGCATTTGGATGATGTCCCATTCCACACGAGCTACTCAAGCAGAGGGTGCGAGAAACCAAATCCGATGCGGCTGTAATCAGCGAACCTTTTCGCAGGAAAACCTTACCCGACTGGACGTATAGCACGTCAAGCAAGGCCGCCATCTGGGCATGTGGAAACCCGCCCGCGCAGCTTTCTTGCCCAGCTAGCTGGCGAGCATTTCGTCAGGGCACTGGTAAATGGGATATGGCTGTACAGCTGCTACTTGCCGCCCAGTCTGTGCCTCACAGACTTTTGCAAGGCATTAGACGAACTGACGTCCGACGCAAGGACGCACAGACCCACCATAATCGCGGGAGATTTCAACGCTTGGGCACAGGAATGGGGAAGCTCCTCCACAAACGCCCGCGGCCGCGCTCTACTTGACGCTTTTCCTCTCTGGACGTCGAACTGATGAACCAAGGCGCCCAAAATACGTTCAATCGGGCTGGTAGGGGATCCGTGATAGATCTTACATACGTAAGCAGTTGTCTTGCAACGACATCAGCCTGGAAGCTGGATAATTGTTACACGGCGAGCGATCATGAGGCGATACGTGTCACAATAGGCCGTGCACCGGACAGACAGCAACACACAGCACAGCCCCTCCTTACTGACATGCCATTCCGAGAAGACTCGCTGGACCCACAGGCGTTCTCTGCAATGCTGTTCCGGCAAACTTTCACACCATCCACGGCGCAAGAAATGGCAAACGAAGCCTGCAGTATGATGGCAGCCGCCTGCACTGCAAGTATGGCCCAATCCAGGCCCTTTAGACGCCACCAGAAGCCGGTATTCTGGTGGAACGGTGAAAGTGGAGACCTGAGGAGATCCTGTATGGCCGCGCGACGCAAATACCAACGAGCAAGGAAGCGCATGGACTTGGACTGGACACTCTACCACGCTGATTACAGGTCGGCTAGAAGGTCCCTCAAGAAGGCTATTCTCTCCGCGAAAAGGGAAGTTTACCTGCAGCTGTGCGATTCAGCAGAGCATGATCCATGGGGCAAGGCATACAAGACAGTGGTTAAGCGGATACAAGCAAACCGTCATCCCACCCCGTCTGACGCTGAAGAAGTCGCTCTAATTGTCGACGGCCTCTTCCCAAACCGCCCCGTCCCCCCTTGCATAGCCCATCCCCCAGTCTCGGAATTCAATTCGATCGATGCGATCTCATCTGAAGAGGTCCTGATGGCGGCCAAGTCGCTCCAACTTGGCAAAGCACCCGGCCCGGATCGGATCCCAAACCGCGCCGTAAAACTGGCTCTGTTCCTAAGACCAGACGACTTCGCAGCCGTCAATCGCTGCCTCACGGAGGGAATTTTTCCCGAGCAATGGAAGACCCAGAAGTTGGCCCTTCTGCCAAAGCCGGGGAAGCTAGCAGATGTGTCGCCCTCGTACAGACCGATATGCCTGGTGGACTGTATAGGTAAGGTGTTTGAAGGCCTTATCGGATCGAGGTCGAACGCGTACGTCAGCGAGTGCGGCGGCCTCTCGGACAACCAATTTGGTTTCCGCAAGGCAAGATCCACCATCGACGCAGTCAGCAAGGTGGTCGGCCATGCCAGCAGCGCCATCGAGGGCACAAGATGGAAAGGAAGCACCAAGCAGTACTGCCTGGTCGTCACGCTTGACGTAAAGAACGCATTCAATACTGCGGATTGGAGCTGCATCCTGAGCGCCATCCACGATCTCGGCGACCCTCCGTACCTCCTTGCCATTGTTCGGAGCTTTTTCAGGCAGAGGACCCTGAGATACGACACCTCGGACGGCCCCAAAAGCCGGAATGTGTCTGTCGGATTGCCACAAGGCTCGGTCTTGGAACCGCTTCTCTGTACGACGGAGTGCTGCGTCTCTCACTCCCGCCAGGTTGTGAAGCCATTGGCTATGCATACGACGTGGCTATTATGGTTGTTGCCAAGGAGTTGGAAAAGGCAGAATCAGCGGTCTCGGTAGCTATAGCCCCTGTTACACGGTGGCTACATTCGGTTGGCCTAGCCCTGGCAGCCGAAAAAACGGAGGCGGTCCTAAAAAGTAGCAGAAAGACAGTTGAACATGCCTCAGTGTACGTAGATGGTTCCACCTCAAAGCGGGCCATCAGATATCTAGGTGTATGGCTAGACACTCGCCTATGTTTCAGAGAGCATCTGGAGAACGTTCAACGGAGAGCAGCGAGCACATGCCAGGCGTTATCAAGAATAATGCTGAACACGAGTGGCCCGAAACAGGAGCGAAGACTTTTGCTGATGAGCGTGATAAAATCAGTCATCCTGTATGCGGCACAAATCTGGGCCAGTGCCATACACATCACGGCGTACAGCAGGGGCATCACCGCTACCTACCGTCTCTGCGCGTTAAGGGTCTGCAGCGGTCTTAGGACGGTCTCGGAGGATGCTGTACTGGTCGTTGCAGGCATGATTCCCATCAATCTGCTTGCGGACGAGGCCAGGAACATCGCGGACGCGACAAAGCGAGGCGAACAAAAACGGTCGGCTAGTAGAGATGCAAGGTCGCAGAGCGTTGCTACTTGGCAAGAGCGGTGGGATTCGTCGAACAAGGGGAGATGGACCTACACCCTTATCCCCAGGATCAGGCCATGGATGGAAACGAAGCATGCACAAGTGTCTTTCCATTTGACCCAGTTCCTCACAGGACACGGCTGTTTCCGGTTCTACCTGCATAGATTCGGGCACGAGGCGGAGCCGTACTGCTCGACATGTGGCGTAGGATTGGTGGAGGATGCGGACGCGGCGGCATGGGAGGCAGTGAGCAGCTTCACAGGACTTGCGGCAATCAGCCTAAGAAAGGCAGAGCGTGAGCGAAATGGCCATAACTAATGGGTTCTAAGTTTCTGCGAAGCAATTCCCCATGGGACGTCCCGCAGAAATCTCTCTATTATCTATTTTTTCGTGCCTTCAGTTTTTGCATTGTATATATGTTATATTCCGCAATAAATGTAGTATATGAATTAAAAAAAAAAAAAAAAAAAACCCACACCTAATACATATACATTTTCGCCATTTAAATATAAAAATAATTTTGTCAACACCTCCCATATTTAAAAAAAACCCTTTATAAAGCACGGCTATGGTCACTCTGGGGGGAGTGACTTGATTTTGGGCATCGCCATATTATTAATTAATTAATGCATCCGAAAACCCGTTCTCTTTCCTTATTCTTTCTACATTTTTTGGGATTGTCACTTTTTTCAAACCGAACCATTTCGTGTGTGTCGGGAATTCAATAAACCTTATGAATTAAATAAACCATCATTAATTGAAACGAAGTTCTCGCGCGTTTTTAATTTCACCCCAAACTCACCAGACACAGAAGAAATTGGCACCCGCCAACGTTGTACCGCAGCAAATCCTTCTGCCCCTCCACGAACATTAGTCCTTCGAGCCGGATATCCTTCCGCTCCTCCAGCTTGCATCGGCGGAATTCCTGCTAAGTACAAAATTTCTTTATTCACACTTCATTTGCCCCTACATACTAATACAAGTGTGAGGTTTCCCGCTCTTTCATAGCGACCTCCACACTTTTATATACTTGTATGTACATACCTGACCTGTCCCAAGGTTACATGGTGGTTCTCAATCCTTAGTGTGTTTGTCCAACGTTTTTTTTTCCTTTCCACGACCACGCATTTTTTTCCGATTGTCCAATTCCACTTTTATTTACTCCATCTACCATACAAACATTATAAAACTCGTTTACACCCACACGTACATGTATTTCCCACAGCTGTTTGCCAAGTCCGCGTAAAAGTGTAAAAGACAAAAAAAAATTATTAAAGTGTTATAAAAAAAAAAAAAAAAAAAAATTTAATTAAAGTGTACACCGCGATTTTTTATGTGTTCGAATTATTTCCATTGCCCAATTAATTTCCTCACGCTCGTATTCGCATATGTACAATGTACATTGTACATACATACTTACATATGTACATACATCGTCATATGTTGATGTACGCGTATATGTACATATCCACATACACATAATCTATTTCGGTGTCGCACATTTATTTAACAAAAAAAAAAAGGAGAGGAAAGGAACCCAACAAGGGCATTAAATTTCCTATCATCCGATCGAGTTAGCTAAATAACAAATTACTTACGTTTTTGTGAACAACGCGCGTGCACACATACATACATATACTTACCTGTGTACTTAAGCCTGTACTGATCGTTTGTTTTCTTCCTTTCGCGCACAACACTCGCGGTGTGTAAAAGCGTTCGTTGTGTTTTTTTTTTCTCTCCGCACAAACACAAAAAATTATTATAACACAATTAATCACCAAAAAAAAAAAAAAAAAAAAATATCAAAGAAGCTAACTTCGGCTATGCCAAAGTTTTTATACCCTTGCAGTCCTTGGCAATAATATTTTTACATTTTAAAAATTTGTTTCCCTCAATTCATCAATACACAAACAAAACATTCAAATTATTACTCTTTTTACTACAATTGTTTCTTCTTCTTGCATCATTCCCTAAGCAAAGCACGGCACGCATACACATACAGTTTGTGTAGCGCTGCGTCTGTTGTGTGTATGCATGTGCCCTGTTGATTTGATGATGACGTAGTAGGCAGTAGGCACATTTGAGCCGATTTATATTGACTGTAACTTGTGTTCTATTTATCCGATCAGATTCAAATTTGGGGATCTGAGATTTTATATCCAATACTATTTGGTAAATTTCATGGGGATCCTCCAATTTTTGCAAAAATGTTTGTTCTAGAGCTATATGATATAGTGGCCCGATCCTGACAATTTTCATACTTTATCATCTCCGGGCTAAAAGTAGGTCAAATATTAAATTTCATTCCGATAGCTCTTAAGATGCCGGCGTGAAGTTGATTTGCACAGACGGACGGACGGACGGACGGACAGACGGACATGGCTATTTTGACTCAACTTCTCATGCTGATCAAGAATATATATACTTTATGGGGTCGGAAACGTCCCCTTCTGTGCGTTACAAACATCTGACCAATTTTATAATACCCTCTGCAAGGGTATAAAAAATAATTATAAACAGTGGCCGGCATCTTTTTTCGGAGTATTGGTGACACGTGAGTCGAGTCGTGATGTCGATAGGCGGCTCGAGTGCACCAAATTCAAATTACATTATTTCCTATTCTCTTATTTCGCCTAATTATATACCCGTCCATATTTATAAATAAATATACAGTGGCCGTCAAAAGTGATTCAATGTTTGCAATTTTACGTTTGAGCGTTCACAGAATAAACAAAAACAACCCAAAGTCAACCAATTTTTTTTTATTTTATTTCTAATAAAGTTCTTAACAAATCCATATAAAAAAATAATTCGATATTGTTCAAGCTTCTCAGCAAAAATTAATAAACAAAAATAATAACCATTGACTCAGTTTTGACTTTTTTCAAACATTTTTTAAACTTCTTTTTTTTTTTTCTAATTTTCAATATTTTGTCCAAAGTCCCTTATGTTTTATTACTGCAGAGATTCGAGAGGGCATACTTTCCACAAGATTGTGAAAAATTTCCTGAGGAATCTTTGCCCACTCTTCCTCCACGCGTTGCCATAAACTCTCCAGGTTTGTTGGCGGTGTTTTATATTGTCCCAACCGTCTTTTCACAATTGACCATAAATTCTCAATTGGATTGAGGTCAGGACTTTGTGCTGGCCACTTCATCAGCTTGAATTCTTGGTTAGATAACCAATCTTGGACAATTCTAGCTGTATGCTTAGGGTCATTATCTTGCTGAAAAGTAAGATCTGTTGTACCATAAGCGCATCTGTCAATAAAATTGCCAAGATTGGTCTGCAGAATGTTTAAGTAATCTTCCTTTCGCATTATTCCATTAATTTTGACTAATTTTGCAGAACTCCACCAAGTAAAACATCCCCATGCCATAACGTGCCCGCCTCCGTGTTTCACAGTTTCTCTGACATGTCGCCTTTGAATGGTTTCTCCGGGCCTTATCCAGCAGTATTCCTTTCCATCGGACTGATATCGGTTAAATTTGGACTCGTCTGACCAAATAACCTTCTTCCAGTCCTCAATGGTCCAATTCCGATGCATTTTGGCAAATTGCAGACGTGCCTTAACGTTTTTCTCGGACAGTGCTGGCTTTTTTTTCTTTACAATCGCAGTGTAGCCGATATTTCGAAGTGCCCTTCTTGCAGTAGATTCACTAACCGGCTTACCAATTGCTTTGGCAGCATGGGCGTCATATGACCATCTTTTTTAATTTGGCTGATCATTAGGCGTGCATCACCATCAGTAATCAGTCGTGGGCGTCCGTTGGATGTATTTTGGTTGTTGATTTCACGCCGTTTTAATACTCTAATGACTGTCGCTTGACTTATAGAGAGGGATTTGGCTATTTCTCGCGACGAGGATCCTCTTTCTGAAAGGCACACTATACTGTCCTCAACGGGTTTAGAAATTTTTTTCATTCTCGAGTTTTCAATCAATTTTGCAACTATTAGGTACCCGGTGCAAATTACAAATGACTTTACTTCTTCAAAATTGACTACAAATATGAATAAATCAAAAGCAAAAAACAATTTCCCAAAATAACTGTAAATTAAGATGCAGTTATTGATAAAGAACCTAAAAATAGAGTGTTCCAAATTCAAATTACATTATTTCCGATTCCATATTTATAAATTATATATATAATTTTTCCGGCCAATATTTTGCGCCCATATATATGTCCGCCCATATTTATAAATAAATACATATATATTTTTTCCAGCACTATCGGGCCCATATTTATATATCCGCATGTATTTATAAATTATATATATAATTTTTCCGGCCAGTATTTTGAGCACATATATATATCCGCCGGTATTTCTAAATAAATATATATATATATTTTCTTCCAGCACTATCGGGCCCATATTTATATATCCGTCCATATTTGTAAATCATATATAATTTTTTCCGGCCAATATTTTGCGCCCATATATATATCCGCCCATATTTATAAATAAATACATATATATGTGGGATGTGCATTTGCGAAGTGTATCAATCCCACTGTACACGAGAGACGAGACGTCGATCAAGAGAGAGCGTGAGCGTGTAAGAAAAGACGATCAAGAGGGATGACAAACGAATGAGAGATGACGACGAGAGAGATGATTTTTGCGCGTCAAACAAGACGGACGTGTTTTGAGGTCTTGCGTCATAGTCGGATGCAAGGTCAAGTCGAGTACCAGAAACGGGTGCTATAAGTCGTGTGTCAAAGTCGGACACTTAAAGTCGAGCGCCAAAGTCGGGCGCGAAAAGTCGAAGCGTCATAGACGGACGCCAAAGTCGAGCCGAGCCAAACGTCGATTGTCATTTCACATAGTGTAATCTCTATAAAGTCGTATTTTCACGTAAACCCCCTAGACTATAATTATATCGTTAAATAAAATCCCACATATATTTTTTCCAGCACTATCGGGCCCATATTTATATATCCGTCCAAATTTATAAGTTATATATAATTTTTCCGGCCATTATTTTGCGCATATATACATATATCTATCCGCCTATATTTATAAATACATACATATATATATTTTTTTTTCCAACCTTCATTGTGCTCATCTATATATATATCCATTTCCATCTAGATTTAAATAAAAATTTATATTCTTTGCCCTATATATCTTTATTTACCGCTTTATCCGCTTTATCTACGATCCGCATTCGTGCATTCGTATGTATATTGTTCCGCATATATCTCCATTAAAAGGCTCCTTTTCCGAGCCACACGCGAGAGAATTCTCCCGCTATCCTGCAGTGCACAGTGAGAAAAATTTTCCAGTCCTCATACAGTCCGCTTCTCTTTTTTTCTGTTGTTTTTTCCAAAACCGAAGAACGCGAAAAGTCGGGCTTCGTCGGTAAGGTCGTCCCCTGAGAATGTCCACGGAGCCGTCCAATACTGCGCCGAAGTCTTACAGTCTCTCGTCTCCGTCTGTAACTCCGGAGAAGGTTCGGCCTCCGAAGACTCCGGTGACCGCGAAGCGTACGGACATTCCGTGCAAGTCCCC
Source organism: Drosophila equinoxialis (assembly GCA_018150345.1). Classification (NCBI taxonomy): domain Eukaryota; kingdom Metazoa; phylum Arthropoda; class Insecta; order Diptera; family Drosophilidae; genus Drosophila; species Drosophila equinoxialis. The sequence continues at coordinate 421,238 of JAECWI010000853.1, read as the reverse complement.
GTCTGCTCGCAGCCTCAGCGAATCCCCAAAGTCCCGTCCGTCCTCGTCCAGCCTACCTTATTGTGACGCACTGTTCTGACATTTCCGTCACCCGATCCGTATCCCAACAGCGTAGAGAACAATCCAGAATGTCCCTCTCCGATTTCGTTCTGGCGTGCGACGCATTGACTCTGTTCGAAGCTCGTGAGAGTGAAGCTCTAATTTCTGATGTGGCCTTATTTTCCATTAAAATGCACTTAGAGCAGCTGAAATCCCTTTGGTCAACTGTCGAGATGGAATACTCCCGGTGTCACAAGGCCTTGACGGCCCAAACAGACGAGGACAGCCTAGCAAACATAAGCCACATCAAGGCGAAGCACGAATCCGCTTACGCGGCGTATGTGCGATGCGGGACGTTGTTCGGAGAACGCATCGAACAGCTCTCGGCACAGACGGCGAGTCTTAGGCGTCAGCCAACCGCTCCGTCGGGGCCTCCGGGGCATAGAGTTCCTCCGTGTGAGGTGGAGACATTTGATGGCGACAGCCTAGCATGGCCCACATTCCGCGATTTGTTCGCTGCCATTTATATCGCCAATCCGTATTTGTCACAAGTGGAGAAGCTCTATCACTTGAACGCCAAGACGCGAGGGGAAGCGAGAACCATCGTGGCGAAGTCCCCCTGACGAATGAGGGTTTTCAGGCCGCGTGGGAGAACCTCACCGCACGGTACGAAAATAGCCGTCTGCTTGTCATGACTCAAGCCAGACAACTCCTTCAGATTCCCGCGGTGGCACAAGAGTCGGGCAAAGCCTTGAGAGAGCTGCAGACTGCGTTTCAAGGGTGTCTAACCGCTCTTGAGTCGGGTGTTAGTACTGAGAATTGGGATGTCTTACTCATTGCCATATGCATTAGCAAATTGCGAAGGCCACCATCCTCCTGTGGGAACAATCAGTGCCAAATAAGACTGTCGTCTCCACTTGGTACGATTTGAACCAATTTCTCACCGATCGGTATCGTGTACTGGATGCCACCGAAGAACATAAGTCGGCCCCAAGTGTCCAAGCCATGCCCCATTGGCCCCCGCAAATCCTCTGCGACGATGAAGGTCCAAGCGTTTCCCGCGAAAGCTCAGCTCAAACCGGCGTCTTGCAAGCTTTGCCATCGGGAGAATCACCCAATACGGCTTTGCCCTAGTTTCCTTGACATGCCTGTTCAGAGGCGTTTGGAAACCATTAGACAGCAGGGACTCTGTTTGAACTGTTTTGCCCGCGGTCATCAAGTGAAGGGCTGCTCCAGTGCGCATAATTGCCATACCTGCAAGGAACGTCATCACACCTTGTTGCATCCTAGTGATGTGTCCGTGTCCTCATCGTCCGCTGCGCAAGTCCCACCATTCAGCGCCACAGAGCGTCCGTCCACGAGCAACCAGCTCACAAATGCTCAAAGTTATTTTGCATCCACCCCAGGCAGAGGGCTCTTAGGCACTGCGATTGTCACTCTGCACCATCGCGGTGTGGAGCACCATATTCGTGCGTTGATCGACTCGGGGGCCGATTCAACCTTTCTATCCGAACGTGTCTTCAACATGGTCCAGCCCCCCTTTTATCCAGTAGACGCCGCAGTTACTGGCATGGGCCAGAGTGATGGAGGATGCGCCGACAAAGTGTGTCTGCTGATGCTGTCTCCTCCGTGTGACAGGCTGAACAAGATTGAGGTCTCAGCCCTGGTCGTATCCAAATTGTCGGGGGCCATTCCAACGGCTCCATTCCTTAACACGGTTCCGACGCAGTGCCTCGATCGCCCCCTGGCTGACCCGTACTACAACAAGCCCGCGCCTATTGATATGATTATCGGTGTAGACCTGTTTCCCCACATCCTCGGAGAGCGGATCAAAAAGGATATTGGTGATTTCGTCGGGCTAGAAACCATCTTTGGATGGGTTCTGTGTGGAGCGATTATGCCTGACCCTCCGGTGTCTCGATTAGGTTTCGCTGCACAGACGCGAGTCAGTCCGGAAGCAAAACTTGATGTACTCCTCACCAAGTTTTGGGAGGTGGAAGACCTTCCCGCAAAGCCGGAAAAGGAGGATGACGTATTCTGCGAGCGGAATTTCCAGGAGACCACCCGAAGAGGGAAGGACGGCCGATATATTGTGTCCCTACCGTTAAAAGGTCCGAATAGCGTCGACTTGGGTCAATAAAGACCGATCGCGCTGGCTCAATTCCTGCGGAATGAAGCACGCCTTCTCAAAGATCCCGTCCTAAAAACGCAGTACGATGCCATAATTCAAGAATACGAGGAATTGGGCCATATGATTCGGGTGACGCCGCCTCAGGATGGAAAAAGACTTCTATCTCCCCCATCACGCGGTGTTTAAGCCCGAAGCACCACCACCAAGGTACGCGTGGTATTTAACGCGTCGAGTCCCTCCACCCGAGGCGTCAGCCTTAACGATGTCTTGCACACCGGGCCTACTCTTCAGGCCGATCTCACGCTTCAGGTACTAAAATGGCGGTTCTTTCAGTTCGTTTTCAACGCTGACATAACGCAGATGTATCGACAAATCCGAGTCGACCCCAGGCATACCCCTTTTCAGCGGACCCTCTACCGAGATCGTTGCGGCAGTATTCAGGATTATGAGCTACAAACTGTCACGTTTGGGGTTAACTGCGCGCCATTCTTGGCGATCCGAGTCCTTTTACAATTGGCACAAGATGTGCAAGCGATGTACCCTCAGACGAGCGAAGTCCTTCGGAACTACATGTATGTTGATGATGTCCTTGCCGGCGCTCATACTGAAGACGATGCCCGTCTCGGCATATGAGAGACTTCAAGCTGCCCTTCAATCTGCGGGCCTCCCGCTTCGGAAGTGGACTTCCAATAAGAAGGAAGTATTTCAAGCTATCCCGAGAGTGCACCTGCTGCGAGAGGACTTTCTCGAGCTGGAAGACGCGAGCACTGCGAAAACTTTGGGAATCCGTTGGCAAGCCGCCGAGGACATCTTCTTCTTCCCCGTAGCGGACCCACCAGTGAAGGAGTCGATCTCCAAGAGGCAGGTTCTGTCCCATATCGCTAAACTCTTCGACCCCGCTGGCTGGCTAGCCCCATTTGTTATCCGAGCGAAGATATTCATGCAGCAAATCTGGTTAACCGAACTAGGCTGGGGTGACGCTCTGCCGCCTCTCCTGCTGCAGCAATGGCACGAATTCCTGCAGGATTACCCATGCGTCAGTCCACTCCGCATCCGTTGGCTAAACACCAGCGATACGCTCTCGTGGGAGCTTCATGGCTTTTGTGACGCATCCCAGAAAGCGTATGGAGCAGCCCTATATGTGCGGGTTCGGTATCGCTATCAAGTAAGCGTCCATTTATTAACGGCTAAGACCCGCGTGGCTCCAGTCAAAACAGTCTCGCTGCCTCGGCTGGAGTTGTGCGGAGCGGTTTTGCTAGCCGATCTCTGGGCGTCGATCGTTCCTGAACTCCCGATCCCACCTGCTACTTCCCAGTTTTGGACCGACTCCACCATTGTGTTGGCCTGGCTCAACAAACCCCCATGTAGTTGGTCCACTTTCGTGGCCAATCGGGTATCCAGCATCTCCAAAAGCACCAGTGGCCAAAGCTGGTCACATGTACGTTCCGAGGACAACCCTGCTGATCTGGCAAGCCGTGCGACCTCCGCGGCCGAGTTATCGGCCCGTAGCCTTTGGTGGCATGGGCCGGACTGGGAGCCCGAGTACTGGCCAACTCTCAATAGTGAACTTCCAGACATCCAGCTGGAGCAACAAGTCCAGTGCCACACCACAGCGACCACTCTGCTCGACGACGTTAGCGAACGGTTCTCGGACTATGGTAAGGCATTACGAGTCACCGCATACATCCTACGCTTCGCCGCCAAAAAGGATTTCGACGCCTTCCACGGTCCACCTCACCAATGACGAATTGCTCTCCGCTGAGCGCGCCTTGATTCGGGCGACCCCTTCCATCAACCAGCACGCTACTCAATTTGAACCCATTTCTCGACCAACATGGGATACTCCGTTCCTGCGGACGACTCCGGTATATATAGAACCAATTTTACGCGCCTGCTCGTCGAATTCGCCCACCTCATCACGTTGCATGGCGGCAATCAACTAAAGGTGCGGTGTCTGCTAACCAAATTCTGGATTCCCCGGATTAAGAATCTGGTGAAGTCCCACATCAAAGGGTGTAAAGTCTGCATTGTTCATCGGCGAAGGCTACAGACGCAAATGATGGGCGATCTCCCGCGAGAGCGCATCACGTACTCCAGGCCTTTCACCCACACGGGCATTGACTTCGCAGGGCCGTTTGAGATCAAGAATTACACCGGGCGTGCATGTCTTATTACGAAGGGTTATGTCTGCGTCTTTGTGTGTTTCAGCACGAAGGCAATCCATCTCGAGGCTACCTCCGACCTCACCACGGAACGATTTCTCGCAGCGTTCTCTCGGTTTCTCGGACGGAGAGAATGCCCACAGCGCATTTACTCCGACAATGGCAACACCTTCGTAGGGGTCTCGAAGGCGCTCGAAAAAGACTTCCTGAACGCCACCAAGCTTAACATAATGAAGGCATTTCCCCAGCACATTTTATCCTGGCATTTCATTTCGCCGAGCGCCCCCATATGGGAGGACTGTGGGAAGCCGGGGTCAAAAGTTTTAAGACCCTATTTTACAAGTCCTCGTCTAATTTTAAGTACACGTTCGAAGAACTTTCCACTCTTCTGTGCCGAATCGAGGCGTGCCTAAACTCCAGGCCAATTTCTCCCATGAGCGAGGACCCAGAGGATCTGCTGGCATTGAGCCCTGGACACTTTCTTATTGGAGGACCGCTTTCATTGCGAAACCGGAGATCTTAGTCGAGCCTATATCGCTAATCAACCGATGGCAGCGACTGAAGGCAATCCAGCAGGCTTTCTGCCGTCGGTGGAAGAGCGAATACCTTAAGGAACTCCACAAACGGAATAAGTGGAAATCACCGGCTCGCAGTCTCCAGGCAGGCCACCTCGTGATCGTGTCCGAAGATAACCTACCCTCCACGGCTCCGGGCGTGGCTCATAAACAAGTACTGCCCCAATTGCTTGGCACACGAGCACTCATCCGTCGCGTGCCGGAGTCGCCATGGTTGCCGACGATGCGGGCAAAATCACCACACCCTGCTCCATATGGCCGACCAACCGCCGAGACGACGCTCCCTAGCCCGGCGTCGCATCCAGTCACCCTACCCAGGACGTGATGCACCACCGCACCACCACCGCCACAACCTCGTTCCAGATTATCGTCCGACCGCTCTGCTTCTCCAGAAGGCGCCCCCGAAATCTCCTTATCCTCTCTGCTCAAGGCCGGGACGACGACTCTCATGCCAACAGCAGTCATCCGGTTGGGGAACGGCTCGAAAGTATTTCGAGGCCCGCGTCCTTCTCAATGCGTGTGCGGCTGACAGCCCCATCAATTTCTCATTTGTCCGGTCCCTAGGGCTGGCTGTGACCAAGGTCGGGGTCGACCAAGCATGCACGGCTATCATCGAATCGAGGTCCGACCGTACGTTCCGGCGGAACGTTATATTCCGGGTCGAAGAGGACCTGCTCATCCGCACTCCAATCCGAGAAATGTCGGCGCCGGTCCATGAGAAATTCGCCGAAATTCGGCCGGCGTCGGTGTCCGTGGTGCTCGGGGCAGACCTCTATCCTGAGGTCATCCAACCAGGCTGTGTGCTCGGTCATAGCGGTACTCCCGCAGCCCAGAGCACAGTGTTCGGATGGGTCGTCTCCGGCTCCTGTGGGATCTAGGCGCTCTGGGACGCTGCCGTCCCCCCATCCTACATATGTCCAGTGTGACAATTGCACCATGTTGCAAGGGGGGTGCTATGTTCGCGCCACCGGGTGACCAGCAGTGAGCGGCGAAGAACAGTGAGGAGGGTTTTTTGAACCTCGGCGGCTACGGTCACTTTGGGGGAAGTGACTTGATTTCCTGATGGGCATCCCCATATTATTAACGTACGAGCCTTTCATCCGAACACCCGTTCTTTTTCCTTATTCTTTCTACATTTTTGCGATTGTCACTTTTTTTCAAACCGAACCGATATTGATGCGATTTGATTGACCCGAATTTTAATGCTGAATTAGCGTTCTCCCGCTTTTGATTTTAAGGGGGACAATTGTTATTGCAAGTGTCCAGAAAACGGATGTTTACTTTAAAAAGTTATAAATTTTAGGGGCCAAAAATTTATAAGTTATTGGGTATTGATGTTGGATATATGACTCCCCCATCCTAAAAAAAAAAAAGCCTGTTCTTAAGCAGATACATTGGGGTATAGCGAGAGGTTTTTCTCAGCTGTAAAGATTGGAGTATCAATTTTGTTTATACTTTGGGATTCAATTTGTTCAACAATTGGGGTTTCGATTTTTTCTGTGGGAGCACGATTATTATTTGATCGAAAATGCTTAATTATTAATTTTTGTGGCATTGCCTTAAACTTATAGAAAGTATGTAATCAAACTTATTATAGTAAGTACAAAAGTGGTTAATGTAATAGTTTGGAAAACAGTATAATATTTTGTGTGTTCGTTATTTATTTATTTTTCTTTTTTTTTTTTTTTTTTTTTTTTTTTTAATAGACGTAGTCGTACAACGCTCAGTACGAACAAGTGGCCCATATGACACCAGGCCCAGGCCTGTTACGAATGACCCTAAGTAAAGTTAATGTTACAACCTCTACCCACTCCGACCTAAGGTCATAGGCGTATTACATATATAAACATAAAATTAAACTAAAGAACATTGTTGTTGGTGTTTAGATTATATAAAATAAGATAACATTAAGACAATTATAATATAGAACAAATGGAAATGTATGCCAATATAAGTATGTAACCCATTATAGATATCGATGGCTCATCAGTCATAAGTAGATCTGATATGGTCAGCAGTTAACAATAAAGACCTAGTTCATCAAGTTGCTATAGTTAGCTATTATCAATAAAGACGTATTTTGCTGACCTAACACTATGTCGAACTATGCACTGGTGAGCTCTCTAGTTTTACTATAAAAGAAATGCATCATTCTTTGTAAGATCAGATACCAATTGTAGCTACATCGGGTGTGCATCGCTGTGTCTTTGGCCCCCATCTCTACCTTTGTAATCTCGCTCCGAAGTCCACCCAATTTATGTGTTGGTTGCGACGACTATTAGTCACTGGTTTATGTGCTAGTGCCTATTTGATTATAAATAAATAAACAATAATAAATTCAAGAAATACTAACGTCTTTCATTGAACATTTTGGTGACCCCGACATTGGCGGCTCCAAGTTGAAAGAGTTACAGACTTGGTGGAACCGTCATCAAGTGAGAATTGGTTTGGTTAACTCAGGCGACCAATCTCTCAACAACAAGGAAACTGGTCAACTAGGCGACTACTTTCTTTGCACGCTTTGGACACAGAACAATCCTAAGCGAGGGCACAAATTGATGAACATTTCACATCAATCTGGGGTCCCGACTAAAAACATCGCAATTGATTAACTTGGCAATCGTTGCGTAGCCACTTTGGCGACTAAAACAATTTATTGGAAAACTAGGAGTTAGTTTTCCGCAACGGGGTAGCAATTCATACCCATTGAATAAAAGTTGATCAACTAGGCGATCACTTTGGTAAATACAATTAACACGATTTGTGTCAACGAGGCGACCAAATCATAAAAAAGTTATTTAAAATAAAAAGTTTGATCAACTTATAAACTATATTGCATTCCCTGGCGTCAGCAATCTCTGACCTAGTTAACTCGGTCAGTAACCCAGGTAGTACGCACGAGTATATAGTTTGGCATTGGTCAGCAATTTTTAAAAATATATAATAAAGAAAAGAAACTCAAAAAAAAAACTGGTTTCACTGTCGTGGCGTTTATCAGTGTAAAAGAATAGGTATATTGGAAATAAAAATTAACTATTGGTAACGCAAAAATCAAAAGACGACTTCGATTTATTTCTTATTCTTATTTGTGCTACACTTGACCAATTTTAGGAACGAGTCGGAGCGTTCCCTGTCTTTGACAAAATAAATAAACTCCCATCGGGTCAAGTACTAGTACAAATAAGCAAATACATAAGAATATAAAAACATGGAGGAGTTTTATAAGCAGCAGACAGAACGAGGAGAAGCAATTCAGGCTTTCATCCGGAATACCAAAAAGGATTCGTTCGCCAGGAAAATGAAGCCCTCTTATTTCGAGGAGAAACTTGAGCTCCTGGAATACATGTGGGAGAACTTCGAGAAAAGTCATAAGGAGTTATTGGACAAATTAAACAACGTGCCAACAGAAGATGACTACTTTGTAACGGACTATTTCAGCAAAATGAAGGCGGTTGTAACTAACATAGTGGAAGATTGGAAGGACCATTTGGCAAAGATAAAAATAGAGAGACAAGCTCGCCAACGAGAAGAAGAGCGAGCCGGGATCAAACCACTGGTTCGCAAACAAAGTGCGCTGCTGGATTCATTGTCCAGGACATTAAGTCAAATTGTGCCTGAAGAAAAAATGAACTACAAATCAGTAGTCGACAAATTATGGAGGCAAATAGAAGAAATCCATTATGAGATTCATCGGCTAGCGGAAAATCCAGCCGAAGCAGGATATAATATATCTACGTTTGTAGCCGCAGAAAATACAATGCTAAAATTCTGTGTGGCACCAGTAGAAAATGTATTAATACAATCACCGCCTGTATTGCAATCATTGCAATTACCCAAAATTCCCATTCCAAAATTTGATGGGGATTACCTAAAATGGCAACAATTTCATGACATCTATAAAAAGGTGGTTCATGAGTCAAATGTATCCACAATAGAGAAAATGTGGTACTTAAAATCAAACCTTTCTGGAGAAGCAGAGAGATTGATACGGCACCTGGAATTAACAGAAGCCAATTACAACACTGCTTGGTCAGTGTTGCAGGAACGATTTAATAATAAAAGAGTTCTAGTAACAGCCATACTGGCAAAGCTGTTTGATCACCCAAATGTGGGAAATGACGCAGCTTCTATAAAGAATTTGCATGATAATATTTTTGAATCATTGCAAGCTTTAAAAAATGTAGGCGTTAATATGGAATCGTCAGATGCTGTCATAATGTTTCATATGACAAGGAAATTGGATAGATTCAACCACGCACTATATGAGCAATCTCTGTCCAACACCAGGGAGCTACAGGAAGTAAAGGATTTCCTATCATTCTTGGAACAGCGCTTCCTAACATTAGAGGCGATTGGGAAACCAAGAATTGACAATCGCAGCATTGAAAAACTAAACCCAAGGAAGACATGCGCGGCAGCATTTGGGACAAACAGTTCCTTGTGTGCTTTCTGCGAGAAGGCAAAGCACAAACTCTTCCAATGTGAAAAGTTTAAAATGAAATCCGCAGCAGAGCGGCTTAATTGGGTACAGAGACACAAATTGTGTGTCAATTGCTTCAAGCCGGACCATATGGCTAAAAATTGCTCTTGGAGGGGATGCTTCAAATGCGATAAAAAACATAACACAATGTTGCATTTAGAAACAGGCAACCAAGTTGCTACATCTGCGTCTGCAGTTTCTGCTTATGGAATTAGCAGAAAATACACTCTATTGGCAACGGCCAAGGTAGTGGTGAAAGGGATCAATGAAAGGAAAGGAGAGTTTCGAGCACTCCTAGATAGCGGCTCACAAGTAAACCTCGTCTCAGAGAGGCTAGTAAAGAAGTTATCGTTAAAAATTAACGAGACTCATGTGCACATAAATGGAGTGGGTGGTCAACCACAGATAAGCAAGGCGCGAGTAAGCTTGGTTGTACGGTCAAGATACAACAAGTTCGCAATGCTAGTTGAGGCATTTGTATTGCCACACATAATAGGTGACCAACCTACAGAACAAATAACGCAGAAAGTGAAATTGCCAGACAACATTCAATTAGCTGACCCAACATTTGATAAACCAGGAAAAATTGATATGCTGTTGGGAGCTGATAATCACTATGCTATACTGCTACCAGAAAGAAGACGGGGCAATCGAAACCGTCCAACATTACAAAATTCAGAGTTTGGATGGATTATTGCTGGCAGAATTAATATGTCAACGTCAGCTTCAATCACATGTATGGTAGGCATGACGAATCCAGAGGAATCTCTAGAAAGATTCTGGCAGCTAGACACACTAGAGCCAATGAAACGGTACAAGAGTCCGGAGGAAGAGTATTGTGAAAAATTCTTCCTCGATAACCTACACACGGCGGCGGACAATCGACTAATTGTAAAGCTTCCATTTGCTGAAGAGGCTTCATCTCTTGGAGAATCTCGGGAAGTAGCCATAAGAAGATTCATGTCGTTAGAGAGGCGAATGAGCCCTGACATAAAAAAGGAGTATGTAAAATTTATGTCAGAATATGAACAGCTCGGACATATGAAGCAGGTAATGGTGGAACAAATTCCCAAAAACCATTACTTTATACCGCATCACTGTGTACTAAAGCCAGAAAGTACCACCACCAAGTTAAGAGTGGTATTTGATGCGTCCTGCAAAACGTCGTCAGGAAAATCACTAAACGACATTTTATATCCTGGACCAGTTGTACAGAGTCAACTCTTCTCAATTCTTCTGCGGTTCAGGACACACAAATATGTGTTCACTGCCGACATTGAAAAAATGTATCGTCAAGTTTGGATAAACCCTGCCGATCAATTCAATCAGATGATTGTGTGGAGAGAGGATCCAAGTCAAGAACTAAAGTTTTATCGTTTAAAAACGGTAACTTATGGAACCACATCAGCCCCATATCTAGCGACGAAGTGTCTGGAATATTTGGCACTGAAAAACATGGAAAAATTGTCGTCTGGAGCATTAGCATTAAAAAATGACTTTTATGTCATGTCATTGACTGTCTCACAGGAGCAGACAGTTTACTAGAAGCCCTGCAAATAAGACAAGAGCTGCTAGAAATCTTGAGACCTAAGGGTTTCAATCTACGAAAATGGTGTTCAAATAGCAGTCAGCTTCTAAAGGAAATTCCAAAGGAAGATACCATTGCTGACATCAATCTCGGTGACACACTGGAACAAACAAGTGTCAAAACATTGGGAATCATATGGGCACCCAAAGAAGATCTATTATGTGGAAAGGCTCAAAAACATACAAAAGGAATAACCAGAAGAGTGGTACTATCTGAAGTCGGTCAAATCTTCGATCCTCTAGGACTGTTCGCACCGGTAGTGGTAAGAGCGAAAATATTTCTTCAACATGTTGCTACCGAACGAATTGAGATGGATGGTGATCTGCCGCCGTATTTGGAGAAGCAATGGGAAGCCTACCGAGAGGATATACAGGCACTGAACCACATGAAAATTCCAAGGCATATTTTTGATGGCAAGGTCCCCACTTCAAAGGAACTGCATACATTTGTTGATGCATCAGAAAAGGCTTATGGAGCGGCAGTTTATGTCCGATCAACCTTTAAAAATGGCCAAGTTTCGGTCAGATTGTTGTGCGCCAAGTCAAGAGTGGCTCCCCTTGAAAAGCAGACACTGCCCCGGCTGGAACTATGTGCAGCTGTACTTGGAGCTGAACTTACGGATAGAGTACGACAGGATCTTCAATTAGGATCGGAAAGTGTTGAAACATTTCTCTGGTCAGACTCAACAGTAGTACTCTCTTGGATTAATTCACGGGCATCACATTTCCACACTTTTGTGGCTAATCGGTTGACCAAAATACATGCAGTTATCACATCCAAGGCAATGGCGTCATGTGTCATCAGCGCTCAACGCAGCAGATGTTCTGTCTCGAGGCATATCAGCAGCCCAGCTTAGCACACATACATTATGGTTATATGGACCACTATTTTTGCATGGACCACAACGTGGCTGGCCAGCACCATTTAAGCCTACAGAGCACACAATGGATACCGCTGAAAAAAAAACCAAGGTATTCAGCATGGTGACTGCCACTGCCAACAACACGAGTGAATGGATATATACGGTAAATCACAGAAATTCATTTTACCGGCTACAGCGAATAGTGGCGTATGTGCTACGGTTTTGTTACAAGCAGAACAAGAGACCAACGGCTCATTTAGAGTTGGAAGAGTTAGACCAAGCACGTAGAGTAATTATTAAGCAAATTCAAGAAACAGGATTTGCATATGAATTACGACACTTAAAGAAACGACCTGATCAACCGCTAGATCGCAAAAGCACGGTGGCAACATTGCCACTAATACTGGATGAACATTCAATCATACGAGTAGCAACTCGGCTGCAACAAGCACCAGTATCAATGGAAACAAGGAATCCATATCTCTTGCCGTATAATGATCCAGTGGTAAAAATGATACTACGGAAACTTCATGAAGAGAATCTTCATTGTGGACATGAGGCATTGCGCGGAATAGCTCGGCAACAGTACCACATCATCAAGGTGAAACCAATGGTCCGGAATGTGATCCAGGGCTGCGTAGTATGCACCAAGCACCGGCCTCAGTTCTTCAAACAAGTCATGGGCGACTTACCTGAGCATCGGGTATCTCAGACTAGACCCTTTCTCAACGCCGGAGTAGACTATTGTGGACCATTCTGGATCCACCATAAGGTTCGGGGAAAACGTCCCGACAAAGCTTACATTGCAGTATTTGTATGCTTTGCAACCAAGGCAGTACACTTGGAGTTGGTTGGAGACCTGTCCACCTCCTCATTTGTGGGCGCCCTTCAGCGCTTTATTGGGCGCAGAGGAAGATGCCAGACATTATATGCGATAATGCAACAAACTTTGTTGGAGCCAAACAACCAACTTAAGGAGCTGACCGATACAATACACTCAGAAACGGCATCAGGTAGTATTAAGGAATTTTGCAATCAAAAAGGAGTGCAATTTAAGTTCATACCACCACGGTCTCCACATTTCGGAGGATTATGGGAAGCTGCGGTAAAATCCGCTAAGCATTTACTGTTAAAAAACGTATCGACAGCAAACTTAACGTTTGAGCAACTGGCTACCATCATTGTCAATGTTGAAGCAGTGTTGAACTCTCGTCCGTTAACTCCAAACTCAGACGATCCCAATGACTTGACAGCTCTAACACCAGGCCATTTATTGATCGGAGAACCATTAGTAGCCCAACCAGATGCAGAGCCAGTAACACATCGATCGATTCCAGAGCAATGGGAATTAGTGCAACGGCTTAAGCATACATTCTGGACACAATGGTCTCAAGAGTACCTACAAGAATTGCAGGGTACATCTAAATGGAAAAAACCCTATAACAATGTCAAAGAAGGCATGATGGTAATTTTAAAGGAGGATAATGTGCCAATCTTACAGTGGCCAATTGGACGAATTGTTAAATTATATCCAGGCCTGGATGGATACGTCCGCGTGGTTGACGTTAAAACAGCCAGAGGTACCTACAAGCGGGCTATCCATAAATTGGCTCCCTTGCTTAGAGAGACGGGGATAAAACGTAAAATCGAGGCAGATGACATAGGATCGAATTCCCAAGAAAACCCTGGTATCGAGGACAAAGCAGAACCAGAGACAAAAAGACGTTTGTCGATCGGTCTGCCACCGTTAGCAATGACGATCTGCCTAATGCTGTTGTTACTTCCCCTGGTATTTGCTCAAAGGACTAACATAACTCGATTCAACCCCAAACCAGGCATATACTATGAAAGTATTGGCACAGGAAGGATGGCAACGTCTGACTGGACTATTGTGGCATTTTACGATCTCGAACCATATTGGGCCGACCTGAAGACATTTTCAGACGGATTAGTAAAGGTTGGAGAAATATGCGTGTTAATGAAGGTTCCAGAGGCATGCACCGCAATGCAGAGGCACTTTGAGCATGTCAACTCAGAGCTCCGGACGGGAAATGATCTCCTTCACATAGAACGCCAACGACGATCGCCGTTAGATATAATTGGGAACATTGCGAACGGCTTATTTGGTGTGCTGGACTCAAAATATGCAACAGAGATGTCAGGCACCATAAGAAAGGTTAAATCAAATGAAGACTACTTATTGAACTTGCTGCAAAATCAGACATCTGTAATTGACTCAACGATAAATATCATTAAGCGAGACGAAGCCACGATTGAAAATCAGATGAAACTAATGGAACAACAAATGAACGACATGACCAAGGTCCAGGACAATGCAGTAAAGGCATTGCAATGGTACATCACGCTAACTACTCAGATGACAGTTATTGCAGGGAATTTGCAACGAATTCAAACCGAAATTTCCCGAGTATTTACAGATGCCCATCATAGCAAAATAAGCCCGTTACTACTATCACCAGGCCAGCTTCGCGAACATCTGAACCAACTTAAGAGACATCTTCCGTTTGGTTTGGATTTGCCAGTTCCAGATAACGACGTCTTGCAATTATATGGCTTAATGAAGGCACAAGGCACAATCGCAAACAATCATGTGATATTTAAGGTCACGTTTCCATTAGTGGCAACGCAGGCAGTGCAACTGTATAACCTGGTACCCATTCCAGCAATTGGAACTCATGGGATTGTAATCATGAACATTAAAATTCCCCTCATTGCTGTCAACAAGGAACAGAATCAATACATTGGGCTCTCAAGAGCCGATTTAGAACAATGTCACCAGCTCAACAACGAACAATATATCTGTTTTGATAAACAAACGACGTTTACGGCTAATAGCAACTGTGAGTTCCAGCTATTCAAAAACACAAAATCATCAACCTGTCAAATACAACACACAAACAGGTCATTTGTCTGGTACGACATGTATCACAAAAATCAGTGGATTTTTGCCACCACCAGACCAATTGAACTCGCAGTGACCTGTGACGATAATATAGATAGTGTCACTATCAAGAAAACTGGATTGTTAACTCTAGACCCGACGTGTACAGCAAGGAGTTCTGCTATACGAATAACAGGTCACCGTATTACTACGACAGACACAATGAAATTGTCATATGTCCGATTTGGCAACTTCAGCATTGGCCCAACAAAAGTAGCGCCAACAACCACACAATTCACGAAGATGCAACTAAGCTACGACGAATTAAGCAACATTCAAGGAAAACTGGAAACTAAGCAAAACTGGAAGTTACCAGAAGACCCCAGCCAGCCGGCACACCATGTTATCGTCTCCTACGTAGCACTAACTATAACATTGGTTCTTGTGATGGTATATGGAATAAGGAGATGCTCCCAAACCCCAAGGCACAATGGTCCAGAGCAGACAACCGTGAGGATCGTCAACCCTATACCGACTCCCGCTGCAGCAAACCCAGCCCCCAGCAATTTTGCGGTCGACGTTGGATAACGTTGAACAGGTGTTCAACGGCCGGGAGTATGTTGGTGTTTAGATTATATAAAATAAGATAACATTAAGACAATTATAATATAGAACAAATGGAAATGTTTGCCAATATAAGTATGTAACCCATTATAGATATCGATGGCTCATCAGTCATAAGTAGATCTGATATGGTCAGCAGTTAACAATAAAGACCTAGTTCATCAAGTTGCTATAGTTAGCAATTGTTCACGCCACCGGGTGAACAGCAGTGAGCGGCGAAGAGCAGTGAGGGGGGAGGGGGGTTTTTTTTTTTCCGTGGGTTTTTGGGCCCCCCCGGGGGGGGGGATTAGCTTTTCTGATGGGCGCCGCCATTTCACTGACGTACGAATTTTCAACCCGAACACCCGTTCTATTTTGTATTTTTCAATTCTTTGATCTCTTTCGAATTGTACATTTTTTAACCCGAAACATATATCGTGTGTGTCGGGCAACCTGTGAATAAGAATTAATAAAATATAAGTTGTTTTAACCGAAGTTAACGCGCGTTATTAATTCACCACTCACTCACCACCCGAAGAAATTGGCACCCGCCAACCACTTGCACTTTATCTAGGATCCTTCCGCCCCTCCACGAACATTGGTCCTTCGAGCCGGATATCCTTCCGCTCCTCCAGCTTGCATCGGCGGAATTCCTGATAAGTACAAAATTTCATTATTCATTTCATTTGCCCCTACATACTAATAAAAGTGTGAGGTTTCCCGCTCTTCCATAGCGACCTGCACACTTTTATATATATTGTATGTACATACCTGACCTATTCCAAGGGTACATGGTAGTTCCCAATCCATAACGTGTGTGTCCAACGTTCGGTTTCCATTCCACCACAGGGGTTTCTTTATGTGTTTCGTCTCAACCGCACTTGTCCAATTTTTTCATACGTACATACATATGTAAAACTCGCGGCATTACATGTACATGTATTTTCCACAGCTGTTCGCCAAGTCCGCGTAAAAGAAAAGCAAAGAAATTATTAAAGTGTTATAAAAAAAAAAAAAAAGGAAATAGTAATCCAAGTGTTCACCGCGATTTCTTATGTGTTCGGATTATTTCCAGTGCCCAATTAATTTCCTCACGCGCGTATTCGCCCACCGGCATATCCACTTACATACATACATACATCGTCATCTGTTGATGTACGCGCATATGTATATATCCACGTACATATAATTCATTCGCACTTTACCACAAAACGAAACAAATTTGAAATAGCAATTAACGCACGCACCGCGATTTCAAGTGTGTTTGAATCGGTTTAATTGCAAATTAATTTTCTCACGCGCGTCTCCGCAAGCCGGTACACTTGCTTACATACATACATACATCGTCATATATTGATGCCGCACATATGTATGTATGTACATATCCACAACACATAATCCATTTCGGTGACGCACATTGATTTAACAAATCGAAATCACAAATTACTTACGCTTTTTGTGAACGACGCGTACATCCATACATACCTACCTGTGTATTTATGCATGTACGTACATACATACATACATCAAAGAATCCGTCCATATGCACTGATCGTTTACTTTGTTTTTT
Organism: Drosophila equinoxialis; assembly: GCA_018150345.1. NCBI lineage: Eukaryota > Metazoa > Arthropoda > Insecta > Diptera > Drosophilidae > Drosophila > Drosophila equinoxialis. The sequence goes on along the minus strand of JAECWI010000853.1, from coordinate 404,326 downwards.
TTTTTTTTTTTTTTCCTTTCGCGCACAACACTCGCGGTGTGTAAAAGCGTTCGTTTGTTCTTTTTTATATTTCTTTACTTTTCGCACAACCACAAAGAAAAAAATATATAATTAAAACAATTAATACGACAAAACAAAAAAAACCAAATTTATAAACAGCGACCGACAGCTGTTTTCGAAGTAGTGGTGGCACGTGAGTCGAGTCGTGATATCGATAGGCGGCTCAAGCGCGCCAAATTCAAACCACATCATTTTCGACTCCCGGTTTTTTTTCTTCTCGCCCATATATAGCTATATATATATATATAAATAAATTCATATATACGTTTTTCCAGCACTATCGTGCCCATATTTATATATCCACCTGTATGTATAAATCATATATGACTTTTCCGGACAGTATTTTGCGCCCATATATAACCGCCCACATTTATAAATAAATCCATACATATATATTTTCTCCAGCACTATCGTGCCCATATTTATATATCCATCCATATTTATAAATTATACATATAATTTTTTTCGGTCAGCATTTTGGCGCGCATATATATATCCGTCCATATTTATAAATACATATATGCCTTTTCCGGCCAGTATATCGCGCCCATAAATAACCGCCCACATTTATAAATAAATCCATATATATATATTTTCTCCAGCACTATCGTGCCCATATTTATATATCCATCCATATTTATAAATTACATATATATTTTTTTCCAGCACTATCGGGCCCATATTTATATATCCGTCCATATTTATAAATACATATATGCCTTTTCCGGCCAGTATATTGCGCCCATAAATAACCGCCCACATTTATAAATAAATCCATATATATATATTTTCTCCAGCACTATCGTGCCCATATTTATATATCCATCCATATTTATAAATTAATATATATATTTTTTCCAGCACTATCGGGCCCATATTTATAGATCCGTCCATATTTATAAATTATATATATAATTTTTTCGGCCAGTATTTTGCGCGCATATATATATCCGTCCATATTTATAAATACATATATATTTTTTCCAGCACTATCGGGCCCATATTTATAGATCCGTCCATATTTATAAATTATATATATAATTTTTTTTTTTTCTTCGGCCTGACGCATATATACATATCCCGACCCAGATTTATATAAAACCACATATTTCTTCCTTGGCCTATACATCGTTTGCGTGTTTTGTCTTACACGTACTCCCATCGTTACTTACGAATCCAGCTAAACTTGTGTTGTAATCACTCCTCTGTAGCTACGTGTAATTTTCGATCTGCATTCGTGCGTTCGTACATTTTTCCGCATATATCCCCATTAAAAGGGCTCCGTTTCCAAGCCACGCGCAAGAGAATTCTCCCGCAATCCTGCGGGCACAGTGAGAAAATTCTTGCGCCCTCATACAGTCCACTTCTCTTGTTTTTTCTTTTTTTTCTCGTTGTCTTTCCGAAATCAAAAAGCGCACCAGCGCGGTCTTCGTCGGTAAGGACGTCCCCTGAGTATGTCCACGGAGCCGTCCAAGACTACGCCGAAGTCTAACAGTCTTTCGTCTCCCTCTGTAACTCCGGAGAAGGCTCGGCCTCCGAAGACTCCGGTGACCGTCGAAGCGTACGGACATTCCCCGCAAGTCCACGTCTGCTCGCAGCCTGAGCGAATCCCCAAGGTCCCGTCCGTCTTCGTCCAGCCTACCTAAAGGGCGCATAGTCTCGGCTAAAGACGCCAGCGAACTCAAAGGGCGTTCGCTTTCAAGCTTTCAGTAGAGGCTCAGATTCCGCACGTTATTGTGACGCACTGTTCTGACGTTCCCGTCACCCGATCCGTATCCCAAGAGCGTAGAGAACGATCAAGAATGTCCCTCTCCGATTTCGTTCTGGCATGCGACGCTTTGACTGTGTTCGAAGCTCGTGAGAGTGAAGCCCTAACTTCTGAAGTGCCCTTATTTTCCATTAAAATGCACTTAGAGCAGCTCAAATCCCTTTGGGCAACTGTCGAGATGGAATACTCCGGGTGTCACAAGGCCCTGTCGACCCAACCAGACGAGGACAGCCTAGCCAACATAAGCCACATCAAAGCGAAGCACGAATCCGCTTACGCGGCGTATGTGCGATGCGGGACGTTGTTCGGAGAACGCATCGAGCAGCTCTCGGCAGAGATGGCGAGTCTTAGACGTCAGCCCAGTGCTCCGTCGGGACCTCCGGGTCATAGAGTTCCTCCGTGTGAGGTGGAGACCTTTGATGGCGACAGCCTAGCATGGCCCACATTCCGCGATTTGTTCGCTGCCATTTACATCGCCAATCCGTATTTGTCTCAAGTGGAGAAGCTCTATCACTTGAACGCCAAGACTCGTGGGGAAGCGAAAACCATCGTGGCGAAGTCCCCCCCTGACAAATGAAGGTTTCCAGGCCGCATGGGAGAACCTCACAGCACGGTACGAAAACAGCCGTCTGCTTGTCATGACTCAAGCCAGACAACTCCTTCAGATTCCCGCGGTGGCGCTAGAATCGGGCAAGGCATTGCGAGAACTGCAAACTGCGTTCCAAGGGGGTCTTACCGCTCTTGAGCGTTCGGGTGTTAGCACTGAGAATTGGGATGTCTTGCTTATCGCCATATGCACTAGCAAATTGCCGAAGTCCACAATACTCCTGTGGGAACAATCAGTGCCAAACAAGACTGTCGTTTCCACTTGGTACGATTTGAACCAATTTCTCACCGATCGGTATCGTGTCCTGGATGCCACCGAAGAACATAAGTCGGTGCCGAGTGTTCAAGCCATCCCCAGTGGCACCCGCAAGTCCCCTGCGACGATGAAGGTTCAAGCGTTTCCCGCGAAAGCCCAGCTCAAACCAGCGTCTTGCAAGCTTTGCCATCGGGAGAATCACCCAATCACGACTCTGCCCTTCTTTCCTTGACATGCCTGTTCAGAGGCGTGTGGAAACCATCAGACAGCAGGGACTCTGTTTGAATTGTTTTGCCCGCGGTCATCAAGTGAAGGGATGCTCCAGTGCGCATAATTGCCATACCTGCAAGGAACGTCATCACACCCTGTTGCACCCTAGTGACGTGTCGCCGTCCGCCGCGCAAACCACACCATTCGGTGCTACAGAGCGTCCGTCCACGAGCAATCAGCTCACAAATGCTCAAAGCTATTTTGCATCTACTCCAGGCAGAGGGCTTTTAGGCACGGCGATTGTCACTCTACACCATCGCGGGGTGGAACATCATATTCGGGCGTTGATCGACTCGGGAGCCGATTCTACCTTCCTATCCGAACGTGTCTTCAACATGGTTCAGCCCCCTTTTATCCCAAGTAGACGCCGCAGTTACTGGCATGGGCCAGAGTGATGGAGGATGCGCCGACAAGGTGTGTCTGCTGATGCTGTCTCCTCCGTGTGACAGGCTGAACAAGATTGAGGTCTCCGCCCTGGTCGTATCCAAATTATCGGGGGCCATCCCGACGGCTCCATTTCTTAACACGGTTCCAACGCAGTCCCTCGACCGCCCCCTGGCGGACCCGTATTACAACAAGCCCGCGCCTATTGACATGATTATTGGTGTAGACCTGTTTTCACACATCCTCGGAGAGCGGATCAAAAAGGATATGGGTGATTTCGTCGGACTGGAAACCATCTTTGGATGGGTTCTGTGTGGAGCGATCATGCCTGACACTCCGGTAACTCGATTAGGTTTCGCGGCACGGACGCGAGTCAATCCAGAAGCAAAACTTGATGTACTTCTCACCAAGTTTTGGGAGGTGGAAGACCTTCCTGCAAAGCCGGAAAAGGAGGATGATGTATGCTGCGAGCGGAATTTCCAGGAGACCACCCGAAGAGGGAAGGACGGCCGATATATTGTATCCCTTCCGTTCAAATGTCCGAATAGCGTCGATTTAGGGCATTCAAGACCGATCGCGCTAGCTCAATTCCTGCGGAATGAAGCACGCCTTCTCAAGGATCCCGTCCTAAAAACACAGTACGATGCCATCATTCAAGAATACGAGGAATTGGGCCATATGAGTCGGGTGACGCCGCCTAAAGATGATAAAAACTTCTATCTCCCCCATCACGCTGTGTTTAAGCCCGATAGCACCACCACCAAGGTACGCGTGGTATTTAACGCGTCAAGCCCCTCCACACGAGGCGTCAGCCTTAATGACGTCTTGCACACCGGGCCTACGCTTCAGGCCGATCTCACGCTTCAAGTACTGAAATGGCGTTTCTTTCGATTCGTTTTCAACGCTGACATAACACAGATGTATCGACAAATCCGAGTCGACCCCAGGCATACCCCCTTTCAGCGGATCCTCTACCGGGATCGCTGCGGCAATATTCAAGACTACGAGCTACAAACCGTCACGTTTGGGGTTAACTGCGCGCCATTCTTGGCGATCCGAGTCCTTTTACAACTAGCCCAAGACGTGCAAGCGATGTACCCTCTGGCGAGCGAAATCCTTCGGAACTACATGTATGTTGATGATGTCCTTGCCGGCGCTCACACTGCAGACGACGCCCGTCTCGCCATACGAGAGCTTCAAGCTGCCCTCAATCTGCGGGCCTCCCGCTTCGGAAGTGGACTTCCAATAAGAAGGAAGTACTTCAAGCTATCCCGAGAGAGCATCTGCTGCGAGAGGACTTTCTCGAGCTGGAAGACGCGAGCACGGCAAAAACCTTGGGAATCCGCTGGCAAGCCGCCGAGGACGTTTTTTTCTTCACCGTAGCGGACCCACCATTGCAGGAGTCGATCTCGAAGAGGCAGGTTCTGTCCCATATCGCCAAACTTTTCGACCCCGCTGGCTGGCTAGCCCCATTTGTTATCCGAGCAAAGATATTTATGCAGCAAATCTGGCTAACCGAACTGGGCTGGGATGACGCCCTGCCACCTCTCCTGCTGCAGCAATGGCACGAATTCCTGCAGGATTACCCAGGCCTCAGTCAACTTCGCATTCCCCGTTGGCTAAACACCAGCGATACGCTCTCGTGGGAGCTTCATGGCTTCTGTGACGCATCCCAGAAAGCGTATGGAGCAGCCCTGTATGTGCGGGTTCGGTATCGCGATCAAGTCAGCGTCCATTTATTAACGGCTAAGACCCGCGTGGCTCCAGTCAAAACAGTCTCGCTGCCTCGGCTGGAGTTGTGCGGAGCGGTTTTGCTAGCCGATCTCTGGGCGTCGATCGTTCCTGAACTCCCGATCCCACCTGCTACCTCCCAGTTTTGGACCGACTCCACCATTGTGTTGGCCTGGCTCAACAAACCCCCATGTAGCTGGTCCACTTTCGTGGCCAATCGGGTATCCAGCATCTCCAAAAGCACCGGTGGCCAAAGCTGGTCACATGTACGTTCCGAGGACAACCCTGCTGATCTGGCAAGCCGCGGAACCTCCGCGGCCGAGTTATCGGCCAGTAGCCTTTGGTGGCATGGGCCGGACTGGCTCCAGAGGGACCCCGAGTACTGGCCAACTCTCCATAATGAAGTTCCAGACACCCAGCTGGAGCAACGAGTCCAGTGCCACACCGCCGCGACCACCCTACTCGATGACATAAGCGAGCGATTCTCAGACTACGGTAAAGCACTGCGAGTCACCGCGTACATCCTACGCTTCGCCGCCAAAAGGACGTCGACGCCTCCCACAGCCCACCTCATCAATGAGGAATTGCTCTCCGCTGAGCGCGCCTTGATCCGGACCTCCCAGCGCCGAGAATACATCGCGGAGATACGGGCCCTGGGTGAAGGGCGACCCCTTCCGACATCCAGCACGCTACTCAACTTAAACCCCTTCCTCGACCAGCATGGAATACTCCGCGCCTGTGGACGACTACGGGCCGCTGAGTCCCTCCGGTACGATGAACGTCACCCGATTCTTCTCCCCTACAATACTCATTTCACGCGCCTGCTTGTTGAATTCGCCCACCGCATCACGTTGCATGGCGGCAATCAACTGATGGTGCGGTATCTGCGCACCAAGTTCTGGATCCCACGGATAAAGAACCTAGTGAAGTCCCACATCAAGGGGTGTAAAGTCTGCATCGTGCATCGTCGACGACTGCAGACTCAGATGATGGGTGATCTCCTCGAGCGCATCACGTACTCCCGGCCCTTCACCCACACGGGCATTGACTTCGCAGGGCCGTTTGAGATCAAAAACTACACCGGGCGCGCGTGCCTCATAACGAAGGGTTATGTCTGCGTCTTTGTGTGTTTCAGCACGAAGGCGATCCACCTCGAGGCGACCTCCGACCTCACCACGGAACGATTTCTAGCAGCCTTCTCCCGGTTTGTCGCACGAAGACAATGCCCACAGCGCATCTACTCCGACAATGGCAAAACCTTCGTAGGGGCCTCAAAGGCGCTCGAAAGAGATTTCCTGAACGCCACCAAGCTTGGTGTAATGAAGGCATTTCCCCAGCACATTCTATCCTGGCAGTTCATTCCGCCGAGCGCGCCCCATATGGGAGGACTATGGGAAGCCGGGGTCAAAAGCTTTAAGACCTTGTTTTACAAGTCCTCTTCGGCTGTCAGGTATACGTTCGAGGAGCTATCCACTCTCCTGTGTCGGATCGAAGCGTGCCTAAACTCCAGGCCAATTTCTCCCATGAGCGAGGACCCAGAGGATCTGCTGGCACTAAGCCCTGGACATTTCCTGATTGGAGGGCCGCTCGTGTCCATCGCGGAACCGGAGATCCTGGTCGAGCCTATGTCGCTGATCAATCGCTGGCAGCGACTAAAGGCAATCCAGCAGACTTTCTGCCGCCGCTGGAAGAGTGAATACCTCAAGGAGCTCCACAAGCGTAACAAGTGGAAAGCACCGGCTCGTAGCCTCCAAACCGGGGACCTCGTGATCGTCTCCGAAGACAATCTCCCCTCCAATGAGTGGCGCTTAGGGCGAATTGAGCGCACTCTGCCCGGGGCAGACGGCCTCGTCCGAGTGGCTGATGTCACAACAGCGCGTGGGTCTATTCGAAGACCCGTAGCGAAGCTCATCTTGTTGCCAGACAACAGGAGTCCTGAGCCTAAAAACCTATCGTGACGTCCAATCCCTCTATGTTCCGTTCGAATGTCCTCGTCTCCGTGCATGTTGTCCGTTCCCGTGCAGCGACTAATCAACTCCACCCTACGTAATCTTTTTTCGTTACAGCCCTTTCAGCTCGCACCTCCACAGCAACATGGCCCCCAAGCGTCTGCCGCACCGCCGCAGCAAGCGTCCGGCTCCACACGGGACGAACGTGTACCGGTGCCGGGTCTGCCGGGGGGGTTCATGCACTCCGGCAGTGTCAACGGTTCCTGAACCTCAGAGGGGAGAAGCGGCTCCGGGCGGTGCTTATCAACAAGTATTGCCCCAACTGCTTGGCGCACGAGCACTCAGCCGACGCGTGTCGGACTCGCCACGGCTGCCGACGATGTGGGCAAAGGCACCATACGCTGCTCCATATGGCCGACCAACCGCCGAGACAACGCTCTGGAGCCCAGCGTCGCAGCCAGTCATCCCCTCCAGACGTGCTGCACCATCCACCATCCCGTTCCCGGTCCTCGTCCGACCGCTCCGCTTCTCCGGAAGGCGCACCCGAGATCTCCCTCTCCTCTCTGCTCCAAGCCAGGACGACGACCATCATGCCAACAGCGGTCCTCCGGTTGGGCAATGGCTCGAAAACTTTCGAGACCCGCGTTCTCCTCGACGCATGCGCGGCTGGGAGCCGCATCAATTCATCTTTTGCCCGGTCCCTGGGGTTGACGGTGACCAAAGTCGGGGTCGACCAAGCCTGCACGGCCGTCCTCGAGTCGAGGACCGACCCTACGTTCCGGCGGAATGTTATCTTCCGGGTCGAAGAGGACCTGCACATCCGCACTCCCATCCGGGAAGTGTCGGCACCGGTCCGGGAAAAATTTGCCACCCTGATCCTGGCCGACCCCAACTTCCATCGGCCGGCGTCGGTATCCGTAGTGCTCGGGGCAGACCTCTATCCTGAGGTCATCCAACCAGGCTGTGTGCCCGGTCATAGCGGTACTCCCGCAGCCCAGAGCACCGTGTTCGGTTGGGTCATCTCCGGCTCCTGCGGCATCTAGGCGCTCCAGGACGCTGCCGTCCCCCATCCTACATATGTCCAAGGTGGCAATTGCAACATGTTGCAAGGGGGGCGGTATGTTCACGCCACCGGGTGAACAGCAGTGAGCGGCGAAGAGCAGTGAGGAGTGAGGAGGGTTTTTTGATCCTCGGCGTCTACGGTCACACCAGGAGGGGTGACTAGCTTTTCTGATGGGCGCCGCCATTTCACTGACGTACGAATTTTCAACCCGAACACCCGTTCTATTTTGTATTTTCAATTCTTTGATCTCTTTCGAATTGTAAATTTTTTAACCCGAAACATATATCGTGTGTGTCGGGCAACCTGTGAATAAGAATTAATAAAATATAAGTTGTTTTAACCGAAGTTATCGCGCGTTTTTAATTCACCACTCACTCACCACCCGAAGAAATTGGCACCCGCCAACCACTTGCACTTTATCTAGGATCCTTCCGCCCCTCCACGAACAGCAATTATCAATAAAGACGTATTTTGCTGACCTAAAACTATGTCGAACTATGCACTGGTGAGCTCTCTAGTTTTACTATAAAAGAAATGCATCATTCTTTGTAAGATCAGATACCAATTGTAGCTACATCGGGTGTGCATCGCTGTGATCTTTGGCCCCCATCTCTACCTTTGTAATCTTCGCCTTCCGAAGTCCACCCAATTTTATGTGTTGGTTGCGACGACTATTAGTCACAATGGTTTATGTGCTAGTCGCCTATTTGATTATAAATAAATAAACAAAAATAAACTCAAGAAATACTGTCAATATAAAAAACGTTAAACTTTAAAGAAATAGAAAATATTAAATGTAATAAGATAATAGGTTACATATAAAAAGAAAACAGGATAGGTTTAAATAAAGATGATTACAACTATTTACGAGCGAGGAAGGACAAGATCGCAGTTTTTATAACCGGAAGCGATGTTTCGGAACCGATAACGTGCCAAAGTCTGTTGTAGTCACTACATAGTATACGAAAAGGTTCATGCATAGAAAAGTTAGTTGTGCAAGTAGGAAGTATAAGCGGTATGTAATTGCGGGTCCTTCTAGATGGAACAGAGATGTTAATTTGGCTCAACAGCTCGGAAGAGTCAATCTCACCATTTAAAAGTTTGTAAAGAAAAGTTACACCAAGCATAGTTCTACGATTAGTTAAAGAAGGTAGGTTGATTAACTGAAGTCGACTAGAATAAGATGGAAGTTGTACAGTTGGATCCCAGCGCAAATCACGAAAGGCAAAGAGTAAAAACTGTTTTTGTACAGATTCTAATTTGTTTTGATAAAACTCATATTGAGGAGACCAAACACAAGATCCATACTCCAATATGGGGCGGACTAAAGAAGTAAAAAGTATTTTGGTAGTATATGGATCCTTGAACTCCTTCGACCAGCGCTTTATAAAGCCAAGAACACTCTTAGCCCTACTAACAGTAGTCGAATATGTGCTGATTAAAACTAAGTTTGTGGTCTATTAAGATCCCCAAATCTTTTACAACCAAAGAAGTATTATTAATTCTTTCTAACGGGAAATTATTTAAAAAGTAACTCGTTAATTGGGGAGAACCTCTATAAAAAGACATAATTTTGCACTTAGAACAGTTTAGCGATAACAAGTTAGCTCTACACCACCCCTGAAAAGCATTCAGGTCAGCTTGCAAAGTATCACATGAGAGAGAGTCTACGATGTGATTAGAGTTTTTTACATCATCGGCATACATAAGAACTCTGGAATTTAAAAGAACGGTGGGGAGGTCATAAATAAAAATGGTGAATAGTAATGGGCCAAGGTGACTGCCCTGTGGGACTCCCGATTCAACACAAATGATCTTAGAAAGAGAGGACCTAAAAAGAACCCTCTGCCTCCTATTGCTTAGATATTGTGAAATCCAGGCAAGCAGAGCATCCGGAAAGCCAACTAAATTCAGCTTATGTAATAGTAAGGCATGGTTTACCGAATCGAAAGCCTTACTGAAATCCGTATATATGACATCAGTTTGCTTTTGTTTCTTAAAACCTTGGATTACAAAAGATGTAAACTGTAGAAGGTTAGTTGTGGTAGACCTATTCTTGACAAACCCATGCTGGTATGGCGAAAAAATAGATTTACATAAATGCTGTATTTGAGACGTCATAATTTTCTCAAACAGTTTAGGTATCGCTGACAATTTAGAAATTCCTCTGTAATTAGTGACGTCGGATTTATTGCCACATTTGTGAAGAGGTAAAATAAACGAATCCTTCCATATAGTTGGAAACTCGGACAGTGTAACGGACAACTCAAAAAGCTTAAGTAAAGGCGAGCACAATGACTCCGCACAGAACCTCAGGACACAAGCGGGAATACCGTCTGGGCCCGGTGAGTATACCGGCTTAATCGTCATTAGTTCCTTAGCTACCGAACTTTCCGTTATAATAGGATTAAGAATGCAGTTGGATTTCGTTATAGGATATGGATATATCTGACTAGAGTGTCTTGTACTTAGTGGATGTGTACGTAGTCGAGAAGAAGTTAGCAAATAAATTAGAAATAGATTGATCAGAAGAGGCCGAAACATTATTAAAAACTGCAAACGTTGGAAGGGAGATAGAATTTAGCTTTGAGTTAACGAAACTATAGAACTCTTTAGGATTTTCGGAGAATTGCAACTTGCAACGTTGTAAGTAATTATTATAGCATTTAGAATTAGAAACAATAAAATTCGATTTGGCAACCAAGTAACGAGAAAGATCCGATGATAGACCCGTGACTTTATACTTTTTGTAATACCTAGACTTAAGATTCTTCAGTTTTGACAGCCCCCCGCGTAAACCATGGTGATTTTTGCGTCACCACAGGAGACACTAGGGGTACACAGTCATTAAAGATTGAGTCAACAGTGGTATAAAATAAAGAAATGGCGGAATTCATATCCGTACAAGTGTATAAATTAGTCCAATCGGTATTAAGAAAGGCATTGTTTAGTGCGACAAAGTCAGTCTTCCGAAAACATCGGGTGCGTACCGTAGGATCACACTCGGAGATGGGCTCGCGGCTGGGAAACTCAATAGATAACTCTAAAGTTGGATGAAAACTATCCTCTGGTAACACCATTGGACTAGTTCTAGATACTTCACAAAAACTAGGATCAGAAGTAAAAATCAGATCCAGAAATCTGCCAGACGTATTAGAAATCGAATTCAGCTGGGTCAACGAAAGCTCAAGCAGACCATCAATAAAATCGTGACACCCAGAGGGCAGCAACGTTTTGCTACCATTAAGTGTTGACCAAGTTATAGTGGGCAGGTTAAAGTCCCCAAGGACAATTAATGAGTCACTGTCAGAAAGTAGTTCAAGTATAAATTTAATAGATTCTAAGTGTAGTAAGTAGGTTGGCCATTCCGATTGGGGCGGAATGTAAGAACAGGTAACAAAAATGGAAAAACGAGTAAAAGATACCTTAACGCATATAAATTCGATACTACTTGAGGCAGGTATAGTTATCAGACCCGATGATAGGGTGGAATCTACAGCAATAAGAACTCCACCACCCCTACGATCAGTACGATCACGTCTAAAAATATTGAAATTAGAGGGTAAAACTGTGGCGTCAAAAACGTTAGGTTTTAACCAAGTCTCAGTAAAGACAATTAGGTCAAAATCAAAAGACAGACTATCTACAAGGAGTTTAGTAAGGCCTCTGACATTCTGATAGCCGACAGAGAAGGAAGTTGTTAGTTTTTTGATAGTGTAGAAGAAGGAATAGGTAATGAAGAAGTGGGAATAGATGAAGAAGAAAGAGGAATAGATGGTGAAGGAATCCTTGTTTGGCCCCGTGTCTTCCTTTTTCTGGATGTAAACTCCTTCACAATTAAGCTTTTCGGCCAGAAGCTAGAACTGCAGATACAGTCAAAGAACTCAATTGGGACACTGATTTTAAAAGATGAAATTTCTCTAGAATATGAAAATTTAAATTTTTCTATGGATATATTGGAGACATTCAGTTTAGCCCGAAAACAAAAATGTGTTTTTTGGGTGGCACTCCTAACAATGGTTTCGACATTCCAGGTATTGCACAGCAGTAATTGTTGCATTAGTTGCAACAAGTGGCACTCCGATATTGCTATCACTAGAATCCCTGTCGGCAAAATCCATGGGTGTAGATTCTTGCCCAGACAAAACGGACACTACAGACATCGTCTGCGGAATTGGAGTTTGCATTGGTTGAGAAGGGGTCGGAACCGATATAGATGTGGAGACCGGCAAACGCAACGACAAATCAGGAGTCTGTTCTCCCGCCTTCTTACGCTTACGAGACGTATGAATTTTCTGTCAAAATATTTTTATTTTCATCTGGATAAGGGAGTATCTCAAAGATAGGGGTTTTTATTATTTCTTAAGGAATGTTTGGTTTAAGCCAGGTGGATGTTTTTGTGTTCAATAGTTTTTTCGAATTAACATGACTTAAGCGATTATGTTTTTATTAGTTTTGGGTTGAAAATTCCTAGTCTAGTGAGCTGCATGCCCATTTCTATGTCTTCAATGTATTCTGTGAAATGCTCAAAATTAAAGTTCAGAACTTCTTTTACTGATTTTTCTTTTCTTCCTTGAGTTGTTTATTACTTCTAAACCTTTACTTATAGTGTCTATTAAGTAATTTAGTTCGTTTGCTTGTACGCTATTGCTTTCAAGATTATTTATTTTTTCCTCTAATTCGTCTTTATCGTCTTGATCAAGAGTACCAAAAAAGATATTTGTATATTGAACCAATTCCGTTAATTAGTCCTCGTTTATTACGTTTTACAATTTGTGTTCCATTAATATCCAATCTTAGTTTTTCTGTTAAGTATTGAATATGGATTATGTCCTCAAATTCCTGTGCTTGTTGCGTTAAATTGTTACATGTAATGTCTATTAGCGTTAAATTCACTTTTAAATAATGATATTCAAAGTTTGTCGGTAGGTCCATGTTTCCTGTCTTAAATATTAGGTAACCATTCGGTGCTTTTACTGGGTTTATGTCAATGGATTGACTGCATGTTGATTTTAAAGTTAAGAATAGCACGATGCACAAAAAAGTCATCTTGAGTTGTTGACCTGTAATGTATCAATTGTCGTATTTGCTTTTATTAACTTTCTTTTTCATTTTGAATTTAGATTTGTAGTGTGTGACCTTTTGTCCTCTGTTTCGTTCTTCAAAATGTTTCTCATCTAACTGATTTATTTCTCCTGTCTTTTTGAATGGATTTGTTGTTTTTGACTTTACTAATGGTGCTTGTTTAAATCTAGTATTCATTTCGAAGTCGTGTCTATCTTTATTTAAATTGTTTATTTGATATGTTTTATTCGTTTGGGTATCCTGCATAGATAAAAATGTTCGCTGGTGTTCGGTTAGTTGATTTATGTCTCGTCTCATGGTTGTATATGTGGACAATTTTTTCAAATTTAAGTAATTTATCTTCGATGTCGTTTTCGCTATTTATAATTCTGAGTTTTTCGTTAACTGTTTTATGGAATCTTTCTACGTCTGAAATGCCGTTTTTACTTGTTGTAATTTCTAACTTTACGTTTTCTTCTTGTAGCCAATTTTTTAGTGCTATACACAGAAATGCTGAATCTTTGTCTGATTTTATTTCAATTGGTTTGCCCATTTCAGTGAATACTTTCATAATTGCTCTCTTGGCTTCTAACCAATCTCTGGATTTTACTTCTACAAGTGTTGCAAATTTGGAGTAAATGTCAATGCATGAAAGGAATTGTAAATTGTCGATCATGTAAACGACCATGACGTATTTTTCTCTGACGTTAAAAGTTTCTGGTGTTATTTCAAAAGTTAGTTTTGTATTTCTATTTTCTGTCTTTGCGATATTGCATACTGAGCATTCGTTAATAATGTTTTGAATCAGGTTTTGAAAATCGGGGAAATAATATTTTTCTTTAAACAAATTAATCGTTTTTTCGATTCCTGGATGTAATAATTCTTTATGTTGTTTTAGAATTATTTCTTTGAATTGTGCAAACGTTTGAATGTCCTCTAACTTAATGCTTGATTTCGAGGTTTTTGTATTTGCGTTTGATCGTATTATTTCAATAAAGGCTTGTTGAAATATGGGATAATCTTGTTCGTTATGAAAATATTGTACAGTTTTCTTACCGCAAAGATATCTTTTGATTATATCTCTTGCGTAAGCATTGGTCATTTCTTTGTATGTTATTTTAATATTAGATTTATGAAAGTAAGTTAATCTTTCTGCTTTGTCTTCTGAACCTCTATTGAATTCTATTTGCCTGTTGAAATAATGAATGGGTTTTTTCAACTATTGGAATGTAATTTCCATTATCCTGATGAGCACTATGTATTGTAGCTACGGTGCTGTCTGTTGAGCCTAAAAAATTTTCATCTGTTATAATTCTGGAAAGGGCATCTGCTACGTGATTCTCTTTTCCTGGTAAGTATTTTATTTTGTAATCGAATTCGTTCAATTTTATCCTCCATCTCTGTAATTTCATGTTAGGTGCTTTGATATTGTTCAACCAGACAAGGGGTTTATGATCACTTAGGATTTCAAAATGTCTACCGAGGAGGTATGGCCTAAAATATTTGGTTGCCCATACGATAGAAAGTAGTTCTTTTTCTATGGCTGAATAATTAAGTTCATGTTCATTTGGTGTTCTTCTAGCATAAGAAATAGGTCTATGGTCCTGTGAGATGAACGCACCCAAAGCTATATTGCTAGCATCTGTGGTTAGGAAAAATGTTTTTTTGAAATCGGGATATGCAAGTATGGGGTTTTTCAAAGGATGAAATATAATGCGGGTCGTTTATGTTTAGCTGTTTTCTTTAATCCAAGAGTTAAAGGTGTTGCAATATGTGCAAAGTTTGGTTTGAATTTCCGGAAGAATCCACATAAACCCAAAAATGATTTTATTGCCTTCTGAGTATTTGAAATTGGAAAATTTTTAATTGCTTGTATTTTATTTGGATTAGGTTTCATACCTTCTGTTGTTAATATATGACCAAGGAATTCTATTTCTTTTTTCATAAATTCGCATTTGTCGAGCTGGAGTTTAAGATTAGCTTCTCTTAGTTTCTTAAATACCTTTCTGAGTGATAGTATGTGTTCCTCCAATGAAGTGGAGTACACTATAATGTCATCCAGATAAACTAGGCAATCTTTATAAATAAGGTCTTCCAAAAGATTATTCATGCATCTTTGGAATGTTGCCGGGGCATTTTTAAGACCAAATGGCATACGTGTATTCGTAATGGCCATGTTTAGTTGAGAAAGCTGTTTTAGCAATAGATTCAGGATCCATTTGAATTTGGTGAAGTTCTGTTGATATGGCAATTCTGTGCTGTATCTGTCAGCCCTGTACATGTGGCAACCCTAGTTAAGCTTATGTATAATAAAATTGAGCTCACTCTCATCTAAGCAACCAAACGTTGTAGTTCTACACTTTTCACAAACCAACAGGTTATGGGCCTCAGTGTTAAGTGTATTCACTAAAAAATAGTGTGAAAGTATTGAGTGGTCAAGATTCGTGTATTTTTCTCGGCATAACGGACATTGCAAGAAAAAAATGAGTTCGATGTACAATATTGAAAAGTTGGACGACGCCAACTATGACACGTGGTGCGTACTTGTAGTTTCAGGAGAACTTGTGGAACCCAAAACTGATGAAGCGTTTGAAACATGGAAACGTCAGAACGACAAAGCCATGGTGGTGCTGTTTTTGTTAATAAGTGCGCCGCAATTGAACTCCATAAAAAAGTGCGAAAGAGCTAGCGAGATATGGAAAGAACTAGAAAAGTTCCATCGACCAACAGGTCCAGTGAGAAAACTGACCCTGTTTAAGCAGTTATTAAACAAAAGAATGGCTGAAGGTGACAACGTGCAAAAACACATATTGGAATTTTCAAACATTATTGAAAATTTGTCGGCGATTGGTGTAAGTTTGCTAGAAGAGTTTACCGTAATTTTGTTGCTTGCGAGTTTGCCCATGTCTTATGAGAACTTTGTCGTGGCCTTGGAAGCTCGTGATGAGTTGCCGAGTTTCAGTGCCATAAAATGCAAGCTAGCCGAAGAAAATGAACGACGAAAGACGAAGAAAGTACAAGTCAGAGGTGGTCAAAATAATTAAAGAACACGTTACCATGGTGGAGCGTCAGACAGGCCGGAAAGTGAAATCCATATGGAGTGATAATGGAACGGAGTATGTCAATAAAGAGTTAGATGAATATCTGAATATGAATATCACAGTCCCCTACACTCCACAGCAAAATAGGGTAGCAGAACGCTGCAACCGAACACTCGTGGAAATGGCAAGAGTAATGCTGAATAGTGCAGGTTTAAAAGAAAGCTTCTGGGCAGAGGCAATAGTTTGTGCTGCATATCTAAGAAATAGATCGCCAACAAAATCAGTTGAAGGGAAAACGCCGTTTGAAGTGTTTACTTGACACAAGCCTGTGGTTAAGCACTTAAAAGTATTTGGATGCGTCGCAGTTGCACTAGAAAAGGGACCAACGAAAAAGTTCCAGGAAAAGGAAGAGAGTATATCATGGTCGGATATTCGGAATCTTCAAAAGCGTATCGTTTATACGATAAGAAAACTGGCGATGTCAAAATAAGCAGGGATGTATATTTCATTGAGAACTGTCAGACAAGGATTAGAGAAAACTTTGAAGTTACAATGGTACTGGATGAAGTAATAGATGAACCCAACAATGTCGTGGAAGATCATGTTTCAACAGAAGACATTAGTTCTGAGGATACAGGTAATGGTAATCTGACAAATTGTGTAGGCGATGAGGCTGCAGATAATGATGTGGAGGTCTATGAGGAACCAAAAAGGGGCCCAGGCAGACCAAGAATAGTCAGAACGGGTCTACGAGGACGACCAACCAAACAATATAATGTTCTGAATGTAATGTTGGCAACTAACGTAGAAGTACCAGAAACAGTGCAACAAGCACTAACGGGTCAACAAGCAGAGAAATGGAAGACGGCAATGCAAGATGAATATGAAGCCTTACTGCGAAACAATACATGGGAACAAGTTAAATTACCAGCTGGTGTGAAACCCATTGGATGCAAATGGATATTTACTCTGAAAGAGAATGCAACTGGAGAAATTGAACGATACAAGGCAAGGCTCGTGGCGAAAGGGTGCAGCCCGAAATATGGAATAGATTATAAAGAGACGTATTCACCGGTGGTGCGCTACGCTACAATATGGATAATCCTTGCAATGGCAGCGGAATATGAACTATACGTTCATCAAATTGATGTATCGACGGCATACTTGGATGGAGATCTTGGAGAAGAGGTCTATATGCAGCAACCGGAGTTTTACGATGAAATCTGGCGGTGTGCTGAAACTAAAAAAGTCGTTGTACGGTCTAAAACAAGCTGGCCGAGTTTGGAACACAACGTTGGATGCTGTTCTGAGAAAGTTGGGATATGAGGCATGTGAAAGTGAGCCATGCCTATACACAAGATGTGCACCGGATAAGACGATTGATGTAATCGCCGTATATCGTGATGACTTGCTGCTTGCGTGTTCAGACAAGGGTAAGATGTTAGCTACTAAACGGACTATCTCTTCTGAATTTCAGGTTGTCGACAAGGACCGATTACACACTTTCTGGGTCTCGAAATCCAACGTGATGGTGACAAAGGGCTATACGTCTCAGCCAGAGTATGCATATCAGGAGCCTGATGAAGGAACTGGGCATGGAGATTTGCCGCACGGTAAATACCCCGTTAGAAGCTAATTTCCAGGTTAAGTGCGACAACAAGTCGTGCAAACGCATCGATGCTACGAAGTATCAATCCGTAATAGGCTCCTTGATGTATATTGCGCTATGCTCACGACCAGACATTTTGCACTCGGTGTGCAAATTATCACAGAGGAATAAAGATCCCCATGGCGAGCATCTCGCAGCAGCGAAACAAGTGCTGAGATATCTGAACCAGACGGCAGATATGGCAATAGCGTACAAGAAGACCGGCGCTGTGATCACAGGCTATGCAGATGCAGATTGGGCAGGTGACTCAACTGATAGAAAGTCCTACACTGGATACGCATTCATGTGGGGCGGCTCAGTAATCTCATGGACATCAAGGAAGCAAAAATCTGTGGCTCTAAGCAGTACCGAAGCAGAATATATGGCGCTTTCCGATGCTGCAAATATATGCTATATATATAAGAAAACTGATAAATGAGATGAAATTGTATTTTAAGCTTGATTGTATAACCTTACATGGTGATAATGTTGGTGTTTTAAATCTTGTAAAAAAAACCCTGTATATCATGCTAGAAGCAAACATATTGATGTAAAGTACCACCATATAAGAAACTCATTTGAGGAGAATTTGATTAATCTAGAATACTATTCAACAACCGAAATGATTGCTGATATTCTTACTAAGAATCTATGTAAAGTTAATCATTTAAAGTGTATGGCGTTGCTTGGACTAAATAGGTGTTAGAACCCTGAATTGAGGGGAAGTGTTGATATGGCAATTCTGTGCTGTATCTGTCAGCCCTGTACATGTGGCAACCCTAGTTAAGCTTATGTATAATAAAATTGAGCTCACTCTCATCTAAGCAACCAAACGTTGTAGTTCTACACTTTTCACAAACCAACAAGTCCCTTAGCTAAGTCAATGGTGGTGAAGTATTGGCATTTTCCCCAGTTTGTCAAGAATTTCATCCATGACTGGAATTGGGAGTTTGTCATCTATTGTGACTTCATTCAAATTTCGGTAGTCAATGACTAATCTGAATTTTTGTTTATTGGAAGCGTCTCCTTTTTTTGGAACGATCCAAATAGGTGAACAGTAAGGTGAGTTCGACTTTCGAATGATACCCTGTTCAATCATTTCATTTATCTGTTTGTTGATTTCTTTATGAAATGTTTGGGGATATTTGTATGGGCGTTTATAAATTGAGTCCTTATATTTTCTATAAATAGAGTGTTTTATTGTACTCGTGAAAGTCAAATTTTCACCTTCTCGGTACTGAATATCACTGAATTCGTACAAGACTTTTTTTTAGTTTTTGTGTTTCCTCGTTATTTAAATGGTCGAGTCTATACTGATTACTTTATATTTCATTTTCAATCGCAAAATTTGTGTCTGGATCCCTCTCTGTTGGTCTAAACATTCTATGTTATTTTCTTCTTCTATTTCTTCCATATCTCTGAAATAAAATGTAAAGTTTTCTAGTTTTGCGTATTCTTCTTCATAATTTATTTGGGCTTTGCATGCTTTTAGGAAAGTTCTGCCTATCAACATGTCTTATTTATTTGAAAATTTATGGATATAAAATTTTTGTTCTCTTGGACAAAGTTTGCTGGGTGCAAGGAAAATTGTTTCTTTTGGTTCTACTGCTCCTTCAATTATGTGAATTTTGGAATCTCCGAAATAGGTTTTGAAATCAAAAATGTTTTCGGACATTATATTTATTGAAGAGCCTGAGTCGACTAATTATCTCAAAGGTTTATTGTTCATTGTGATTCTGATGAAGGACTTGTCCCTCTCTCTTCTTCCGATTGATCCGAGGCATTCTGATGAAAATTTTCGGATGTGTCCATATTGCTAATTCCACTTTTCCTTTCTCTTTTCCTTTTTGTAGGCTGCTTTGCTATATTATTTTTTGGATTCTTATTTTGCTGTTGATAATTCATTGGATTTTGAGCCCTATCTTTTTTGTTGAAATTCTTGGAAAAGTTTTTGATTTTGTGTTGTGTCTGATTGTTTTGTTTGAGACGGAGTTGTACTATTGGGTACAAAAGATTTTCCACTTTTTTTGATTTTGGCTTTGATTTGATTTTCTGATTTCTGTTATACTATCCTCGTATAACCCTTCTCTTTGAGCTACTTGTTTTAGCTGGCTAACTGTGGTGATATCATATCTAGCTAACGTCATAAATAATCTATCGGGTAATTTTTTGTTTATTACATCTTTAATAGTATTATTTAAAGCATTTGTATAAAGAACGGTGTTATTTGCATCGTTTTCAAGACTAAGCTTGTTCGTGATAATATAAGATTTATCTTCTAATTCTGTTACAAACTTACGAAGGTTTCCTGTAAAGTGGGTGTTGTAAAGGTGTCGAAGAAGTTCCACACATGGGGTCTGCGTTTTCAATTCGTTGATGAGAAATGTTCTTAGTTGCGGCCAGGTGTTGGCTTGTCCAATTTGCGAAAGTCGTTGAGCTTCTCCAGTGAGCTGCATCTCGATTGCGCTGAACAATATGTTATGTTGCCTTATGTCATGGGTTGGATATAGGTGCATGATGAAATCTATCCTCCTTATGAAGGACGTCCGATTCTCTGGTGCTCCATCATAGTTTGCCACCTGTCTTAATGAAGACAGTGCTTGATTGAGGTGGGCTTCGGTGAGTTCTGTCATTTTTGTTTTTAGTGGTGTTTTTATTTTTTTTTTTTTACGCACACAAATTGCCGTTTTTGTTCCACAATTGGAGTTTATGGCTGTAACACACACACAGTTGATATTTCCGCGCACAGTTGGCGTAAATATTTTTCACTGGTGTAGGCTTTTGAGCGATGCCCGTAAGTTCTTGATGTCGGATCGGAGTTTTATAGTGATTATTCACTAATTCTATGTAATACACGGATAATAATTGTATGTGTCACACGGATAGAATAACTAGTTCACTTTTACCGATCCTACCGACTGCGCCAATTAAATATCTTGTCTTTCCAAAAGGAAAAAAAAAGATATTGTTTTATTTGAGTTAAAAGCGGGGACTTTATTCGTTGGATGAATACTTAAAACTGAGGTACAAAAATGTCTTATAGTAATATTTATAGGCTAAAATTGTGAGCCCTTCAGTGGCGTGATCGATATTGATGCGATTTGATTGGCCCGAATTTTAATGCTGAATTAGCGGTTTCCCGCTTTTGATTTTTAGGGGGACAATTATTATTGCAAGTGTTCAATTATTTATGAATAAAACGGATTTTTTTGGCCTGTGTTTTAATGATGAGCTAGTGTTCACACGCTTTGATTTTGAGGGGGACAATTGTTATTGCAAGTGTCCCAAAGACGGATGTTTACTTTAAAGTTATAAATTTTAGGGAGGCCAAAAATTTTATAAGTTATTGGGTATTGACGTTGGATAAATGTATGACTACATATATATACTTTATGGGGTCGGAAAAGATTCCTTCTGCCTGTTACATACATTTTGGCGATTTTAATATACCATTTCATGTTTCATGGTACATGTAATAAATTATACAATTTTTTATTTACTTCAATAATATTATAAAATAATTAAGTAATGAAAATTTAAAAATATCCACAAATATATTGTCTGAAAAAGAAAACTTAATTCAAAAGTAAACAAAAAACAAATTAAAATCAAACATGGCATTCTGTTACTTATGGTTTTTCTTTTAGAAAAAAATGTCAATTATTCTAAAATAAGAGATAATTTTTATTGTGTTCTTTTGTAAGGTAAATCATTAAGGGGTTTTGTGGGAGGTGGTAAGGTTTTATATTGGAGCAGCTTCACTGAAGGCCATTCAGTTAAAGCGATATACATTTGTTTGATTCCGTTTTACTCTTAACACAACATTCTTCAAATGATAAAGATTGACAATTTTTTTTCCAAAATTTGAAACCTTACCCCCTTCTTCAGTTAAGTACTATTATTCAAATCGTACATGTTAAAAAAGTTTTCTCAATATATATATTTCCTGCGTAGGTTAGTAAAGAGCGAGAGAGACGCTTTATATTCAAGCACAAACATTGGTGATGGCTTAAATCTGCAATTGGAAAATTGGTATTTAAAGCATAAACCAAAACGAAGCTTGTGCTATTGAATTAGTGAATATTTTGAATTCACATAATTTAAACATAAAGCCCTTCTATAAGTTTAATTGCTCCGCCAAGCCTAACATTGCTGGAATAGGAGGCGGCATCTATTTACATATAGGCTTGTCGAAGAAATTAAATAAACTTTCTATTTTGCCCAACCTTCCCGATGTATTAAGCATCCATATTAATGTCGACGGACTTCCGTTTGCGTGCGTGCTGGTTCGTTTTAATTAAAAATAGATTTATTTTACTCTATGTGATGTTTTCTGTTGGCCAATAAGCAATTAACTAAACTCAACATACATTCTTATTTGACCAGACGCTTGATATTGCATCAGCCAAGAAAGGTGCGACCATGCAAGACCAAAAATAATAAAAAATACAAAGGATCGTTTACATTCAAATTTAAATTAAGCTATTAGGAATTCAGCAACCGTTCCTCAACATTTATAAATGCCCTGTTTTGCCGATCGGAGTATTTATGGGTCACAATAAGCCATTCAACTCCGATGAATTTTTGTCCAAATTCACACTTGAGTTGTCCGAGATTATGAAAATAGGCTTAACCATTGGAAATAAAAAGTTCACTTAGAACTTCGCGGTATTGTGTTTGATGCTCCTGCAAGAGCATTTGTTACTGGCACGCCTGGTCATACTTCCAGTCACGGTGTTAGCAAATGCATTCAGGTGTCAGCACTAGAAGTGCTGAAATAATCTCAGATGAAGACTTTCGCAATAGAAAGTATTCGTCGCATCATCCAGCCGAATATTTAAACATTCATTTTATTTGAAAAAAATTTGTGTTTTAATGATAACCCACATACCACTTGACTGCATGCATCTTGTTCAATTGGGTGTCATGCGTAAATTTCTGAATAGATTAAATACTTATAGAATTGTTTAAGAATAAACATAGTGTTCATCTGGCTTCACCAAATCAGATGCACTAAAGAAAACACAATACAACTATACCTTTCTACCAAACAACTAACCTAGCATATGTGTAAAATTACAATCAGCCATACACGATGTGGGAAAAACACTTGTAATTCTAAACTAACCCAAAAGATCAACGAATGAAGATTGGGTTATTTTCTTTCTCTTCGGAAATCCCTATTCAGAATTGTCAGTAAAATTTCAAAAACTGACAAATCGAAAATATCCGAAAGCCTTAATATCGAAGCGAAAATATATTCCAAAAGAGTTTGCAAGGAAGCCGAGATCATTAGTAGAGCTTCCGAATTGGAAGGCAACTGAGCACAGGCAGTTTGTGTTGTATACTGGGATTGTAGCTCTTAAAGATACAATGAATGATGACCAGTATTACGAGTTTTTGTTGCTGCACTGTGCTTACAGGTTGCTATGCTCCCAAAAGCAAAGACGTAGTGATGTGGAAACTTCTCAACAAATGTTAAACTTATTTGTTAAGAATTTTCCACTTGTTTTTGGGAAAAACAGTGTTTACTACAATGTTAAAATAGACTAATATGCAAATCGGTGATCTGATTTCAGGCTCCTCATATTCTTTCGAAAATTATTTGCATTTTAAATTTTACCACAAATGTATAGGAAAATCACAGAAGATACTTTTAGTATGGGGGAGAAGAAAAAATAGATATAGCTGAGAAGTGTTTAAAAATAAAGGGATGCACTCTTAGCAATAGAAGGCCAGATAATTTTTGTTTCATATGTGAAAGAATTCCATTTTAGGTAGATATCTGTGGAAGATTCACCCACAATTGTTCGAAAACCCGAAAAAAAGGGTAATTTTATTTTTAAGTGTCAATAATAAATAATAAATTTTTTCATTATAATGGCCGAACAAGGAACTTCGAAGAATCTTATAAAAATCAGTTTTGAATTGACAGAATCGGGTAAGCATTTGAATAATGTTCATGAAATAAAAAATATTTTAATAAGTAAGTCTTTTTGCAAACATTTCTTTCAGCCATGTAATGTACACAATCTGGAATCACTCCAAATCATGCACATCCCCTCTTTGTCAAAGGATGTTATTTGATCAAAGAGGAGGTCAGGTTTGGCCTATATATATTTGTGTGGTAACTCTCGCAGTCCCGATTTATCTGATGTTATGATGGGCAAGAGCACCACAAATCAGGCCATCCTGGGGGACTTCTGGTTGTCGGCTAGCAAACAGTCTTTGGGTGGGTTCTTTGGACCAGCCTTTCTCAATACACCCGTACTACATAAAGTAAAACAAAGTCCCTAGAGCACGAATATTACACAATTACATAATAAAAGAAATTAACTAGAAGGATAAAGAAAGAGATTATATTAGTGTCACACGAATAGGGAATGGTATTATAGCTTCGCGTCTAAACCCTCCCAACCAATGATTTTCCCGTCGCAAGATTCTAGAATATCCCAAAATAATTCAACTCACCGCTCACATTTCGGCACAAGGAAGATCACACCACTTTTACTCAAACATTATAAATGATATTTATTCACGAGGGTTACGGAATACCAAAATAGTTCAATAAGTCGGCAACATAATTCGAATTATACAAACTAAAATGAAGGTTCTTATAATAAACGGTAATCAAATTAAATAATTGGATCATTTCAGGCACAAATCAATTCAAAGCACAAATTAGATATAATATTGTTATGTTTTTGTGAATCTTAATTGTAAAGTGGATATATATAAACTTATCGGTAATCAAAATAAAAAGGTCAAATGAAATTTGGTAGTCTCCAACTTAAATTATTTAAATTCTAAATTATATACCCGTTCACACAGTCAAAGGCGATTTACTTGAACTTTTATAATTTTCTTTTGATAATACCAAACTAGAGAGAGAGCTTTTTTCTTATTCGCGGCTTATTTGACGCAGAACTCGCTATCTTTTTGCAAAAAAACGGATATGCCAGAACGAACATGATTTTTTTTGTCAAGATCTTAGGACTTACCCATCCGTCCGGTCCGTCGAAGGCCTTCGTCGTCCGCTGGAATAAAATGTTAAGTTAAATCAATCGTTTGGCACTCCTAGGCAATACAGGCGATCTGGTGGACTCTCAATCCGCAATTTTCTCTGCCCGTATCCGATTCGGGCGGCTATTCCAAGCTAGTTGACTTTGTCTGTGCCCTTCACGGTGTGCAGCTTTTGAGCCCTTGGTGTCTCAAAAATATCTCTGGCTGATTTTCGGAACTCAAATATGAAATTCCTTGTTCATGTTTTCGACATCCAATTTAATTATGGCTAAGTTTTCAAAATAACTTATTAGACACTTCCAAATACCCAAATATGCACAAAAAAATGACTTACGATAATCAGATTCACAAAACTCCACAATAATTGTTGTCCTATATGCTCCAGATTAATATTTAATTAATAATTCGACTTGATGGCCGAAAAAGTTTCAGATTTAAATTTTTATATTTTTTCTGGAGGAGCTGCGTGGTTTAGGCGTCTAGCCAGGGCGCAAGTTTGTCAGAAAAGAGTGTGACCAATGCATGCGATCGCGCATAATGCCTCCTCGCTAGGGTTGCACTTGCATAATTATCGAACTTCTAAGCTCAGCTGATTATTTTTTATCGACACAATTACCCACCACTTACTGAATTATAAACTAACGCCTTAAAATTTAAAAATAAAACTAATGGTAGAAACTGGGCACTACAGCCAACGCTGTAATGTTCAGGCAGATCATCACAGAGATTCAGGAGCTGCGTCTGGGAAACCTATGCGGCAAGTATTGGACGATTCGTTAATTGAAATCCACAATGTCGACGGGAGAAACGGAAATATAGCCTAAAGGCTTATCCGAATTTGCTAGGTAACCAATATAAATTTCAAGGTGAATACTTTATTGCCTGATAAGTTTTGCTCTTTTCGGAATAAATCCAAAACTCTCATCCTGGCGAGCCACCCGAAAATATTCCAGGAACTTCTTTGGCCTGTGCCAAAAACACGTTTAACAAACAAAAAAATAGAAATAAAAATTCATTTTAAGGGTAAATAAAGTAAATTGAATTGTATCAAATTATATTGTCACTTATTTTTTGGAATCACATGTCGGCGCAAATTTGTATGTAATTTCGAGGTGACATCTGACAAATCGTCGCGGTTTCTCCGTCGGATTTCCGGCGACCGGTACTGAAGGGTTCTTGCCACCCTACTCACACTCAATGAAATTTGTGTGCCGGTGCCACTCATCACTGGCTCAGCAAATCATAAATACACATTAATACAAATTAAAAACTCTGGTTAGATTACGACCTATTTGAAATTTAAATCAAACCTTGCAATTTAGCCGGCTCGAGGTCAATCTTACAAAAGAAGATTATTTCAAAAGGCAACACAAAAAGGTGAGCAGGTTGTCTGTATAGCTATTTCAAGAACTACCAAGTTCTATCATCAGCAGACTTTGCTAAAGAACTTCGGAATTGCAATAGCCATACCATGTCTTCAACGCTAGAATTAGTTGGGAATTACAGCAACCAAATGAAGCGAAAAAAGTTGGTAAAGCCTACAACACCGAAGACCACCTTTTGTGCATACCCTTAGGCGCTATGAAAAATTAGTGTAAGAGCTTCGCCCTTACCAAACTAATATCACGACCTGTTATTTCATATGCGGTATATTGTACCATATAGAAAAAAGGGTTTTTTTGGAATAAAAATTCCAAAGTAACGGCGTGCCTTCCGTTGGTGTTATCTGGTTAGATTACGACCTATTTGAAATTTAAATCAAACCTTGCAATTTAGCCGGCTCGAGGTCAATCTTACAAAAGAAGATTATTTCAAAAGGCAACACAAAAAGGTGAGCAGGTTGTCTGTATAGCTATTTCAAGAACTACCAAGTTCTATCATCAGCAGACTTTGCTAAAGAACTTCGGAATTGCAATAGCCATACCATGTCTTCAACGCTAGAATTAGTTGGGAATTACAGCAACCAAATGAAGCGAAAAAAGTTGGTAAAGCCTACAACACCGAAGACCACCTTTTTGTGCATACCCTTAGGCGCTATGAAAAATTAGTGTAAAAGCTTCGCCCTTACCAA
This sequence comes from Drosophila equinoxialis, assembly GCA_018150345.1. Lineage (NCBI taxonomy): Eukaryota > Metazoa > Arthropoda > Insecta > Diptera > Drosophilidae > Drosophila > Drosophila equinoxialis. The sequence continues at coordinate 377,392 of JAECWI010000853.1, read as the reverse complement.
ACTAATATCACGACCTGTTATTTCATATGCGGTATATTGTACCATATAGAAAAAAGGGTTTTTTTGGAATAAAAATTCCAAAGTAACGGCGTGCCTTCCGTTGGTGTTATCTGGTTAGATTACGACCTATTTGATATTTAAATCAAAGATTGACCTCGAGCCGGCTAAATTGCAAGGTATTATTTTTTTTTTTTTTTTATATATATGATGTTGTACTTAATAACGATAAAGAAAATGAAATGATCAAAAATATTCACATATCAAAAATATTTATATATACATATGTTATTACCTATGTATGTTATTACGAAATAAAAAGTTTTAATCTATATTTATGAACTATCTGTTTTTTGTTTTTGTCATTAACTATTATAACATTATTCCTATCTCCCATTTCCGTTACTTTATACGGACCAGTATATTTATAATCTAACTTATGACCTGTTTCATTTCTTATTAATACTTTATTTCCTACTGATATATCTATATTGTTTACTTTCTGATCATATTGTTTAAGAATAAACATTGTGTTCATCTGAACTGACCACCAAATCAGATGCACCAATGAAATATACAATTTGAAACAAAAACATAAACCAAGAAGAAGTCGCAAAGATTCATATGACAATTATTGCCTAATACCAAAGAAAACATGGATCCACACTCTGTGGAAAAACACTTAAGATGATAACAGCAGCGCGGTATCAAGTAACCAGCGCTGAGCATGTAATATAAATAATTTTCAACCCCAAAAACCTGGAGCATTAGAATAAGTATTTTTAAATATCAAAGAAGCTAACTTCGGCAATGCCGAAATTTATATACCCTTGCAGTCCTTGGCAATAATTTTTTACATTTTGAAATTTCTTTCCCTGCAACTGAATTCATCAATTCACAAACAAAACCTTCAAATTATTTCTCTTTTTATACAAATTTTTCTTCTTCTTGCATCATTCCCTAAGCGAAGCACAACACGCATACACATACAGTTCTTGTAGCGCTGCGTCTGTGTGTGTGTATGCATGTGCTCTGTTTGATTTGATGATGACGTAGTAGGCAGCAAGCAGCGCTTGAACCGATTTGTATTGACTGTAACTTCTGTTCTATTTATCCGATGAGATTCAAATTTTGGGATATGTCAATTTCTATCAAATACTATCATATTGGTAAATTTCATGGGGATACTCCAATTTTTGCAAAAATGTTTGTTCTAGAGCTATATGATATAGTGGTCCGATCCTTACAATGTTCATACTTTATCTCACCCGGTAAAAAAAAATTTCATCCCAATAGCTCTTAAGATGGCTGAGTAAAACGCGTACGCACAGACAGACGGTCAGACGGACATGGCTATATCGACTCAGCTTCTCATGCTGATCAAGAATATATATACTTTATGGGGTCGGAAACGTCTCCTTCTGTGCGTTACAACCATCTGACCAATTTTATAATACCCTCTGCAAGGGTATAAAACCAATTGTTACCTCCTAGAGCCTAAGATAATCCTAATATAAACACTGTACTTTTGTAAATAAAATTAGTTCATATTTTGAATTCAACTAATGAAGATTGGGTAATTTTCTTTTTTCTCCGGGAATCCCTATTCACATATAGTACCTTATTTGTATTCTTATGCTCTTGTAGCATTACCCTAGCTCTTTTATATGCTTCTTCTAATATATATTTGCTTTCTTAAGCATAATCATCTATATTATATATTGCTTCTACGCTATCTATGCTATTAAATTGTTTTGGTAAATTACTTGTTTTACCAAATACTAGCTCATATGGACAATAAGTATGTGCCATAGGGGGGGTCGTGTTGAAACAAAAGACAAAATATTGAAGCCATACGTCCCAATCAGTTTAATCGTCTGCTGGTGGTGTGCTGTAGATGCAATATTTTCAATATTTAAATATTTGCATAAATTGTCTATAATTGAATTCTTGTATTCTGTTCCCATATCCGTAATGAACGTCTTCATTGGACCGTACTTCAGGATAAAAGATTCAAATATTGCGTTAGCGACAGTATTAGCATTCTTATTCGGAACAGGTATGGCAACTAAATACTTACATAGTTAAATCACATATTAAAGTGACTGCATACTCGTTTCCATTTTCTGATTTTGGTAGTGGACCAATAGGGTCCACTATCACTGTCGAAAACATTTATGGGTGTGTCTGTTATTGTTAGTGGGGTCCAGAGAGCTGCAACAAGCCACCGACACTTAAGTTGCACCGGGTAAATGTAGGGTGTTTTTGACACCCGTGTGTTTTTAACCACCGCACAAATGTGTACAATCGCTAGCCTCACGAAAATACCTGAGTGTTTGTGCACACAAGCTGCAAAAGTGAGTAGGTATTTTTTTCGCATATGTGTGTACAGCATGTGCCGGCGCTTGAGCCTCGAAAAAAAATGAGTCAAAAGACATATACAAAAATTGAGTCATAGAATGTGTAGAGTGTTTTGGGTGTTGGGTTTTTTTTTTGCAAGCTTGATTTTTTCAAGGTTTGATTTAAATTTCAAATAGGTCGTAATCTAACCAGATAACACCAACGGAAGGCACGCCGTTACTTTGGAATTTTTATTCCAAAAAAACCCTTTTTCTATATGGTACAATATACCGCATATGAAATAACAGGTCGTGATATTAGTTTGGTAAGGGCGAAGCTCTTACACTAATTTTTCATAGCGCCTAAGGGTATGCACAAAAAGGTGGTCTTCGGTGTTGTAGGCTTTACCAACTTTTTTCGCTTCATTTGGTTGCTGTAATTCCCAACTAATTCTAGCGTTGAAGACATGGTATGGCTATTGCAATTCCGAAGTTCTTTAGCAAAGTCTGCTGATGATAGAACTTGGTAGTTCTTGAAATAGCTATACAGACAACCTGCTCACCTTTTTGTGTTGCCTTTTGAAATAATCTTCTTTTGTAAGATTGACCTCGAGCCGGCTAAATTGCAAGGTTTGATTTAAATTTCAAATAGGTCGTAATCTAACCAGATAACACCAACGGAAGGCACGCCGTTACTTTGGAATTTTTATTCCAAAAAAACCCTTTTTCTATATGGTACAATATACCGCATATGAAATAACAGGTCGTGATATTAGTTTGGTAAGGGCGAAGCTCTTACACTAATTTTTCATAGCGCCTAAGGGTATGCACAAAAAGGTGGTCTTCGGTGTTGTAGGCTTTACCAACTTTTTCGCTTCATTTGGTTGCTGTAATTCCCAACTAATTCTAGCGTTGAAGACATGGTATGGCTATTGCAATTCCGAAGTTCTTTAGCAAAGTCTGCTGATGATAGAACTTGGTAGTTCTTGAAATAGCTATACAGACAACCTGCTCACCTTTTTGTGTTGCCTTTTGAAATAATCTTCTTTTGTAAGATTGACCTCGAGCCGGCTAAATTGCAAGGTTTGATACAAATTAAAAACTTTAAAAAGTGTATATTTCATTGAACAAAATTATTGGCACACTAGGCTTTCGACATTATTTTTTACTCTTATATCCTAATGGGCAACTAATTTTTTTTTTGGAAATATGGCAGCCAGGTTAACCCGTTATCCAAAATTTGGCAAATTAGCATTTTGAAATATAAAATTGTGTCTAAATTGGGATTATTTTGTTGTTTGCTGTCAATATGCCATCGAAATAAAAGGAAACCACCATAGCGCAGAGGAAAATAATCTCACAAAAGTGGAAATTATGGAAAGAAGCTAATATAATATTTTCCGATCGGACGGACGCCAAACAGTGTGGAGAAAGTTAAACACTTGCCTACAATACCGCCCATGTTCTGCAACACCCACCGCAGTCGCCGGACCTCAATTCAATTGAACATTTCTGGGAAGTATTGGATAGGATTTGCTTCTTCTTCTTTAGATCACTTCTTCCCTCAAAGAGTCTTTAAATTTGTTTCCAACCAGACTTAAAAAAGTAGCTAAAATGAAAACATTTTTTTTAAATAAAAATTTAACTTATTTAATTCAATGGTGTAATTATTTCATCGATGAACACCAACTCATAATTTTCAATGCCTTCATCGCTTTTATAACTAGCCTTTCTAAGGCACTTTGTCGGAACATCATAGTCGAAACAACATTTTCCATGTCGGCGTAATCCATATCTATAAGTTAAATGTATGTACATATGTAAGATATTAATTCGTATATGAACAAATAGAAAGTTTGAAAGATCAGCTTACAAAAACAAAAAGTATCAATGAGCCCAAATGTAATAGATGAGTTCACAAATTATTCTTAAGTAATTACAACGTGTAATGTTCAACTTAAAACGACTTGACTTTTCAACGTAATTGTACCGACGACTTTCGACTTCTTTTGCTGGAAACTTTCCGACGACGACTCTACTTGTCGACTCACTCCAACTGACTGGCCACACTCTCAACTAGCCAGGGCTACAAAAACGACCACCAACCCAGCACACATCTTACATGTATATTTAAAAGAGTTGTTTCTTACCTTATAGCCAAAATAGAGCTTAGCACCGTGCAGTTGATTTCTATTTCTTAATTTAGTTTTAATTAAGTTCACCTGACTGAAGAGACCCTCTACTTCAGCGTTCGACCAGGGAAGAGACAAAATTTTTAGAGCGAGGCTAGCTAACTCCATATGTGGATTGGTAAAGGTCGAGTCTTTATAATTATAAACTTCGGCCCAGAACTTCTCCGTATTTTCAACATTTTGCCAAATTATCATATTGCCTTTTTAAATTGTCTACGTCTTCTATTTTAAAAAAAGTTAAAAGTTTAATAATACTTTCTTTTTTGGCTCGCTATACATTTTCGACCGAAAATAGGTCAATATTATTTAACATATTATTTAACATACATACATAAAAATGTAAGAAAGCTTACCTTTTCTTCAGTTGATGTATTAAATACAAAAATCGGTATATTTGATTCGAACTTGAGATTCCTCAGTTCTGTCCAGACTTATCGTTTTTAACTTCTTTTCGAATGCGTAGCCAAGATAGAAATCGCTCTTAACGTAAGATTCAAACTCACTATTTAGCACATCGATGTCATCATCCGGCGATGTAATACTGTGCTTCAGTGATTTAATTGCAATTAACAAATCCTTTAAAAAATTTTGTGGAATTTCTTTCTTGCTTTGAGTTTCTTGTTTCTTGCTTTGAGTCTTTTAGTATAGGCCGTAAAAATAGCAGATAGTTGATTCATTCGTTGCACATGGATTGCAGCATTTTAGCTTTTGTGCATTTTTCGTCTATTGCTGCAATCGAGAAATGCAATTTTAATTTCTCCCATTGATCAATCACTCTTGAATCTGCTGTCTCAAAAGAGAGCCATCTTGTCTCGCAAACACGTATATATATGTATACAAAAAATATATACAACACAACAGACAAGACGACACAAGTTCTGAACAAATACACAGTCCAAACCTTATCATTATTCATTAGCTCGTAGATTCGTCTATACGCTGATTGTCGATGAGAACTTTTTGAGAACCAATTATAGGTCTCATAAATCAAATACTCGATACCTTCTGGCATAAACTGCTTGCACGCATAGTTGACTGCCAACTGCACTGAGTGGCAAACGCATTTAATGAGTAGTAGATCAGGTGAATGTTTTTTGAGCTCCAAGTATACGCTTTTGTGGGAGCCAACCATCACACTGGCATTGTCGGTTCCTATGCCAATTAAATTTTTTGCATCTAGTTTCCATTTATTTAATTCCTTCAGCAAAACACTTATGCAAATGAAATCACCGCTGTCGATTTCTACTATGCTTAAAAACGTGGACATCATCAAGCTAGGACTTATCGAATAATAATTAATGACGGTTACTACAACAAGTCCGCGCCTATTGATATGATTATCGGTGTAGACCTGTTTCCCCACATCCTCGGAGAGCGGATCAAAAAGGATATTGGTGATTTCGTCGGTTTAGAAACTAATCCAAAGATGGGTTTTATGTGGAGCTATTATACCTGATCCTCCAGTGTCTCGAGTGTCCAGTGTCCCGCTCTGTACGCGTGGTATTCAATGCGTCGAGCCCATCCACACGAGGGATCAGCCGTAACGATGTCTTACACACCGAGCCTACTCTACAGGCCGATCTCACGGTTCAAGTACTAAAATGGCGGTTCTTTCAGTTCATTTTTAATGCCGACGTCACGCAGATGTATCGGCCAGGGACCGCAATCAGTATAAGTTATATTGAAAAAACTTATTTGCTAATAATAACATTTCGATTTTTTTAGATTTTCTTCAAAAAAAGATCATTAATTTTGAGTAATTTAATAAGAATTATCCATAAAAATCTTTTCTGATCAAAAAAATGAAAATCAAAAATAATTATTTTTGCTGACGTTAACTTGAGAGGTGTTCCTAACTAATTCGGGTACGCTGAGTCTCACTGCATACTTGGTTTTTGTCCATCACGTCCAGGTTCTGTGAAATCAAGGGATCTGGGATCGAAAAATGGGCACCCAAAAGTATACTATAGAAAGTTTAAAACAAAATTTTTAACTTTTTTAGCAGAATATTCTGTGTAAGCAAAATAGCTATTGTTTGCAAGCATTACTTATAAACAATTGGTAAGATGCATAAGAGTTCCATAATTATTAAAAATTAAAAAGCAGATAATTCTTTGAATCTCTATAGCATACTTTTTGGTTCAAATTTAAATCAATATAGAACCATATCTAAAGTGTAAGATATTATTCATTATAACAAAGAAGCACCTCTTTGATATTTTGTAAATTGGTATTAATTAATTCTTAATATATTAATAGGTTGAAATAAAACTGTTTTTAGCTTAATATTATGTTTATATTATACAATACGGTCAATTTGAATAAGTTCAACACACGTTTCTCGAAAACCTGATGTGATGGACAAAAACTAAGTACAGGGCCGTGTTCCGCACCCCTCAATTACTATAGAGCACCTATTGAACCTAAAACACTTTTTCATGACCTCAAAAATGTCGGCCTGTGTAATGATTAAAAATGATTTTTATTTTTTTCGCTCAAAATAAAACTCACTTTTGAAAAACGGCTTCCGTGTTAAATATTTTCAAAATATTTTTGCATATCCTTCAAGGACTACCCCTCCATACATTTTTTTTTTTTTTTTGTATTAGTATTAATACCAATTTTATCATTGATTTCATTTTTCAAACATTTTTCAATAGCTTAATAAAACTCACTTTTGAAAAACGATATTAGTATTCAGTAAAAAAATTTTTTTTTATTATTTGCTGTTTAATTTGACAAAGAGCAGTTGTTCCAGTGACTTTTCGGCGAGGTTACATCGTTGATCCGTCAACATCATTATAAGGGCTGAAAACGCTCTTTCGACACTCACTTGTGTTGCGGGAACCGAGTGCACCACTTTGGCGACCTGATAAAGCGTTGGGTATACGTAGCACTTTTCCTCCCAATACTCCATTATATTGGAGGACAAGGAAATTGGCTTCGGGCTATAGGCCGATTTTTTTCGCTCAAAATAAAACTCACTTTTGAAAAATTTTCAAAATATTTTTACATTTCGGTTGGTTGAAATTTTACATATATTTGGCAATAAAATTTTTTTTGGAAAATCTGATTTTTTTTATTTGTTTCTAATTAAAAACATTCCAATAAGTGTAAAAATAATTTTTAAAAATTTTTAGGGAGTGCCCTTAATGTTTTACGCTTATTCAAAGTCAGCTGTTTTAGGATTGCATTGGTTATCGAAAAAAAACGGGAGAAAGCTTCTTTGTCTTTCAAAATAAACAAAACAAAAGTATTTGCATTTGTGAAAAAGTTTTATCATGGAAAAAATCCACGAAAGTATGTAAAATGAGATGTTTGTGTAGATTTTGTAGTTTTTGTTATTTATTGTCCAATTGTCCAATGTGTTGCTATGTGTATTTGTAGATCAAAACTAAAACTTGTTTGTGTGTTTCGTCAGGCCTAACATTTGAAGCGAGAAAAGGTTAGAAAATGTATAAATAACAGGTTGTACACTAATCTTCGACTAATCCAATACTGAAAAGACTTCTTGCTCATATTTGCCCCTTTTCGAAATAATCGACATGTTCCAGTTACAGACGAGTTCTGCCATTCCATTTTGTTGGAAGTGTGGAACAGCAACAGTCGCGAAGAAAACGCTGTTCAAAACTATATTGTGCAGCAAATAGGTCAGGAAAATCTATTGGTGAATCAACAAAATGTAATTAAGCTTAAAGTGAAACAATTCGTCAAATTCATCAAATTTAATTTGCCAAAATGCAATCGGATGGTAGAACGCTTTAAAACAAAGCACACACGTTGGCTGGAGCCAAGTATCAAAGTTACTTCGAGCGATAGAACACTTGAAAGAGCAGGTCGAAAGCATTTAAACTATAACGATGCAGGTCCTCGCTTAAAACGGAAATTAGCATCTGAACTTGCTTCACAGAACGACAACTCGACTCCTCTTTTAATACATGCCGCATTGCTTTCGTCAAAAAAATTAAAAGAGACAGATACATCCTTTGTTCTGAAAAAAGCCATAAGCAAGGAGAAAGAAGCATTAGCTTTTCTGATTGAAAACGGATTGACTAAACAGCAATGAGCATCAAGGCCCTTAACAAACAGCAAGGATGTGACATTTATCCACCTTACGCAAAAGTGAGAGAAAGTAAGCTGAAATGTAGACCTGAAGAAATCATGTACTCGAACTTAAAGTGGAAGTCCCGTTTCAAAATTTATTAAACCACACAGTGGATCGTATTCTGGAGATGCAGCAAGACATTCTTGAAATATCCAATTCTTCACGTTGTACATTGATGTTAAGCTACGGCTTCGATGGTTCTACTGGACAAGGCATTTACAAACAGAAATTTCAGGAAAATGACCTTATCGGATTAGATCATCCACTATTTGTTACAACGATGATCCCATTACAATTAGTTGATGAGTTCAATCAAGTCATTTGGCGTAATTCTACTCCACAATCTGTAAGATTTTGTAGGCCATTAAAACTTCAGTTTATTAAGGAAACAACCGAACTCATACTACAAGAAAAATCTAATTTGGATGAACAGATAAAAAATCTTCAAAGTCATTTGTATATTTTCAAAGGAAAAAGGATCTTCGTTGAATATAAACCCCACATGACGTTAATTGACTGAAAAATTTTAAACGTGTTAACTGGTACGAATCCATGCCAAGTATGCCCATAATGTGGAGCAAAGCCAAGTCAAGTGCTAAAGACCTTTGACTTCAAATCAGGAATATTTTCTGTTAATTCCAAAAGTCTGCAATATGGAATTAGCCCTCTACATGCATGGATTAGATTTCTGGAGTTTGTATTGAAAATATCATACAGACTAGAAATAAAAAAATGGCGTGTTAAGGGATCTGAAAAGGAAGAAATAAGTCAACGAAAACAGTACATCCAAAAAGGCTTTGGAATGAAATGGGTCTTAATGTGGACAGTCCCAAACAAGATGGAAGTGGGAATACAAATGATTACAATACAGCACGAAAAGCTTTTGAAAATGTTAATACTTTCTCAAGCATTTTAAGTTTTGATAAGGACTTTTATATAATATTAATTGCTATCTCTTGCGAGTATAAAGTGAACTCCAGAAAGTTTAAGGATCTATGTGAGAAGACATTTAACATGTATTGAGGCAAATATTTTTTGGTATCCAATGCCTCCAACTATACACAAAATTTTGGTGCATAGTCATCAAATAATGGACACCTGTATGCTTCCGGTTGGAGTTTTGGGAGAAGACGCTTCTGAAGCTCGAAATAAAATTTATAAAAACGATCGAAAATCACATGCTAGAAAGTGCAGCCGGTTGGAAATATAAGTGATGTATTCAACAGAGCACTTGACTCATCTGACCCACTTATTTCAAGCCTTAATTTAAAAGCACGAGCTAAAGCAAATAGGAAGAAGAAAATACCCGCAGAAGTTCTTGAACTTTTAGAGGAACATTCTTACGAATCAGAATCAGAAGAAGAAGATGATGAATAGGTTGAAGCATTTGCCCCGGTAAGCAAAGCAAATTGAAAAAATATTTGATTGACCTATGCTAATCTATTTTGTTTTTTAGCAATCTAAATGAATCAAAACTAGCAAAACTAGCAACTTTTGGTCAAGACAAAAGGCACAACACAAGCGCTGCGACTAGTAAAATAGCACAGTTTCACGACTTCCCAGTGTGCGCAAGCGAACATAAGTCGTTGAAATCTTCAAGAGGCGCCATCTACTCCAATGACCTGCGGAACGTTGATGAAAAGGAAATATTAGAAGAACTGAGTACACAGAAAATAACCTATGTACAAAAAATAAAAAAAATGCAAAACGGTGAACTGGTTGAAACCGGACTTTTCATTTTAACATTTGAGACGACAAAACTTCCAACTACAATGATGATTGGATACGAAAGGGTTAAGGTTCGACCTTACATTCCACTACCTCTTAAATGCAAAAAATGCTTTAAATTATTAAAACCAAAAAATTGCCCAAAAGAAAAGCAACATTGCCAAATCTGCTCCACAGACAAGCACAAAGAAGGTGAAGTATGTACCAAGTTTAAATTTTGCATCAACTGCAAATATGACATAAATGACGAATTCAACCATAGCCCATTAGACAAATCTTGTTCTGCGTTCGTAAAACAAAAATAAATATTGGCAATCAAATTAATAGAACAAGTCGATCACAAAACGGCTACACGAAATCATTTCACACGCCACCTACAACAACCTACGCCTTACGCAAAGATTGCATCTACGCAGTCAAACATCTACAAAGACAAATTATATCAACCAGCAAGCATCAGCCCAACACCACAGAATCAAAATAAAGACCAACCTCGCCATGTCAAAAGATACGATAACATAATGAATAGCGACCCAACTCCCATTACCGGAACAACACAAGGCACCCAAGAAGACAAGGAAGTAGACCCAACATTGAGAAATGACCATCCAAAAAAATCGATACCGGAATCAGATCGTAAGCTGAGAAGTCACTCAAAACCTAATCCTCTTACCAAACCCCAAAAAGCTAAAGACAAATCTGACTAACTAGAAAGTACTCTTAGAAATAAAACTAACCCACTAACAAATTTGTAAAATTTTTATAAATAACATGTTTATAGTTATAAGTAATGATAATAATAATTCAATGGAATTGCAATGGTTACGTAAATAATTACGAACAACTACAAATAATGATAAAAGCGGTTAGCCCAAAAATTATCTGCCTTCAAGAAACCCACATCCACTCCCAACCCAATATCCCTATCCCACTTAACTTCACAATAATTCCCAAAACTTCATCAAAGAATTCACATGGAGGAGTAGCTATGCTAATCCACAAATCTCTTCAATATGACTCGCTCAGAACAAATAATGATTTGGATGCCGTTGGAATAATCCTTCATTCCAAATATAAAATTCAACAAACACAATTTAGAAAATTAATAGTATTAATACAATAATATGCGGAGACTTCAATAGCTGGCACCAAACCTGGGGATTACCAAAAAACAATGTTAAAGGAAATATTGTATTCAAATTTATTTCCCAGTCAAACTTCATTACCCGAAACGACGGCACACCAACTCATTACTCTACGCACCATACGATGACACATGTAGATCTCACTCTGACGACCCCGAAAAAATATAAACCCTGAAAATATAGTAGAGTTCAAAAAGGTTAAGGCACTCTTTAGAACAGAGTTAAAACAATCAAAAAGGCTTTCACTACAAAAATTCAATTCCGAAATTAACCCAACATCAAACCCTTTAAAAATTTGGTCAAATTTCAACACAGTCTCGATTTGACTGTCGAAGTGTACGGACGTCTGCGCGGATGAACCTCGCAATTAGTGTCTCAAGTCGACAAAAAAAACCGTAATTCTCTCACGCGAACTGAAGATCAAAACAAAAGGAGTGATAAAAAACTGTATTTTTGCGCCATTAACTCGGTTCTTGCTCTGCAAGCTCCGTTAGAGTATTTTGATTGGCCAGCCAATCGGCGAAACCTAAAAAGTTGGTGCATACTTTTAGGCACCAATATAAATAAAATTTGTTGCACATCCCTGAGGGGCCCACTGGCCTGTGTGGTATACTTTTGGGAGAAATCGAATATTCTTCATCGTACTCCCTCGGGAGTTTAAAGGACAGTTCCTGTGGTCTCTCCCATACCGAGATGGAATCTGATAATGGCCCCACCGGCAGTGCCACCAATACTGCACCATGGTTCTATGTAACCAAAAGAAAGGCCACGGCAACCCCGGAAGCCGACCGCAAGAAGGGCTCAAAAGTCCAAGCAAGCTCTTATGCAAAATCCAGACGTATATCTATGGATTCGTCAATGTCCACGGACTCCGATTCATCAGAAGGCTTTATGGAGCCTGGAGAGATTAGGCGCTCGTCTGCAGCTGGTCCTGAACCATCCTCTGCTGCCAATAGCAACAGGTTTTCCCTGCTTGCTCTGCCATCAAACCCAGCAAGCGATGGCTCTCCCGAAGCGGAGACACCCGTGGCTACTCCGACAGCCGCACCTAAACCTCCCAAAATACCCCCCATCTTTATATCCAACGTGAGTGACATAACTGGCATGATCTCATTCGTCAAAGACAAAATCGGTGGAGACGACTTCACTTACAAGGCGGGCAGAGAAGACCAGGTCCGTGTTATGACAACCAGCGCACAAGGATACAGGAGTCTGGTAGCTGCTTTAGAGTTGGGAAAAATGCCCTTCCACACATACCAGCTCAAGCAGGAGTTCGTTTACAGGGCAGTCATTCGCAGCCTGCATCATAGCACTCCGTTAAACTTCAACCGTGAGGAACTGGCAAAGACGGGTCATTACGTGCGTCATCTCACCAATGCCAAACACCGACACTCCAAAAACCCGATGCCGATTTTCTTCATCGACCTAGAGCCAGCTGCCAACAAGAAAGAGATCTTCGCAATAAAACGCCTGTGTAACGCCGTGGTAACCATCGAGCCGCCGAGGAAGAACAATGACGTTCCTCAATGCCACAAATGCCAGGAATTTAACCACACCCAAAACTTCTGTGGTAAAGGACGCAAGTGTGTCAAATGCACCAGGGACCACGAGCCTGGAAAGTGTCCCAAGGACAAAGAGCAGCCTCCGGAATGCGTCGATTGCGGAGAAAACCACACCGCATCTTACAGAGGATGTCGAGTCTACAAAAAGGCGAAAAGACAAAGGGAACAAGGTCAAACACGCTCCGCTCCACGGATGCAGAATCGTGCTGCTCCAAACCTCTTCGTGCCACATAGCTTCCCATCAAGCTACACCCAGCCAGGTATGTCCTACGCCGGAGTCACAAAAAACTCGTCCACAGCAAGCGCTCCTGTGGAGAACAATCAGGCTCCTTCTCCGCCCCAGCAGGGTGGTCCCACCATCGCTCATCTCGAGCAAATAATCCAGCCGCTCCAGGCCCAAATGGAGCAAATGACCATCATGATGAAAACACTCATGTCTTCACTATGCAAGTAGGACTAAGAAACGTACTTTGGAATGCGAACGGCCTATGTAAAAGTAGGCCAGAGATCGATTTGTTCCTCAAAACAAACAATGTCGATATTTTACTTGTCTCCGAAACCCATCTCTCCGAAAATTCCTACTTTCAAATCGTCGGATATGATTTGCTGCATGCCAACCACCCTAGCGGCAGTGCCAGAGGAGGCTCTGGCATTCTTATAAAGTCCAAGCTTAATTACTCTGTAAATGCGCCCCTCCGTCATCCGTGGCTTCAAGCAACCTCTGTCAACATTGCCACTTCCATCGGCAATATCAACATGGTTTCCTGTTACGTCCCTCCCAGGCATACAGTCGACACACGAATGTTTTACCTAGCCCTCAGTAGTTTTGAACCTAGGTTCCTGGCTGGAGGCGATTTCAACTCTAAACATACCTGGTGGGGGTCCAGGCTCAACAACCTAAAGGGACTTGCCCTCTTCCCGTGTATTCGCAGCCTCAACCTGACCACTCACTCTTCCGGCCAACCTACGTACTGGCCTAATGAGATCCCCGACTTCCTGGACTTCGCAATCTCCAGAGGCATCCACAGCAACCGCATTCAAACTGATGCAGATAATGACCTGCAATCGGACCACAGTGCTGTGAAGGTTTGGTTAGACATCCCAGTTGAGTCGACTACACGCTCCACCAGGCTGTTCAGGAAAAACCCTAACATAGACTATTTTAAAACTATGCTTGATGAGATCACTGAGCCCGATGCCTGCCTCAACAGTGGAGAGGACATCGACGAGACTGTGGAGAAACTAACTCGCAACATATGTGAAGCTGCTACCGCCTGTACACCTCCAGTCAGTTTCAGACAACAAGCAGCCCCTCCGAGAGACATGTTCGCCTGGTCGGACGAGATCACCAACGCCTTGCGGGAGAAAAGACGCTTGCGACGTGTATGGCAACACAGCCGCAATCCCTTGGATAAAAGGGCCTTCAACAGCGCCACGAAACAGCTGAAAGCGCTATACTTCAAAGCTCGTAATGAAGCCACTGCATACCTCGCCGATCTTGAACCCAATCAGCCTGACCACAACCTCTGGCAAGCCACCAAATACCTAAAAAGGCCCACCGTGAGGAAAGTCCCCATTCGAAGACCAAGTGGCCAATGGTGCAGATCCACCGAAGACACGGCAGAAGAGTTTGCGACCCATCTGGCAAATTGCTTTACACCTTTCAGTACCTGCAGCGCAGCCGACACCAACGCCACCCTGTCCTTCCTTGAGGCCCCTCTCCAGATGGCTCTCCCCATCGAACGAGTCACTCCTGAGGAAGTAGAATCGGAGATAAACTGCCTGAAAACAACAAAAAGCCCTGGCTACGATGGCATCGATGCAGTCACAGTTAAGTGCTTGCCGCCAAGAGTGATCCAGCTACTTGCCAATTTATTCAACAGGATCTTTGATCTCTGTCACTTCCCCACCCAATGGAAGTGTGCAGAGATTATAATGATTCCAAAACCTGGGAAACCCGAGAATGAAGTAGCTTCGCACCGTCCGATCAGTCTGCTGGCGATACTCTCCAAAGTATTCGAAAGAATACTTTTGGCCAGAGTGTTGCCGCTACTGGACGAGGGAAGCATTATCCCAGAACACCATTTTGGATTCCGGCAACACCATGGTACTCCCGAGCAAGTTCAGCGCATCGTGCAGAAGTTACTCACTGGCTTTGAGAACAAGCAGTACTCCTCTGCTGTATTTTTGGATGTCAAGCAGGCATTCGACCGAGTCTGGCACGAAGGGCTCCTTCACAAAATAAAACTGCTTCTCCCAGCCCCCCTACTTCATGGTCTTGAAGTCGTACCTCGCGGACAGGCGTTTCTACGTCAGGTGCAAAAGCTCGCTATCCAGAATCGAGCACATCAAAGCGGGCGTCCCTCAGGGCAGTGTGCTGGGCCCGATCCTATATAGGCTGTACACTTCAGACTTGCCAGTGCTGCAACACCCCCAACTACTGATTGCCTCTTACGCTGATGACACTGCACTCATCGCCAGTGCTCCGAATCCAAACGAGGCTTCCAGGATCTTACAAGACCAACTGCTCTTACTTGAGCCCTGGTTCAACAGGTGGAACATTAGCGTTAACTCGGACAAGTCCCTCCACATGACTTTTGCCACACGCAGACTCAACTGCCAATCGGTCAGTCTACATGGGACACTTCTCCAAAGCGTTGAGTCTGTTAAATATCTGGGCCTTACCCTGGACAGGCGTCTCAACTGGCAAGCGCACATAAAAGCTAAACGAGCTCAGCTTGGCTTGAAGCTGACCAGAATACAATGGCTCATTGGCAGCAAATCCCAGCTCAGCATCCGCAACAAGGTGCTGTTGTATAAGGCCATTATTAAACCGGTGTGGACCTATGGCATCCAGCTCTGGGGCACTGCGTCTGACACCAGTGTAAAAATCCTTCAACGTTTCCAGAGCAAGTTGCTGCGAAGAATTGTTGGAGCGGATGAACCTCGCAATTAGTGTCTCAAGTCGACAAAAAAACCGTAATTCTCTCACGCGAACTGAAGATCAAAACAAAAGGAGTGATAAAAAACTGTATTTTTGCGCCATTAACTCGGTTCTTGCTCTGCAAGCTCCGTTAGAGTATTTTGATTGGCCAGCCAATCGGCGAAACCTAAAAAGTTGGTGCATACTTTTAGGCACCAATATAAATAAAATTTGTTGCACATCCCTGAGGGGCCCACTGGCCTGTGTGGTATACTTTTGGGAGAAATCGAATATTCTTCATCGTACTCCCTCGGGAGTTTAAAGGACAGTTCCTGTGGTCTCTCCCATACCGAGATGGAATCTGATAATGGCCCCACCGGCAGTGCCACCAATACTGCACCATGGTTCTATGTAACCTAAAAGAAAGGCCACGGCAACCCCGGAAGCCGACCGCAAGAAGGGCTCAAAAGTCCAAGCAAGCTCTAATGCAAAATCCAGACGTATATATATGGATTCGTCAATGTCCACGGACTCCGATTCCTCAGAAGGCTTTATGGAGCCTGGAGAGATTAGGCGCTCGTCTGCAGCTGGTCCTGAACCATCCTCTGCTGCCAATAGCAACAGGTTTTCCCTGCTTGCTCTGCCATCAAACCCAGCAAGCCATGGCTCTCCCGAAGCGGAGACACCCGTGGCTACTCCGACAGCCGCACCTAAACCTCCCAAAATACCCCCCATCTTTATATCCAACGTGAGTGACATAACTGGCATGATCTCATTCGTCAAAGACAAAATCGGTGGAGACGACTTCACTTACAAGGCGGGCAGAGAAGACCAGGTCCGTGTTATGACAACCAGCGCACAAGGATACAGGAGTCTGGTAGCTGCTTTAGAGTTGGGAAAAATGCCCTTCCACACATACCAGCTCAAGCAGGAGTTCGTTTACAGGGCAGTCATTCGCAGCCTGCATCATAGCACTCCGTTAAACTTCAACCGTGAGGAACTGGCAAAGACGGGTCATTACGTGCGTCATCTCACCAATGCCAAACACCGACACTCCAAAAACCCGATGCCGATTGTCTTCATCGACCTAGAGCCAGCTGCCAACAACAAAGAGATCTTCGCAATAAAACGCCTGTGTAACGCCGTGGTAACCATCGAGCCGCCGAGGAAGAACAATGACGTTCCTCAATGCCACAAATGCCAGGAATTTAACCACACCCAAAACTTCTGTGGTAAAGGACGCAGGTGTGTCAAATGCACCAGGGACCACGAGCCTGGAAAGTGTCCCAAGGACAAAGAGCAGCCTCCGGAATGCGTCGATTGCGGAGAAAACCACACCGCATCTTACAGAGGATGTCGAGTCTACGAAAAGGCGAAAAGACAAAGGGAACAAGGCCAAACACGCTCCGCTCCACGGATGCAGAATCGTGCTGCTCCAAACCTCTTTGTGCCACATAGCTTCCCATCAAGCTACACCCAGCCAGGTATGTCCTACGCCGGAGTCACAAAAAACTCGTCCACAGCAAGCGCTCCTGTGGAGAACAATCAGGCTCCTTCTCCGCCCCAGCAGGGTGGTCCCACCATCGCTCATCTCGAGCAAATAATCCAGCCGCTCCAGGCCCAATTGGAGCAAATGACCATCATGATGAAAACACTCATGTCTTCACTATGCAAGTAGGACTAAGAAACGTACTTTGGAATGCGAACGGCCTATGTAAAAGTAGGCCAGAGATCGATTTGTTCCTCAAAACAAACAATGTCGATATTTTACTTGTCTCCGAAACCCATCTCTCCGAAAATTCCTACTTTCAAATCGTCGGATATGATTTGCTGCATGCCAACCACCCTAGCGGCAGTGCCAGAGGAGGCTCTGGCATTCTTATAAAGTCCAAGCTTAATTACTCTGTAAATGCGCCCCTCCGTCATCCGTGGCTTCAAGCAACCTCTGTCAACATTGCCACTTCCATCGGCAATATCAACATGGTTTCCTGTTACGTCCCTCCCAGGCATACAGTCGACACACGAATGTTTTACCTAGCCCTCAGTAGTTTTGAACCTAGGCTCCTGGCTGGAGGCGATTTCAACTCTAAACATACCTGGTGGGGGTCCAGGCTCAACAACCTAAAGGGACTCGCCCTCTTCCCGTGTATTCGCAGCCTCAACCTGACCACTCACTCTTCCGGCCAACCTACGTACTGGCCTAATGAGATCCCCGACTTCCTGGACTTCGCAATCTCCAGAGGCATCCACAGCAACCGCATTCAAACTGATGCAGATAATGACCTGCAATCGGACCACATTGCTGTGAAGGTTTGGTTAGACATCCCAGTTGAGTCGACTACACGCTCCACTAGGCTGTTCAGGAAAAACCCTAACATAGACTATTTTAAAACTATGCTTGATGAGATCACTGAGCCCGATGCCTGCCTCAACAGTGGAGAGAACATCGACGAGACTGTGGAGAAACTAACACGCAACATATGTGAAGCTGCTACCGCCTGTACACCTCCAGTCAGTTTCAGACAACAAGCAGCCCCTCCGAGAGACATGTTCGCCTGGTCGGACGAGATCACCAACGCCTTGCGGGAGAAAAGACGCTTGCGACGTGTATGGCAACACAGCCGCAATCCCTTGGATAAAAGGGCCTTCAACAGCGCCACGAAGAAGCTGAAAGCGCTATACTTCAAAGCTCGTAATGAAGCCACTGCATACCTCGCCGATCTTGAACCCAATCAGCCTGACCACAACCTCTGGCAAGCCACCAAATACCTAAAAAGGCCCACCGTGAGGAAAGTCCCCATTCGAAGACCAAGTGGCCAATGGTGCAGATCCACCGAAGACACGGCAGAAGAGTTTGCGACCCATCTGGCAAATTGCTTTACACCTTTCAGTACCTGCAGCGCAGCCGACACCAACGCCACCCTGTCCTTCCTTGAGGCCCCTCTCCAGATGGCTCTCCCCATCGAACGAGTCACTCCTGAGGAAGTAGAATCGGAGATAAACTGCCTGAAAACAACAAAAAGCCCTGGCTACGATGGCATCGATGCAGTCACAGTTAAGTGCTTGCCGCCAAGAGTGATCCAGCTACTTGCCAATTTATTCAACAGGATCTTTGATCTCTGTCACTTCCCCACCCAATGGAAGTGTGCAGAGATTATAATGATTCCAAAACCTGGGAAACCCGAGAATGAAGTAGCTTCGCACCGTCCGATCAGTCTGCTGGCGATACTCTCCAAAGTATTCGAAAGAATACTTTTGGCCAGAGTGTTGCCGCTACTGGACGAGGGAAGCATTATCCCAGAACACCATTTTGGATTCCGGCAACACCATGGTACTCCCGAGCAAGTTCAGCGCATCGTGCAGAAGTTACTCACTGGCTTTGAGAACAAGCAGTACTCCTCTGCTGTATTTTTGGATGTCAAGCAGGCATTCGACCGAGTCTGGCACGAAGGGCTCCTTCACAAAATAAAACTGCTTCTCCCAGCCCCCTACTTCATGGTCTTGAAGTCGTACCTCGCGGACAGGCGTTTCTACGTCAGGTGCAAAAGCTCGCTATCCAGAATCGAGCACATCAAAGCGGGCGTCCCTCAGGGCAGTGTGCTGGGCCCGATCCTATATAGGCTGTACACTTCAGACTTGCCAGTGCTGCAACACCCCCAACTACTGATTGCCTCTTACGCTGATGACACTGCACTCATTGCCAGTGCTCCGAATCCAAACGAGGCTTCCAGGATCTTACAAGACCAACTGCTCTTACTTGAGCCCTGGTTCAACAGGTGGAACATTAGCGTTAACTCGGACAAGTCCCTTCACATGACTTTTGCCACACGCAGACTCAACTGCCCCTCGGTCAGTCTACATGGGACACTTCTTCCAAGCGTTGAGTCTGTTAAATATCTGGGCCTTACCCTGGACAGGCGTCTCAACTGGCAAGCGCACATAAAAGCTAAACGAGCTCAGCTTGGCTTGAAGCTGACCAGAATACAATGGCTCATTGGCAGCAAATCCCAGCTCAGCATCCGCAACAAGGTGCTGTTGTATAAGGCCATTATTAAACCGGTGTGGACCTATGGCATCCAGCTCTGGGGCACTGCGTCTGACACCAGTGTAAAAATCCTTCAACGTTTCCAGAGCAAGTTGCTGCGAAGAATTGTTGGAGCTCCTCCATTTATAAAAAACTCGATTGTTCACCGAGACTTGGAAGTTCCATCCGTCTGCAAAGAGATAAGGAGGTACGGCATTCGGTACTGCTCCAGGCTCGAGTCCCACAACAACTCTCTCGCACTCAACCTACTGGACAACAGAGCGCAAACAAGGCGTCTTAAAAGATGCCACCCCCTGGACCTCCCGTTCAGACAAGACCTGGACTGTTGACGCGTCCAGAGGCGCTGAAAGCTGCTACAATACGGCAAATAAAATGAATGAAATTTTTGAAATTTTGAAATTTTTACAATTTACCATTCCCTAATACACATAACTGTACTCAATTCAGGTCATTGTTAATCTCCTTACATAATTTGCTTATTCCTTTTAGGACAGATTGCAAATAAATAAATGCAAAAAAAAATATCAACACTTTCTGTGGCAGAATATTGAGAAACGGAATTCATTGTACGCTACTACGCCAAATGACCCAACAATAAATGTGATTAATAAGACAGACATAGCGCAGTTGTTTGTAAATCACTGGTCTAAAAATTCCTCCTCAACATTGAATCTGAGATTAAACACATCGAATTCAGGTCAGCATTAAATAGCCTTAAAGGTAGGAGTCCAGGGCTCGACCGAATCTCTTACCCTATGCTAAAAAACTTGTACAGCGAGGTCTCAGGCCGGGTAATAAAACTGTATAACATGATTCTTAATTCTCATATCCTACAAAACTTCAAAAACAGCGTAGTAGTCCCTATCCATAAACCAAATACTCCAAAAACTGCAATAAACTCATACCGTCCCATTTCACTAAAGTTTTGGACAAAATTGTAGCAAGCCGACTATGGTGGCTTGCTACCAATAGTAAGCTTCTGGATAGTCGGCAATTAGGCTTTCGAAAGGGCAATTAGGCTGTCGGAATGTCTAACCCTCTTAGACTACCAGACTACTTCCGCCCTACCCACAAGAAACTAAATCTCAGTCATGAGCCTCGACTTCGAAAAGGCCTATTACAAAATAGGAATCCATACAATCATTGATGAGTTAATTAATTGGAAAATAGGACCTAAATTATTAAAATAAATTACGTCAAAAATTTTTTGACGAATTCAAGTAAACAATCAATTTTCGGAAAGTAAACCGCTTGAAAATGCCATACCGCAGGGATCACCTTTATCCGTTGAATAGGGATTCCCGAAGAGAAGGAAAATAACCCAGTCTTCATTCGTTGAATTCAAATTATGAACTGATTTTATTTGAAAACTCTTAAACTCTAAGAAGCGACAATTGTTCTTAAAAAATACTTATTCTAATGCCCCACGTTTTCGGGGGTTGAAAATTGTTTATATTTCATGCTCAGCGCTGGTTACTTGATACCGCGCCGCTGTTATAATCTCAAGTGTTTTCCACAAAGTGTGGATGCATGTTTTGTTTGGTATTAAGCAATAATTGTCATATGAATTTTATGACTTACTTTTGTTTCTGTTTCGAATTGTATATTTTATTGGTGCATCTGATTTGGTGAAGCCAGCTCAGATGAACACGATGTTTATTCTTAAACATTCTGCAAAGGGCCGCCAAATGGGCCGGTTGGAATTCTTATATTTTTATTACGTTGCCTTAAACAAATTATTATTAATACTAAAATTAGTAAGATAATTAATATTAGGGAAGCATGACCAGTTGCATGATGGAAGTTTAACCCTAGTAATTCAATATGATGTTCCTTTAATGATTGTAAGTGACCTCCTATTTTCTCTAATTCTGCCGTGTGGTTTACCAAGTTGGCTTCAACTGGACTCCACTCTATATTTGGTATATTACTAATATACCCTATATGCGACGTTGTAATAGCTATGTGCGACTCTGATTGTACGCTAAGATGAGCTACTAAAATTTTATCTTCTGCCCTAGCTGTTGTTCTGGTATATCCAGCACCTCCTGCTGTTCGTTACCGCATTGGACTCTGGCCTTAGTTTTAGGCGGTACCTTGAATAACGAACTACTGCTGCAATTAATTCTACCCAGTAAGATTTTGTCTCCACAATCGTTGTGTATAAGCAACTAGATTTGTTATTCTGTTAAAGGGTGTCAGCTCGCAGGCATTATCATTGGCACTACTCCATGGCCAACTTCCTTCACATGTTCTGATGTTCGACTGCCAGTTACGACATTTTTGCATAGCTGGCTCAGACATTAGATGATACGAGTCTATTTCAAAGTTATATATTAAGTACTGGCTATCTATATGGACCACTACCATTTGATTATTGTTTAATCGTACAGGCACTGGAACAACTTTATAGAGAAAAGACGGATGCCTACCAAAAAGTGGTATTTTTGTATTTATGATTAGTTTTCTGTCAATAAAGATACCCAGTCTGAATTTTTTCACATTCATCAATCACGGAACTTAATTGCCTTATAATCATGAAGAAATGGATGGAGGGTGTATGTAAATTGTATTATTTATGCACTTGTACGCTTTCTGAAATTTTTCTTTCAATATTTCTATGTTCTGATCCATTAAAATTTTGTTACTTTTGGTTTTATCTTTATGGCATATTTAATTCCCTTAAAATAATTTTGTTCTCTTGGTATTTCATTTTTTTTTTTTTTATATTGTAATATAAAAAAATTTTTGATTCTTCTTTTTTTCTTTGTTTTTCTTATTTTTTTTCAATTTGTTTAAGATTCTATTTTCTAATATTTAATTGTTTCAAAAATATTTGTAATTTTTCTTATAGGGTATTAAGACTTCGCTATTTTGATCTTGTGGAGTTTGCTACGATCAGAAAGCTTTATTTGTGCTTGCAAGCTTTCTGAATTTTACTTGAGCTTTTTTCAAAAGCTTGCTTTGATCGCGGCAAGCTTTACAAGTGTGCTTATGTTGTTTGTGCATCTTTTGACTGCACATGTTTGACATGTGCTCTTCTTTAGGGTATGTTGGGGTATATTAGGCTGATTGTAATTTATTATTTAATTATTTATGTATATACTGGGTATGAGCCGGCTTCAGGTCAATAAATCTTACCAATTTTGTAAGATTTTAAATCATAGGCAGCACAAAAGGTGAGCAGGTTGTCCGTATAGCTATTTCAAGAACCACCAAGTTCTATCATCAGCAGACTTCGCTAAAGAATCCACCGTTGTAATGGCCATACCATATCTTCAACGCTAAAAGTAGTTGGGAATTCCAAAGGACATGAAGCGAGAAAAGAACGGCAAAGCTTGCAACTGCAGATTCCACCAGGCGAAGCCCTTTACACTAATTCTGATGGCGCCCAAGGGTATGCACATTAAAAAGGTGGAATCTGCAGTTGCAAGCTTTGCCGTTCTTTTCTCGCTTCATGTCCTTTGGAATTCCCAACTACTTTTAGCGTTGAAGATATGGTATGGCCATTACAACGGTGGATTCTTTAGCGAAGTCTGCTAATGATAGAACTTGGTGGTTCTTGAAATAGCTATACAGACAACCTGCTCACCTTTTGTGCTGCCTATGATTTAAAATCTTACAAAATTGGTAAGATTTATTGACCTGAAGCCGGCTCATAGCCAGTTTTGATTAACTTCAATAAGGTCGAAATCTAGACAAATTTATGTATATATATTTGTTTTTTTTTTTTTTTGTGTAGTTTTCATTTTAGTGTATATTTGAAAATATATGAGTTTTTTTTTTTTTTCTCTTTTCTTTTTGTTTCGAGGGTATTTTGGCAATGATAGACTTATTCAAAAAATGAATTTGTAAACAAAATATATTAATATTTTTCCATTTTATTTCTTTTTTTTGTGTTTTTCGTTTTTGTGTATTTACATTAATTTATAGTGGCAGCGCAACAATCGCCTCTTACCACAAAGGTGTTTATTTGAGCACCCTTTTTTATTAAATTAAAAAATAAATTTTTTTTTTTTATACTTTAATGCTGCATCTGCTGTTGTTGCCGCCTTGCCTGCTGATTCCTCTGGTGCGTTTTCTCCAATTCATCTATCCTGCTCCAAAGTTTGCACGCTTCTGCCCAGGGTGGTGGCGGTTCGCTGTTAATTTGCGCCAGTGGAGCCGCACGCTGCTTCCTAAAAAGGGCCCGGGGGCCGCCCGGCGCTTTGGCCTTAGGAAGGAAAGGGGGGGTGGCCTCCGCGCGTCCTCCTCTCGCCTCTGTAATATCTCCAAAGATATATTATGCCATTTGAAGGTTTTTTATAATTCAAGACACAAACAGTTGTTGTGGGTTTGAGTTTGCTTTATTGAATGATTCTTAATTCTCTAACAATTGTCGTCTATAGCTAAGACCGCGTAGCTGCGCTGCTAGTCATGCAGGCAGAGGAGCGGTATGCTTATGTATAAACATACTTATGTATAAATGTATAAATGTTTACATAAAAGTATGTATGTTTATATACCGTCGCAGCGGTAGAGTGAGGATGTATCATATTGCATATTGGGCCAAAGCGGCCGCGCGTGTTATATTTGCCGACACAGCAATTGTCCAGCACCATGCACTCATGGGTGGTCATGTTACTTAAGAGGCAAATGCACTTGAATGTTGCGCACATAAATATTGTAACTAATTGCTACAATATGTTTGTATTGTTGTTAATATGTTATTCCACAACATGCTACATCCCCACCTCTTTAGAAAAATAACGTAATTATATGGAGTTATTTTCTAATTTTTATTATATAGAAATTTATTTACTTACTATTGTTTTTTTTTTTTTTTTTTTTTTTTTTTGAATGTTCGAGTGTTTGTTTAATGATACATGTGGTAAAATTATATTTGTATATGTATAGTGTCATTAAATGTTGGTAATTTATTTGTTCAAATTTATTTCCTTTGTTTTATTGTTATTATTATTTTTTTTTTTATATATATATTAATTGGTTAAGATCTTTAACCTATCTTTATGCACTAATTGTTTCTTATTCTTTGTATCTTTAATTAAAATGTTATCCCTATCTTTTATTTCTTCTATGGTGTATGGGCCTAAATACTTAGATTCTAGCTTATGACCCGTATCGTTACGTAATAAAACCTTATCTCCTATTTCTAATTCAATATCTTTTACCTTTCTATCATATATTTCCTTATTCTTTGCTTTGTGCTGTTCTAACATAATTCTTGCTCTTTTATAAGCCTGTTCTAATCTAAATTTTGATTCCTTAGCATAATCTTCTATGTTATATAGTGGATTTATTTTATCAACACTATTAAATTGTTGTGGTAAATTTGAAGTTTTACCGAATACCAACTCATATGGACAATAATCATGTGCCATAGAGGGTGTTGTATTAAAACAATATGCGAAGTATCTTATCCATACATCCCAGTCAGTTTTGTCAACTGAAATGTATGATCGTAAAAATTCATTTAGTGTTCGGTGGCTTCGCTCCACAGTGCCTACAGTCTGGTGATGATGTGCAGTTGAAGTTATCTTTTTTATTTGCAAGTTTTTGCATAAATCTTCAATTATTGAGTTTCTATATTCTGTTCCCATGTCCGTAATGAACGTCTTCATTGGACCGTACCGCAGAATGAAATCTTCAAATATAGCTTTCGCTACTGTTTTTGCACTTTTGTCTTTAATTGGTATTATTACTAAGTATTTTGTTAAGTCGCAGATTAAGGTTACTGCGTATTCATTTCCGTGTTCTGATTTTGGGAGTGGACCGATCGTATCCACAATAACCCTATCGAAAGCCTGTTGTGGCGTTTCAGTTATGATTAACGGAGTTTTTGTATGCTTTGTTATTTTTGCTTTTTGACACTTATTACATTTTTTTATATATTGAGATATATCTCGTGTCATATTTTTCCAATAATAATGCCTTTTTATTTTGGCCATAGTTCTCGATATTCCAGTATGACCTCCTTGTATGGGGTCATCGTGGAACGTAAACAGTATTGCTTCTTTTTCTTTATCATTATTTGATAATAGGGTCACCGGCTTGAGTAGCGCTACTCTTAAAAATTTCAATATTTTATTGCCCATATTTTTGAAAGATTCTATTGAAATGGTCTCAAAGATCTTTTCGCTCGGTGCCACTTTGACTTTACTGATGTTGATTATACCGGCTTCTTTTTCGAGCCTTTGAAAAAATTGACCTAAGTCAAGAATTCCATTGGTATACATATTGCAAATGTCAATTCTTGCTATAACTTTCTTGCCATGTTTGAATGTGATTAAAGAATCAGTTATTCGCAAGGTCACTACTTTTCGTACTTCGTCATTTACAATGACGTCATATACGTTGGGCTTAGAAGCATTAAGAGATTGCTTTTGCAACTCTTTTATATTATTTTCTTTTTCTTTTCCTGCGCAGGAATTTGACTGTTTATTTTGGTTTCTGGTAGTGACTCTCAGAATTTTGTTACTCGATTTGTATATTTTGTAAGTCCTGTGATTGTTATTCTTGATAGGGCATCTGCTACATAATTATCTTTACCCTTTAGATACTCTACTGTGAAGTCATATTCCTCTAATTCAAGTCTCATTCGCGTTAGTTTCGAACTTGGATTTATCATTGAAAATAGATAAGTAAGTGCTCTGTGATCAGTTTTGACGGTGAAATGTCTACCATAAATGTATGGTCTGAAATGTGTTATTGCCCAATGAATAGCTGCTAATTCTTGTTCTGTTGTACTCTTGTTGCTCTCACCTTTTGTAAAGGCTCTTGATGCGTATGCAACTGGTAGCTGGAGTCCTTCTTTGTTCTGTGTTAGGGCTGCTCCACATGCGTGCTTACTCGCATCAGTGATTATGCAAAATTCTTTGCTGAAATCTGGGTATTGCAATAGAGTTGGGTTCATTAATGCCGATTTTAGATGTTCAAAAGCATTTTGACAGTCAGCTGTCCATTCAAATTTTACATCTTTTTTACATAATCTTGTTATGTGACGAGAATAGTCGGCAAAATTCTTTATGAATCTTCTGTAATAATTGCAAAATGCAATAAATCTTCTAGCGCTGTCCGCATCGTGGGGGACTGGATAATTTTGGATGACGTCGTATTTTTGTGTCATCAGGCAAGATTCCTTTGTCTGTGCATTTATGCCCCAAAAAGGTGACTTCATGCATAAAAAATGAACATTTTTCGGGATGTAATTTTAGGTTGTGTTGCCTACATTTCTCAAACACATCTGTTAAGTTATTGAGCATATGTTTTTCAGAACAACCAATGACTATTAAATCGTCCATATAAAGGAATGCTTGAGAAGGTTCAAGTCCAGTGAATGCTATAGTCATCATTCTCTGGAATGAATTTGGCGCTATCTTTAGACCAAATGGTAATCGCGTGAAGCGATATGAACCATTGTTTGTTGAAAAGGATGTAACATTTCGTGACTCTTTTTCGAGTTCTATCTGATGAAAACCTGACATTAAATCCAGGCACGAAAAGTACTTCGCCCTTCCCAGTTGATCTAGAATATCATCAATCCTTGGGAGTGGGAATTTATCGGACAACAATTTTTTATTAATCTGACGATAGTCAATTACTAATCGCCACTTTTTCTTTTCGGAATTAGGCAGTGATTTCTTTGGTACAAGTAACAGTGGGCTGTTATAAGCTGATACCGATGGTTCAACTATTTTGTCATCTATTAACTTTTGGACTTGTTTTTGTATCTCGTCTTTTTGACTATGAGGATTTCTGTAGTTCTTTATATATATTGGTTCATCATCTTTCAGTCTCAGTTTTTGTTTATAAAAATTATTGGTAGTTATAGATTCGGTTTCCAAACCGAACACATCACTATACTGTGTGCATAATTTGGTTAGTTGGCTATTGAACTGTGGTGGGAAATTCTTCGAGAGTGTCGCTAATACCGTTTTCTCTCTATCTTCTGAACTTGTTTTAACTACTTCGTAGTTCGAAAGTGATTCGTACTGCAAGTTATTTATCTTGACTATTTGATTTGTGTTTGTTGTATTTAGCAATTTTATGAATGCGTTTTGAGAAGATGCTATGGTATTTGCTATGTAAATACCCTGCTGAATTTCTTGGTTCGGAATTAATATACTGTCTTCCGCTGAGGTTATTTCAATTTTTCGGACAACTTGTGATCTTGCTGGCAGAACTATGGAGTTGTTGCCAGAACTGTATGCTATTGGTACATATATGGGATATTGTAAATTATTTGGTCTAATTATAAGCCAATCCTCAGTCGGTTTGAAATCTAATTGACAGTTATATTTTCTTATGAAATCGATACCTAGTATTCCATCACAAGGAATAGCGAATTGTAAATTTACGATATGAAAATCGTGTGGAATTATGTATTTAGAGGTTTGTATTTCTATGGAAGTAAGTCCTTTTGATTTTGTTATTTCTTGACTTATTCCCTGTATATTTATTATTTGATTGGTTTGAATATATTGGAAGTTGTCGGAATTTTCTTTTAATATGGATATGGATATGTCAGCACCTGTGTCTATTAAAAATACTAACTCTTTTCCTGTTGCTACGTTAGTGAAACTTGCAAATGTGCTTTGACTGAGACTGATGGTGTAAACCTTGTAATTTTTTATTGTTGAGTATCTAAAGGTTGTTGGGAGTTTCCCGAATTATTCTGGGCTACCCTAACATTGCTATTATTAGAGTTATAACCTCTGTTTTGTTGGTTGTTTCCTCTATTCCCTCTGTTATTATTTCTGCCGTAACCTCTGTTGTTTCCTCTCTGGTTGTAGTTCTGGTTATAATTTTGGCCATTGTTGTAATTATTATTATAATTGTTATAATTATTATAATTACCGCGACCATTACCTCTACCACGATAATTATATCTGTTATTATAATTACCACGGCCTCTTTGAGCAAATAGAACCGTATTTGGATTGCCTGATATCTCAGTACTTTTTTGTAAGTACTTTGCTATAGCTTCGTCCATGGTTTTGAAGTTACCAGAGTCAAGTATATTTTTAATTCTATTGTGTTCGCAATTTGCAATCATTGCTTCTATAGCATCGTCTGTGCTATTCTTAATAGCAATTGCTGCAGGCATACCTTCTTCGATATATGCTGATTGAAGTGTTTTGCGTAAGTTGTCTATCTCCGAAGTATATTTGTCAGCGGTTTTACCTTTCTGAGTTGTATTCTTCAACTTGGCTTTTATAACTTTGGATGTTTCACCAATTACAACGCCTTGCAATTTTTGTATTATTGCTTCTATTGAAGTTTCTTCGTGGACTTCATATAGTGTTGGGCCAATAATTTTTGATTTTATTACCTCAACTGCTATATTTTCGTAGTCGCCTTTCATCATATCTACCAACTTCAGAGCTGTAATGAATCTTTTGAGTTGCATTTTCGTGCCGTTAAATTCAGGTATGGATATGTTTATTTCTTTCACATATGCCCTTCGGGCATTTAATTCTGCCATCCTGTCGTTTGTGTTTATTACACTTGTATTGATGTCTAAATCTGATCCGTTGTCTTGTTCAGACAACGCTTCTATATCAGGTAATGTTAATAGCGCAGGAATTGTTAGATCGTTTAGATCTTTCTCTTCTATTTCTTCCTCGCTTGTTTCAGATTCTTCACCTTCTTGCTCTGTTTCCTTTTTACAGGTGTCTATGCTCAGAGGTGAATTAAGTACGGTAGGTACGAATATTTCAAGATTATATTTTGTCTTTATAGAGATTAGGTTTGCTCGTAACTTGATCAATAGATTGGAAATCTTTGACCAATTTTCTTTACCTATGCTCTCTCTATTAACATGCACTAAATTTCTTGCTTCGTTGAAAGAATCAACTAGGATTTTTGCGTGCTTGTTTATGGTTTCCTTTTGGATGTTTCTATTTTGTGTAACGCATTTATATGATTTTTTGAAATTTTCTTTAATATTTTGGATATGGATAAGTAATTCTTCCCATTCCATGCTTAAAAGTTTATTTTTGTGTTTTTTTTTTTTTTCTTAGATATCCTCATCTGATTCTCCTACATTAATAGTTTCTATTTCTGCTTTAAAAATATTATGTACCCATGCAGGCACATCCTTATTCTTAGGTTTTTCTAATAATAGTCTGCTATATGCTATTTTTATGGATTTTTCCATAAGTTCTACAATATTTCTTTTAAACTTGTAGTTTTTTTGTATCCAGAATTTTATTTCCTTGTACTTTTTATTTACTGGTCCTGAGTGTATCAGGAAATCAAGAAAAGGAATATATTTTTGCAGATGTTTAGTTTCCACTTTATTCATATTTATTTAATTTGTATTTGTATTGTATTCAATTTGTGACAACCTATTGTTGTTGGGCTTCATCCATCAGGTAGAAGCGAAATGTACCTGTTACATTTGAGAAACAACATATATTTGGTACTGTGATATAAAACTCATCTGTACCATTGGACTTCCTTGAACTGGGAAATCTTCTCCCGTTATATCAAGGTATGCTGATCTGATCTGTACTAGACATGTATGAATTTTGTGGCGAGTTGTTATTACCTATTCTAAAAACCTCAATAGACGACAATGTAGATTCCTATCTACTATCTTCCTAAAATAATCCTAATGTACTCATTTAATCAACTATAATATTTTTTTATTTATTTTTTTTTTTTTTATTTGATAAATTTGGAAAGTGATTTCTTTTTTTTTTTATAATTTTTTGTTTCAAATGCACTGTTACAATAATTGATGCATATGTTATTTAGATCTTATCAAGATCATTAGCATGGCTTAAGGCTCTTTTTGTTACACATTTGTTGTGTAATTTATATGCTTTGTATAACACATATGCGCTCATTATTACCACAATTATTAATAAAAGTGCATTTGTTGGTTTTAAATCTACATTTGATGACTCTATTTTGTTAATAACATTTGCAGTGGAGTCCACTGTTTTAGTATCTATTAACCCCATATTGGGTGTATCAGATGTATCATCAAACTTACTTATTTTGTTATCAAACATTCCATTTAAAAAGGTTTTGAATTAAAAATTTAGTTTTTTTTTTTCATTGGTTTTTATATTTTTTTTTTTTGAATGTAATTTAGTAGTAATGTTTTGAGCTGAAGGCTCTCTTTTTTTTTTTTTTACATATGTTCCTGCCTACTTTTTCGTATGGTTTTCAGGCCACACTCTAATCGGACAGCTTTTAATGCTGCACAATTGTACATTGATTACTTAAATTCTATATAAAAAAAAATGTGCATCGCAATACACTCAAAAAAAAATGTGCGACGCAGCACATAATTTGTTCATTTATCTTTTTTTTTTCGTCTCCGGCTAGCCTCTAGCATCAGCTGGTCGTCGCCGGTTGGCACGCTGATGCTCCATCGATGGCGTAAAAAGCGGCCTGCTTTTCACGCTTGTAGTCTCAGCTGCTGATGTCCGGGGCCTATGAGCTCAGGCGGTTCCGGTGCCGGTCATCGCACCAGATTTGTTGATTCTTTGATTTATTTTCTCTTCACTTCCTTCGGTTGGGGACTGGCTTCTCCTTTGGAGTCCCGTAGCAATGTCTGCATGTATACTCGCAGTATGCCGAGTATAATGGGTCCTCTCAGTCGTTTGGGCAGACCTTCTTTAACTTTGGTAGCTCTTTCACAGTTTGTGGACTTATTTTTATTTTCGGTTTTGCCACGTTTTGAATTGCAGAGTATGGGATTCTGGTTGTTGTGGTTTTATTTTTTTCTTTCTTCTAATTGGGTTTTTATAAACTCTACCTCGGCGTGTAATTTTACCGAGGTATTCCAATTAGTCTGTGGGCTATTTAGTAGCCTCAATATTTGCGCCTTTCTGGCCTTTAATTTTTTAACCACACCAGATTTTTTTCCCATCACTCTACTTACTGTGATTGTAATATGTTCTTCTTTTGTTTCTTTTATTCCTCCATTGTATTTCCCTTTTGTAATTTGGTCACTTTTTGGTCACTCTTATTTGTTTCTTTGGTGACCACTGTCACGGTCGCCATGTAATATCTCCATAGATATATTATGCCATTTGAAGGGTTTTTATAATTCAAGACACAAACAGTTGTTGTGGGTTTGAGTTTGCTTTATTGAATGATTCTTAATTCTCTAACAATTGTCGTCTATAGCTAAGACCGCGTAGCTGCGCTGCTAGTCATGCAGGCAGAGGAGCGGTATGCTTATGTATAAACATACTTATGTATAAATGTATAAATGTTTACATAAAAGTATGTATGTTTATATACCGTCGCAGCGGTAGAGTGAGGATGTATCATATTGCATATTGGGCCAAAGCGGCCGCGCGTGTTATATTTGCCGACACAGCAATTGTCCAGCACCATGCACTCATGGGTGGTCATGTTACTTAAGAGGCAAATGCACTTGAATGTTGCGCACATAAATATTGTAACTAATTGCTACAATATGTTTGTATTGTTGTTAATATGTTATTCCACAACATGCTACACCTCCTTCTTGCCAGCTCCGCTCGTGCCACCGGTTGCCTGGACCAGTATTCCTCGATAGTCAGCGGCCGTGGTCCGTCCAGCGGGCAGTCCTCCAATGCCTTCTGTAGGGTTTTTTTTTCCTTTGGTTTTGTTTTTTGTTTTTCTTTTTTGCCCCTTTATTTTATGGCAATGCTTCAATTTGTTTTGCCGATATAAGGCAGGATCGCCAGGAAACAGGCGAAGGCAAGGTTTGACTTGAAGTCATTTATTGGGGCCGCAAACCCGGTATTTATAGGGGAGCATTTACATTGGTCTTATGGCTATTGTCCTTAACGGTACTTAAAGCTAAACATTATGCTTAAGTTCTAATTACTTATAATCTATCCCTAAAAGTATGTGGCCTAATCCTATCCCTAAAGGTATACTACACAGTTTAGTCTTGAATCTCGTTTCGTGGGGACCTCTTTGCTCATCACCAAATAAAATAATTACAAGTTACCACTAAGTTTTAACTAATTAAAATAAAACAATACGAAATACTTAAGCATTATCAAAAAAATAAAAGAGTAAAAAGGTGAAAAAAAATTAAAAAAAAAACACTAAACACTAAAAACACACCAACACTACAGAACTTGGTGCTGGGCAGGATCACTGCATCGAGCAAGGATCTTGACCTGCTTCAAATACTACAAATACAATACAAAATACAAAAGGAAATCAAAATACAATTTGAAATACCGCACTTTAAACAAGTAAGTAAAATCAAAATGTGTGTGCATCCATTTATTGTGCAACACATTATATGTGTACGTATTATATGTACACACGTATATGTATGTACATATATATGTACATATGTGCAACATAACTGATGTCTGTCCGCCCTTAGGCATGATTACTGCAACGCGCAAGAATCTTACCGAGCTTCAACACAGTTATATACATGTACATTCTTGAAAAAACAAAAAAAAAAAAACAAAATAATAATGATAATTTAAATAAAAATAAAATAATAAAATACAATAGAGAACAAAAAGAATATATAAAAATTATACATTTTAACAATATTTATGTGAAGTAAATTACAAAATAATATACAAACCTATTACTAATAATAATACTATTTTTTTTATTACAAACAAGGACAACGAAAGAAAGATAAAATACGGAATCACAACACACATTCATTGTCACAAGTGGACAGATTTCATACAAATACAACTTAAGCCTTCCTTCACTACCCCGTTTTCCCACCAACACCGAACACCACCATCAAACATTTAAAATATCCACATACAATTAAAAGAAAGATACACTTTGTCTACACATTTATTTAAATACACATATTACATTATATATATATCCTAACAAAAAAAAAAAAATTTAACATTCTCTCATACAATTAAGAGTAAGAAACATTTAGTCTACACATTAATTTCAATACACATATGTAGGAAATGAAGTGTCAGGCGGGCATAATCATGGCAATCGTGAAGTAGGTAGTGAGCGAGACAGAACGACACGCAGCGGCCGTACCTATCTGGTCGACCCACTCATTGGCAAATAAGGCAGAAGGGTTGATTCAAAAAGCACTCGCAATCGTACTCTCGCCTCGATCACATCGCGCATCCAAATTTATCACTGAGGCAATTATTATAATACTAAATATATGTATTCTTAACACAAAGACACATTGTTAATAAATAAGACTAATTAAGGAAACACATCCGTATAATATCGCATAAAATAAACAGGGAAGTAAAATCCGACACATATTACATTATATATATCTATCGTTTGATACTCAAATAATGTCAAAAACAACAACAACAAAAAGGGCAAAACGCACTGTTAACATGGCAGACAGAGAACAATCTCCTATCTTTAATTTATCATTAGATGTTATTACAGCCTACGAGTTAGCAGTAGCTGAAAAGAAAATTTGTAAAAAATCAGAGACAAACTAGACCGTCGAGTCAAACTAATCAAAATTCGTTTAAATCTTACAATAATTTTAAGGGTCAAAAGCAAAATATGGCACGAAATCAAAAAATTAGGGAGAAAAGTTACTACAATAAAAAAAACCGTATAACCGTGATAACTTAATAGAGAACATCAGAGCTGTCAGTACAAGCGCAATAACGGAAAACATTCAATTGACAAACAAGAAAAGCTAATTTTTCCCAACATTCGTATAAATCGTTAGCGTCTAAGGATCAGATCAAACAAAATAACAATCAAGAAGACATACATAATATTAACGATAGCGAAAATTTTCAACTAGCAGCCTCAATAACCAACCAGGGTTTATAACCAGAGACAGGCATGGAACCGAACTACCTTATATTTTAATAAAAAACGTGTTTGGCAAACAATTAAATTTTCTTGTTGATACAGGATCTACAGTATCTTTTATTGACCCTTTATTTGTTCCACCAGAACACCATATAAGATTAAACGAACCAAAAGTAATAAAGATATATAATAAAGATAATAATAAACTCACACAAATTAGATTTAGCCTGCACATTGGAGATATTTGATGAGTTCCAACAACGCGGAACATTTAATTTTTTGCTATTTAAATTCCACTCATTTTTTGATGGCCTTATTGGCAGTGATATATTAAGACAGCTACAAGCAAAGGTCGAAGTAAATAAATTAATTTTACAAACACCCAACACGCAATTGGTTATACACACAAAATAGTAGGCGAAAGACAGGTGATCGAAGAAGCAACAAGATATATGATTCAAATACCTGTAAGTTTGAAGGAGGGTACCTTCTATTCACCAGAAATTCGATTAGGCAACGATTTAGTTATTTCCAATGGGTTGTATTCGGCAACGAATAATTTCAGCATGATGGAAATTACTAACTATGCAGACACTGACAAAGCCATTTATTTTGATCAACCGTTAGTAGTAACTCCATACATAAAGGAACAATACATCGAGGTAAATTTGGCTTTTCAAAACGAGTTAAATACAACATCAAGCTCATTTAACTTTCAAGAAAAAATAAGAACCAATCATTTAAACATGGAAGAAATCGAAGTCTTAAAGTCTTAAAGAAACTTTGCTTAGAATTTGCGGAAATATTTTACGATGATAAGAAACAATTGACATTCATAAACAGCGTTAAACATAAAATTCCTACAACCGACGATATTCCTCTTTATACGAGACCATATAGATATGGTTTTAATGAAAGAAAAGAAGTGAAAGAACAGATACAAAAACTCCTTAATCAAAAAATCATTAGACATAGCCATTCCCCCTGGAGTGCGCCTGTATGGTTAGTACAAAAAAAAAAAAAAACAGATGCAACAGGACAAAGAAAATTGAGATTAGTGGTAGTGTTTCGAAATGAGTGGACTGTATTAATCTTTATTCGGTTAGAGAGTAATTAAAGGTTGTTAACAATGAACGCGACTGGTCTTTGCCGATGTCAAAATGTAAGTGTTTTTGGTACGCATGCATTTGAAGCTAAGCAGCGTGGTTTGTGCAAATTGAGAATAACGGATGTACCAACGTTGCGTTCACAAACAAATGCATACGTAAAGAACAATAGAAAATATACAGTGGTTCGATGACATGAATATTGACTTAAACTATTTAATGTCGTTTAATTCCCAAACATACCGCCCGCCCTGAACGATCGTTCAGAATAACGGTAGAACGGCCACTTTTACAATTGGGCGCTTGATTATTCCACGAGCTGTCTGAACGCTGACGACTCTAACTTTCTCATCTTGTCCAGGATGCACTTCGGTTATGCGGCCCAGCAACCATTTGGAGGGTGGCAAATGCGGCTCTTTAATGACTACTAGCGTCCCGGGTTGCAAATTGAGGTTTTCGCGTTGCCATTTATTCCTGGGTTGTAGGGTAGACAAATATTCGTTGTGCCATCTTTTCCAAAATCCTTGGACCATAGCTTGCAACTGTTTATATCGTTGCAACCGATTGAGGTTAACATCTAACAGATTAGGTTGTGGTATAGATGTATACGATTCACCCGTCAGAAAGTGTGAAGGCGTGAGGGGATCCAAACTTGTGTCACCAGCTGAACACAATGGTCTAGAGTTAAGTATGCCCTCTATTTGGGCTAGAACTGTGGAATATTCTTCAAAGGTTAGTACATGAGCACCGACGACTCGTCGAAGGTGTAACTTGATTGATCTTACGCAAGACTCCCAAAGTCCACCAAAATGCGGTGAAAATGGAGGTATGAAATGCCAATTTATGCCGTGTTGTGCGACAAAATTCGCTAACTCCTGTGGTTGGTTTTGTAATAGTAGTAACTCTCGTAGCTCTTTGAGTTCCTTTTGTGCACCTTGAAACGTGGTGCCGTTGTCAGAATACATATCTGTGATTGGTCCTCTACGTGCCCAGAAACGCTCCAAAGCGGCGATAAATGCAGACGACGTAAGATCACTCACCAGCTCAAGATGTATTGCCTTTGTAGATAGGCAAACAAATACTGCAAACCATGCCTTTCCAAATTTTGGTGTGCGGCCTGTTGAAATCTTGATAGCGATAGGCCCAGCATAATCTACTCCTGTATGAAGGAAACATCTTAGGGGTTGGACCCTAGGCACCGGTAGATTAGCCATAATCTGCGAACTGGTAGCTCGTCTTTGCATGAAACAAATCTTGCACCGAAAAACCACTTTACGAACTATGTTGCGTGCTCCAATAATCCAATACTGTTGTCGAACACTGTTGAAGGTACCATCTACTCCAGCATGAAGACATTTCTTGTGATGATGTCGAACAAGTAGAACAGCTATAGGCGTAGATTTTGGTATTAAGATGGGATGTTTAGCGTTGTAGCTCAATGATGAATGATCGATGCGTCCTCCAACTCGCATAACCCCATCTTCATCCAAGAATGGTGTTAATCGAATAAGCTTTGATTTAAGCGAAAGTTGACATCCTTTTCTAAGAGCTTCATATTCCTTGTCAAAGAATGTACGTTGAACATATTGAACTAGTTGATTATGGGCGTGTTGAATTTCTATTGCTGTGATGTGTCTAGAGTTTGAATAATCTTGAAGTTGGGCATCTGGAGTACGACGTAAATGATTAACAAATCGATAGCAATAGCAGATAATTCTTAAAATTCGACTCCAATCCGAAATTTTGCTAGCAAGCTTTTGAAACCAATCGTCCTCCTCTACCGAATGTAGTGTGACCTGTGGGATTGTCCGTTTTTCCAGTGTAACGTTGTTGTCCATTGATTGCCAACATTGTGGGTTGACTGCTGACCATGTTGATTCGGGATTGGACAGCCAACTGGGTCCTGTCCACCATAACTGATGCGCCACAAGTTTTGATGGTAGCATTCCTCTAGAGATGCAATCAGCAGGATTTTGTTCTGACCGTACATGTTGCCAACAGCTGCGTGGATACTCTTCTAAAATTTCAGCTGTTCTATTGCAAACAAATGTGTTCCAGGTGCGAGGTGAGGCAGATAGCCAATGCAGAACTATCTCCGAATCTGTCCAACAAGAACTGCTAGAAATAGAAATTGTTAGCGATTGTTTTATGATTGTCATCAATTTACTCAGCAGATGCGCAGCGTTTAGTTCTAGTCGTGGTATCGATATTGGTTTCAGTGGTGCTACTCGTGTTCTGGAGGCAATGAGCGTAACCTGGTAACTGTCTCCGAATTTCACTCGACTGTACACCACAGCTCCATAAGCTTGTGCCGAAGCATCTGCAAACCCATGCAATTCGATGTCCGTGTTTGGTATTGCAATATAACGAGAAATCCGACAGGTCTCAAGTAGGCAAAGCTCGTCTCGTATTACGTGCCAGCGCGCACATAGTTTCTCTGGTAGAGGTTCATCCCACGGCAACGAAGTTATCCAACTTTCTTGAAATAGGATTTTGAGCATAACTGTAATGGGTCCATAAATGCCAAGTGGATCATAAAGCTTCGCAATGTCAGATAACAAAGTCCGTTTGCTTGGAACTTGCGCCTCCCTTTGGTTACTGAAATTGGCTGATAAATCATCTCTGCAGGGGTTCCAGTGTAGACCTAGAATTTTTACAATTGTTAATGTTTCGTTCGAAGGGTTATGTTGACAGATTTCTTTTGGGATTGTTTGCAGAAGTGCGTCACAATTTGAACTCCATTTGTGAAGTTTGAAATTCGCTTCGTTCAGTAACGAAATAAGGTCATCTTTAAGTGCGATCAACTCGTTCACTGAATCACATCCGGTGGGAATATCATCAACATATGCGTCTCTTTCCAACGCGATTGATGCTAAAGGGTACCTCTCTTGATAATCATCGGCCAGTTGTTTTAATACTCGAACAGCTAGAAATGGCGATGGGCCTAATCCATAAGTAACTGTTAACAAACGATAATGTTGAAATGGTTCGTCCTCTTCCTTGCGCCATATAATTCTTTGATAATTAGTGTGCTTGGATGACACTAAGATCCTGCGAAACATCTTCTCTATATCAGCGCAAAATACATAGCGATGCTGTCGAAAACGTAGACATACTCCCAATAAATCCCGTTGTATAGATGGTCCTATGTGAAGCCGGTCATTTAGCGAGAAACCCTTCTCATCCTTTCCAGATCCGTCAAATACAACGCGACATTTTGTAGTCGAGCTGCCTGGTTTAAGTACAGCGTGATGAGCTAAATATACACAAGTATCAGGGTTTTCGTCTATTTGCATCTGTGATAGAAGTTCCATATGTCCTTGGTTTTCGTAGTCGTTTATAAACTTTACATATTGCTCCTTAAGTTGAAGATCCTTACGAAATTGTCGTTCCAATGAACTAAATCGTTGCTTAGCCTGAGACAATGTTGGGTAGATGGGTGGGGCTTCATCTTTAAATGGGTAGTTGACAATGTACGTTCCATCTTGTGTGCGGGTATGTGTACTTCGAAAGTGTTGCTCTACTGGATCGGTGGCTTCAATTGTAGCTTTTGATGCTTGAACGTTGTCTATCTCCAAAAAAGTCCGAACCAGTGTGTCGAGGTCTTCATGAGCATGGTAGGAAAATACTGGCATTACGGTGTCACCTGCAGCGCTATATGAACCTGCAATGACCCAACCGAAGTTTGTATTAAAAGCAATTGGATTGTTTTTACCAAATGTTTTGATCTCTCCTATGTAGAGATTCCATAGTTGATCCGAACCCAGGATCACATCGATGGCATTAGGTATGTGGAATGAGGGATCAGCCAGCTTCAACTGTCTAATCTGTCCCCAGTGGGATGAGCTCGTATTGATCGCTTGCGCTGGTATCGATGACGTTAGTACACTCATGATTAGCGTAGTGACTTCAATAGAGTTTGAATTGGTCCGCGAATATAGTTGAATTGTTGAGCGCCCTCTAGTGACCCCTGCACTATTGGCGGCGAGACTTGAAACTGATATCCGGGCATGTGTTCGTGTAACACCAATACGTTGAACAAATGCTTCAGTCGCCAACGTGATTGACGACCCTGTATCGAGTAGGATCCTACAAATAGTTTTGTTACCCCATGCGTCGATTACAGTAGCCAAAAGAGTAGGTAGAATTGCTTGCTTAGCTTCCGCAGGAATAGTTTCCAAAGTGTGATGAGCAACAGCCGGACCGGAATGCGCCAATCCAGAGTTATGTGACTCTGCGTTACGATTTGCCCGCTGTGTTGACTCTCCTTGTACATTAGAGGCGT
Source organism: Drosophila equinoxialis (assembly GCA_018150345.1). Lineage (NCBI taxonomy): Eukaryota > Metazoa > Arthropoda > Insecta > Diptera > Drosophilidae > Drosophila > Drosophila equinoxialis. The sequence continues at coordinate 337,205 of JAECWI010000853.1, read as the reverse complement.
CTGAATGCTCTACATGTATCAATGTGTGGTGCCTCAATTTACATAGGCGACAATTAAAGGTTGACTTACATTTCTTGACTTGATGATCTTTACTAAGGCAGTTGTAACATAATTTGGTTTTATATGCAAACATGCGACGGGAATTCAAATCAAGTTCTTTAAATTTCATGCAATTTGAAATAAAATGAGACTCATTGCAGTATGAACAATATGGAGTAGCTGTTCTTTGCACAGTGGTATGATGCACGATGGTTTGCCGTCGATTTTGAACACTCGGTGAAATGGTAGGCTGGCACGTCTCCAACGCGTCGCACCGATTTGTAAGAAATTCCAAAAAATCATCAATGGTCACCTTGTCACGATTTGAGTTGCTATGTTCCGCCCAGACTTGACGTGTGTCGACATCTAACTTTATCAGCAAAATATGTATAAGCCATGGGTCACGAGAATCACAACAAAGAGCGCTTAGCCCCCGCACAACTTCATCAGCACCATCCACAAGGTTTCGCAAATTATTTACAGCAAGTTCAGTAGTAGCCGGCAAATTTAGGAATTTCGTGATAAAGGAACGAACGATTAGCGGTTTCTTGTTGTACGTTTGCTCTAGCTTCTCCCATGCTTTGTCATAGTTATCATTGGTAACCGTTATGTGTTTCACAAGTTTCAATGCATCACCTTCCAAGTATGATTTTAGGTAATGGAATTTTTTTTTTTTTTTTTTTTTTTTTTTTTTTTTTTTTTTTTTTTAAAAAATTTTTTTTTTTGGGGCCATTCCTTATGGTTTCCCGAAAACGTTGGAATCTTGATTCTTTCACACTGGAATTCCGATCTGATGCCAGTTTCGTTAAGTGTATGAAGTAATTGAGGAGTAAGCTCAACAGTTGAATTGGCTGGTTTCCGTAGCACGCTGGTAGCTTCTGTGAGTACATCATATGCCTTGTAGTAGTTCTCTTCGCATTCTTCAAGCTCCTCATTAGGGTCGACGTAGTTTTCTTCCCCTTGATATTGGCAATAATCCTCGCTAAGATCCATCAAATGATCGTAAGTGGTTTTGAGTCTTAATAAACGATGGTGCAATGCATCGACTGATTCCCCTGAATCAACTGCCTGATATGCGTTGTTGCACGCGCGTGTTAGTTGCGTAATAGTAAACGCACGTTGATTAGAAATGCGATTCATCGTTTGACAGTGATGGTTTCACAACTATTTAATTACACTCTAATTAGGCTGATCGAACTATTAAATTCAGAAATCCGTTATCTTTAATCCCGATCCGATCCCGATCCGGCTCGAAGGACCAGAAATTTTGTATGTTTCGAAATGAGTGGACTGTATTAATCTTTATTCGGTTAGAGAGTAATTAAAGGTTGTTAACAATGAACGCGACTGGTCTTTGCCGATGTCAAAATGTAAGTGTTTTTGGTACGCATGCATTTGAAGCTAAGCAGCATGGTTTGTGCAAATTTAGAATAACGGATGTACCAACGATGCGTTCACAAACAAATGCATACGTAAAGAACAATAGAAAATATACAGTGGTTCGATGACATGAATATTGACTTAAACTATTTAATGTCGTTTAATTCCCAAACAGGTAGATTATAGGAAACTTAATGAAAAAACCATTAAAGACAAATATCCCATGCCAATAATTAATGATGTTTTAGACAATTTAGGAAAAGCAAAATATTTTTCATTAATAGATTTAGCCAGTGGCTACCACCAAATCGAGATGCATAAAGATGATATTCAAAAAACAGCATTTTCAGCAGAAGGAGGACATTACGAGTTTCTTAGAATGCCTTTCGGTCTTACTAATGCCCCAGCAACCTTTCAGAGAGTAATGGGCTCTTTGTTTGGGAATATACATGGTATTGCCTAATATATTTAGACGACATTATTATATATTCATCATCATTACAACAGCATATGCAACATTTGAGAAATGTCTTTAAGAAAATTAGAGCGGCAAACTTAAAGATACAAATAGATAAGTCTGAGTTTTTAAGAAAATAAATTGAGTATTTAGGGCATGTCGTTAGTTCAGACGGCATAAGACCAAATACATCCAAAATTTCAGTCATAAAGAATTTTCCTTTACCCAGGACGCAAAAACAAATCAAATCCTTCTTGGGGTTAATGGGTTATTATAGAAAATTCATAAAAGATTTTGCTAAAATAACTAAACCGCTGACTAAACAATTAAAAGGAAAAGCTAAAGTTCTTATAGATAAAGAGTTTAAATCAACATTTGAAACTTGCAAGTCTCTTTTATGTAACGACCCAATTTTGATTTATCCTGATTTTACTAAACCATTCATACTAACAACGGATGCTAGTGATTTTGCATTGGGGGCAGTATTATCTCAAGGAACGTTAGGATCAGACAAGCCTGTGTCATTTGCTAGCAGAACTTTATCCGATACTGAATCGAACTACTCTACTGTTGAAAAAGAGATGCTGGCCATAATTTGGGCAATAAAACATTTCCGACCCTATCTTTTTGGCCAAAAGTTTAAAATCAGAACAGACCACAAGCCTCTAACTTGGCTAATAAGTTTCAAGGAACCAAATTCAAAATTAGTAAGGTGGAAATTAAGATTGTTGGAATATGATTATGAGATCATATATATGTAAATGAAGTAAGTAAGTCGTCTCGCCGACTTAGGTATACCATACACCAGTAAAGCAAATATTTTAAATTTATTAAACAAATGCATTTTCACATGCTTTTTATTACAAGCATATCTTAGAATCTCCCTCACTCAAGTATACGAGCACCCTAGCGCCCCCACCAGCCAACGACCAACTACGGCCTTATGGAAAAACGTTTATATGCATAACTTCGTTGTTTTTTGTCCGATTTTGATCAAATTTGGTGTTTTGCTGGGTATTAGTACCAAATTCAAGTGTGCCAAATTTGATTACAAAAGGTAGAAAATTACGTGAGATTATCGAGTTTTTCCAAAATTTTGCATATACAATATATGCGCATTTATTAAACAAATACACATACCAAATTTGGTGCCTCTAGCTATTATAGTCTTTAAGAAAATCAAATTTGTTTAAATTTCGTGGGCGGAGGGGGCGTGGCAAAAATTTGAAATAAACTTGACCACCGTAGGTAATACACGAGTCTACGTACCAAATTTGGTGACTCTAGCTCTTATAGTCTCTGACATCTACGTGTTCATACGGACAGACGGACAGACGGACGGACGGACGGACGGACATGTCTATATCGACTCGGCTGTTGATACTGATCAAGAATATATATACTTTATGGGGTCGGAAAAGCTTCCTTCTGCCTGTTACATACATTTTGGCGACTTTAATATACCATTTCACCCTATGGGTGTATGGTATAAAAAGGGTCACAGAATGTGATAGCAGATGCATTGAGTAGGACAAGAATAGAAGTAAATATAGGTGAGAGCGAGCCAGTGGGTGCAACCTGTGGAGAAATTATACATTCTGCACAAGAAAATTGGGAACAAGGTATATTCATTTCTGAAAAACCACTTAATGATTTTAATATACAAATTATTTTCCAAGAATCCGCTCAATCAAATATTAAAGTAGAAGTGCCCTTCAAAAACAAAATAAGGCGTACCATTTTTTGAGCCCAGTTTTAACGAAGAAGTCATGACAAAATTGTTGAGATCCGTTTTAAAGCCAAATAAAACTTGCGCAATATTTGCAACAGACACAATATTTAAAATGGTGCAGCAAGTGTATGTAAAATACTTTGCTAATAGTCAACATTACAAGGCCTTAAGGTGCACAGAATTTTTAAGAGAAATTACAACACCCGACGATCAGGAAAAGAAAATTAGGGAATATTACCTTAAAAATAATCATAGAGGAATTGACGAAATATGCGCTCATTTAAAACGCTCAATATATTTCACCCACATGAATCAAAAAATTTCACAAACAATCAATAATTGCGACATATGTCAAACAATGAAACACGACAGACAACCCCAAAAAGTCCCATTTCAGGAACCCGAAATACCACAACATTCATTAGATTTGATTCACATGGATATATATTCAATTAACCATAAATATATATTAACAATAATTGATAAACTATCAAGATTTGCAACCGGTTACACAATACCTGCTAGAGACTCTATCAATGTTGTTAAATCAGTCAAACATTTTATTTGTACCTTCGGAATACCACACAAGATAATTTGTGACCAAGGACCAGAATTTGCGGGAAACATTTTTTATGACTTTTGTAAACAATACAATATAATCAGACATGTAACTTCATTTCAACAATCTTCAAGCAACTCCACAGTAGAACGTTTTCACTCATCCCTAACAGAAACTTACAGAATCATATTTGAGTTAAAAAAAAAGCAGTTCGCCTTGCACACACGAGGAGATATTGTGGGAAGCATTGACTACGTATAATAATGCCATTCACTCAGGCACAGGTTATACGCCATTTGAATTATTTTCAGGTAGAACACATATTTTTTAATAAAAAAGCTAACTTTACCAATGAACACGAATACTTACAAGAACTAAATTTATACCAAAGAAAGGATTACCAAGAAGCAGTTCACCAATTAACTAACGAAACCAAGACAAAACTAACCCAGCACAACGTGACAAAGACGAAATTATTTTTCGAAAATAGAACAGAAGAAATAAATTAACACCTCGTTTTACAATTCACAAGTTGCTAGAAGACAAGGAACCTACTTTAATATTGTTAAGAAAACAAAAAAATCATAAGTCAAAAATAAAGCGTATAACTAGAAAGCCAAATAATTGATAATAATAAAAAAAAAATAATATAATAATAGTTAAGAGAACATTTTAAATGTACTATGCTATATTTGAGATACGAATTTCGAAATACACTTCAATTGTTAAAACTTATGTTATTCACAAAAAAAAAACTATTTTTAAAAACTCATGAAATCGTACAAATAAGATACAATTTAGAATACAAAAAGCCTCTACGCGGAACTATGATACTAAAAAAGAACAATGTTGAATACTTCCTATTTTTTTCTTATTCAGACCATATCTTCATTCTGGCCATCACTCCAATCTGGTGGGGAGGAGTTACCCGCCAGTCACAGTACACATACATGTAAAAACCCTTTCGACCCGTTCGGGGAAACAAAGACAAAGTCACTGGTGTTTGATAATTTGGTTTTGGTTTGCACATCCAAATATCATAGTCCATCGGTTTACCGTAGCCATCTTTAGCCATCTGGTATCGCGTAGCCTACTGGCCGAACTTCGATGTCCCTTGGCTGCTTATCGCTTATATTACTACCCCGAGTCCTTACTAATATACTAGCCATGGGCGTTCATTGGATAAACCATCGTCGCAAGGCCGAGTTGGAAGTCCTTTGTGACGAATTCGGTTTAGACATCGGTGGAATAGTGAAGGACCTAAGGAATCGTTTCCGCGAGTTCGCCTCAAGGGAGGATTATCATCCTGAAATCGAAGGCCAATTTAGTGCCGGGGACAAGAAATTAGATGTAAAACCACAGTCTAGAGCACCCTCGCCCACTCCTGATGGAATTGTTTCCCAACTACCGGTGCCACAAGACACTAACTACCGTTCTGAATCGCATTCTGGTTCTCGCTCCGGGTCTTCCACACGTTTCGGTATTCCTGGACCAAAGATCAACACCGAACCCAGTGAGCGGAATCGAGTCCATGAATCTCTGGCAGGCCGTACCACTGGGAGCTATGCCTCGATCGCGGAACGTATAACCAAATGGGCAATTGCCGTTAGCGGATCTACCGATCCTCTCTATTTCATAGAGTAATAGAGACTCGAGCCGCGACGTACCGTTTGAGTTTGAAAACACTGCCCCCGATGATAGCCATCTTATTGACCGGACGGGACGAAAGTTAGTGGCAAACCAGCGGGTATCCGGACATGGGTCGATTTCAAGTCCGAATTTATAGGCTTCTTTCTACCCCCACGTTATTTTGAGAAGCTAGAGGATAGCATACGCGCTCGAAAGCATCGCCATCAGGAACCATACAAAGAGTATCTAGTAGACCTTCGATTAATGATGAAGAGAGCTCATTACTCGACGTTACAGGAACTACGAAAATCTATTACCAGATTACAAGCTGTATACCCGACGAAATGATATCCAAACGTTACCCGGCTTAACTAAGTTGGTGGTAAATTATGAGACTATCCGGTCGGAGCAAGGTAGCTATGACCCAGCGCATTCTTGGAAAAGGAGCAACGCTGTTCAAAATAAGCCCTTTGATCATATAACTTCCAGCCTAAATGGGTCTGCTATATGTCAACTCTCCGAAGCACTCGTGGATACCAGCACAGCTTGCCGCAAATGTGCGGGACCTGGTCACTTCGCACGAGAATGTACGAAGCCCCGTGTGTTGTTCTGTTGGCAATGCGGACGAAGGGGGGTACGTACTATCGAATGTTGCCGCCGTTCGGGAAACGGGCCAAACCTCCGTCTTAATCTGGGCCAGGCGGAGGGACCAAACCAGGACCCCAGCCCGGTAACCTCCTCCTCCTAAAGAAAGACCGCATCCAACTCCATGTCTTCGTCAATAGAAAACCAATGGTATCTACCTTGGATTAAGGTGCGAACAAGAGTTTCATAAACGAGGAAGTGGCCTTTCAGCACTTCGCCCTGTTCCTCCTGCGAGACATTTATACTAATATTAACCTTGCCGTTAATACTCGTGCAGCGATCACAAGTTCTCTCAGGGCAAGCATCGGTCTCGGGGCACAGACCGTACATATGACATTGTTAGCGATGCCTTTGATGATGACCCTCTTATTCTGGGAGTGGATTTCCTTCGGAACATAGGAACTTCTATACGTTGTGGAGGTTATCGTAATCGGAAAGACGCTCGAGGAACATCTCTCACACCTGCTTGAAGTCTTTCGACGTCTACGAGAAGGCAATTTAAGAATCAACCGAGACAAATGTCGTTTCATTAAAAAACGGATCCAATTTCCAGGTCACATTGTCAGCGAGGATGGTATCCATACTGACCCCGAAAAGGTAGCAGCTATCCGTAACCTTCCGCCACCAACCAATGTCAAGGAGTTACGTCGATGTCTCGGTATCGCCTCTTGGTAACGTCGGTTCGTACCCAACTTCTCTGACACAGTGCAACCTCTCTCGAGTTTGTTAAAAAAGGGTTTGAGTTGGTTTTGGAACCTAGAGTATCGACGGTGCGGAAAGAGTCATTGCTTACGCTAGTCGACGTCTCTTGAAGGTGGAGGAAAATTTCTCGACTACTGAGAAAGAATGCCTAGCAATAGTCTGGGCAACAATGGCGTAGCGTGGGTTTCGGGCGCCCGGGGCGGAACACATTTATGCCGCCCTCTTATCTAGGTACTCCAATTTTAAGGTGTATTTTATTACATATGTTTACAAATATAGATTCAAAACAATTTTTTGAGAGGAACAGAATTTATTTTTGAATATAAAATGCAAATCAACAACATGTATGTAATATAAATGTTTTTATTGAAAGACAATGGAGTAACTGTTATAATTTATAACTAATCATGTTTCTATTTATAAATTTATGCGTCTAGTTTTTTTAGTTTAGTTTTTTTTAAGGCAAAGTCTTTAATGGCAGCATCAATGTCAAGAGCATCACACACCTCTTGTTCAATAGACTAGATGGCCAAATTATTGAGTCGTAAAGTGCTCATTGTTGATGTTAAATAATTATACCATACACCCATAGGGTGAAGTCGCCAAAATGTATGTAACAGGCAGAAGGAAGCTTTTCCGACCCCATAAAGTATATATATTCTTGATCAGTATCAACAGCCGAGTCGATATAGACATGTCCGTCCGTCCGTCCGTCCGTCCGTCCGTCCGACCGTCCGTCTGTCCGTATGAACACGTAGATCTCAGAGACTATAAGAGCTAGAGTCACCAAATTTGGTACGTAGACTCGTGTATTACCTACGGTGGTCAAGTTTATTTCAAATTTTTGCGACGCCCCCTCCGCCCACGAAATTTAAACAAATTTGATTTTCTTAAAGACTATAATAGCTAAAGACATCAAATTTAGTATGATTAATCCTTTAGTAAGCGCGCACAAATTTGTTGCAAAAAAAATTTGCCACGCCCCCCTCCGCCCACGAAATTTAAACAAATTTGATTTTCTTAAAGACTATAATAGCTAGAGGCACCAAATTTTTTTTAATTTTGAAACACTTCTTTCACAGCTTGCATTGCTTATGGCAATAGTAATGAAGTAATTAAGTCGTCTTGCCGACTTAGGTATACCATACACCAGTAAAGCAAATATTTTAAATTTATTAAACAAATGCATTTTCACATGCTTTTTATTACAAGCATATCTTAGAATCTCCCTCACTCAAGTATACGAGCACCCTAGCGCCCCCACCAGGCAATGACCAACTACGGCCTTATGGAAAAACGTTTATATGCATAACTTCGTTGTTTTTTGTCCGATTTTGATCAAATTTGGTGTTTTGCTGGGTATTGGTACCAAATTCAAGTGTGCCAAAATTGATTACAAAAGGTAGAAAATTACGTGAGATAATCGAGTTTTCCCAAATTACGGGGGCGGAAAGGGGCGTGGCAAAATCGTTGCATATACAATATATGCGCATTTATTAAACAAATACACATACAAAATTTGGTGTCTCTAGCTATTATAGTCTTTAAGAAAATCAAATTTGTTTAAATTTCGTGGGCGGAGGGGGGCGTGGCAAATTTTTTTTTTCAACAAATTTGTGCGCGCTTACTAAAGGATTAATCATACTAAATTTGATGTCTTTAGCTATTGTAGTCTTTAAGAAAATCAAATTTGTTTAAATTTCGTGGGCGGAGGGGGCGTGGCAAAAATTTGAAATAAACTTGACCACCGTAGGTAATACACGAGTCTACGTACCAAATTTGGTGACTCTAGCTCTTATAGTCTCTGAGATCTACGTGTTCATACGGACAGACGGACGGACGGACGGACGGACATGTCTATATCGACTCGGCTGTTGATACTGATCAAGAATATATATACTTTATGGGGTCGGAAAAGCTTCCTTCTGCCTGTTACATACATTTTGGCGACTTTAATATACCATTTCACCCTATGGGTGTATGGTATAAAAATATTCGCAGTAGTATTATAATGTTCGGCAGAGAATCATCCATCTTGGATTTCACAATAAATTTAAACAATTCAAGTGAGTCTGCCTTAGAAAGATATTCTTTGTTGCCTGTAGCAATAACAAAAGACCGCAGTCGAAGTCGTTCCGCTTGGAAATCCTGCTCGTCAATTTCGAGAAATCCGTAGTCGATATTATATGTATTGTTGCCTAGATCTAATAACAAAGCCGGCGTAAGACAGGCAAATTTATCCTTCAAACTCTGTAGCTGTTGAAAACGCTGACCAATTTCAACAATAACTCTATCCAATGAAGAAAACAGCCTTCGCCTTAATTCACTTTCAAAAGACAAGCAAGCATCTCCAGTTCCGGTATCAAAAGTATGCTTTCTTATTAGCCGCCTCTGAGGCTCTAAAGAAATTCCGAGTTTTTGACACATATTTTTGCATAGTTTACAGCGCCATCTGCCCATATTTCTCGTTTCTTTGTCAATATCGTCTGCAAAGCATTTATTCTCTGAGCGGACAATATTATGTCAAGTCCCTTGGTTTGTAAATACTTTTGCGCATCATTCACTTCGTGCAGCACCGGTTGCCAAAGTCCCAAAAAGCAAAGAAAAGATATCTATGGGTAGGGAAAGAATTACCAAAACAGGTGCAAGGGTACACAAACTTCGACGCGGTCGAAGTTAACCCCGGCCCTCTGGATTTATAATAAATTTTCTTTCTTCTTGCATCATTCCCTAAGCAAAGCACAACACGCATACACATACAGTTCTTGTAGCGCTGCGTCTGTGTGTGTGTATGCATGTGCTCTTTATACCATACACCCATAGCGTGAAATGGTATATTAAAGTCGCCAAAATGTATGTAACAGGCAGAAGGAAGCTTCTCCGACCCCATAAAGTATATATATTCTTGATCAGTATCAATAGCCGAGTCGATTTAGCCATGTCCGTCTGTTCGTCCGTATGAACGCCTAGTTCTCATAGACTATAAGAGATAGAGCCACCAAATTTGGAATGTAGGCTCGTGTAGTATGTAGAGTGATCAAGTTTGTTTCAAATTTTTGCCACGCCCCTTTCCGCCCCCGCAATTCAAAAAAAACGTTTATCTCAAAAACTATTGCAGCTAGAGACACCAAATTTGCTATGTATATTTGCTAAATAAATGCGCACAGTTTGTATGTATAAAGTTTTTGCCACGCCCCTTTCCGCCCCCGAAATTTAAAAAACTCGATTATCTCCCGTAATTTTTTACCTTGTGCAATCGAATTGCAAATGGCACACTTAAATTTGATACTAATACCCAGCACAATACCAAATTTGATCAAAATCGGACAAAAAATAGCTGAGTTATGCATATAAACGTTTTGTCATAAGGCCGGAGATGGCCGTTGATGGGTGGGGGCGCTAGGGTGCCCATATGCATAAGTGCGCGAGATACTCAAATATGCTTGTAAAAAGCATGTGAACAGAATTTTTTAAAATAGGCAATTTGCATTTGTTATTACAAATTTAAAATATTTGTTTTACTGGTGTATGGTATACCGAAGTCGGCAAGACGACTTACTTACTTCATTATATATACGTTCGTAGTTCGATTTCCGTTAACAAATTGTTATGTGAAAAATTTACTAAACATTGTTTCATGTTGGTTTTTATATGTTATTTTAATTGTTATTACTTTACTCTTAGGCATCAATCAACCAACTATATTTTCTTTATTGCCTGAGGCGTCAACTTTTAAAAATAAGGTTAAATGTGCTGAAATACAGATGGCTTTCTTTTTGAATATGCAAAGCCGTTTTAACTATGTCTGACTCAGTTGTGATGCTGTATGAGACTTCTTGTATTGATTTTGATCCATCCGTGTAAATAAATTTATACCTATCATATCTCTCTTTAAGGCTATAGTCGTATAGTGAAGAGAGAGATTAACTGACTCTTTACTGAGGAAGAAGAGAGAGATTAACTGACTCTTTACTGAGGAACCATGGGGGTTTTAATAATTTTCTGCTTCTTATTGGGGTAAACAACAGATTATTGTGTTTGCAGAAGTTCAAAGTGTTATGCAGAATTGATGGTATTCTGGGTGTTTTTTTTCGATTTTTTTATTTTGTTAAACACTTCTTGGAGAGGTGTGTTTGATGCGAGCATTAAAGTTTTGTATAGTTTTGCTGTTGCTAGCAAAAATCTCGACTCGACTGGCATAAGGTCGGCTTCATAAAGAAGATTATTAATTGGGGTAGACCGAAGGGCTCCGAAAGTTTTCCTCAATGCATTTAAGTTTTATTTTTTAGGAAGGGGGGCAATTGCCGTACAAAGGTAAACAAAGGTCTATTTTTGACATGATCAAAGCTTTAATTGCATTTATTAGTGATCTAATGTCACAACTATATTTTTGGTTAGCTAACCATTTTATTATGTTAAGTCTTTGTGCAATTTGGACTTTTAAGTTGTCTATGTGTTGTTTCCATCTGTATCTCTTTGTTATAACCAGACCGAGGATTTTTATGGCATTACTTGCGTTGAGGTTGTAAGATTGAGAGCTTAATTGAAAATTGCGTTTCTTTTTCCTGCAAATGTGCATGTGTTCCCGAGTATTCACACCAGTTTAGAATATCTGTGAAAAGGGGATTTATGTTTACCATTATAGTGTTTTTTTTTAAATTTTTTTAATTATTGTCGGCGTATGCAACGAAGTCAAACCCTTTGTGTACTGAGATGGTGCGACACAGTTTGTTGTAAGCTATGAAAAAAGAATAACGGATGTTTAAGAATAAACATCGTGTTCATCTGAGCTGGCTTCACCAACACAGGTGCACTAATGAAATATACAATTCGAAACAGAAACATAAAGAAAAGTAAGTCAAAAAATTCATACGACAATTATTGCTTAATACCAAACAAAACATGCATCCACACTTTGTGGAAAACACTTGAGATTATAACAGCGGCGCGGTATCAAGTAACTAGCGCTGAGCATGAAATATAAACAATTTTCAACCCCGAAAACGTGGGGCATTAGAATAAGTATTTTTAAAAACAATTGTCGCTTCTTAGAGTTTAAGAGTTTTCAAATAAAATCAGTTCATATTTTGAATTCAACGAATGAAGACTGAGTTATTTTCCTTCTCTCCGGGAATCCCTATTCATTTTGGTATTTCGAAAAAAGGAACTCTGCAGTTTTCCCCCACCCGTGGTAAGAGATAGAGTATAATATAAAAAGCAAAATATTGCTTAATAAATAAAAAGTGCGTGCGACCGAATTAAATAAAGGCAGTTTGACTAGTCGAGCAACTGCAATAATTTCGGCGGCGATAAATAAAATAAAAAAAGTGGCAGATAATACGAGAAAATCTGGTGCGATGACCGGCACCAGTACCGCCTGAGCCCATAGGCCCTGGACAACAGCAGCTGAGCAACGACACAGCAAACTATCGGCAAACCCTACCCATTGGCAGACAAGCAGCAGACTAACGGTGTCAACAACAGGATCATCAGATAAGATATAAATTAAGATAGTTATAAGTACATCTATCTATTATTATCATTATATATTTATATCGATATCCTAATATTCGCATAAGACAAAAAAATGTTTCTTAACACAACTGAAAAGTTGTTAGGGAAGCAATTAGAGTTGCATACCAGGTTGAGGCAGTTGGAAGCACTAGATCCCATAAACATAACTAGCAAGGTGGTCGAGGAAGTAAAGGAGATTAGGAATTGATGGTTACCTAATCATAACAAATTGCTACAGCAGGGGAGTTTCGGTCACCAGTATTTCACAGATAAAATACATGAAGGAGTGTTAAATATAGTTGCCAAAATAATAGCTACAGGAGAGTCAGAAAAGCGAGGCACTAGTAAGTCAGTGTTAGTTGAAGCAGAAGCGAATATGTCAGAAATGTTTTATGATAGCAAAAGAGAGTCGCGCAGGAACGTGACCTCCAGTCATGAAAACGGTAGTAGTAACCAGGAGATATTTATGGATAGAGTCCTACAGCTTAAGGAATATTTGGAGGTAGTAGAGTTCAAATCAACAGGCAATAAATAATAAAATAAATTATTTATGGGAGAAGGTACTGGCATGCCATGTAATAACAAGTGATGCAAAATTTAAGAATACTATGGAGGATTTAGAATTCGACGTCCAAAATTCATTATCAATGCTAGAAATGAAAATGAAAAATAAGGAAAATTGTAAAGATGGGAATGTAACCGTGAGAGGCGAACTACCGGTGGGACCTGTTTGTAGAACTATTTGCGGAACTGATTGAAAAAGAGAGGATTTAAGTCTTGCTCTTAAGTTCAATTATTTAAAATCCGCGTTAAAGGGCGAAGCAAGGAGCATGGTAGCCCATCTATTGTCAGGTTCAGCTGATAACTATAGTGCTGCTTGGGAACTGTTAACCAAGCGGTATGAAAATAATCGGAGGGTATTTTCCGAACAATCAAGTCGGATCGTTGATTTACCGATGATCAACAATGAATCCGCAAAAAGTATAAAAGGGGTGATTGACATAATTAATGAGTCAATACACTTAATTAAAATGAAAGCAAATTTGTCCGATGAAGTTGACATAATAGTCGCTCAACTCATACTTCGGAAATTTGACAGAGAGACTCTTCAATTAAATGAGAGTCAAATTAGAAAAACAAGGGAGATACAATTGCTATCTGATGTCATGGAATACTTAGAGCAAAGATATTGCTCGCTAAGTGCCATGAGCAAAGAAGAGAAAAAAAGCGCTACAAACTGTTTTAAATTATGCGGAAGTCGAAGATAGTTGTCCCATCTGCAAAGGTCCCTGGCATAACGCACCTCTGTGCTATAAGTTTAAAGCGCTGACACCGAAAGAAAGGGTGGAAATAGCCAAAAAGTGCAATTGTGTACACGATGCTTGAAGCATTCAAGCAACAAGAGATGCACTAATGAAATGGTCTGCTCATTGTGCAGCAAGGGGCACCACACCCTTCTTCATTTTGGGGAAAAACCAGTAAAGGTAAATATTTGTGTTACGGAACAACAAAAACTGTTGGCCACAGCTCTAATACAAGTTATAAAAAATAAATGGAGAGTATGAAACATTAAGAGCCTTGATTGATAATGGTTTTTAAAGCACTATTTTATCTGAAGAAGCCGCTAAAATGTTAAAATGGCGTATCTGCAACAAAAAGTAGAACGTCGAAGTATAAAGTAAATATTGAAATGAAAACACGTGATTCGGAGAAGGAACTTATTAAGGTTGAAGCAATTGTACTAACGCAATTAATAAAAGCTCTCCCGTTAAAAAGAGCAAACGTGGATATGTCAAAATGGCAAACTTAAGTGCTAGCTGACCCCACCTTTAATAAACCTGGTAGGGTTGATATGATAATAGGGGTAGACGTAAATACCCATATCTTAAAAAGTGGAGTTGCCAAGATTAACGGCTTGCTTCGACAAAACACTCAATTTGGCTGGATCGTATCGGAATGTACTAAGTCAAAAGGAGATGAATCTATAGTAGCTACAACAATAGACGTGACAGATATGGAACTTTTTGGGAATTGGAGGCAGACGAAAAAGATGATATAGAAGCTAATAAATGTGAAGAAAATTTTAACAAGACAACAATAATTGATAAATCGAGGAGATATGTGGTAACGATCCCATTTAAGCAAGAAAGGGATTTAGGTGACTCGAAGGCGCAAACAACGGCGCAATTCCTTAACTTGGAGAAAAAATTTCAGAAAAATCCAAAACTTAAGGAGGAGTACGAAAAATTCATTATAGAATATTTGGAGTTGGGCCATATGGTAGAAACTAAGGATGAAGGTTCTTATTACCTGCCACATCAAGCAGTAGTAAATGAAGCAAGTCTGACAACTAAATTAAGAGTTGTTTTTGACGCTTCTGCGGAAACCACGAATAACAGAAGTCTCAATGATGTGATGTGATTCGGGCCGCGACTTCAAAAAGACATTTTCGACGTAATATTAATATGGCGAAAATGGCACTACGTAGCATCTGCAGATATTGAAAAAATGTATCGGCAGATAAACATTTATCAAGACGATAAAAAATATTTGCATATTTTGTGGAGGAATTCACCACAGAAAAAAATAATAAAATATAAATTACAAGGGTGCTTGCAGAGATCGCAAACAGATGTCAGGACAAAGTGATTAGTGAAATTATCCGAGATGAGTTCTACATGGATGACTTAATGACAGGGGGTGATACCGTACAAGAATCAAAACACAAAGTTCAGCAGGTTTCCAGAGAGCTGGAAAAGGCAGGAATGAATTTGAGAAAATGGATTTCGAATAGATCCGAAATTGTTGAAGAGGTTATTAATACAGGCGATAATAAAGTATTAAAAAGTGATGAGAACGAAGCAATTAAAACCTTGGGATTGCAGTGGGAGCCATTTAAAGACGAATTTAAATTTAAGGTAAACTGCGACGAAAACAGGAAGGTGAATAAAAGAGGGGTACTATCCACACTAGCCAAAATTTATGATCCACTAGGTTGGCTAGCACCAGTAACAGTAATAGGCAAGTTATTCATACAGAAGTTGTGGCTAGCGGAGCAAAATTGGGATCAAGAGTTGTCCGATAACGAAACAACAGAATGGAAATCCTTCAGGGACAATTTGGTGTATCTGGAAGAAGTCAGATCACCCCGATGGATAGAGACACAGCCTAATATGTTGTTACAGATTCATGGTTTTGCTGACGCTTCAGAAAAGGCATATGCAGCGGTAGTATATGCTAAAATAGGTGAAACAGTTACCCTCATAGCCAGCAAGAACAAAGTTAATCCAATCAAAAATAGGAAGACTATTCCTAAATTAGAATTATGTGCAGCACACTTGCTATCGCAATTGCTAAAAAGAGTCCAGCAATCTATTGCTGTTCCAGCTGAAATATATGCTTGGAGTGACTCTACTATCACACTGTGCTGGATAAAAAACGGTGCTAGTAAGGAAAAATTCGTAAGGCGTCGCATAGAGGATATCATAAAAATCAAAGAAATAGTATGGAACCATGTAAAATCAGAAGATAATCCTGCAGATATAGCTTCAAGGGGTATTTGTCCAAATAAATTAAAAGATTGTGAATTGTGGTGGAATGGGCCAAAGTGGCTTGGCGAGGCAAATGATAAATGGCTTAAACCAAAAACAGATGATGAGAAAAGTATGGTAAATTCCGTGCTAGTAAATACAGAAAGCAGTATTGTGCAGGATCTAGTTGAAAAATATTGCTGTATGAATAAGCTGGCCAGAATTACGGCATATGTATTAAGATTTATTGGCATTAAAAAAAGAGATAGAGTGTACCCATCATATCTCACCGTCAAGGAGCTTAAGAATGCAACAAATTTTGTAATTAAACACCACCAGGCATATCAATTTCGCAGAGAGATATCATGTCTTACGCAGAACAAGCAAATTGACATGAAAAGCAAAATTTTAAGCTTAAATCTATTTTTGGATGACGATGGAATATTTATATAAATGTAAATCACATCTAACAATGCTGTTGATTAAGGATGCTCATAAGAAAACCCTACACGGAGGAATTAATCTTATGAGAGGCCAAATTCAAAGGAGATTTTCGGATTGAGAAACGCTCTTAAAAAATACCTAAGGGAATGCGTTACTTGTGCCAGATACCGCCAAGTAACTGCGGAGCAAATTATGGGTAACCTACCCAAAAGCAGGGTAACGGTGTCATCTTTATTTCATAATACGGGGATTGATTTTGCCGGTCCAAAAAACCGGGGACAAAAAACATTCAAAGGGTACATAGCAGTATTTGTGTGCTTGTCAACTAAAGCAATTCATTTAGAAGTTGTTAGTGATTTGACAACTGATGCTTTCCTAGCAGCATTTCGAAGATTTGTTGCAAGACGGGGTAAATGCGCTAACGTATATTCCGATAATGGTACAAATTTTGTGGGAGCGGCTAGGAGGCTCGGTGAAGACGATGAAGTCGGTTAAGTATCATCTAAAAAGAGTCATAGGAGACAGTAACCTCACATATGAAGAACTTGCAACATTATTGTGCCAAATAGAAGCCGTTTTAAATTCACGTCCGTTGTATACGACGGGTGAAGATATGGACAACAACGAAATGCTAACTCCCGGTCATTTCCTAATTGGAAGACCAACACTAGAAGCAGCCGAGTCCATATCAGAGGAAAAAATTGGAAACTTAGACAGATGGAAATTAATTCAGAAAATGAAAAAAGATTTCTGGTTAAAATGGAAAGATGAATATCTATATACTATGTGGCGACGAACCACAGAAAATTTAGAGAATTTTCAGATCAAAGATGAAAATTGTCACCAAGCTAGGTGGCCTCTAGGCAAGATTGAGGGAAATTCATAAAGGCAGGGACGATAAAGTAAGAGTGGTAAAAGTCAAGTTGCAGGAAGGGTCAATTACAAGGCCTATAAATAAAATTTGTCCACTCATTGGGGTAAAATCATCAGAAGACGTGGAGGAGAACCGAAATCGGAAAACTACCAGATTCGATCATCTGTCCAAAGTAGGAACCGTAATGATGTTAGAAATGTTGATGCTACTTTGTCAATTGTCGAACGCAGCAAGCATTAAAGATAATCGACCAAAAATTACGGTAAAAGAACTAAACGCAACAGCCTCATTGTACTTAGATCCAATGGGTGAGGTGGAGGTAGTAGCGTCCTCATGGGATCTGGTTGTATACTATGACATGTCGGCATATTTTGAAATGCTAACTAAAGGTGACAGATTGATTCCTAAAATGAGGGATTTATGTCAAAAGTTATATAATTTCGAAGACCAGTGCCATTTCGTATTAGACAACACGATAAAACGCATTACGGAAATCGAAGAAAATAATAAATTGTTCATGAGTCAAAATAAGCCAAGAAGCAAACGAGCACCGTTTGAATTCATGGGTTCACTGTACCATATATTATTTGGCATAATGGATGCAGATGACAGAGTACAGATGGAAGAAAACATGAGGAATTTACTGACAAATCAGCAAAATCTGAAACACCTACAAGAAAGGTAGACATCGATAGTACACTCCACGGCAAACATTCTTAAGACAACTATAGATGAAATAAATGATAGCTTTCGCAACATGAACAACCGGATTGAAAATATGACGGAAGTACTAAAAGAGAGCTATTACGTATATAGAGAATCCATCCATTTCTTCATGATTATAAGGCAATTAAGTTCCGTGATTGATGAATGTGAAAAAAATCTGACTGGAATTATAAATCTTTTAATAGACATTAACCATGGTAGGTTGAACCCTAACATTTTAAAACCAAGCCATATGAAGTTGGAAATAACGAAAATAAAGGACAAGTTGTCCGAAGCTTTAGTACTACCAGGTAAAAGGACAGGGACTGAGTTAAAAGATATATATACTCTGTTGACGGCCAAGGGTATCTTTATTGACAGAAAACTAATCATAAATGCAAAAATACCACTTTTTGGTAGGCATCCGTACGATTAAACAATAATCAAATGGTAGTGGTCCATATAGATAGCCAGTACTTAATATATAACTTTGAAATAGACTCGTATCATCTAATGTCTGAGCCAGCTATGCAAAAATGTCGTAACTGGCAGTCGAAGATCAGAACATGTGAAGGAAGTTGGCCATGGAGTAGTGCCAATGATAATGCCTGCGAGCTGACACCCTTTAACAGAATAACAAATCTAGTTGCTTATACACAACGATTGTGGAGACAAAATCTTACTGGGTAGAATTAATTGCAGCAGTAGTTCGTTATTCAAGGTACCGCCTAAAACTAAGGCCAGAGTCCAATGCTGTAACGAACAGCAGGAGGTGCTGGATATACCAGAACAACAGCTAGGGCAGAAGATAAAATTTTAGTAGCTCATCTTAGCGTACAATCAGAGTCGCACATAGCTATTACAACGTCGCATATAGGGGATATTAGTAATATACCAAATATAGAGTGGTGGAGTCCAGTTGAAGCCAACTTGGTAAACCACACGGCAGAATTAGAGAAAATAGGAGGTCACTTACAATCATTAAAGGAACATCATATTGAATTACTAGGGTTAAACTTCCATCATGCAACTGGTCATGCTTCCCTAATATTAATTATCTTACTAATTTTAGTATTAATAATAATTTGTTTAAGGCAACGTAATAAAAATATAAGAATTCCAACCGGCCCATTTGGCGGCCCTTTGCAGAATGTTTAAGAATAAACATCGTGTTCATCTGAGCTGGCTTCACCAAATCAGATGCACCAATAAAATATACAATTCGAAACAGAAACAAAAGTAAGTCATAAAATTCATATGACAATTATTGCTTAATACCAAACAAAACATGCATCCACACTTTGTGGAAAACACTTGAGATTATAACAGCGGCGCGGTATCAAGTAACCAGCGCTGAGCATGAAATATAAACAATTTTCAACCCCCGAAAACGTGGGGCATTAGAATAAGTATTTTTTAAGAACAATTGTCGCTTCTTAGAGTTTAAGAGTTTTCAAATAAAATCAGTTCATAATTTGAATTCAACGAATGAAGACTGGGTTATTTTCCTTCTCTTCGGGAATCCCTATTCAACGGATAAAGGTGATCCCTGCGGTATGGCATTTTCAAGCGGTTTACTTTCCGAAAATTGATTGTTTACTTGAATTCGTCAAAAAATTTTTGACGTAATTTATTTTAATAATTTAGGTCCTATTTTCCAATTAATTAACTCATCAATGATTGTATGGATTCCTATTTTGTAATAGGCCTTTTCGAAGTCGAGGCTCATGACTGAGATTTAGTTTCTTGTGGGTAGGGCGGAAGTAGTCTGGTAGTCTAAGAGGGTTAGACATTCCGACAGCCTAATTGCCCTTTCGAAAGCCTAATTGCCGACTATCCAGAAGCTTACTATTGGTAGCAAGCCACCATAGTCGGCTTGCTACAATTTTGTCCAAAACTTTAGTGAAATGGGACGGTATGAGTTTATTGCAGTTTTTGGAGTATTTGGTTTATGGATAGGGACTACTACGCTGTTTTTGAAGTTTTGTAGGATATGAGAATTAAGAATCATGTTATACAGTTTTATTACCCGGCCTGAGACCTCGCTGTACAAGTTTTTTAGCATAGGGTAAGAGATTCGGTCGAGCCCTGGACTCCTACCTTTAAGGCTATTTAATGCTGACCTGAATTCGATGTGTTTAATCTCAGATTCAATGTTGAGGAGGAATTTTTAGACCAGTGATTTACAAACAACTGCGCTATGTCTGTCTTATTAATCACATTTATTGTTGGGTCATTTGGCGTAGTAGCGTACAATGAATTCCGTTTCTCAATATTCTGCCACAGAAAGTGTTGATATTTTTTTTTTTTTTTTTTGTGCATTTATTTATTTGCAATCTGTCCTAAGAGGACAATAAGCAAATTATGTAAGGAGATTAACAATGACCTGAATTGAGTACAGTTATGTGTATTAGGGAATGGTAAATTGTAAAAATTTCAAAATTTCAAAAATTTCATTCATTTTATTTGCCGTATTGTAGCAGCTTTCAGCGCCTCTGGACGCGTCACCAGTCCAGGTCTTGTCTGAACGGGAGGTCCAGGGGGTGGCATCTTTTAAGACGCCTTGTTTGCGCACTGTTGTCCAGTAGGTTGAGTGCAAGAGAGTTGTTGTGCGACTCGAGCCTGGAGCAGTACCGAATGCCGTACCTCTTTATCTCTTTGCAGACGGATGGAACTTCCAAGTCTCGATGGATAATCGAGTTTTTTATAAAAGGAGGCGCTCCAGCAATTCTTCGCAGCAACTTGCTCTGGAAGCGTTGAAGGATTTTTACACTGGTGTCAGACGCAGTGCCCCAGAGCTGGATGCCATAGGTCCACACCGGTTTAATAATGGCCTTATACAACAGCACCTTGTTGCGGATGCTGAGCTGGG
Organism: Drosophila equinoxialis; assembly: GCA_018150345.1. Taxonomy (NCBI): domain Eukaryota; kingdom Metazoa; phylum Arthropoda; class Insecta; order Diptera; family Drosophilidae; genus Drosophila; species Drosophila equinoxialis. The sequence goes on along the minus strand of JAECWI010000853.1, from coordinate 316,123 downwards.
ATTTGCTGCCAATGAGCCATTGTATTCTGGTCAGCTTCAAGCCAAGCTGAGCTCGTTTAGCTTTTATGTGCGCTTGCCAGTTGAGACGCCTGTCCAAGGTAAGGCCCAGATATTTAACAGACTCAACGCTTGGGAGAAGTGTCCCATGTAGGCTGACCGAGGGGCAGTTGAGTCTGCGTGTGGCAAAAGTCATGTGAAGGGACTTGTCCGAGTTAACGCCAATGTTCCACCTGTTGAACCAGGGCTCAAGTAAGAGCAGTTGGTCTTGTAAGATCCTGGAGGCCTCATTTGGATTCGGTGCACTGGCAATGAGTGCAGTGTCATCAGCGTAAGAGGCAATCAGTAGTTGGGGGTGTTGCAGCACTGGCAAGTCTGAAGTGTACAGCGTATATAGGACCGGGCCCAGCACACTGCCCTGAGGGACGCCCGCTTTGATGTGCTCGATTCTGGATAGCGAGTTTTTGCACCTGACGTAGAAACGCCTGTCCGCGAGGTACGACTTCAAGACCATGAAGTAGGGGGCTGGGAGAAGCAGTTTTATTTTGTGAAGGAGCCCTTCGTGCCAGACTCGGTCGAATGCCTGCTTGACATCCAAAAATACAGCAGAGGAGTACTGCTTGTTCTCAAAGCCAGTGAGTATCTTCTGCACGATGCGATGAACTTGCTCGGGAGTACCATGGTGTTGCCGGAATCCAAACTGGTGCTCTGGGATAATGCTTCCCTCGTCCAGTAGCGGCAACACTCTAGCCAAAAGTATTCTTTCGAATATCTTGGGAGAGTATTGCCAGCAAACTGATCGGACGATATGAGGTTACTTCGTTCTCGGGTTTCCCAGGTTTAGGAATCATTATAATCTCTGCACACTTCCATTGGGTGGGGAAGTGGCAGAGATCAAAGATCCTGTTGAATAAATTGGCAAGTAGCTGGATCACTCTTGGCGGCAAGCACTTAACTGTCACTGCATCGATGCCATCGTAGCCAGGGCTTTTTGTTGTTTTCAGGCAGTTTATCTCCGATTTTACTTCCTCAGGAGTGACTCGTTCGATGGGGAGAGCCATCTGGAGAGGGGCCTCGAGGAAGGACAGGGTTGCGTTGGTGTCGTCTGCGCTGCAGGTACTGAAAGGTGTAAAGCAATTTGCCAGATGGGTCGCAAACTCTTCTGCCGTGTCTTCGGTGGATCTGCACCATTGGCCACTTGGTCTTCGAATGGGGACTTTCCTCACGGTGGGCCTTTTTAGGTATTTGGTGGCTTGCCAGAGGTTGTGGTCAGGCTGATTGGGTTCAAGGTCGGCGAGGTATGCAGGTGGCTTCATTACGAGCTTTGAAGTATAGCGCTTTCAGCTTCTTCGTGGCGCTGTTGAAGGCCCTTTTATCCAAGGGATTGCGGCTGTGTTGCCATACACGTCGCAAGCGTCTTTTCTCCCGCAAGGCGTTGGTGATCTCGTCCGACCAGGCGAACATGTCTCTCGGAGGGGCTGCTTGTTGTCTGGAACTGACTGGAGGTGTACAGGCGGTAGCAGCTTCACAGATGTTGCGAGTTAGTTTCTCCACAGTCTCGTCGATGTTCTCTCCACTGTTGAGGCAGGCATCGGGCTCAGTGATCTCATCAAGCATAGTTTTAAAATGGTCTATGTTGGAGTTTTTCCTGAGCAGCCTGGTGGAGCGTGTAGTCGACTCAACTGGGATGTCTAACCAAACCTTCACAGCACTGTGGTCCGATTGCAGGTCATTATCTGCATCAGTTTGAATGCGGTTGCTGTGGATGCCTCTGGAGATTGCGAAGTCCAGGACGTCGGGGATCTTATTAGGATCAGTAGGCCAGTACGTAGGTTGGCCGGAAGAGTGAGTGGTCAGGTTGAGGCTGCGAATACACGGGAAGAGGGCGAGTCCCTTTGGGTTGTTGAGCCTGGACCCCCACCAGGTATGTTTAGAGTTGAAATCGCCTCCAGCCAGGAACCTAGGTTCAAAACTACTGAGGGCTTGGTAAAACATTCGTGTGTCGACTGTATGCCTGGGAGGGACGTAACAGGAAACGATGTTGATATTGCCGATGGAAGTGGCAATGTTGACAGAGGCTGCTTGAAGCCACGGATGACGGAGGGGCGCATTTACAGAATAATTAAGCTTGGACTTTATAAGAATGCCAGAGCCTCCTCTGGCACTGCCGCTAGGGTGGTTGGCATGCAGCAAATCATATCCGACGATTTGAAAGTAGGAATTTTCGGAGAGATGGGTTTCGGAGACAAGTAAAATATCGACATTGTTTGTTTTGAGGAACAAATCGATCTCTGGCCTACTTTTACATAGGCCGTTCGCATTCCAAAGTACGTTTCTTAGTCCTACTTGCATAGTGAAGACATGAGTGTTTTCATCATGATGGTCATTTGCTCCATTTGGGCCTGGAGCGGCTGGATTATTTGCTCGAGATGAGCGATGGTGGGACCACCCTGCTGGGGCGGAGAAGGAGCCTGATTGTTCTCCACAGGAGCGCTTGCTGTGGACGAGTTTTTTGTGACTCCGGCGTAGGACATACCTGGCTGGGTGTAGCTTGATGGGAAGCTATGTGGCACGAAGAGGTTTGGAGCAGCACGATTCTGCATCCGTGGAGCGGAGCGTGTTTGGCCTTGTTCCCTTTGTCTTTTCGCCTTTTTGTAGACTCGACATCCTCTGTAAGATGCGGTGTGGTTTTCTCCGCAATTGACGCATTCCGGAGGCAGAAGTTTTGGGTGTGGTTAAATTCCTGGCATTTGTGGCATTGAGGAACGTCATTGTTCTTCCTCGGCGGCTCGATGGTTACCACGGCTTTACACAGGCGTTTTATTGCGAAGATCTCTTTGTTGTTGGCAGCTGTCTCTAGGTCGATGAAGAAAATCGGCATCGGGTTTTTGGAGTGTCGGTGTTTGGCATTGGTAAGATGACGCACGTTATGACCCGTCTTTGCCAGTTCCTCACGGATGAAGTTTAACGGAGTGCTATGATGCAGGCTGCGAATGACTGAGGAATCGGAGTCCGTGGACATTGACGAATCCGTGGATTTTACTTTGGAGCTTGCTAGGACTTTTGAGCCCTTCTTGCGGTCGGCTTCCGGGGTTGCCGTGGCCTTTCTTTTGGTTACATAGAACAATGGTGCAGTATTGGTGGCACTGCCGGTGGGGACATTATCAGATTCCATCTCGGTGTGGGAGAGACCACAGGAACTGTCCTTTAAACTCCCGAGGGAGTACGATGAAGAATATTCGATTTCTCCCAAAAGTATACCACACAGGCCAGTGGGCCCCTCAGGGATGTGCAACAAATTTTATTTATATTGGTGCCTAAAAGTATGCACCAACTTTTTAGGTTTCGCCGATTGGCTGGCCAATCAAAATACTCTAACGGAGCTTGCAGAGCAAGAACCGAGTTAATGGCGCAAAAATACAGTTTTTCATCACTCCTTTTGTTTTGATCTTCAGTTCGCGTGAGAGAATTACGGTTTTTTTTGTCGACTTGAGACACTAATTGCGAGGTTCATCCGCGCAGACGTCCGTACACTTCGACAGTCAAATCGAGACTGTGTTGAAATTTGACCAAATTTTTAAAGGGTTTGATGTTGGGTTAATTTCGGAATTGAATTTTTGTAGTGAAAGCCTTTTTGATTGTTTTAACTCTGTTCTAAAGAGTGCCTTAACCTTTTTGAACTCTACTATATTTTCAGGGTTTATATTTTTCGGGGTCGTCAGAGTGAGATCTACATGTGTCATCGTATGGTGCGTAGAGTAATGAGTTGGTGTGCCGTCGTTTCGGGTAATGAAGTTTGACTGGGAAATAAATTTGAATACAATATTTCCTTTAACATTGTTTTTTGGTAATCCCCAGGTTTGGTGCCAGCTATTGAAGTCTCCGCATATTATTGTATTAATACTATTAATTTTCTAAATTGTGTTTGTTGAATTGTTTATTTGGTGGGATGTATGTGTTTATAATTTGAATTTTATATTTGGAATGAAGGATTATTCCAACGGCATCCAAATCATTATTTGTTCTGAGCGAGTCATATTGAAGAGATTTGTGGATTAGCATAGCTACTCCTCCATGTGAATTCTTTGATGAATTTTTGGGAATTATTGTGAAGTTAAGTGGGATAGGGATATTGGGTTGGGAGTGGATGTGGGTTTCTTGAAGGCAGATAATTTTTGGGCTAACCGCTTTTATCATTATTTGTAGTTGTTCGTAATTATTTACGTAACCATTGCAATTCCATTGAATTATTATTATCATTACTTATAACTCTAAACATGTTATTTATAAAAATTTTACAAATTTGTTAGTGGGTTAGTTTTATTTCTAAGAGTACTTTCTAGTTAGTCAGATTTGTCTTTAGCTTTTTGGGGTTTGGTAAGAGGATTAGGTTTTGAGTGACTTCTCAGCTTACGATCTGATTCCGGTATCGATTTTTTGGATGTTCATTTCTCAACGTTGGGTCTACTTCCTTGTCTTCTTGGGTGCCTTGTGTTGTTCCGGTAATGGGAGTTGGGTCGCTATTCATTATGTTATCGTATCTTTTGACATGGCGAGGTTGGTCTTTATTTTGATTCTGTGGTGTTGGGCTGATGCTTGCTGGTTGATATAATTTGTCTTTGTAGATGTTTGACTGCGTAGATGCAATCTTTGCGTAAGGCTTAGGTTGTTGTAGGTGGCGTGTGAAATGATTTCGTGTAGCCGTTTTGTGATCGACTTGTTCTATTAATTTGATTGCCAATATTTATTTTTGTTTTACGAACGCAGGACAAGATTTGTCTAATGGGCTATGGTTGAATTCGTCATTTATGTCATATTTGCAGTTGATGCAAAATTTAAGCTTGGTACATACTTCACCTTCTTTGTGCTTGTCTGTGGAGCAGATTTGGCAATGTTGCTTTTCTTTTGGGCAATTTTTTGGTTTTAATAATTTAAAGCATTTTTTGCATTTAAAAGGTAGTGGAATGTAAGGTCGAACCTTAACACTTTCGTATCCAATCATCATTGTAGTTGGAAGTTTTGTCGTCTCAAATGTTAAAATGAAAAGTCCGGTTTCAACCAGTTCACCGTTTTGCATTTTTTTTATATTTTTTGTACATAGGTTATTTTCTGTGTACTCAGTTCTTCTAATATTTCCTTTTCATCAACGTTCCGCAGGTCATTTGAGTAGATGGCGCCTCTTGAAGATTTCAACGACTTATGTTCGCTTGCGCACACTGGGAAGTCGTGAAACTGTGTTATTTTAATTAGTCGTTGCGCTTGTGTTGTGCCTTTTGTCTTGACCAAAAGATTTCCATCTCGGGTTTTAGTACATGATTCCACTTCTCCATTGCACGCGTTATCTATGACTTTTTTAATTATGAAAGGTTACACTTTTTCAAAGCTGTTGTTATCTATTCATCTTATTACAACAAATTTCGGTTCCGTGTTGGTAGATTTGTCCCACGGTGTTGGGAAGCTTATATCGGGCGGTCGCGACATTGTCGTTGTTGTTGGGCTGGCGCCCGCTTAGCTCGACTTCGTGAACTACGGTTTTTTTGTTTTTTCTTGTGTAACTGTTTTTGCTGAGAGTTTTACTTGTGCACTTGTTTCTTTGTACTTGCAAGGTTGTTGTCTTTGTAAATGTTACCACTGGCGGTGACGATTGATAGCACGTCTTTACCCCGTGAAGTTTCGACTGAGACTGAATGAGAAAATTACGTTGCTATTTGGAAGGCTATCGCTTTGATGTAATCACTGACCATTTGGCGCTGAAGTGGCTAAATTCAATAGAAAATCCCACTGGGCGTGTGGCCAAATGGGCGCTAGAGTTGCAACAATACGAGTTCGAGGTACATTATAGACGAGGTAAGCTGAACGTGATTGCCGATGCCTTATCGCGACAACCTTTGGATGTGCTTCACTGGGCACAACAAGCAGAACCGGAGTGTAAATGGTGGCTAAAGATGCGGCAGCACGTCACAGGACACCCTGCGGATTTTCCAGATTATGTATTCGAGAACGGCCAGATTTATCGTAGACGAGACCCCCACCCAGACGACCACGGTTCTACACACTGGAAACTATGTGTTCCCCTAGAATTTCAAGGCCAAGTAATAAAGGAATGTCACAATGTGGTGACGGCTGGCCACTTGGGGATCAGGAAAACCACTTTCCGAGTGACCTAAAGATACTTTTGGCCTGGCCTCTTCCGAGACGTGGCCCGTTACGTTAGATGCTGCCTCACCTGCTTGCAGGCAAAATGCTCACCCGTCAAGTCACGGAGTCTATATACCGTGTGTACTGATTTTATCGGGCTTTTGCCACGTTCTAAGCAAGGTAATACGATGTTATTAGTTTTCCTGGACTTATATAGTAAATGGGTCGAGATGGTACGACTTCGTAAGGCCACTTCGGCACTTTGGAAAAGGCATTTCGTGAAAGGGTCTGTGACCGATTCAGCAACCCTCACACCCTCGTGAGCGATAATGGTACCCAGTTCACTAGCAAGGTTTTCAAAAACTTTTGCAACACGTCCGGAATTAGACTCCAGCATACCGCCCCATATTCTCCACAGCAGAATCCTACCGAGCGGGCAAGTCGAACCATCAAGACCATGATTGCACAATACCTGGAGAATGGGCAAAACTCTTGGGATCAATGGCTTCCAGAAATAACACTAGCGATCAACTCAAGCGTCAACGACACCACCGGATTCAGTTCAGCTTAGATCATATTAGGTCTGGAACCCCGGATGTCGGGCGCCCTTTATGACCAAGTAACGGATGTCTCCTGTAACAAACCCCCTAGTCCCGACGAGCGCGTCCGACGAATGGAAGATATTTTCAAGCTTATACATGAGAATCAATTCAACGCTACCCAGAATCAAAAGAAATACTACGATCTGAGACGACGCAACTGGCGTCCAAGCATCGGGAACATGGTCATGCTCAAGCAACCTATGCTGTCTAATGCCAATGAACGGTTCAACGCCAAACTGCCGCCTAAGTATAAAGGCCTGTATAAAATAATCAAGTTTCTTTCCAGCAACGTCGTTAGACTAGAAGAAGCCCAGTGGCGTAAGCGACGTACCACAGGACTGGCCGACTTGAAGGCCTTTAATAGTGACGACAACGAACCCCCAGAACTCGGTCTTTCTGAAGACATCGGCCTCGGGACACCTCGTACCCACGGCCCGCACGAGGCCACTGATTAAAGATCTTTCAAGGGGGACCACTTGTTGGTGGGTGCGCCTGCCCAACGTCCCCCTCCCTCCTAAAGAGGGGGCACTTCGCACCGATACTCGTCAGGAATTATCTAAAACACTGTATCATAGCACTTTTATAAACTGCACTCATAGGGCCCCGTTAGTACACTCAGAATTCAGGGTAGTTTTAACACACTTTATATTTCACAGTATGTCACAGCCAGGAGAAGACGACGGCGATCGCGAAGCTGATATAGACCGTATCGTCGAGGAAATGATAGCCGTGTGGGAAAGGGAACATGGCCCTGTCATGCCCGGCCCAACCGAAGCCCCACCGGAAGACCCGGTACTGCTTTGCCGCGTAGAACTGGCCCCGACCGACACCCCGGACGAGCGAAATGATAGCGGTGTGGGAAAGGGAACATGGCCCTGTCATGCCCGGCCCAACCCAAGCCCCACCGGAAGACCCGGTACTGCTTTGCCGCGTAGAACTGGCCCCGACTGACACCCCGGACGAGCGACCTTCAGAGAGCAATGATCGAGAGACCAACAAAAAACCACCCGACGAGGCTCAACAAGCTTCAGATATGACCCGACCGGAGCGCGCCGTGATCCTGTCAGTGGTCACACTCTCTCCCTCGGCACAAAACACCGAACCCTCGGAGTCCGTCTGGAGGATCGAACAGTGTCCACTGGTCCGGTGGGGCAAACCTGCCCGGAAGAGACGATCGTCTCGGCCGCAGCCGCAGCTGCAGTTCGGATCCAGTACCCGTGTGCCCACCGGATATGGCACTAGATCAATATCGCGAAGACATGGTCACGCCCCCACTCCCCCAAACGGAGCCTCTCGTCTGGCCTGCGGAGCGAGTATTCCGAGAGGATATGTTCATCTTGCCCGTACCCTGTATTTGATACGCCCATGGAGGGCACATTAAAATATTCCAACATCAAAACTAACTGTAGTTCTTTTGTTTCTAAGAGTCAATGCTTACGATCGACGTCTCTCTCTCTTTCTAGCTACCGTCTTGGTGTGGCTGCAGCGTCGACGCGTCGCGGAGAGGGCAACCTCCCGACTGCGGATGCTGCGCTGCATGCCGACACTAAGGAGACCATAAGAAAATCGAAAGTGAAAGAGAGAGATGGCGATCGTGACGCGTGCCATAGCACAAGACGCATCGTATGTTTTCACCGTTAGAACATAAGTAGGCAGAGCAAGGGTGGGTTCGAACAGAGAACTAGAGAAAAATCACTTGGCCAGTGACCATAAGAGTGTTAAGTTCAAAAGTGAAACAACCAGCAATAGTAAGGAAAACAAGCATAGAAAATCATTGAGTGGAAGACAAGGAGTAGCAAGTGAGCCCATTTCCTAAGATCCTTTTTGCTTGAGGGACCCAAAAATAATAAAAGATGTTCAGGATTAGTTAGCTATTAATAAAAATCTGTACTATTATCACTTAACCCACACAGCATTATTCTTTTTTGTTGCTAAAGTTATGTCTACCCTTTCCCTTCCCTTTTCCTTGGTCACTTAATCTTTTGAGTGGAGCCGAAGGCTCAGCGGACTTCGGCAGGATGAGTTATTCTCCTGCAGACGAAGTCAGTCGCTGATCTCAAGGCTCAGCCACTCAAGGTGAAGAGGCAACGGATCTTGGCCAAGCGGACTTTGCTTGGCAGACTAGATCAGTCGTTGCAGTTCCTCTTCAAGGTCTTCAGATCAAATAAATGTTCTGTAGGCGGGACTCTGGAGACTGAGAACTGTACCCCAGCCAGAGCTTCCTTACAGGGTTTATTTATTTTTTATTTATTTTTATTTTTATTCGATCCTTATTGTCTAAGTAAATAATATCAAAGGTATACATGACGTGGGGGTGAAATCACCAGGCCGTCTCTGGCAGGTCAAGTGGATGACATCTCTTCAGAGATGCCTCCGGATCTCGCACTTAACTGACGGGATGTTAAGGTCTCTGTGGATGACTGATAAGTATCCATAAAATGTTTGAATTATCAAAATACATACACCACGATTGAAGCTTTTTTTCGAAAAAAAACTGTGTTAAAATTGAACGCTGACACCCTTTGATCTAAAAATAATTTTTTAAATATCAGACTTTTCACATAATGACTAATTCGTTCTGAAAAACCAAAATATTAACTCGACATTAAGATCAAATATCAAACTTTCTTTCAGTCATTACTTTGGATTCAAAGCAAGATTTTTTTATAAATTGTGGAATCCGAATTACCTGCGTGCCGCAAGTTTTTCCAAATTAATTAAATCGTTTAACAAAAAAAAAGAAATTTTTATATTATTAACAATCAGTCACAACTGCACCACTGCACCACATTTTCCTTGGCACCCTAAACTAGACTCACCAAAGGGAAAATTTTTAAATGATCATCATGTCTCACTTGTAATTATTTCGTCTAGTCATCTTCGCTGTAGTAATAGTATAAATACCCACAGACTCTACACCACTTTAAAAATCTGAAAGAAATAAACATAAACTTGATTTTTGAATGTCAGCTTTTCACAAAAGAATCTCTTGTTTTTTGGCCTGATTGTAATATCAAACTAATGACATTGCAATAATAACATTTTTTGAATGTTGTCATAACTGTTTAAATAAACTTAAAATATGTATTTTTATAAAATAATACTGCCTCGTCCTGAAAAATAGCAAACTAATAGATATCTTGATTGAGCCATTTAGATCGACTTCGTAATGAATAACATTTAAGAAACAATTATTGTAAATTTACAAAACCAATTCATTTGCCATTTGGCATTTAATCTATCAATTGAAATCAAATCGCGAAAAATATCAATAAATGAATATATACATGTGTAGATTAAGTTTAAAACTAGAGCAAAATGCTAAATTTTATTTCACTTTGAAGTTGTATGCTAGCCAAAGTGGCTCACTGTCAGGACCTGTCGGAAGGATCAAGAGCTTGTGGTGAAGCTGATGGATAGGTAGATTGTGTATGATGATACATTTTTGAATTAGCTTTGCATTCAAATTGACACCATATAGACATGAAAAACTGTCATGAAATGTTTCTGTCTGTAAATTGGCATGGAGTGGCAGCTAGTAACAGGAACAGAACCAGACAGGTCGACATGAAAACTTATTGCAGGTGGGAGATACCTTTGCCTGATTTGTATAGACAAGCTCAAACATTGACTTGCTACCAAAAGTAGGCTAGAAATAAAATGTAACAATTACACCTGATTGTTTTCTCATTGGATAAATCACATTCAAAGCATTGCTAAAAAATAAAAATAAATAAAAAATGGATCGTAATGTCAATTATTTATGAATTCCGTTAAATATTTACAGATATATCTATGTCAGTATTTCTAAGTATCAATTGTTAGTAGTATGCCATCGTTGGTATTCAGCCTGTGTATGAGAAAGTTCGTTATGTGGCCTAAGGCCACACTGGAAGTTCTCCCGTTCTTCTTCCGGTGACGCTAAACCAAGACAGACGTACTAGCTGCGATGGAAAAATTAATCGTTTGCCATCCCCACATGAACTATCGTTTGGGTTAAATAATTTGTGTTTTACAATAATAATACAAATATCTTTTGATTTTGGATAATAGTATGGAATGCCTTTTTACAACAGCGCATTCTTGCCAAGGGTCCATTGTGGTTGAATCGTGTAACGCTGATATGTTAACTTCAAAAACAACAAAGGAGAATGTAGAACTGCAGAAACAGAAACTTCCCACACCAAAGGCATACAAGTTTATGCAAATATACGATCAGAGGAAGAAAATCAACCAACAAGAAAATAAACGCAAATCCAATGCCCAATTTTGGTTTGGCTCATCAGCAAACAAATAATCATAAGGCAATGCGATCGTATCACCGTGCCGATAACACCAAATTATGCAAGCTGAGCAGAACCGTCAACAAAAAATCCAATTTAAACTCTATATAAAATGAAGCATTTCAAACCAGCTAGAAATAAAATGTAACAATTACACCTGATTGTTTTCTCATTCGATAAATCACATTCAGAGCATTGCTAAAAAATTAAAATAAATAAAAAATGGATTATAATGTCAATTATTTATGAACTCCGTTAAATATTTACACATATATCGATGTCAGTATTTCTAATTATCAATTGTTAGTAGTATGCCAGTATTTTAAGTATCGATTAATATGAAACCATTTACCTTAAAGTCTGAGGAACGTGGACTCCAACGGAAACTGTTCAATGAGCAGAATTTGAAATTTGGAATTTTTTGAAAATCGTCGCATCGAAGAGGAGGGCGAAAATCGCGAATTACAGCTGAAGCAGAAGCTACGCCAGTTGACGAATTTGAAGGCCAATCGCAATCCATTTGTTTACATACAAAAGTAACACATACACATCGTTATTTTTTGGTTGTTGTTTTAACTTTTGTTGAGTTATAATTTTATTAAATCTAATGTTGGCAGTAATTGAATTGAAATGCTTTAATCTGTATCTTTAAGCCCAACCCAACTTGTTGTAAGTGTATCAATTGATGCGTTCTCCATTTCTGCATCTGTATGTATGTGTGTGACAAGGGAATGGGCTAGTTTTGTGGATGGTGCTGCGGGTGTTTCTGTATGTGTATATGTACATTACAGATTCAAAAGCACAAATACTAAAACAAGCACTCAAACTGTCAATGATGAATTGCATTGCCTTTGTTTATCGATAGGGCTACAGCGTTTGAAATTTGTATTTATTGCGAATTCCTTTACGAAGTTTAAAGGTGAAAATCAATCACCAATGCACTGACATGTGCAAATTATTTTGAAATGAAAAACTAATTTTACTTTATTTACATTTTATCTGCAATTCGTGTGGCTTATTCATCAAGATTTTAAGCGTATGGTGTGATTTGAATTATTTTTTTTTATTTTTAACTGTTTCAATGGAGGAAACTAATTTAAAATTCATATCAGAGCAAATAGAAAATGGAATCTTTACTTTGTCCAGCAAACGCAAAGGAAGATATGGTCGAAATTGTCGGAAATTATAAGGTCGGACAATCCCATATTGCCAAATTGCGAGTTTTGCTGCTTTTGCTGCGCTGTTCTAAAATTCACCGCGAAATAGACATCCGATTTGGCTAGGCATGACTGTTGCAAAGCAGCAAAGCAACCACAATAAAGGTTAATTTTAGGGGTTGTGCCTATTATTTTTATCATGAGTTTTTTTTAGACGCATTGTTTAAGAATAAACATCGTGTTCATCTGAGCTGGCTTCACCAAATCAGATTGACCAAAGAAATATACAAATGAAACATAAACAAAAGTAAGTCATAAAATTCATATGACAATTATTGCTTAATACCAAACAAAACATGCATCCACACTCTGTGGTAAACACTTAAGACTATAACAGCGGCGCGGTATCAAGTAACCAGCGCTGAGCATGAAATATAAACAATTTTCAACCCCCGAAAACGTGGGGCATTAGAATAAGTATTTTTAAGAACAATTGTCGCTTCTTAGAGTTTAAGAGTTTTTAAATAAAATCAGTTCATATTTTGAATTCAACGAATGAAGACTGGGTTATTTTCTTTCTCTTCGGAAATCCCTATTCACGCATACATAGTTAGATAAACATCTTTATAACTGTAATACTTATAATAATTAAATTATATAACTTTTAATTTTTTTTATACCCTTGCAGAGGGTATTATAAAATTGCTCAGATGTTTGTAACGCACAGAAGCAGACGTTTCCCACCCCACAAAGTATATATATTCTTGATCAGCATGAGAAGCTGAGTCGATATAGCCATGTCCGTCTGTGCGTACGCGTTGTACTCAGCCATCTTAAGAGCTATCCCGGGTTAGATAAAGTATGAAAATCATTAGGATCGGACTACTATATCAAATAGCTCTAGAACATTTTTGCAAAAATTGGAGTATCCCCATACACAAGTTATAGACAATACAAATCGGTTTAAGCGCTGCTTGCTACCTACTATGTACGTCATCATCAAATCAAATAGAGCACATGCATACACACACACAGACGCAGCGCTACACGAACTGTATGTGTATGCGTGCAGTGCTTTGCTTGGTGAATGATGGAAGAAGAAGAAAAAATTGTAGTAAAAAGAGAAATAATTTGAATGTTTTGTTTGTGTATTGATGAATTGAGTTTCAGGGAAAGAAATTTCAAAATGTAAAAAAATTATTGCCAAGGACTGCAAGGGTATATAAACCTTTGCCGGCAGCAAACAGCGCTGCTTGCTGTCTACTAGGTCATCATTTGAACCGATTTGTGTTGACTGTAACTTCTGTTCTATTTATCCGATCAGATTCAAATTTTGGGATCTGTCAATTTATGTCAAATACTATCATATTGGTAAATTTCATGGGGATACTCCAATTTTTGCAAAAATGTTTGTTCTAGAACTATATGATATAGTGGCCCGATCCTGACCAATTTTCATACTTTATCATCTCCCGGCTAAAAGTAGCTCAAATATGAAATTTCATTCCGATAGCTCTTAAGATGCCGGCGTGAAGTTGATTTGCACAGACGGACGGACGGACGGACGGACGGACGGACATGGCTATATCGACTCAGCTTCTCATGCTGATCAAGAATATATATACTTTATGGGGTCGGAAACGTCCCCTTCTGTGCGTTACAAACATCTGACCAATTTTATAATACCCTCTGCAAGGGTATAAAAAACAAAAGAAAATGGCCTCCGATGGCCATAAGGGACAACGATTTTTATTCCACGTCGTCCATGTCACTTTCGCAGTGTTTGCAAGTCAAATAGCTTGCTTGAATGTTAGCCCACTTCGAATGAACTGGACGCTTGCATACATTGCAATTGATAGAGTTGGCAGAGCGGTCAATTTCTTCGGCATCACCTTTAGGCAAATGATGCAGAAATCTGTTTCTTCATCAAATGATGGTGATGTTGGTTTGACGCGCTTGGCTTCTCCGCCCCTTTGGCTGCTTTTGCTACTGCCCTTTCCTTCAAAACAACACGAGTTTCTAGAGAGGTCAGTTCAGCACATTGCATCGGCTTTCGGCCACGATTCGAAGGCTTTTTTGGAATAGCGGCCTGAAGAGGACCAATCTCATCCAAGACCGATGAACAGTTGGTCACCAATGACATTAGAGATAGGGATTGTGAGGTAGAGGTTTCGGATGTTGGCACCCTTTTTCCGACTCCAATATTCATGGTATTGTTCAATACGATACTTCGCTGGTCATCTTTGGTGATTCCAGCAACTTGTTCTTCATTTTGTGCAACAGTTTAAACAAAATCGGCGTCTGTGAAGATGTCGGGATTGAATGGAGCAATGCCCGTTGCAGCGAAGCCCGCCTTAATTATTGTTGGCGTTAGAGTCAAATCCAATGTAGCGCACACAAGCCCAGCAAAATGTCGAATTTCCAAAACCTGTTAAAAAACCACGAAAACTAAAACAACAAACATAACACAAATCATATTTTGTTTTCTTACCTTATTTGCATTGTTCTTTTGCCAAGAAGTACATTGCGACTTATAATAAGTCTTCACTGGGCCAAATACAGACACACCCCGTGGCTGTACACGGTGGCTGCAGTGCCGCGGGAAAGACAAGATATGGACACCGTTTCCAGCTACAATATCGAGAGCTTCCACCGACATGTGCGAAACATGGTTGTCTATCAATAGCAGCACCGGCTGATCCTTTTATGGTTTCACGAACATGAGGAAATGACGAATGTATCGGATAAACTCTGGCTGGCACATCCAGAATCATTCCCAAATCCAGCAGTACCAGCAGAAACGTCCAAAAAAGTTGATTGCATGTTCTTTCTGGGAAATAAGAAGAACGGCGGAACTGAATTGGCATTCGCACCAACAGTAAGAGCTCGGCAGCTTCTAGTTGTCCCACACGTCGCATACAGTCGCGAAGCCACTTTCATCCATATTATAGATGGAACAAATGTTAAAGTTGTGTATATCGATCAACCGAGACAAATTTGCGAAAAAATTGTCTACATTGCTTTTGCAGAAAGCTTTGACTCGGTTCAGGGATGTTTGCTCCGGTGTTCTGTTCGCTATGCCGTTGCATGAAGAGTCTGTACCACTTACGATGCGCTGAGCGGCCATCTTAAAAGCTATTGCGATCTGCTCTGCGTGAGCTTTGCCGGCAGCGTTTACTTGCTGCGTATTAAGTCATTGCTCAAATCCACAGAGCACTTTCGATAGCCCTACACTTTTACGTCCTTAGACAAAATGTTAACAGATCGTAAATGATGGGCTAAACAGATGAAGCTTGCCTTTGCGATCATTTTAGTTGTCTTACTGTCGTATTTAAACGAGCTTGGGATATCTCGACATGGCAAGGTTTATCGATTTGCGGTGGCTCATACATTTATAGTAGCTTTTCAGGTTCGGTCATAAATATGTGTGGAATATATCTTTCTGTTCGGCTTTGACATCTTGGAAGTGGAATATTCTCTGAGTGAGGTACTGGCAACTGTGCAGATTGAAAACTTTTATAGACCATACTCGGTGAACTCTTCTTTAGTTTTGCGAGTTTATTCTAGCATGCGTAGTAATTATACGTTTGATGACCTTGTGGATCTATCCAAATCATTGGAATGCGAAAACCCATTTTATCCCGCAACCTTTTTGACCAATTCTGCAAATTGTTATTGCATTGTGTCTGCACTATTCCTTGGTGTCCATTCTCCTGTGTTCAAACCAGGCTACGCCCTTGACTCATATTGTTGTGAAATATTATACCGACTGTATAAATATTTTTTAAAAACTAAACAAATACCGTTAGTTTAATTTTGTTAACATATCTAAAAAAAATGCAATTTGATTAAATGGTTATATTATAAATCGTAAATTAGATCGGTCTGGTGTCTTTTCTACTGCCATTGAGCATAATAAATTTTCAAAATTAATCAAATTATGATCAAATGGAATGGAAAATTTTTAATTTTAGCAAAATGCGAGAATGAAAACATAAAAAAAATTGGGTCAAGATTCGATTTTTTTACATTTTGTCCTCAATCTCGGTAACGGACGGATTTAGAGGCTAATTGTTTTGCCAACATTTGTAGCCCTTTCAATTCTAAGAAACTTTGCTAAAGAAAGTTTGTAAAAAAACTGAATATTTTTGAAGTTAGAAGCAAATGGAAAAAATTCCCTTTTCGAAAAAATAGCAACCTTGATGAAAAACTTCCGCAAAAAATTTTGTATGAAACCATCGTGATAACTTAAACAACTAATGATGCAATTCGATTCGCAGGACCCGAAATAGGGTGAAACCATCGAATTTTGCCATGCCTTTTTTTCGACTATCACAGTGTAATATATTTATATACTTTATGGGGTCGGCAACGTCTCCTTCTGTTCGTAACAAACACCTGACGAATTTTATAATACCCTCTGCAAAGGTATAAAAATACAGACATTATATATTGATGAAATTATCGTCGAAAATTCAAAGAAATTATCTCCCGTTTCAATGGTCCGAGGTAAATTATTTACGAATCGGCCATGAACTTCGTCCACTCCGCAGCAGACTTCGTATCTTTTATTGTCGGTTTTGTTTTGAGCGCTTTACATTGAGCTGTTCGTGACATGACCTTTCACCATACATGGCACAAACAGAAATTTGAGTGTCTCTCGCACAGAGTAATAAGTCTCTGACTGATTAACTCAAACTGTGTTTTTAATAATTTGTCTCTTTTTGTTCGACGAAACTTCACATACACCAGGGGTAGGCACCAAAAGAGCCAACGAAAATTGTCAATATATGTGCTTTACACTTCGAAAAATGCAAAGTGAATAATATTTGCCTTAATCGCTCAAACGAACGAACCTCGAAGGGTTTGATACAAGAAAATAAAAGAGAAAACAACAAAATAATTCATTTTTTCATGTAGATTTTCCAGCAAAGCGACAGATGTCCTCGCGTCGAAATGCTGCAACAGACTAATTCTGTTTTTATGCTCTCAAGTAGACTTCGTGTTGACTTCCGCATGCACACAGACTGCAAAACGATCAAATGCCGAAGAAAAGTGCCCGCACGCAGTGCTGCCATTTTAGCTATTCCGATTGATCACCTTACCACTCTTTGCCAAACAAAATTCAGCAACAACGATACAGTGTCTCGAATTAAATTGCATTGGACCAAATGCACATACATATGTATATTATAAAAAATTCGGTAATTATTTAATTACGTTACCTGGGGCCAAATCATCCTTAAACTACATAAATTTGGTATCTAACGAAAGAGAAAAACTCCATGAGTACGACCTTAGGTGCGCCTTGGCGATTTATTTCGTAGTTTTTGTGCAATTAACAAAAGAAAAATTGAATATAGTTGTTCCCAGCTAAAAGAGTGTGGCCAAATTTTACGACAATGTTGGAAAGCACGACAAATGGCGCTGCCAGATACCAAATTTTCTGGTAAAAAAAATTGGCACCATATTTAAATATTTGCGGAAAATTCAAATATATTGTTGATAAAAAAAATTGTATTTTTACGAAAGACAAATTTAGTATATAATAGTGTGTTAATACTAATTGTTATATTTCAGTTCAATTGGGTTAATTTAATGGACAATGGCGTAAAGGTAAAGGTTAAACATGTTTACCTACATATGTATTTACCAAAATAAAATATTAAATTTAAATAAAAAAAATAGGGAATAGAAAATATGTCATGCCCGGAATGAATTGACAAATCGCTTAAGTTATTTCAATCGCTATAAGAATTTATAAATGTGAACTTCTGGTGTTTAACAATTTGAACGCGTTATTATCAAAACTTCTTGTGTCGGAATGACAGCCATTAAAATTCGAATTAATTATTTATTTTGATATTAATTTAAACTCAAGGATTTAATACTTACTATTTTGGAAAATTGAAATAAATAAATTTTTAATTAATTTGTTCGTGGCATCCTAGCAACGATAAAACTTTTTATTAATGTGTTAGTTAGGCTAAAAATAAGATTGTTTGGCTTCATTTAAAATAGAGCAAATTGATAGCATTTGAAATTTAAAGATTTAACCACATACTATATTGATTTTTATGAATACTTGAATATTAATTTACTTAATGCTACTACTAATGATTACTACTATTTCTATAACTGTGACCTATTATTTTTGGTGCTATTTCTTTTGTGAGTGTGTTTTTGGGACCTTTTTAAAAAAAAATTGTTTAATAAAGGAATGAACTACATATTATAATTTTGTTGTTTTCTTGAATTGAGAAAAATAAAAATAAAATTTTTTTTTCTGGCTGTTTCAAGGCCTCCAAAGCTAGCCAAAGAAAAGATGGCGGAAAGGACTACTCGATGCAGTAAATAATTAAAGTGTAAGGCGGCTTTAGATTCAGAATGGATGTAGTGTTCTGATCCTGATCAGGCTCAAAATTTTGAGATTAAGAAATCCAACTACGTCTATTAAACATTAAACTTTGTGGTTCTTCCGACTTTCGGCCAAATATTGCCGATATTGAGATACTAACAAAGCTTGAAATTAAATCAAATGGTGCGGAGGGTTGAAGTTGGACATTGGCCTATCTGGACAGAAAAGTGAAAAGGGTACAAGTACCCAAACCGCACAGGATTCTAGTGTGCGGGAAATAAATAATAAATAAAATCATTGTTTTAAAAACAATGATCTAAATTAAACATATTTCAACTATAAACTTATGTTAAATAATTTAAAAACATCCACATTATAAAAAACCAGGGGCTGCGGCTAACTTCGACCGCGTCAAAGTTTGTATACCCTTGCAACTGTTTTGGTAACTTTCTTCTTACCCAAACCCATCAAAGCGAAAGAACGGCCTACAGTCTTAGCATAGGAAATAACGAAAACATTGATCAAAGTCACTGTTTTCCACCGATCGTTTTAATGGAAGCTGTATGATATAGTCACCCGATCTTTATCAAATTCGGTACAGTCATTAACAGATATATGAAACTCACCAATGTTTAATTTGAAAGCCATCGCGCCAAAAGTAACAAGGTTTTTGACAAAAGTCACTGTTTTTGACCGATCGTTTCTATGGGAGCTATATGATATAGTCACCCTATCAAATTTGGCACACTCATCAATATAAAACTTCACGACGATAACTCAAAAAATAACAATGTTATTGAGAAAAGTCACTGTTCGTGACTTTGCTGTTTATATAGGAGCTATATGATATAGTGGTCCGATCCGGCTGAATCCGAGATATACAACCCCTGCAGCCTACGTGCAAAATTTCAGCTCTGTAGCTTTTACCGTCTAGGAGGAGTTTGCGTTAATCCAGACGGACGCACAGACGGACAGACGGACGGACGGACATGGCTATATGAACTCGCCTCGTCGTGCTGATCAAGAATATATATACTTTATGTGGTCGGAGATGCTTCCTTCTATGCGTTGCACACTTCTGACCAAAATTAATATACCCTTTTTGCAAGGGTATAAAAACGTAAGTGCATTTGTTCTACTGGTGTATGGTATACCTAAGTTGGCGAGACGGCTCTCTTACTTAATTTTAATTTTAACTTTTGAATCGAACTACTACCACTACATTTACTAAAAACGAGCGGAGCAAAGAACGAGACGAGCAAGAGCAGCGCCGCATAGCAACCAGAGAGGATCTGTGACCAATAAGAAAGTGCAAGGACTGGAGAGAAAGGGATGGAGGCCCGCATAGCAACAGAGGCGCTATGTTGATCAGCATGAAACGTCATGTCCGTCTGTCCGTCCGTCTGTGCATATGCGTTTTACTCAGCCATCTTAAGAGCTATCGGGATGAAATTTGTTGCGTCTTATTATTTTTTTTTTTTTATTACCCGGGGAAAATTAAGTATGAAAATCATCACGATCAGACCACTGTATCATATAGCTCCAGAAGAAACATGTTTGCCGAAATTGAAGTAATTGGTTCAAGCGCTGCTCGCTGCCTACTACGTCATTATCAAATCAACAGAGCACACACATACGCAACGCTTCATGAACTGAATGTGTATGCGTGACGTGGTTTGCGTAGGGAATGATGGAAGAAGAAAATATCAAAGAAGCTAACTTCGGCAATGCCGAAATTTATATACCCTTGCAGTCCTTGGCAATAATTTTTTTACATTTTGATATTTCTTTCCCTGCAACTGAATTCATCAATACACAAACATTCAAATTATTTATCTTTTTTAAAAAATTTTTCTTCTTCTTGCATCATTCCCTAAGCGAAGCACAGCGGTGTTTGCTGCCGGCAGCGCTGCTTGCTGTCTACTACGTCATCATTTGAACCGATTTGTATTGACTGTAACTTGTGTTCTATTTATCCGATCAGATTCAAAGATTTGGGATCTGTCAATTTATATCAAATACTATCATATTGGTAAATTTCATGGGGATACTCCAATTTTTGCAAAAATGTTTGTTCTAGAGCTATATGATATAGTGGTCCGATCCTTACGATTTTCATACTTTATCACACCCGGGTAATAAAAAGCCCACAAAAAAATTTCATCCCAATAGCTCTTAAGATGGCTGAGTAAAACGCGTACGCACAGATAGACGGACATGGCTATATCGACTCAGCTTCTCATGCTGTTCAAGAATATATATACTTTATGGGGTCGGAAACGTCTCCTTCTGTGCGTTACAAACATCTGACCAATTTTATAATTCCCTCTGCAAGGGTATAAAAACCGCGTCAAAATCGGACCTCCTGCCATATAAAGGGTTAATTGCACTTTTGATGTCCTCGTTCAAACCTTCCTGCCATGTTGGGTTGCAGTTTTAATTTTTACTGATGTACAGATGTTAAACTAATGCACACTGTGCCAAATTGGTAAATAATAGTCGAAAAGTCTAAAATTTTATTAAGGCAAAAACATGCATCTCTGCAATTTTACTTAATAATAAAAGCCGTGGTGGGCAGTACAAATAAAAAATAAACATTTTAAATAAAGTTTGCTTTATATAAAAAACTAATGTCATGGGTATTTTTTTTAATAGAATATACGTGAAAATAAAGTAGAAAGTATTTATTTTAAATTGGGGACAACGCTCCAACAAAGCTCTATAATTACACAGGTCGACATGATTTTTGAAAACTTTAATTTGAGAGGTGCTTCTAACTAATTAGCTTATGCTTATTCCAAATATGAACTCGGTTTTGCCAAAAGTTACTATAGAAAGTAAAGGAAATTTTGTTGTACATTTTTAACAGATTTTAGAATATCTTGAATACGAGAATTTTAGAATATCGTGAAACAGATTACACAAAGTTAAAAAATAAAATTCATTGAATTCCTATACCGTACTTTTGGGTTCAAACTTAACTCAATTTATAACCATATCCAATGCTTAAAAAAATATCCGCTTGTGTTATATTTGACTTTATGCCAAATCTTTGGTGATTTCAGCCAGAGGGCGATATGAATCGACTCAATTATAACGCATAGATACAATGACACTTTTAAATTACAGACTTTTTGGTTCACAGCCGATGTGACCGAACTGCTGTGGTAATTAAGTCAAGTCATACACTCTTATCTACATGCAAAGAAAAGAGAAGCTAATGGAATTTTAACCATGGAATGCAACGCATGTGAACTGACGCTTTTCAACTTCGTCAAAATGACGGATGATGAATTGCATGAATTTTTGTTGGCTCAGTAAATTGTACGTCTTGTGGTAAACCAGCGACAATGACCAAGGAATCGGAAAGTCAACGTCAACGGCAAATGTTTAAAAGGTGTAAATTTTTTGTAAGTAAGAAAGATCTGCTACCTCATAGCACTTTTAGTAACGGCTAATATGAAGCAGAAGTTCAATGAGGATGAGCATGGGATTTCCAGTAGGACAATTCTACAATGGAAAAAATTTATTCGAGAGGTATAGCGAATTTTTTTTTTTTAATTTTTGTTTTTGAAGCTATATTATTTTTTTCTAATTTCTTGTTATTACATTTTTTTGTCTCATTTTTTGTTCTGTTTTCATTTATAATTTTATTATGAAATTAACTCTATTTTGTTTTTATATTTTAAAATATATTTTTAATCAATATTTTAAGTTTTATTTTTAGATAACATTTATCATCTTTTTTCACAGTACTTGGTTGGGGGTAAAATAGGTTTAAATTATCAGCAAAAAAAATCTTTAAAATACGCACCAAAAAACAAGACAATCTGGCAACGCCAAAATCTACAATAACGGCGTTTACCAACACTAAAATGCAAAAATAACTAGCTTTTTTCAACTTATTTTGGTAAATATTAACTTAAGCTACTCGGGCCCAAAACGCTCTTAAACTACATAAATTTGGTATCAAACTGAAGAGAAAAATTCCACGAGCACGACTTCAGGTGCGCCTTGGCGATTTATTATGTAGTTTTTGTATAATTAACAGTAGCGTTTTCCGGCTAAAAGAAGCTGTCAAATTTTGAGATGGTGTTGCCAGATGCCAAATTTCGGATACTCGAATAAGCGGGCTTTTTAAAACTTTTGTTCGCACTTTTCTCAACAAACGAAAATATTACTGAGCTTATAATATTTCTTGATTTTATAGAACAACTATAATTCAGAATACAACATACGGTTGTCAGAGCAGCTGAATTGTCCTCGATTTTATAATTCAGAGTAAAATAATTGGCTGCCAGAACAGTCAAACAACGCGCCAACGGAAACTACAGACTGGCAACACCATAATCCATAAATAATTGCGTTTCCCAACACTAACATCTAGCTTTAGTCGATTTTTCCACTTTTCAACAGTAAAATTTCGAGTAACTTAAGTAAATAGTTATCCTTCTTTTTCCTTTGGTTTAGCGTTTTCAGCTTTTTTTGCGTCAATCTGGCTTTTCTTGCTTGAAAAATTATGTCAGCACTGCCCGCACGGGCTATGGGTGCCTACCTCTGACATACACACACAAATGTTAAAATGCATACGATGCGGAATGAGCAGAGCAAATGAGAACGGAAAGAACTGTTCGTCGCGAACCATTTTTTTTTTTTTTAGTTATTATTTTTATGTAATTTATGGTAGGATTATTTGGCCTTCCCGTATCAAACTAACCCGTCACTGCGAAGAACCAAATTTTTATACAAACCATGATGAAATAACATTGGATGGTCTCGTCGGAGGCCGAAGCTTTCGGAAGTGTATACTCAGTACACTTAACCTTAGCGACCGAACATCACATCACCGTCTCGCTCACGCTCAATTCGACACTCTATGTTCATTTCACTCGCAGGTTTTGCCGGCATACGTTAAGTGTATGTCTCTTGCCGACGGGTCCGTGGCAAAATAAGTGCTTGTCTGTAAGGTACCTTCAGTACAGGTCCCCGGAAATTCCTCGGTACCTTCACATGTCGCCACGGAATTTCAGGGGACACGCCATACAAATTTGCGGCGACATTAAACATTGCATGTTCTAGCGCCTCGGACATTTTCTCGATACTCCGGCAACATGTCGCATTTTTCCCAAAAAAAAAAAAAACTTTATCTTATTTAGTTTTTTAACATGCATTAATTTTTATTTAATAACATATTTATTTATATTTTTATACCCTTGCAAATGGATTTTTCGACTGCATTTTTAACTTGATAGCCCAAAAAGTAGCAGCGTCTGATGGCACCGGCGGTTGTATTCGAAGATAATTGTGTTGCTAATTTAACTTAATTTTGCTTGACAAAAGAGCGAACATTTAAATGGCTCTCATTTACTTTGCACAATATTGTTACATCTGTTTTACAACAGTGAGTTATAGTTTGTTGGACAGTCGACTTGGTCAATGTTTGTCCATTTATATGTAAACCTAAATCCAAATAATGCGGGATGGCCAAACTTGTTTTTTTTTTAATTAGTTTAGTTAGTTAGAGTTTCAAGAATGTTGTGTGAAAATTTGAAGTAAATCGGAGTAA
Organism: Drosophila equinoxialis; assembly: GCA_018150345.1. Lineage (NCBI taxonomy): Eukaryota > Metazoa > Arthropoda > Insecta > Diptera > Drosophilidae > Drosophila > Drosophila equinoxialis. Next base: position 292,022 of record JAECWI010000853.1, on the reverse strand, counting down.
AACAGACAAAAATATAACGCTTCAAGTGATTGGCCTGCAGTGAACTACAAAAAACTTTCAAACGCGTTTTTCTCAAAACGACTTTTTGAAAGTCCGTGTTCACTGTCATTTAAAAACTACTTGACCGATTCATTTCAAACTTGGTGGACATATTCTATATATAAAATACCTCCCCCCAACGTATAGTTTCATTTTTTTTTTTTTTCATGAAGTGTGTTTTTATACCCTTGCAGAGGGTATTATAAAATTGGTCAGATGTTTGTAACGCACAGAAGGAGACGTTTCCGACCCCATAAAGTATATATATTCTTGATCAGCATGAGAAGCTGAGTCGATATAGCCATGTCCGTCTGTCCGTCCGTCCGTCCGTCCGTCTGTGCAAATCAACTTCACGCTGGCATCTTAAGAGCTATCGGAATGAAATTTCATATTTGAGCTACTTTTAGCCGGGAGATAATAGAGTATGAAAATTGTCAGGATCGGACTACTATATCATATAGCTCTAGAACAAAAATTTTTGCAAAAATTGGAATATCCCCATGAAATTTACCAATATAATAGAATTTGATATAAAATCTCAGATCCCAAAATTTGAGTTTGATCGGATAAATAGAACACAAGTTACAGTCAATTCAAATCGGTTCTACGTCATCAGCAAATCAAACAGAGCACATGCATACGCACACACAGACGTAGCGCTACACGTATGTATGTATGTGTATGCGTGTTGTGCCTTGCTTAAAAATTTGTAGTAAAAGAGAAATAATTTGAATGTTTTGTTTGTGTGTTGATGAATTGAGTTGCAAGGAAAGAAATTTCAAAATGTAAAAAAATTATTGCCAAGGACTGCAAGGGTATATAAACTTCGGCATTGCCGAAGTTAGCTTCTTTGATATTTTTCATTCTTTTTTGCCATTGGAGGCCTTCATAATAAATAAACCATTAAATTAAAAAAAGTTATCCATCTCACATCTGTTCCAAAATTTTTGAGTAACTCAAATAAAAAATAGGTTTATTGGAAAAATGACGCGTTTGGTAATATCTAAATGTTAAACTTCTTAATTTTTCATTTCCCGGAACTAAACTAATAACCTGATAAAGAAATTATGTTTTAATTTCACCTAAATAGTCGCCACAAGCAATAATTGCACCCTAAGTAATATACTGCACTTGCAACTGAAGTCTAGGCTTCACTCTATATGCGCATCAGAGAACTGCAACGTGTATGATTGAGAAGGATCAGTCAAACTTCAAAAAATCCAATCATTCCGCTGAACACCTAAGCTCCCTTGCATATTTATAAAGTGACTTAAAAAATGTCAATACTTCCGAATCTATTGACTGTAGCGCAATACAATATACTACGATTATAAAGAGGAAGAAGAAACAAAAAAAAAAAAAAAACACGACAACAATTGGCTTGCTCCAAACTAACGGTACTTTGTTTACGAATGATTGCAGATTCATAAAATCACTTGTGTAATTTGACCTTTGTGATGCAGTTCGATGTTATAATTATTTGTGAAAATGTCTCGTGGTCAATCACTTACTGATATTGAAAAGAGCAAGATTTTAGCGTTGAAAGACAGTGGTATCAGTGGAAGGGGAATTGCACGTCAAATTGGGCGTAGTCATTCCGTTGTGCAAAATTTTCTAAGAAACCCTGATTCTTATGGCTCTATAAAGAGATCAGGACGCAAAAGGAACCTTAACAATCGAGATGAAAGAGAAATTGTACGCAATGCAAGCAATTCGTCAATGTCCCTATCACGTTTGCGTACGGCGAGTGGGCTGAATCTTTCGCTTTCTACAATTTCCCGGACTCTAGAGCGCTCGGGAATACTGCGATATAAAATAATGAAGCAAATTCCAAAACTATAACCCCGTCACAAGACTGATCGTTTGTAAAATTCGATTCAAGACTAAATAAACCCGAACTAACTTTGAATTTCTTGCATATGATTTGAGTAGAGTTTGACATTTAATATCGCTATGAATTGCGATATGACTGTGTACCGCACTCCCCTCCACGTTTTCGAAATGCATTGAATTAAAAAATATCAAGGAAACTAACTTCGGAATTGCCGAAGTTTATATACTCTTGCAGTCCTTGGCAATAATTTTTTTACATTTTTAAATTTCTTTTCCTGCAACTCAATTCATCAATACACAAACAAAACATTCAAATTATTTCACTTTTTACTAAAATTTTTTTCTTCTTCTTCCATCATTGCCTACGCAAACCACGGCACGCATACACATACAGTTCATGAAGCGTTGCGTATGTGTGTGTCTGCATGTGCTCTGTTGATTTGATGATGACGTAGTAGGCAGCAAGCAGCGCTTGAACCAATTACTTCAATTTCGGCAAACATGTTTCTTCTGGAGCTATATGATACAGTGGTCTGATCGTGATGATTTTCATACTTTATTTTCCACGGGTAATAAATAGACGCAACAAATTTCATCCCGATAGCTCTTAAGATGGCTGAGTAAAACGCATATGCACAGACGGACGGACAGACGGACATGACGTTTCATGCTGATCAACATAGCGCCTCTGTTGCTATGCGGGCCTCCATCCCTTTCTCTCCAGTCCTTGCACTTTCTTATTGGTCACAGATCCTCTCTGGTTGCTATGCGGCGCTGCTCTTGCTCGTCTCGTTCTTTGCTCCGCTCGTTCCATCAATTATGGATATTTGTTGCTCTTTTTCTTCTCACATAGATATTGAGTTTTATATACATACATATATTTATAATATATTGAGTTTTATTCCTCCAGTTCAACTAATTCGAGGGCTAATTCAGAATTTTGCTTTCATCGTGAGATTCGCTAAGTGTGTGGTCTATTTTTGGCTCATCTGATTAGGTTTGACAACTTTGACTATATGTTTTGATTGACTGCGTGATTGAAAACACATATGTGATTTCTTTGGTCTACTTAAATTTAAGGCTATTGCAACCATTTTTTTTTTAAATATGGGTCGCGGAAAATCTTTAACCGATTTTGAAAAAGGTCAAATTAAAGGCTATATTGAATCTGGCCTAAAACATAATTAAATATCAAAGAAAATCGGTCGAAGCCAAAACGTGATAACCAAGTTTCTTCGTAATGAAGCCCATTTAGGGTTGAAAAAAATGAAAGGAGGAAAAAAATCCTCCGAACTGCTTCGAATTCCCACCTCCAGTAAAATCAGGGATGAACGCGGTGTTATTCGGAGTGCTAAACACTTAAAGAGATTAAAAATAATATAAAAAACCTCCTCTTAATGATGCACGAAAGAAAGCGGGACTTCGATCATCCCGATCGACATGACTTGGCGCAAGGAGTGGAAGGCTGTGGTCTTCTCCGACGGAAAAAAGTTCAGTCTCGACGGACCGGATGGCTTCAACTATTGTTTTCACGATATGCGAAAAGAGAAATTGAGTCGTCATCACTCCTGTACAGGAGGCGTTTGGTTTGGGAAGCCATATCGTTTTATGGAACTTGTGAGCTGCAGTTTGTTTCATCAAAGATGAATGCGAATGTCGACAAAACTGTGCTTCAAAAGTCTTTTCCCCAGTTTTCCGAAATTTTTGGACCTATTAAATGGACGTACCATTTTTTTCTTTTTGTACATATGTTTGTATATGTAAACAATAATGAAACTGTCTTGTATGGACGCAGTGATATATCATTCAACGTCCATAGAAATGCAGAGTCTGAGGCAAAAGATTCGTGCTTTGGAGGATGAAGTACAGAGCTTACGTAAGCTGCTAGAGGGCGCAGGCCAGTTAGAGAAATCTTTAAGTAACATTTTCTCTCAGTCCCAAATAAAAGCTTTAAGAGGGGGTATAGTACTAAACTTTATAATTTTTAAAATTTCTTTCCTGAGTGCACAACATTTCAAGAATAGTGTGTTAAAATTTTAGATCGATTAGAGTAAAACTTCTGAAGTTATGGGCAGTTGAACGAAGGTTGTTTTATATCAGATCCAAAACTTTAAAACGCTCTCCCGAAAAGTTGCCATTTTCAAAGTCGGTGAACACGATTCGGCAAAATCTACTGGACGAATCGTTTTGAAATTTTGCGCAGTACTTCTTTACTAAATTCCCTAGGTAACGCTGCTGGGTTTTTATTTTATTTTGAAATTTATTATTTTTTGGGCGAAAATCAGGGTTTCTGACCTTTAAGGGGTGGAAATGGTTTTTTGAGCAAAAAAAAACACATTTTTTGTGTTTTTTTTTTTAATTTAGTATTATTAGTATATTTTAAACAATATTATAAAAATTTTGAATGAAAAAATTTTTGAATAACCAGCCGGTTACAGAGCTTTTCCCAGAACATGGCAGAAAAAAGCAACTTGCGGTGTTCACCGAAAATTACCTGAAGTCAAAAACCATTTAAATTTAGTTAAAGTATCATTAAATTCTCCCTCCTATAGCCACCGTTTTTTTTTCTTTCATTAAAAATTTTTTTATTGAAGTCTTTTTTGCGAAAATGTCCGTCATTTTGAGAGTAAAAAACACACTTCATGAAAAAGAAAAAATGAAACTATACGTTGGGGAAAGGTATTTTATATATAGAATATGTCCACCAAGTTTGAAATGAATCGGTCAAGTAGTTTTTAAATGACAGTGAACACGGACTTTCAAAAAAGTCGTTTTGAGAAAAACGCGTTTGAAAGTTTTTTGTAGTTCACTGCAGGCCAATCACTTGAAGCGTTATATCTTTGTCTGTTTTACTCCGATTTACTTCAAATTTTCACACAACATTCTTGAAACTCTAACTAACTAAACTATTTAAAAAAAAAAAAACAAGTTTGGCCATCCCGCATTATTTGGATTTAGGTTTACATATAAATGGACAAACATTGACCAAGTCGACTGTCCAACAAACTATAACTCACTGTTGTAAAACAGATGTAACAATATTGTGCAAAGTAAATGAGAGCCATTTAAATGTTCGCTCTTTTGTCAAGCAAAAGGTTAAATTAGCAACACAATTATCTTCGAATACAACCGCCGGTGCTATCAGACGCTGCTACTTTTTGGGCTATCAAGTTAAAAATGCAGTCGATAAATCCATTTATTTCAACTCCTTACGGATTAGTTCGACGTTTTTAATTCAAAGCTGTCAACGTCCAACTGCATCGAAACTACTCAGCAGCTCGAACTGCAAAGAGATATTTTAAAAAAGATGTCTCAGATTATGAGTAAACAATGCATCTCTTGATGGACTGCATGTCTATTGTAATGAAAAATACGGAATGGACTACATTTTGACAAGTTGGCTAAATCAAGAAATTGTTGAACATTTTTCCGGAGCCATGCGGACGAAGGATGGACAGCATGACCATCCGTCACCCCTACAATTTAAGTATAGATTAAGAAAATATATTATAGGTAAGACTAAAATAAAACAATTTATTAATTAATTATTTTTAATAATTATTATTAATAATTGATTTTAAAAATAATAATTGCCAAATGTTTAGATTTATGTTTCAGCAAACATAGCATAACATATGTAACTCTAAATGGCAATAAAGAGAATGACCCCGATGAAGACAGGTGGTCGGATGAGTTCGAAATATAAATTTCCAACAATATATGTACAATAAAGACTGTTAAATATGGAGGATCCAGTGTCATGATATGGGGCTGTTTCTCTTATTATGGTGTCGGCCCAACATACTGAGTCAGCATGTTTAAGTAAATAGCTCGGAGACGGTGATGCTACCATACGCTGAGGACAATGTGCCGCTAATATGGGTATTTCAACAGGACAAAGATAATAATAATTAAATTTAATTTAATATCTTACAGAAATAGAAATAAAATCCAGAGGACCGGGGCTAACTTCGACCGTGCCGAAGTTTGTATACCCTTGCAAGTTGTTTCTTACTCTTTTCTCACTTATAGCCGTCAAAGTGAAAAAACGCTTTATCTAAAGAGAGTAATGTTTGCGAAAGAACGACCTACAATCTTAACATAGGATATAATGAAGATATTAATCAAAGTCACTGTTTTCCACCGATCATTCCTATGGGAGCTATATGATACAGCTACCCGATCTTTATCAAATTCGGCACATTCATTAGCAGACATATTAAACTAACAAATGTTAACAATAGCATCAAAAGTAACGAAGTTATTAACAAAAGTCACTGTTTTTGACCGATCATTTCTATGGGAGCTATATGATATAGTCAGCCGATCTTTATCACAGAGGTTTAAAGCTATAATAGACTGACCAATATTAAATTTCACGACAATAGCTGAGAAAATAACGAAGGTTTTGAGTGATCCGATCCCCAATATCCGAGATATACAAACTTTGCAGTATATATAAGCCTAAGTGCAAAATTTCAGCTCTGTAGCTCTAATGGTCTAGGAGGAGTTCGCGTCGATCCAGACGGACCGACATGGCTATTTGAACTCGTCTCGTCGTGTTGATCAAGCATATATATACTTTATGTGGTCGGAGATGCTTCTTTTTATGCGTTGCACACTTCTGACCAAAATTAATATACCCTTTTTGCAAGGGTATAAAAATATAAATGAATATGTTATTAAATAAAAATTAATGCATGTTAAATAACTAAATAAGATAAAGTTTTTTTTTTTTGGGAAAATGCGACATGTCGCCGGAGTATCGAGAAAATGTCCGAGGCGCTAGAACATGCAATGCTTAATGTCGCCGCAAATTTGTATGGCGTGTCCCCTGAAATTCCGTGGCGACATGTGAAGGTACCGAGGAATTTCCGGGGACCTGTACTGAAGGTACCTTACAGACAAGCACTTATTTTGCCACGGACCCGTCGGCAAGAGACATACACTTAACGTATGCTGGCAAAACCTGCGAGTGAAATGAATATATGTAGAGTGTCCAATTGAGCGTAAGCGAGACGGTGATGTGATGTTTGATGAACTTTCTTGTCAACAAGCAAACGGTCACTAAAGTTAAGTGTACTGAGTATACACTTCCGAAAGCTTGGGCCTCCGACGAGACCATCAATGTTATTTCATCATGGTTCGTATAAATTATATATTTTAGTTTTTTATATAAAGCAAACTTTATTTAAAATGTTTATTTTTCATTTGTACTGCCCACCACGGCTTTTATTATTAAGTAAAATTGCAGAGATGCATGTTTTTGCCTTAATAAAATTTTAGACTTTTCGACTATTATTTACCAATTTGGCACAGTGTGCATTAGTTTAACATCTGTACATCAGTAAAAATTAAAACTGCAACCCAACATGGCAGGAAGGTTTGAACGAGGACATCAAAAGTGCAATTAACCCTTTATATGGCAGGAGGTCCGATTTTGACGCGGTTTTTATACCCTTGCAGAGGGTATTATAAAATTGGTCAGATGTTTGTAACGCACAGAAGGAGACGTTTCCGACCCCATAAAGTATAGTTTTATTTAACATTATTTCTTTATGCATTTATCACTTAATTACCACATAACTACACTCTTCTTATTCGAGCAGCCACGAGGAACACAACCGGTCGACACAACTTGACGCCATCAAAACTCTTTTCTCCATTGATATCGATGGTTTGTCATCGATATCGTTGATAAACTTTAAATTATGCTCCTCTGAACTGGTTCAGTACAATCGACTGCTTCTCGTCTCTCGACCCATTCCCACATTCGGCCGGACTGACTTATCATTCGCCTCGAATGTTGAATCGTCTGATGAATTCACTTGACCATTCCACGACTTCGTGTACTCTGCGACAGTTGAGGTTTTCCCAGGACCTTCGTGATCTTCTACCTTTTCTACGTCATATCGTCCATGAGACTTAACTTTCACCACCCTATATGGTCCAAAATATTTAGCCTTAAGTTTTAATAGAGTAGAATGTTTTGCCGGCTCGAGGTCAAATTGGGCGAATAAAAACAAAAATAAAACACATAGTTTGTTCTTATTTTCGTTCCGAAATATTTCGACCACTCATCGGTGGTCGTCTTCAGGGCAACTATAAATAACATTGAATTGTGATTGACATAATATTAATTTAACAACAAGAAAACACCTACTTAGTTTTACACGTCCGCACACTGTGACGTGGAGCTACACACTGATTTGTCCCTAATAAATGCCTGTAAAATTAATTATTTGGGTATTTATACCCAAGAACATGTTGTTGTTCTTGGTCTATTATGTTTACTTCGTCAAAATTTGGGGAATGTCCACTGGCGGCACAGTGGGCCATAAGTGCCGTTTTTGGTGCATTGGTGTGTTGACGAAGTTTATAGTCAGATCTATGTTGCGATAGTCTTGTTTTTAGCCTCGATTTTGTTGTCCCTATATATATTTTATCACAGTTTTCTTCATTAGTCCCATTGCACGGTATTTTATATACTACGTTGCTCTTGTCCATTGTATCAATCCTACTTTTTGTTCTGTTAAAAATACTCCGTAGTGTGTTATTGGGTTTATGTGCTATCTGTATTTGTTCGATGTCATAGCAATCTGAGTTTGCTAAACTTTCCGAAAGTTGTGGGACATATGTGACGGACATAAAGCGTTTTCTCGGAACATCTTTATTGTTTTCTTATTGCGAGATTTTAGTAAAGTCCTTATGGTGTGGTTTGGAAAGTCATTATCCTTTAAAATTCGTCGTATTTCTTCCTTCGTTTCTTCATGAAAAATTGGGTCCGATATATTGAGCATCCGTTGTATACAACCTCTTGCTGTATTCATTATCATCGACTTCGGATGTTTGGAGTTGAAGTTAATTATTCGTCCTGATGCTGTTGGTTTTTTGTACCATTTTAATTTTAGTTCATTTCCTCGTCTGTGTATTGATGCGTCTAGATATGTTAATTTGTTGTCATTTTCTAATTCTATTGTAAACTTTATGTTCCTGTCAAATGAATTTAGGTTGTCAAGTGTGTTTTGGATGTGTGTTTCGTCTGCATTAATTATGGCAAAAAGGTCATCTACATATTTCGTCATAACTCTAGGTGGTCGCTGTAGTGTTTTCATCATTTTGTCTAAGAGTTCTTCCATAATTATGTCAGCTGTTATCGGTGATGCTGGTGAGCCCATAGGCATTCCTTTTAGTTGTGTGTATATCTTGTCTTTGTATCTGAAATATCTGTTCTCTTGTATACAAAAACGTACTATTTCCATAAATGTTAATTTTGGAATGTTAGTGTGCGCTTTTATTTTTATCCACTTTTCTCCAATGGTGTCAAGTGCCAATTCTATTAGAATACTTGGAAAAAGTGAGACTACGTCAAATGAAATTAATCTTTCATCGTCGCAAATGTATGTGTCATTAATCCTTGTCTTAAATTCTGAGGCGTTCTTTACGTTATATGTGGAGTCTGCCGTTATATTTTTTAATATGTTGACTATATATTTGCATAGTCCGTACGATGGAGAACCAATTGATGAACAGATTGGTCTCAATGGCGTACCTTCTTTGTGAATTTTAGGTAATCCATATATTCTTGGTGGAATTGATGTGGTTGTTATAAGCTTATTTCGTTCGGTCCGTGAAATAAGTTCATGTTTGTATAGTTTTTCCACCAATTCGTTGTTTTTGGTCTCTAGTGTAGTGGTTGGGTCCTTCCTTAAGGTTCTATATGTATTTAAATCGTTAAGTATACTATCCATTTTTTTGTCATACTCAGTCTTATCCATTGCAACTGTCTTATTTCCTTTATCTGAAGTTAAAATTAATATGTCATCATTCTGTCTAAGAAATTTCCTTGTTTGTTCCACTGTGTCAAGTATTGCACGATCAGCTGCGTCTTCTTTGTTAGATGTTTTGTGGTCTTTTATTAATAAAGAGAATTTTGTGCGTGTTTCCTCTTGTTTTTCTTTGTCTTTAAGAGTCTGTACTAGCTCCTCTCCGTCAGCTATATATTTAAAGAGAGGGAATTTTCTCTTCTCTACTGGGATTGCGAACTTAATTTTAAAGGATAATGACTTTCCAAACCACACCATAAGGACTTTACTAAAATCTCGCAATAAGAAAAGCAATAAAGATGTTCCGACAAAACGCTTTATGTCCGTCACATATGTCCCACAACTATCAACAAATACAGATAGCACATAAACCCAATAACACACTACGGAGTATTTTTAACAGAACAAAAAGTAGGATTGATACAATGGACAAGAGCAACGTAGTATATAAAATACCGTGCAATGGGACTAATGAAGAAAACTGTGATAAAATATATATAGGGACAACAAAATCGAGGCTAAAAACAAGACTATCGCAACATAGATCTGACTATAAACTTCGTCAACACTGCAATGCACCAAAAACGGCATTTATGGCCCACTGTGCCGCCAGTGGACATTCCCCAAATTTTGACGAAGTAAACATAATAGACCAAGAACAACATTACAACAAACGTTACACTTTGGAGATGCTGCATATAACAAATACCCCGACAAATATATGACTTAATTATAAGGTAGATACAGACAACTGCGCGCATTTATACAGGCATTTATTAGGGACAAATCAGTGTCTAGCTCCACGTCACAGTGTGCGGACGTGTAAAACTAAGTAGGTGAGTGGTCGAAATATATCGGAACGAAAATAAGAACAAACTGTGTTTTTTATTTTTGTTTTTATTCGCCCAACATTTGACCTCGAGCCGGCAAAACATTCAATATCTCACAATAATATAATCTTAATCAATTGTTCGTTATTTGACTTTGTCTCTATTTCAGCAATTACAAAATATTTTTTTTTTTTTTTTTTTAATTTAAAATGACTCTACTTTACTTTACTTTTATACAAGCTTTAATTAGATTTAATTTTGTCATTAATTTGTATTGATTTAATTTAATGATTGCATCAAACCAATTTGAATTATAACTTCTTTCTCTCTGTAAACGTAATGTTAATTAACATAAACTTTCAGCTCACCACTATGTGCCTTCTCGCTCTCTCGTGTTGTCTCACGAACGCCGTCTAGTTCGCGCCAATTCTACTGATATGTCAATCTTGCACGAATGCTCTCACTAACGCTGTCTCGCTCGTGTCGCCAATGCCGATATCCCCCTCTTGTATGAATTTTTTCACCGGCGCCGCCAAATTCGCGCGTCTAATGCTTTCACGCTCTTGCCAATTGTAGTAGCTTCTCTTGCCGCCAATTTCTCCAGAATTGTCCACTCCAAGTACTGCTGCTCACCACATAGATTTTATATTCCAGGCCCTTTGCCACATAAATCTACCATCTCAGTGAATAGTTCCCTTGACGATACTCCAACACTCCAACATTTACAAAAATTACGTTATACCAGCCCCAATGCCACGCAAATTTTGCAAAATTCCAACGATCGTCAATCTGTTTTGCGCTTCCAGCCTCTTTGCCACACAAACTTCAGGGTTCTCCCTATACTGCTCACACCTCCACGATTCTCTCTCACTTGAACTTGGACGTTTCGCTATCTCTCTCCAACACACAAGCATCCATCAATTGGGGTGGTTTTTCACTGATCTTTTTGTAATATTGAGGTTAAATCAAAGACACATTTTTTCTCAAACTTTCTTTGTCTTTAGCGACTAAATTTTAATGAATTTTTCGCCATAATTTTTGGAACTTACGTACACTTATGTATTTGTTTCAATTATTAGTGTTCTCCATCTAACAATATTGCTTTGCCGCACGCTAGTTGTTCGTCCGAAGCACAATATAATTGCATCTCACTTCTGACACCAATTTGTGGGATTGCCTTTTATTTTTTTTAAGAAAACAGTTTTATTGAATTTTATTATTCCTTATATTCTATAATATTCTATTTTATTTTCCGAGTAGCCACGAGGAAGACAACCGGTCCCCGACTTCACTATATTCTCTTTTTTCTATCGATTCATTTTTCTTATCGATAACATTGTTAAGTTCAACCTTATGGCGTTCAGCACTGGTTCAACAATCGACTGCTTCTTGTGACTCGTCCCATTCCCACACTCGGGCGGACTGACTTATCATTCGACTCGAATGATGAATCGTCTGATGAATTTACTTGACCATTCCATAGTTTCATATACTCTGCGACAGTTGCGGTTTTCGCAGGACCTTCGTGATCCCCTACCTTCTCTACTTCATATCGTCCATGAGACCATGAGAACTTCCACAACCCTATATGGCCCAAAATATTTCGCTTTAAGTTTTAATCGTGCACCATATTGCGTTCGTTTAATAACTACTAAATCATCTACTTTATACTCAGCTTCTTTCTTGCGTTTTTTTATTATAACCTTTACGGTTCTTCTCTTGGATTCTCTCAATATTTCGCTGAGCTTCCTGGCGAACGTTAGAGCGTTCAACTTCTAGCTCTTCTACTGCTTTCTCTTCCAAAAGTTCTTGTAATTCAGGGAAACTATTAGTCCTCATTTCGTCACCGGTTAGTATTTTGAACGGCGACGCGTTTGATTGCTTGTTGAACTCTTTCAACGTACCTATACCATATAGTCGAATTTTCATAACAAAGTTTTGTTAACATAGGAACAATTATTTTATGGATACGTTCAACTTGACCATTTCCCCTCGGTACTCCGGTAACTATCATTAAATGCTGAATGTTTTGCTCTTTACAATAGTCTCCGAACTGATGAACAGCTCCTCTATCTGATAAAAAAGCTTGATGCCTAAGTCTATCTACTACAGCTTCTGACGGGGTGTTTTTTGTTGGATAGAGCCAAACAAATTTCCAAAACGCGTCGACAACTACAAATAGATAATTATAACTTTTCGCTGTAGGATCCATAGGTCCTACATGATCCACATGATAAGTCCCCAAAGGCTTATCTTCTTTATTTATTGGAGCTAAGAAACCTTCTTTCTTGCCTGCCTTACGTTCCGATACAATGCATTCGATACAGTTTTTTACAATATTATTGGCTTTTTGGAATAATCTTCATAATCTGATGCTCTAAAACAGCTATCACTGCTCTAATCCAATCATCACTATATTGGGCTAGTGATGATAACCATACATGGACGCATCAGTGGGTACTACCGCCTTTGGGTTATACAATCGTAAAACCGGCGCGCTAATCAAGGCAGCCTTTAGCTGTTCAAATGCGATTTGTTGATCGTCACCGAACACAAACGTTGCATCTTTTCTAAGCAAGTCTGACAGTGGTTTCGCTATTAATGCGTAAGACTCTAGAACGACAGAAATATGAAGCTAATCCCAGGAACCTTTGTATACTCTTACAATTCTGCGGTTTTGGGTAGTTTTTCACCGCCTGCGTTTTTGCTTTGGAAGGCCTTGTAGTACCCTTTTCAACAATGTATCCCAAAAACTCTATCCTTTCTTTTAAGAACTGACACTTCTGCCATTTCATATGCCAACCAAACTCCGATGACCTATTTAACACACGTTTCAGCTTGTAAATTCCTTCTTTCGTATCCTTTGAGGGAATAAGAAGATAATAAAAGGAATAACGAATGTGCCATCTCGAATTAAATCAATAAATGTTGCAAAAATGCATCCGGAAAATACATGAGGAGAATTTGAATTTCCAAATGAATCATACAAAAACTCGAACTGACCGCTATGTGTCACAAACGCAGTATACTTCCTTGAGTTTGGTTCCACCGGAGCATGAAAATATCCATTCTCAAGATCCAAAGTTGTAAACACTGTATTACCTTGCAATCTCTCAATTACATCGTCTATTAATGGCATTGGAAAATGTTATATTACAATCTTAGCATTCAAACGTCTATAATTACAGCAAAGTCTTTTTTCTCCATCCTTTTCTGGAACAAGAACTATAGCGGACGCATATTCTGATGTACTTGGTTTAATAATTTCTTCAGCTAACCATTTTTCTACTGTCGAATCCATAATACCCTTATCATCGAAAGATAACCGCCTCGGTCGCTCGTATACTGAGCACTCGTCACTTAATAAAATTTTCATTTCGACTGGACTCTCTTTTGACGACTGTGGTACATATGTAACTGTCAATAAGTTTCTTGACTTCTTTGACGTCCAATTTCGTTAAATGACACAAACCCATTTCATCATAATAAGCACAAACCCTCAATCCCTGAGTTTCCATTTCTTTCACTTCTTCTCTAGTCTTAAAAGTAACATTTCCTTTTGTGATAATCATGTCAGCTAATTCTAAAATGTCCTTTCCAATTACTACTTCATAGTCAATATCATCTTTGCTATAAACATGGAAAGTTAAGGGCCATTGAAGACCATCAATAGTCACCTGCGCTTTAAAACTACCTACAGGACTTAGCTCACTTTTACACACTCCAAATAAACGGTTTGGTTCATTGCTTAATTCTATACCATGAGGTTTTCTAAAAATGTCATCTCTCATTAAACATAGATCACATCCTGTATCTATAAGTGCCAACAGCTCAACGTTTCCACATGATATTGTTTTGAAAATAGATTTACCTTTTACATTAATTTACTTGCACATGGTGTTAGCCCTAACTGACGGACATACTGATGCTTTATGCCCTAGCTGATCACATTTAAAGCACTTTATCTTCGGACACTCACTCGACAAATGAGATACTTCTCCACACTTAAAACATTTTCTCGGCTGTTTGAACATTTCTAATTTTCTATTGTCCCTCTCATTATGATTTTTTGTTTACATTGGCCACATATGAGCGACTAAGGCAAACCTTTTCGTAAATTGTAATCTGTTCTTTCAGCTGAATGACTTACTTTGCCTGATACAAGTTACTTTTGTTAGCTTTTGAATCCCAGCCTATTTCCTTCAGACTATAAAGGTATTCACCAAAATCTTCATTTGTGCGTTTGTGTCTGTTTCGAACTAACAACTTATGCACTTCAATCGATGATACTCCTGAGCTGAACTCGCGTAGCAAAATTCTTCTTAATGATAGCCACTCAGTCACTCCTCTGTCACTACGCACACAAACTTTTTCTGTAGCGTGTTCCATTGAACTGCTTCTGCATTATCTTCAAAATCCAGTAACCAATTCTCTATTGACGGTTGACCTGACCCACTGAACCGAAAGAATCCTCAATGTCGCGCAAATTAAAATTATTTCTAACTACAGTTGGTGCCGTAGACTGAAATGATCCCGCATCATCACTTTCGGATTCAACCTCGACTTCGTCAGCCACCAAACCGAAATGTTCGAGAAGACGATCTTGCAACGATTGCTTTCTACCAGTTATTGCCAAATTCAAACTGGCCAACTTTGCTTTGAGCTCATTTACATTTAAACTTAATACTTCGTCTCTATTCATTTTGTATTCGTCGTAGCTTACTCGTTACAGCTGAAATTTCAATATTTTTACAAAAGTATAATCTTACTCTATTGTTAGTAATTTAATTTTCTCTTTCTTAAGCAATTACAAAATATAATTATTTCTCTTTCAACATTTACTTTTCTTTTGAATTCTAAATTTATTTACTTTTACTTTTGAATCAACATTAATTTACTTTACTTTTATTCAAGCCAATCTTTAAATGATTAGTTATAATTTTGACATAAATTTATATTGATTTAATTTAATGATTTCATCAACTCAATTTAAATTATAACATTTTCCGTTCTGTAAACATAATGTTAATTAACATAAACATCTGGCTCACCACCCTATGTTGCCCTCTCGCTCGCTCGTGTTGACTCACCATATGCCGATCTCTCACGAATGCTCTCACTAACGCTGTCTCGCTCGTGACGCAAATGCCGATGTCTCGCTCGTGACGCCAATGCCGATGCCTCGCTCTTGTACAAACTTTTCCACTGACGCCGCCAAACTTGTGCGTCAAATGCTTTCTCGCTCTTGCCGCCAATGCCGATGTGTCCCTCTTGTACAAATTTTTCGCAGTGACGCCGCCAAACTTGTGCGTCTAATGCTTTCTCGCTCTTGCCGCCAATTGTTGTAGCTTCTCTTGCCGCCAATTTTTACTAGCTTCGCTTGACGCCAATTTTCCACAAGCTTCGGCTGCCTTCGCCAATTTTCACAAGCTTTGCTTGCCGCCAATTCTCAAGAATTTCCCACTCTAGGTACAGCTGCTCACCACATAGATTCTATGTTCCAGGCCATTTGCCACATAAATCTACCATCTCAGTGAATAGTTCCCACGACGATACTCCAACACATTTACCAAAATTACGCTATACCAGCCTCATTGCCACGTAAATTTGTGCAAAATTCCAACGATCGTCAAACTCTTTGCGTTTTCAGCCTCTTTGCCACGCAAACTTCAGGGTTCTATACTGTTCGCACCTCCACACTTTTCACTCTCACTTGAACTTGGACGATTTTTTTTTTTTTTACACCGCTCTTTGTACATTACGGTTAAATCAAACACACATTTTTTCCGAACTTTCTGTCTTTGGCGACTCAATTTTAATGAATTTTTCGCTTCGAACGATTTGTTTTAATTATTAGTGTTCGTTATTTAACAACATCTTTTAACTGCACGTAAGTTCGATGCACTATGTAAATGTACATATCTCACTTCTGACACCAATTTGTGGGACTGTTAGTGCAATCCCACTTTTTCCTCCCGAATTTCTAGGCCGTTTTTACTCACAATCAATCAGTTTTATTTAACATTATTTCTTTATGCATTTATCACTTAATTACCACATAACTACACTCTTCTTATTCGAGCAGCCACGAGGAACACAACCGGTCGACACAACTTGACGCCATCAAAACTCTTTTCTCCATTGATATCGATGGTTTGTCATCGATATCGTTGATAAACTTTAAATTATGCTCCTCTGAACTGGTTCAGTACAATCGACTGCTTCTCGTCTCTCGACCCATTCCCACATTCGGCCGGACTGACTTATCATTCGCCTCGAATGTTGAATCGTCTGATGAATTCACTTGACCATTCCACGACTTCGTGTACTCTGCGACAGTTGAGGTTTTCCCAGGACCTTCGTGATCTTCTACCTTTTCTACGTCATATCGTCCATGAGACTTAACTTTCACCACCCTATATGGTCCAAAATATTTAGCCTTAAGTTTTAATCCTGAACCATATTGCCATATATGCTAACCATATTATCAAATCATCGATTTTATAATCAACTACCTTTTTCGTTTTTTTGTTATAACTTTTACGATTCTCCTCTTGGATTCTCTCAATATTATGCTGAGCTTCTTGACGAACGTTAGTGCGTTCAATTTCTAGCTCTTCTATGGCTTCCTCTTCCAAAAGTTCTTGTAACTCAGGGAAACTATTAGTCCTCATCTCAACCCCGGTTAATAATTTAAATGGTGACACTTTTGTGCTTGTAGGAGGGGTACTATTGATTGCTTGCTGCACTCTTTCAACGTACCTATACCACATAGTCGGTTTTTCATAACAAAGTTTTGTTAGCATAGGAATAATTATACCATACACCCATAGGGTGAAATGGTATATTAAAGTCGCCAAAATATATGTAACAGGCAGAAGGAAGCTTCTCCGACCCTATAAAGTATATATATTCTTGATCAGTATCAACAGCCGAGTCGATCTAGCCATGTCCGTCTGTCCGTCCGTCCGTCCGTCCGTCCGTCTGTCTGTCCGTCTGTCCGTATGAACACCTAGATATCGGAGACTATAAAAGCTAGAGCCACCAAATTTGGTATGTAGGCTCATGTAGTATGTAGAGTGATCAAGTTTATTTCAAATTTTTGCCACGCCCCTTTCCGCCCCCCGCAATTTAAAAAAAACGTTTATCTCAAATACTATTGCAGCTAGAGACACCAAATTTGGTATGTATATTTGCATAGTAAATGCGCACATTTTGTATGTATAAAGTTTTTGCCACGCCCCTTTCCGCCCCCGAAATTTGAAAAACTCGATTATCTCCCGTAATTTTTTACGTTGTGCAATCAAATTTGGCACACTTAAATTTGATACTAATACCCAGCAAAATACCAAATTTGATCAAAATCGGATAAAAAATAGCTGAGTTATGCATATAAACGTTTTTGCAATAGGCCGGAGATGGCCGTTGGCGGGTGGGGGCGCTAGGGTGCTTATATGCATAAGTGCGCGAGATACTCAGATATTACAAATTTAAAATATTTGTTTTACTGGTGTATGGTATACCCAAGTCGGCGAGACGACTTACTTACTTCATTATCTTATGGATACGTTCAACTTGACCATTTCCCCTAGGTACTCCGGTAGCTATCATTAAATGCTGAATGTTTTGCTCTTTACAATAATCTCCGAACTGGTGAGAAACAAATGCTGCACCTCTATCTGATATAATACGCCCTGGATTTCCAAAAACTGATGCTTGACGCCTGAGTCTATCTACTACCGCTTCTGATGCCGTATTTTTTGTTGGATAGAGCCACACAAATTTCGAAAACGCGTCGACAACTACAAATAGATAGTTATAACTCTTCGCTGTCGGATCCATAGGTCCTACATGATCAACGTGATAAGTCCCTAAAGGTTTATCTTCTTTATTTATTGGAGCTAAGAAACCTTCTTTCTTGCCTGCTTTACCTTCCGAAACAATGCATTCGATACAATTTTTTACAATCTCAGAGGCCTTTTGGAACAACTTCGGTATGTAAAACTTTCTCTCAACTTTTTCTTGAGTTCTTTTGGCCGAAAAATGACCCTTTCTATGTGCAATCTTAATTAATTCCTCTTCCATAAGTGATGGGACTACAATTAAATCCTTAATGGGATCCTTGTACAAAACACCGTTTTTTATAAAGAAATCTTCATAAGTTTGATGCTCTAAAACAGCTGTCACTGCCCTAATCCAATCATCACTAGCTTGAGCTATTTTAAGTCTGTGATGCATTGAATCCTCTAACATTAAACAGGACATACGACTTAGAGCGTCTACATGCTTCATTTTACTGCCACTTCTTTGTTCAATTTCATACTTGAATTCTTGAAGAAATAAAGCCCAACGCCAAACTCCTACTGGAATGTCTCTTTTTTCATTGTCATTGCAAAAGCATTGCAATCTGTTATGATTTTAAATTCTATTCCTAGTAAATATACGCGCCACTTCTTCAACGCCTCCACTATTGCTAACACTTCCAATTCGTATGAGTGATATTTTTCTTCCGCAGGCTTGGTTTTCCGGCTGAGATATTGTACTGGATGGAATAACTGATCATCGCTATCTTTTTGTAGAAGAACTCCTCCGTAACCAAACATGGACGCATCAGTGTGTACTTCAGTTACTGCCTTTGGGTTATACAATCGTAAAACTGGTGCGCTAATCAAGGCTGCCTTTAGATGTTCAAATGCGATTTGATGATCGTCACCGAACACAAACGTTGCATCTTTTCTTAACAAGTCTGACAGTGGTTTCGCTATCAATGCGTAAGACTCTATGAAACGACGAAAATATGAAGTTAGCCCAAGAAACCTTTCTACACTCTTGTAATTCTGTGGTTTTGGGTAATTTTTCACCGCCTGTGTTTTTGCTTTAGAAGGCCTTATAGAACCCTTTTCGACAATGTATCCCAAAAACTCTATACTTTCTTTTAAGAACTGACACTTCTGCCATTTAATGCGCAAACCAAACTCAGATGCCCTATTTAACACACATTTCAGCTTGTAAATTCCTTCTTTAATATCCCTTGAAGGAATAATTAGATCATCCATATATGTTACGACTGTGCCATCTCTAATCAAATCAATAAATGTTGCAAAGATGTAGCGGGAAAACACATGAGGGGAATTCGAAATTCCAAATGGGACATACAAAAATTCGAACTGACCGCTATGTGTCACAAAAGCAGTATACTTCCTTGAGTTGGGCTCCACAGGAACATGAAAATATCCATTTTCAAGATCCAAGGTTGTAAACACTGTATTACCCTGCAATCTCTCAATTACATCATCTATAAGTGGCATTGGGAAATGTTCTCTTACAATCTTAGCATTCAAACGTCTATAATCACAGCAAAGTCTTTTTCCTCCATCCTTTTTTGGAACAAGAACTATAGCAGACGCATATTCTGATGTACTTGGTTGAATGATACCCTCGGCTAACCATTTTTCTACTGTTGAGTCCACGATACCCTTATCAACGAAAGATAAACGCCTCGGCCGTTCGTATACTGGGCATTCGTCACTTAATAATATTTTCATTTCGACTGGACTCTTCTTTGAAGACTGTGGTACATAACTGTGAATAAGCTGCTTGACTTCTTTGACGCCCGATTTAGTTAAATGGCACAAATCTATTTCACTCTTTTCTTCTTCAGCTAATAAACACAAACTCTCAAATTCCTGTAACATACCCTTCGGAGTTTTCACTTCTTCATTGTGTACAGTTTCTGTCGCTTCTGTGTTTGGCATCACTTCTTCTTCTCTAGGCTTAAAAGTAGCATTTCCTTTTGTGATAACCAAATTAGCTAATTCTAAAATGTTGTTTCCAATCACTACTTCGTAGTCAATATCCTCTTTTCTATAAACGTGGAACGTGAAGGGCCATTGAAGACCATCAATAGTCACCTGCGCTTTAAAACTACCTATAGTATTTAACTCACTTTTACACACTCCCAATAAACGGTTTCGTTCATCGTTTAATTCTATACCATGAAGTTTTCTGATAATATCATCTCTTATTAAACATAGATCACATCCTGTATCTATGAGTGCAGACAGCTTAACGTTTCCACATGATATTGTTTTGAAAATAGCTTTTCCTTTTACATTGATTTCTTTTGACATTGTACTAGCCCTACTGTATTCCTTTTTAGTATCTAATTTACGTGTCGGGCATACTGATGCTTTATGCCCTATCTGATCGCATTTAAAGCACTTAATCTTCGGACACTCACTCATCAAATGAGATACTTCGCCACACTTATAGCATTTTCTCGGTTGTTTAGATATTTCCTCTTTTTTATCATCCTTCTCATTATGATTTCTGTTTCTATTTACCACTTGAGGGTGACGAAAGTAAACCTTTTCGTAAATTGTAATCTGTTCCTTCAGCTTAATGACTGACTTTGCCTGATACAAGTTACTTTTGTTAGCTTTTGAATCAGGTATTCCTTCTATGAAATATTCTATAAGACTAGCTTCATCTAAATTTATGGAACTGCCTATTTCCCTCAGACTATAAAGGTACTCACGAAAATCTTCATTTGGGCGTTTACGTCTATTTCGCAACAATTTATGTACTTCAATTGCTGATACTTCTGAGCCGAACTCGCTTAACAAAATTCTTTTTAATGATATCCAATCAGTCACTCCTCGCTCACTACGTACAAAAACTTTTGCTGCACCTTTTAATAATTGCTTAGCATAGATAAATTTCTGTAAAGAGTTCCATTGAACTGCTTCTGCATTATCTTCAAAATCCCGGAACCAATTTTCTATAGACGGTTGACCTGACCCATTGAACGAAGAAAGAGAATCCTCAATGTCGCGCAAAGTAAAATTATTTCTAACTACAGTTGGTGCCGTAGACTGAAATGATCCCGCATCATCACTTTCGGATTCAACCTCGACTTCGTCAGCCACCAAACCGAAATGTTCGAGAAGACGATCTTGCAACGATTGCTTTCTACCAGTTATTGCCAAATTCAAACTGGCCAACTTTGCTTTGAGCTCATTTACATTTAAACTTAATACTTCGTCTCTATTCATTTTGTATTCGTCGTAGCTTACTCGTTACAGCTGAAATTTCAATATTTTTTACAAAAGTATAATCTTACTCTATTGTTAGTAATTTAATTTTCTCTTCTTTTAGCAATTACAAAATATAATTATTTCTCTTTCAACATTTACTTTTCTTTTGAATTCTAAATTTATTTACTTTACTTTTGAATCAACATTAATTTACTTTACTTTTATTCAAGCCAATCTTTAAATGATTAGTTATAATTTTGACATAAATTTATATTGATTTAATTTAATGATTTCATCAACTCAATTTAAATTATAACATTTTCCGTTCTGTAAACATAATGTTAATTAACATAAACATCTGGCTCACCACTATGTTGCCCTCTCGCTCGCTCGTGTTGACTCACCATATGCCGATCTCTCACGAATGCTCTCACTAACGCTGTCTCGCTCGTGACGCAAATGCCGATGTCTCGCTCGTGACGCCAATGCCGATGCCTCGCTCTTGTACAAACTTTTCCACTGACGCCGCCAAACTTGTGCGTCTAATGCTTTCTCGCTCTTGCCGCCAATGCCGATGTGTCCCTCTTGTACAAATTTTTCGCAGTGACGCCGCCAAACTTGTGCGTCTAATGCTTTCTCGCTCTTGCCGCCAATTGTTGTAGCTTCTCTTGCCGCCAATTTTTACTAGCTTCGCTTGACGCCAATTTTCACAAGCTTCGCTTGCCGCCAATTTTCACAAGCTTTGCTTGCCGCCAATTCTCAAGAATTTCCCACTCTAGGTACAGCTGCTCACCACATAGATTCTATGTTCCAGGCCATTTGCCACATAAATCTACCATCTCAGTGAATAGTTCCCACGACGATACTCCAACACATTTACCAAAATTACGCTATACCAGCCTCATTGCCACGTAAATTTGTGCAAAATTCCAACGATCGTCAAACTCTTTGCGTTTTCAGCCTCTTTGCCACGCAAACTTCAGGGTTCTATACTGTTCGCACCTCCACACTTTTCACTCTCACTTGAACTTGGACGTTTTTTTTTTTTTTCCGCTCTTTGTACATTACGGTTAAATCAAACACACATTTTTTCCGAACTTTCTGTCTTTGGCGACTCAATTTTAATGAATTTTTCGCTTCGAACGATTTGTTTTAATTATTAGTGTTCGTTATTTAACAACATCTTTTAACTGCACGTAAGTTCGATGCACTATGTAAATGTACATATCTCACTTCTGACACCAATTTGTGGGACTGTTAGTGCAATCCCACTTTTTCCTCCCGAATTTCTAGGCCGTTTTTACTCACAATCAATCAGTTTTATTTAACATTATTTCTTTATGCATTTATCACTTAATTACCACATAACTACACTCTTCTTATTCGAGCAGCCACGAGGAACACAACCGGTCGACACAACTTGACGCCATCAAAACTCTTTTCTCCATTGATATCGATGGTTTGTCATCGATATCGTTGATAAACTTTAAATTATGCTCCTCTGAACTGGTTCAGTACAATCGACTGCTTCTCGTCTCTCGACCCATTCCCACATTCGGCCGGACTGACTTATCATTCGCCTCGAATGTTGAATCGTCTGATGAATTCACTTGACCATTCCACGACTTCGTGTACTCTGCGACAGTTGAGGTTTTCCCAGGACCTTCGTGATCTTCTACCTTTTCTACGTCATATCGTCCATGAGACTTAACTTTCACCACCCTATATGGTCCAAAATATTTAGCCTTAAGTTTTAATCCTGAACCATATTGCCATATATGCTAACCATATTATCAAATCATCGATTTTTTAATCAACTACCTTTTTCGTTTTTTGTTATAACTTTTACGATTCTCCTCTTGGATTCTCTCAATATTATGCTGAGCTTCTTGACGAACGTTAGTGCGTTCAATTTCTAGCTCTTCTATGGCTTCCTCTTCCAAAAGTTCTTGTAACTCAGGGAAACTATTAGTCCTCATCTCAACCCCGGTTAATAATTTAAATGGTGACACTTTTGTGCTTGTAGGAGGGGTACTATTGATTGCTTGCTGCACTCTTTCAACGTACCTATACCACATAGTCGGTTTTTCATAACAAAGTTTTGTTAGCATAGGAATAATTATACCATACACCCATAGGGTGAAATGGTATATTAAAGTCGCCAAAATATATGTAACAGGCAGAAGGAAGCTTCTCCGACCCTATAAAGTATATATATTCTTGATCAGTATCAACAGCCGAGTCGATCTAGCCATGTCCGTCTGTCCGTCCGTCCGTCCGTCCGTCCGTCTGTCTGTCCGTCTGTCCGTATGAACACCTAGATATCGGAGACTATAAAAGCTAGAGCCACCAAATTTGGTATGTAGGCTCATGTAGTATGTAGAGTGATCAAGTTTATTTCAAATTTTTGCCACGCCCTTTCCGCCCCTCGCAATTTAAAAAAAACGTTTATCTCAAATACTATTGCAGCTAGAGACACCAAATTTGGTATGTATATTTGCATAGTAAATGCGCACATTTTGTATGTATAAAGTTTTTGCCACGCCCCTTTCCGCCCCCGAAATTTGAAAAACTCGATTATCTCCCGTAATTTTTTACGTTGTGCAATCAAATTTGGCACACTTAAATTTGATACTAATACCCAGCAAAATACCAAATTTGATCAAAATCGGATAAAAAATAGCTGAGTTATGCATATAAACGTTTTTGCAATAGGCCGGAGATGGCCGTTGGCGGGTGGGGGCGCTAGGGTGCTTATATGCATAAGTGCGCGAGATACTCAGATATTACAAATTTAAAATATTTGTTTTACTGGTGTATGGTATACCCAAGTCGGCGAGACGACTTACTTACTTCATTATCTTATGGATACGTTCAACTTGACCATTTCCCCTAGGTACTCCGGTAGCTATCATTAAATGCTGAATGTTTTGCTCTTTACAATAATCTCCGAACTGGTGAGAAACAAATGCTGCACCTCTATCTGATATAATACGCCCTGGATTTCCAAAAACTGATGCTTGACGCCTGAGTCTATCTACTACCGCTTCTGATGCCGTATTTTTTGTTGGATAGAGCCACACAAATTTCGAAAACGCGTCGACAACTACAAATAGATAGTTATAACTCTTCGCTGTCGGATCCATAGGTCCTACATGATCAACGTGATAAGTCCCTAAAGGTTTATCTTCTTTATTTATTGGAGCTAAGAAACCTTCTTTCTTGCCTGCTTTACCTTCCGAAACAATGCATTCGATACAATTTTTTACAATCTCAGAGGCCTTTTTGGAACAACTTCGGTATGTAAAACTTTCTCTCAACTTTTTCTTGAGTTCTTTTGGCCGAAAAAATGACCCTTTCTATGTGCAATCTTAATTAATTCCTCTTCCATAAGTGATGGGACTACAATTAAATCCTTAATGGGATCCTTGTACAAAACACCGTTTTTTATAAAGAAATCTTCATAAGTTTGATGCTCTAAAACAGCTGTCACTGCCCTAATCCAATCATCACTAGCTTGAGCTATTTTAAGTCTGTGATGCATTGAATCCTCTAACATTAAACAGGACATACGACTTAGAGCGTCTACATGCTTCATTTTACTGCCACTTCTTTGTTCAATTTCATACTTGAATTCTTGAAGAAATAAAGCCCAACGCGAAACTCCTACTGGAATGTCTCTTTTTTTCATTGTCATTGCAAAAGCATTGCAATCTGTTATGATTTTAAATTCTATTCCTAGTAAATATACGCGCCACTTCTTCAACGCCTCCACTATTGCTAACACTTCCAATTCGTATGAGTGATATTTTTCTTCCGCAGGCTTGGTTTTCCGGCTGAGATATTGTACTGGATGGAATAACTGATCATCGCTATCTTTTTGTAGAAGAACTCCTCCGTAACCAAACATGGACGCATCAGTGTGTACTTCAGTTACTGCCTTTGGGTTATACAATCGTAAAACTGGTGCGCTAATCAAGGCTGCCTTTAGATGTTCAAATGCGATTTGATGATCGTCACCGAACACAAACGTTGCATCTTTTCTTAACAAGTCTGACAGTGGTTTCGCTATCAATGCGTAAGACTCTATGAAACGACGAAAATATGAAGTTAGCCCAAGAAACCTTTCTACACTCTTGTAATTCTGTGGTTTTGGGTAATTTTTCACCGCCTGTGTTTTTGCTTTAGAAGGCCTTATAGAACCCTTTTCGACAATGTATCCCAAAAACTCTATACTTTCTTTTAAGAACTGACACTTCTGCCATTTAATGCGCAAACCAAACTCAGATGCCCTATTTAACACACATTTCAGCTTGTAAATTCCTTCTTTAATATCCCTTGAAGGAATAATTAGATCATCCATATATGTTACGACTGTGCCATCTCTAATCAAATCAATAAATGTTGCAAAGATGTAGCGGGAAAACACATGAGGGGAATTCGAAATTCCAAATGGGACATACAAAAATTCGAACTGACCGCTATGTGTCACAAAAGCAGTATACTTCCTTGAGTTGGGCTCCACAGGAACATGAAAATATCCATTTTCAAGATCCAAGGTTGTAAACACTGTATTACCCTGCAATCTCTCAATTACATCATCTATAAGTGGCATTGGGAAATGTTCTCTTACAATCTTAGCATTCAAACGTCTATAATCACAGCAAAGTCTTTTCCTCCATCCTTTTTTGGAACAAGAACTATAGCAGACGCATATTCTGATGTACTTGGTTGAATGATACCCTCGGCTAACCATTTTTCTACTGTTGAGTCCACGATACCCTTATCAACGAAAGATAAACGCCTCGGCCGTTCGTATACTGGGCATTCGTCACTTAATAATATTTTCATTTCGACTGGACTCTTCTTTGAAGACTGTGGTACATAACTGTGAATAAGCTGCTTGACTTCTTTGACGCCCGATTTAGTTAAATGGCACAAATCTATTTCACTCTTTTCTTCTTCAGCTAATAAACACAAACTCTCAAATTCCTGTAACATACCCTTCGGAGTTTTCACTTCTTCATTGTGTACAGTTTCTGTCGCTTCTGTGTTTGGCATCACTTCTTCTTCTCTAGGCTTAAAAGTAGCATTTCCTTTTGTGATAACCAAATTAGCTAATTCTAAAATGTTGTTTCCAATCACTACTTCGTAGTCAATATCCTCTTTTCTATAAACGTGGAACGTGAAGGGCCATTGAAGACCATCAATAGTCACCTGCGCTTTAAAACTACCTATAGTATTTAACTCACTTTTACACACTCCCAATAAACGGTTTCGTTCATCGTTTAATTCTATACCATGAAGTTTTCTGATAATATCATCTCTTATTAAACATAGATCACATCCTGTATCTATGAGTACAGACAGCTTAACGTTTCCACATGATATTGTTTTTGAAAATAGCTTTTCCTTTTACATTGATTTTTTTTTGACATTGTACTAGCCCTACTGTATTCCTTTTTAGTATCTAATTTACGTGTCGGGCATACTGATGCTTTATGCCCTATCTGATCGCATTTAAAGCACTTAATCTTCGGACACTCACTCATCAAATGAGATACTTCGCCACACTTATAGCATTTTCTCGGTTGTTTAGATATTTCCTCTTTTTTATCATCCTTCTCATTATGATTTCTGTTTCTATTTACCACTTGAGGGTGACGAAAGTAAACCTTTTCGTAAATTGTAATCTGTTCCTTCAGCTTAATGACTGACTTTGCCTGATACAAGTTACTTTTGTTAGCTTTTGAATCAGGTATTCCTTCTATGAAATATTCTATAAGACTAGCTTCATCTAAATTTATGGAACTGCCTATTTCCCTCAGACTATAAAGGTACTCACGAAAATCTTCATTTGGGCGTTTACGTCTATTTCGCAACAATTTATGTACTTCAATTGCTGATACTTCTGAGCCGAACTCGCTTAACAAAATTCTTTTTAATGATATCCAATCAGTCACTCCTCGCTCACTACGTACAAAAACTTTTGCTGCACCTTTTAATAATTGCTTAGCATAGATAAATTTCTGTAAAGAGTTCCATTGAACTGCTTCTGCATTATCTTCAAAATCCCGGAACCAATTTTCTATAGACGGTTGACCTGACCCATTGAACGAAGAAAGAGAATCCTCAATGTCGCGCAAAGTAAAATTATTTCTAACTACAGTTGGTGCCGTAGACTGAAATGATCCCGCATCATCACTTTCGGATTTAACCTCGACTTCGTCAGCCACCAAACCGAAATGTTCGAGAAGACGATCTTGCAACGATTGCTTTCTACCAGTTATTGCCAAATTCAAACTGGCCAACTTTGCTTTGAGCTCATTTACATTTAAACTTAATACTTCGTCTCTATTCATTTTGTATTCGTCGTAGCTTACTCGTTACAGCTGAAATTTCAATATTTTTTACAAAAGTATAATCTTACTCTATTGTTAGTAATTTAATTTTCTCTTCTTTTAGCAATTACAAAATATAATTATTTCTCTTTCAACATTTACTTTTCTTTTGAATTCTAAATTTATTTACTTTACTTTTGAATCAACATTAATTTACTTTACTTTTATTCAAGCCAATCTTTAAATGATTAGTTATAATTTTGACATAAATTTATATTGATTTAATTTAATGATTTCATCAACTCAATTTAAATTATAACATTTTCCGTTCTGTAAACATAATGTTAATTAACATAAACATCTGGCTCACCACTATGTTGCCCTCTCGCTCGCTCGTGTTGACTCACCATATGCCGAGCTCGTGACGCCAATGCCGATGTCTCGCTCGTGACGCCAATGCCGATGCCTCGCTCTTGTACAAACTTTTCCACTAGAGGTGGGCATGGGCTGGGTTTTTGTCGGGTACCCGTGGGTACCCGCGGGTACCCGTGGGTATGGGCTGGAAAATCTAATTTCGGGTTGGGTGCGGGCGGGTATGGGTTGGGTCGCTCAACCCGAAAATTCATTTGGACATATGAGAACGCAATTGTGAAATTTATAAGTGTTTTCTTTTCTTAACTTTGTGTACACTATCGATCACGTTTGTTATCGATTGTTTCAATTACAATTATCATCACCATCTATTACAATTGTGATCACTAAGAAAAAAAGAGCGGAGGAAAAAACAACGTGAAAAAGAAATGTCGGACGCAAATAGT
The DNA here is from genome assembly GCA_018150345.1 of Drosophila equinoxialis. Classification (NCBI taxonomy): domain Eukaryota; kingdom Metazoa; phylum Arthropoda; class Insecta; order Diptera; family Drosophilidae; genus Drosophila; species Drosophila equinoxialis. The sequence continues at coordinate 263,299 of JAECWI010000853.1, read as the reverse complement.
AATGAAACTGACGAATGTGTATCAAAAATTGCGAAAACGAAAGCTGAAGCTCAGAGAGCTATTAGTGCCGTTGACGCTCGATATAAACTAATTGCTAATACGGTTGGAAAAAGTGATGTGTGGAAAAATTTTAAGCACGTGGAGTGCGACGGCAAGCGTCTAGACTTTGTGTGCTGTTGCAAATGCAAAACTGTGTTTGCTTTTAGTGCAAAGCACGGCACCACAACACTTGCTCGTCACAAATGCACTTTTGTTGCTCCGCCTAATCAACCAAAGGTGAACTTTTCATCAAAGGCTGTCCCAAAAAAAAGTTCTCGATGAGCTAGCTAGAAAGCAGCTAACATTTGTGGCAAAAGATTTGTTGCCATTAAATGTCACTGAGGGGTAAGTCTTAGTTAAATTTTATATATTCATCAATGTTATATCAATGTTATATTTGCTAAATTTATAGGAAATGGTTTTCGTGAATATGTTCAAGCTGTTTTGAACATAGGCGCCCAATACGGAACGCAAAACTGCAATGACATCATTGTGTCCAGGAAAAAAACTTACAGGCAATGTGATGGTTGCCGAATACAATCGAATTAAGGATCTGCTGACGACTAATTATATCCAACAAATACATGGCATTTACTACGGATATGTGGACGGACCAATATACTCAGAAAAGCTTTGCGTGCTTAAGTGCACATTATATTGATGAGTCATTTTGTTTAAAAACGTCGATTCTAGGTGTTAAAGAATTCTTGGAAGACAAAAAACCGGCGTTAATATTTTCGATCACATTAAGCAAATATTGCTTGATTACAACTTAGAAAGTAAGTTAAGAAATTCTGTAATTGTTACTGACAATGGGGCAAACGTGGTTGCCGCGTTCAAAAATTACAAAAGGCTTTCTTGCGCCTGCCATAACTTAAACTTAGTAATGGATGATGTTATGGAAAAGAATCCCATTGAAGATATTACATTTTTAATAGACAATTCGAAAAATCTTGTAAAATTTTTCAAGCATTCCGAACTCAATCGCAAATTAAGCAAATCTCTAAAGCAGGAAGTAAAAAACTCGTTGGAACTCTATATATATTATGCTTGAAAGTATTTGTGAGGTTCAGCAGGAAATCAAAAGTTTACTTTTATCAAAAAATGAGGTAAAACGTATAGCTAATATTGATTTCGCTTTAATAGAAAATTTAATCACATTTTTAAAACCGTTTAAAGATTGTTCCGAAAAATTATCTTCTGAAAAAGAGCCAACAATTCATATATATGCATTATGGTATGAAAAGCTTAAAAAACAATGTAAAATAGAAATATTTGATTCCAATGTTATAGAACAACTAAAACAAAAAACTTTAAGTTCTTTGGAAATGCGTTTTCAGCCAACTTCAGTGCATTTGGTTGGGTTATTTTTAAACCCTCCATTCAAAGAACTTAGTTTTTTGACTGAAGAAAAAAAAAATCATGTTTTGGAAACTGTTAAAAGCATGATGCTTGAAATTTATGAAATCGCAAGTGACACAGTTGACGACTCGAAAATTGAAAACTCTTCGCCAAATACAAACTACGAATTCGAAGAATATTTTGATGCAAATCAACCAAAAAAAATGAAACTTGAAAAAAATTCGATCGATTTTGAGATAGAAAAGTACTATGCCACAACTACTTGTTCAAATATGGAAATTTTAGATTTTGGAAGCAGGCAACCAACTTGAAATTGTTACAAGTGGTGGCCAAACATATTTTATGTATCCCTGTGAGCTCTGCGACAAGCGAGAGGGTTTTTTCGTCATCGGGCAAAATATTAAACGAAAGGCGCACAAGATTGTCAAGCGCGAATCTCGATAAGTTGCTTTTTTTATATAAGAATATGTAATTTTAGTGCTGCTTTGAAGAAAGCCTAATTTTGTTTTTCATTTTTACTAATACTTAAGGAATATTTATAATGTAAGTGCTGATTTGGATAAAGCATAAAAAAATTTAATTTTCGCTTCTACTATTGCTTAATAAATGTATATAATGAAAGTACTGTTTCGCAGAAGCATAAAAAATTGTATTTTTCATAAAAAAAAATTTTTAAAATTTTTTTCGGGCGGGCGGGTTGGGTTCGGGTTGCAAAATTTTTTTAGCTTTCGGGTGCGGGTAAAATTTTGCTCTTCGGCCCATGGGCTGGATCGGGTTGGGTGCAAAATTTCGGCCCATGCCCACCTCTATTTTTCCACTGACGCCGCCAAACTTGTGCGTCTAATGCTTTCTCGCTCTTGCCGCCAATTGTTGTAGCTTCTCTTGCCACCAATTTTCACAAGCTTCGCTTGCCGCCAATTTTCACAAGCTTTGCTTGCCGCCAATTCTCAAGAATTTCCCACTCTAGGTACAGCTGCTCACCACATAGATTCTATGTTCCAGGCCATTTGCCACATAAATCTACCATCTCAGTGAATAGTTCCCACGACGATACTCCAACACATTTACCAAAATTACGCTATACCAGCCTCATTGCCACGTAAATTTGTGCAAAATTCCAACGATCGTCAAACTCTTTGCGTTTTCAGCCTCTTTGCCACGCAAACTTCAGGGTTCTATACTGTTCGCACCTCCACACTTTTCACTCTCACTTGAACTTGGACGTTTCTCTGTCTCTCTCTAACATACAAGCATTCATCAATTGGGGTGGTTTTTTTTTTTTTTTTTTTTACCGCTCTTTGTACATTAAGGTTAAATCAAACACACATTTTTTCCGAACTTTCTGTCTTTGGCGACTCAATTTTAATGAATTTTTCGCTTCGAACGATTTGTTTCAATTATTAGTGTTCGTTATTTAACAACATCTTTTAACTGCACGTAAGTTCGATGCACTATGTAAATGTACATATCTCACTTCTGACACCAATTTGTGGGACTGTTAGTGCAATCCCACTTTTTCCTCCCGAATTTCTAGGCCGTTTTTACTCACAATCAATCAGTTTTATTGAACATTATTTCTTTTATGCATTTATCACTTAATTACCACATAACTACACTCTTCTTATTCGAGCAGCCACGAGGAACACAACCGGTCGACACAACTTGACGCCATCAAAACTCTTTTCTCCATTGAAGGTTGTTTTATATCAGATCCAAAACTTTAAAACGCTCTCCCGAAAAGTTGCCATTTTCAAAGTCGGTGAACACGATTTGGCAAAATCTACTGGACGAATCGTTTTGAAATTTTGCGCAGTACTTCTTTACTAAATTCCCTAGGTAACGCTGCTGGGTTTTTATTTTATTTTGAAATTTATTATTTTTGGGCGAAAATCAGGGTTTCTGACCTTTAAGGGGTGGAAATGGTTTTTTGAGCAAAAAAAAAAAAACACATTTTTTGTGTTTTTTTTTTTAATTTAGTATTATTAGTATATTTTAAACAATATTATAAAAATTTTGAATGAAAAAATTTTTGAATAACCAGCCGGTTACAGAGCTTTTCCCAGAACATGGCAGAAAAAAAGCAACTTGCGGTGTTCACCGAAAATTACCTCGAAGTCAAAAACCATTTAAATTTAGTTAAAGTATCATTAAATTCTCCCTCCTATAGCCACCGTTTTTTTTTTTTTTCATTAAAAATTTTTTTATTGAAGTCTTTTTGCGAAAATGTCCGTCATTTTGAGAGTAAAAAACACACTTCATGAAAAAGAAAAAATGAAACTATACGTTGGGGAAAGGTATTTTATATATAGAATATGTCCACCAAGTTTGAAATGAATCGGTCAAGTAGTTTTTAAATGACAGTGAACACGGACTTTCAAAAAGTCGTTTTGAGAAAAACGCGTTTGAAAGTTTTTATGTAGTTCACTGCAGGCCAATCACTTGAAGCGTTATATCTTTGTCTGTTTTACTCCGATTTACTTCAAATTTTCACACAACATTCTTGAAACTCTAACTAACTAAACTATTTAAAAAAAAAAAACAAGTTTGGCCATCCCGCATTATTTGGATTTAGGTTTACATATAAATGGACAAACATTGACCAAGTCGACTGTCCAACAAACTATAACTCACTGTTGTAAAACAGATGTAACAATATTGTGCAAAGTAAATGAGAGCCATTTAAATGTTCGCTCTTTTGTCAAGCAAAAGGTTAAATTAGCAACACAATTATCTTCGAATACAACCGCCGGTGCTATCAGACGCTGCTACTTTTTGGGCTATCAAGTTAAAAATGCAGTCGATAAATCCATTTATTTCAACTCCTTACGGATTAGTTCGACGTTTTTAATTCAAAGCTGTCAACGTCCAACTGCATCGAAACTACTCAGCAGCTCGAACTGCAAAGAGATATTTTAAAAAAGATGTCTCAGATTATGAGTAAACAATGCATCTCTTGATGGACTGCATGTCTATTGTAATGAAAAATACGGAATGGACTACATTTTGACAAGTTGGCTAAATCAAGAAATTGTTGAACATTTTTCCGGAGCCATGCGGACGAAGGATGGACAGCATGACCATCCGTCACCCCTACAATTTAAGTATAGATTAAGAAAATATATTATAGGTAAGACTAAAATAAAACAATTTATTAATTAATTATTTTTAATAATTATTATTAATAATTGATTTTAAAAATAATAATTGCCAAATGTTTAGATTTATGTTTCAGCAAACATAGCATAACATATGTAACTCTAAATGGCAATAAAGAGAATGACCCCGATGAAGACAGGTGGTCGGATGAGTTCGAAATATAAATTTCCAACAATATATGTACAATAAAGACTGTTAAATATGGAGGATCCAGTGTCATGATATGGGGCTGTTTCTCTTATTATGGTGTCGGCCCAACATACTGAGTCAGCATGTTTAAGTAAATAGCTCGGAGACGGTGATGCTACCATACGCTGAGGACAATGTGCCGCTAATATGGGTATTTCAACAGGACAAAGATAATAATAATTAAATTTAATTTAATATCTTACAGAAATAGAAATAAAATCCAGAGGACCGGGGCTAACTTCGACCGCGCCGAAGTTTGTATACCCTTGCAAGTTGTTTCTTACTCTTTTCTCACTTATAGCCGTCAAAGTGAAAAAACGCTTTATCTAAAGAGAGTAATGTTTGCGAAAGAACGACCTACAATCTTAACATAGGATATAATGAAGATATTAATCAAAGTCACTGTTTTCCACCGATCATTCCTATGGGAGCTATATGATACAGCTACCCGATCTTTATCAAATTCGGCACATTCTTTAGCAGACATATTAAACTAACAAATGTTAACAATAGCATCAAAAGTAACGAAGTTATTAACAAAAGTCACTGTTTTTGACCGATCATTTCTATGGGAGCTATATGATATAGTCACCCGATCTTTATCACAGAGGTTTAAAGCTATAATAGACTGACCAATATTAAATTTCACGACAATAGCTGAGAAAATAACGAAGGTTTTGAGTGATCCGATCCCCAATATCCGAGATATACAAACTTTGCAGTATATATAAGCCTAAATGCAAAATTTCAGCTCTGTAGCTCTAATGGTCTAGGAGGAGTTCGCGTCGATCCAGACGGACCGACATGGCTATTTGAACTCGTCTCGTCGTGTTGATCAAGCATATATATACTTTATGTGGTCGGAGATGCTTCTTTTTATGCGTTGCACACTTCTGACCAAAATTAATATACCCTTTTTGGGAAAATGCGACATGTCGCCGGAGTATCGAGAAAATGTCCGAGGCGCTAGAACATGCAATGCTTAATGTCGCCGCAAATTTGTATGGCGTGTCCCCTGAAATTCCGTGGCGACATGTGAAGGTACCGAGGAATTTCCGGGGACCTGTACTGAAGGTACCTTACAGACAAGCACTTATTTTGCCACGGACCCGTCGGCAAGAGACATACACTTAACGTATGCTGGCAAAACCTGCGAGTGAAATGAATATATGTAGAGTGTCCAATTGAGCGTAAGCGAGACGGTGATGTGATGTTTGATGAACTTTCTTGTCAACAAGCAAACGGTCACTAAAGTTAAGTGTACTGAGTATACACTTCCGAAAGCTTGGGCCTCCGACGAGACCATCAATGTTATTTCATCATGGTTCGTATAAATTATATATTTTAGTTTTTTATATAAAGCAAACTTTATTTAAAATGTTTATTTTTCATTTGTACTGCCCACCACGGCTTTTATTATTAAGTAAAATTGCAGAGATGCATGTTTTTGCCTTAATAAAATTTTAGACTTTTCGACTATTATTTACCAATTTGGCACAGTGTGCATTAGTTTAACATCTGTACATCAGTAAAAATTAAAACTGCAACCCAACATGGCAGGAAGGTTTGAACGAGGATATCAAAAGTGCAATTAACCCTTTATATGGCAGGAGGTCCGATTTTGACGCGGTTTTTATACCCTTGCAGAGGGTATTATAAAATTGGTCAGATGTTTGTAACGCACAGAAGGGGACGTTTCCGACCCCATAAAGTATATATATTCTTGATCAGCATGAGAAGCTGAGTCGATATAGCCATGTCCGTCTGTCTGTGCGTACGCGTTTTACTCAGCCATCTTAAGAGCTATTGGGATGAAATTTTTTTTGTGGGCTTTTTATTACCCGGGTGTGATAAAGTATGAAAATCGTAAGGATCGGACCACTATATCATATAGCTCTAGAACAAACATTTTTGCAAAAATTGGAGTATCCCCATGAAATTTACCAATATGATAGTATTTGATATAAATTGACAGATCCCAAATCTTTGAATCTGATCGGATAAATAGAACACAAGTTACAGTCAATACAAATCGGTTCAAATGATGACGTAGTAGACAGCAAGCAGCGCTGCCGGCAGCAAACACCGCTGTGCTTCGCTTAGGGAATGATGCAAGAAGAAGAAAAATTTTTAAAAAAAGAGAAATAATTTGAATGTTTGTGTATTGATGAATTCAGTTGCAGGGAAAGAAATATCAAAATGTAAAAAAATTATTGCCAAGGACTGCAAGGGTATATAAATTTCGGCATTGCCGAAGTTAGCTTCTTTGATATTTTTTCATTCTTTTTGCCATTGGAGGCCTTCATAATAAATAAACCATTAAATTAAAAAAAGTTATCCATCTCACATCTGTTCCAAAATTTTTGAGTAACTCAAATAAAAAATAGGTTTATTGGAAAAATTACGCGTTTGGTAATATCTAAATGTTAAACTTCTTAATTTTTCATTTCCCGGAACTGATGAAAAAATGTTGAGTATTTTCAAACCAGGGTCACAATTGGGTCCCCTCCCTTAATATGAGCCACAATACTCCACCATCCTTGCACTCGGGCTTCCAGAAATTCCCAGGTCCTTCTAAGGTGCAAGAGGCTTCGCTCATCTGGGCAAAAGACATACAAGCTTCTGCGAACAGCTAAACTAATAACCTGATAAAGAAATTATGTTTTAATTTCACCTAAATAGTCGCCACAAGCAATAATTGCACCCTAAGTAATATACTGCACTTGCAATTGAAGTCTAGGCTTCACTCTATATGCACATCAGAGAACTGCAACGTGTATGATTGAGAAGGATCAGTCAAACTTCAAAAAGTCCAATCATTCCGCTGAACACCTAAGCTCCCTTGCATATTTATAAAGTGACTTAAAAAATGTCAATACTTCCGAATCTATTGACTGTAGCGCAATACAATATACTACGATTATAAAGAGGAAGAAGAAACAAAAAAAAAAAAAAAACACGACAACAATTGGCTTGCTCCAAACTAACGGTACTTTGTTTACGAATGATTGCAGATTTATAAAATCACTTGTGTAATTTGACCTTTGTGATGCAGTTCGATGTTATAATTATTTGTGAAAATGTCTCGTGGTCAATCACTTACTGATATTGAAAAGAGCAAGATTTTAGCGTTGAAAGACAGTGGTATCAGTGGAAGGGGAATTGCACGTCAAATTGGGCGTAGTCATTCCGTTGTGCAAAATTTTCTAAGAAACCCTGATTCTTATGGCTCTATAAAGAGATCAGGACGCAAAAGGAACCTTAACAATCGAGATGAAAGAGAAATTGTACGCAATGCAAGCAATTCGTCAATGTCCCTATCACGTTTGCGTACGGCGAGTGGGCTGAATCTTTCGCTTTCTACAATTTCCCGGACTCTAGAGCGCTCGGGAATACTGCGATATGAAATAATGAAGCAAATTCCAAAACTATTGCCACTAACCATAGAATACATACATAGATGCGTCAAACTCAAGATTTTTGATTACAAACGCTACCCTGAGCGTGGAACCCCAGAGAACTTCGGCAAAAGCCGAACAGCGTAGAACCCCAGAGAGCGGCCACAGCGAGAGCGAAAAACATTCGCTCGCAGCAGTGTCGCTACGCATCGAAAAATAATTCAGGTCTGCCACAGACTACCGAACGATGCAGGCAGCTCTATGTCGCTTGTCATTCCGTTCTGTCTATGTATGTGTACACTCGTCGGTACATGCTCATGCTTCGTAGTGTGTGTGACGTGAAGTTGTACAACAACGCATTTCAATAGCTCGTTCGACAAAAATTTTTCATTTTCGACAAAACAGCGACTAAGCGAATAGGACATGCCCCTGTGGAAAGAATATCCAAGAAATATTGGGATCAGTTTTGTATGTAGCCCGGTGGCTGTGTCAATAGAGTGCTCGCTTGGCGATCGGGCAGCCGAGGTTCGACTCTCAGCTTGGCCAAAGTTTTTTATACATATTGTTTTATATATTTGTTTGATACATTTTCATTTACTTTTTACTATTAAAATTGTTTAGAATATGTTAAATATAAATTTTATTAAATATATATTATTGAGTATACAAATATTGAAAACCTGCATAATAAAGGTCGCCGCTCGAATTCGTTACCGATTGCAATGTACAGTATGTACAATCGGTATCCAGGGAACACCACGAGGAGGCCATTGCAATAGCAATGTAATAGTAAAAAGTAAATAAAAATGTATCAAACAACGAATGCAGAGTTAGACAGCAGCAAAATCTTTCGTCTCGTGCTATGGACCGTAATGGCAGCAGCGCATTTGGTCACCGTCAAAAATCTGATGTAACCTGCTTCAAGTGTGGAGAGCGTGGCCATATTTCTACACAATGCAGTAAACCCAAAACGGACAACAGCAAGGACACACATTCTGTAAAGAGAGTGCAACTGTGCGAAGTTGTTGAGCCTAAAGGAGACATGGTTCATCAAGGAATGACATTTGCTACAACGTTTGACTCTGGCGCGGAGTGTTCATTAATCAAACAACAGATATGTGCTAAGCTAGCTGGTAAAAGATTAAATAATGTTGTGAGGTTAGAAGGCATTGGCAATGGCAGCGTTTGCAGCACATTGCAAATACTTACCAACGTTGTAGTAGGCCCAGTGTCCAAAGCATAAGAAACAGTGGTATTGCAACCACTGTTTAAACACCGTTATAACTATTGATATAGATTCCTCACTCTCTGATTTCATAAAGCGTCTCTCGCTCTGCCTTGCAAGCGAAGATGCTCTCTTGATTGTATAATATCTAACTCTCTAAGTACTCTGTCTGCGAGCAGAGAGTCAGTTCGTAAGCAATATTCAAAGCGATCAGATCAAATAAATAAAGCAACGAGAAATTAACAAGTAATAAATACATACTATTTATACTACCATAACGTAAATATTAATAATTATCAAATTGAGATTTTGTTTCATGTTTTAGACAATAATTATATGAAAAATGACATAATTATTGGTCGAGAAATATTGTCGCCTGGATTTAATGTCATAATTTCACCAGGGAAATTTGAAATTGTTAAAACAAAAACTGTTAATAATTGTGTTAAAGAAGCTAAATTTTATGAGTTAGACACAGGTCTTGTTGGTGAAGACTGTGATGAATTAAAAAGCTTGTTGGAAAATTTTTCGAAATATTTTATCAATGGGATTCCTTTGTCTAGAGTTAGTTCGGGTGTAATGAAAATTAAACTAAATGACCCAAGAAAAATTGTCCAAAGGAGACTATACAGGCTCAGTCCAAGTGAAAGGGAATTGGTTCGAAATAAGATTAGGGAGCTATTGGAATGCAAAGTAATAAAGCCGAGTTGCTCACCCTTCGCAAGTCCCATAATGCTGGTAAACAAAAAAAGACGGCTCCCATCGCTTGTGTGTAGATTACCGGGAATTAAATGGTAATACCGTTGCAGATAGATACCCTTTGCCCCTTATATCAGACCAGATAGCCAGGCTTCATGGAGCAAAATATTTCACATGCTTAGATATGGCAAGTGGATATTATCAAATACCCATGCATGAAGACTCAGTAGAGTGTACAGCGTTCGTCACTCCAGACGGACAATATGAATTCTTAGCAATACCGTTTGGGCTTAAAAATGCGCCTTCAGTTTTTCAGCGTACCGTTATACAAGCCCTGGGAGATCTTGCTAATACATTTGTGGTCGTTTATATGGACGACGTAATGGTGGCTGTTTCAACGAGAACTGAGGCTTTAGAAAGATTAAAGATTACTCTTGACTGTCTTACGTGTGCCGGATTTTCCTTTAATATAAAAAAATGTTCTTTTCTTAAGTCAACAGTACAATATTTGGGATACGAAGTGAGTGCAGGTGAAATTCGTCCAAATCCGCTTAAAATTGCTGCGTTAACTGCATTACCACCTCCTCAGTCGGTCCCAGCTTTAAGACAATTTATAGGGCTGGCGTCTTATTTTAGGCAATTTATGCAAGGATTTTCTTGTTTTATGAAGCCTTTATATCTGTTGACCTCAGGGAAGAACGAGTTTGTTTGGGAACCAGAACATGAGCAAATAAGAAAGAAGGTTGTCTCTATACTTACACAGAAGCCAGTCTTGGTAATTTTCGACCCGCAGTATCCAATCGAGTTGCATACTGATGCAAGTTCTCGTGGATACGGTGTCATCTTGTTACATAAAATCAACAACAAGTCGCATGTCATTGAATATTTCAGTAAAGCTGCTTCACCTGCAGAGTCTCGGTACCATTCTTACGAATTGGAGACTCTTGCTGTTGTTTTGTCCATAAAACATTTTCGCCATTATTTACTGGGTAGAAATTTTGTTGTTTTCACTGACTGTAATTCCCTTAAGGCATCAAGGACTAAACATGATCTGTCTCCTAGGGCGCAAAGATGGTGGGCTTACTTACAATCGTTTACGTTTCAATTACAGTATAGAGAAGGTAAACGAATGGCTCACGCTGATTTCTTTTCAAGAAATTTACCTTCAACTAAGTTGCTGGCCACAAATTGTAAAGCTTCTGAAAAACGAGTTTGCTTGGCAGAAATTTCAATTGGCTTTTGGCTGAACAACGTCAAGATTCCGAAATAGTTAGCATCGTAAAGAAATTAAAAAAACAATTCTCTTTCCATAGACGTTGCAAAAACTTATGAGTTGAGAGCAGGAATACTTTATAGAAAAATTCAGCGTAATGGTAGAACTCGATCCATAGCAATTGTTCCTCGAGTGTTTAGATGGTCCGTGATAAACCAAATTCATGAATCAATTATGCATTTAGGATGGGAAAAGACGCTAGACAAGGCCTATGACTATTATTGGTTCGATAATATGTCCAAATATATTCAAAAATTTGTTGAAAATTGTATCACCTGCAAAATGTCAAAGTCCTCTTCTGGCAAAATTCAAGCAAGTCTTCATCCTATACCAAAAAGTAAGCACACCTTGGCATACTATTCACATAGACATATGTAAGTGGGAAGTTGAGTGGGAAGTCTGATCAAACAGACTTCATCGTTCAAGTAGATGCCTTTACTAAATTCGTTTTGTTAACTCACACCCTTAAAATAGATGCTGAAAATTGCATAAATGCTGTGACGGCGGCAATATCTTTATTTGGAGTACCAAATCGTATAATAGCAGATCAGGGTAGGTGTTTTGCCAGCACAAGATTCAGTGAGTTTTGTGCACAACAAAAGATAAATTTGCATTTGATTGCAACAGGTGCAAGCAGAGCAAATGGGCAGGTTGAACGCACTATGTCTACTTTGAAAAATTTATTAACCGCAGTCGAAACTAGCGGCAGGTCTTGGCAAGATGCATTGGGAGAAATTCAGTTGGCCTTAAACTGTACGGTGAGCCGAGTGACAAAGGCAAGTCCTTTAGAATTATTTATTGGTAAAGTTGCTCGGCATTGGGGTTACTTCCACTCTGCGACACGGTTGATGAGATTGATTTGCCAGCAGTACGAGCTCAAGCAACTCAAAATATTTCGGCTTCAGCAACATATAGCAAGACACAATTTGATAAAAACAAAGCTAGAGTTGTGGAATGCAAAGTTAGCGATTTCGTATTATTAAAAAATAAAGCTTGACCCAAAGTTTAGAGGCCCTTTTGAAATAACCGAATTATTAGACGGGAATAGGTATGTGCTGAGGTCATTGACAAACAATAGGAAATATAAATATGCTCATGACGATGTGCGGAAAATGCCAGATGGTTATGTACCAGTTGAATATGAAAATGTTGAAAATGAAACTGTTGAAACAGACAGTAGTCAAAATGTTGAAAGTGAAACTGTTGAAACAGACAGTAGTCAAAATGTTGAAAGTGAAACTGTTGAAACAGACAGTAGTCAAAATATTAAAAGTTAAACTGTTGAAACAGACAGCACAGGTGCCTGAAGGGCTAGAAATGAAATGCAAGCACAAATGCAAAAACAGTTGTTTTGATCATGGCGTGTAGAGCATAAGATATGATCACTAACCATAGCGAGCACTCTATCGACGCAGCCACCGGGCTACATACGAAACCAATGCCAATATTTTTTGATATTCTTTCCACAGGGGAATGTCCTCTTCGCTCAGTCGCTGTTTTGTCGAAAATGAAAAATTTTTGTCGAGCGAGCTATTGAAATGCGGTGTTGTACAACTTCACGTCACACACACACTACGAAGCCTGAGCATGTACCGACGAGTGTACACATACATAGACAGAACGAAATGACAAGCGACATAGAACAGACTGCACCGTTCGGTAGTCTGTGCCAGACTGAATTATTTTCGATGCGTAGCGACACTGCTGCGAGCGAATGTTTTTCGCTCTCGCTGTGGCCGCTCTCTGGGGTTCTACGCTGTTCGGCTTTTGCCGAAGTTCTCTGGGGTTCCACGCTCAGGGTAGCGTTTGTAATCAAAAAATCTTGAGTTTGACGCATCAATGTATTCTATGGTTAGTGGTTCTATGCTAGACTTCGACCACCGAAACTCGCTGCGCGATTAGAAAATGGAACAGTTTAATGACGCGTTTATAAATACAAATTTCAAACGCTGTAGCCCTATCGATAAACAAAGGCAATGCAATTCATCATTGACAGTTTGAGTGCTTGTCTTAGTATTTGTGCTATTGAATCTGTAATGTACATATACACATACAGAAACACCCGCAGCACCATCCACAAAACTAGCCCATTCCCTTGTCACACACATACATACAGATGCAGAAATGGAGAACGCATCAATTGATACACTTACAACAAGTTGGGTTGGGCTTAAAGATACAGATTAAAGCATTTCAATTCAATTACTGCCAACATTAGATTTAATAAAATTATAACTCAACAAAAGTTAAAACAACAACCAAAAAATAACGATGTGTATGTGTTACTTTTGTATGTAAACAAATGGATTGCGATTGGCCTTCAAATTCGTCAACTGGCGTAGCTTCTGCTTCAGCTGTAATTCGCGATTTTCGCCCTCCTCTTCGATGCGACGATTTTCAAAAATTCCAAATTTCAAATTCTGCTCATTGAACAGTTTCCGTTGGAGTCCACGTTCCTCAGACTTTAAGGTAAATGGTTTCATATTAATCGATACTTAAAATACTGGCATACTACTAACAATTGACACTTAGAAATACTGACATCGATATATGTGTAAATATTTAATGGAATTCATAAAAAACTGGCATCTTACATTATAATCCATTTTTTATTTATTTTTATTTTTTAGCAATGCTCTGAATGTGATTTATCGAATGAGAAAACAATCAGGTGTAATTGTTACATTTTATTTCTAGCTGGTTTGAAATGCTTCATTTTATATAAAGTTTAAATTGGATTTGTTGTTGACGGTTCTGCTCAGCTTGCATAATTTGGTGTTATCGGCACGGTGATACGATCGCATTGCCTTATGATTATTTGTTTGCTGATGAGCCAAACCAAAATTGGGCATTGGATTTGCGTTTATTTTCTTGTTGGTTGATTTTCTTCCTCTGATCGTATATTTGCATAAACTTGTATGCCTTTGGTGTGGGAAGTTTCTGTTTCTGCAGTTCTACATTCTCCTTTGTTGTTTTTGAAGTTAACATATCAGCGTTACACGATTCAACCACAATGGACCCTTGGCAAGAAAGCGCTGTTGTAAAAAGGTATTCCATACTATTATCCAAAATCAAAAGATATTTGTATTATTATTGTAAAAACACAAATTATTTAACCCAAACGATAGTTCATGTGGGGATGGCAAACGATTAATTTTTCCATCGCAGCTAGTACGTCTGTCTTGGTTTAGCGTCACCGGAAGAAGAACGGGAGAACTTCCAGTGTGGCCTTAGGCCACATAACGAACTTTTCTCATACACAGGCTGAATACCAACGATGGCATACTACTAACAATTGATACTTAGAAATACTGACATAGATATATCTGTAAATATTTAACGGAATTCATAAATAATTGACATTACGATCCATTTTTTATTTATTTTTATTTTTTAGCAATGCTTTGAATGTGATTTATCCAATGAGAAAACAATCAGGTGTAATTGTTACATTTTATTTCTAGCCTACTTTTGGTAGCAAGTCAATGTTTGAGCTTGTCTATACAAATCAGGCAAAGGTATCTCCCACCTGCAATAAGTTTTCATGTCGACCTGTCTGGTTCTGTTCCTGTTACTAGCTGCCACTCCATGCCAATTTACAGACAGAAACATTTCATGACAGTTTTCATGTCTATATGGTGTCAATTTGAATGCAAAGCTAATTCAAAAATGTATCATCATACACAATCTACCTATCCATCAGCTTCACCACAAGCTCTTGATCCTTCCGACAGGTCCTGACAGTGAGCCACTTTGGCTAGCATACAACTTCAAAGTGAAATAAAATTTAGCATTTTGCTCTAGTTTTAAACTTAATCTACACATGTATATATTCATTTATTGATATTTTTCGCGATTTGATTTCAATTGATAGATTAAATGCCAAATGGCAAATGAATTGGTTTTGTAAATTTACAATAATTGTTTCTTAAATGTTATTCATTACGAAGTCGATCTAAATGGCTCAATCAAGATATCTATTAGTTTGCTATTTTTCAGGACGAGGCAGTATTATTTTATAAAAATACATATTTTAAGTTTATTTAAACAGTTATGACAACATTCAAAAAAATGTTATTATTGCAATGTCATTAGTTTGATATTACAATCAGGCCAAAAACAAGAGATTCTTTTGTGAAAAGCTGACATTCAAAAATCAAGTTTATGTTTATTTCTTTCAGATTTTTAAAGTGGTATAGAGTCTGTGGGTATTTATACTATTACTACAGCGAAGATGACTAGACGAAATAATTACAAGTGAGACATGATGATCATTTAAAAATTTTCCCTTTGGTGAGTCTAGTTTAGGGTGCCAAGGAAAATGTGGTGCAGTGGTGCAGTTGTGACTGATTGTTAATAATATAAAAATTTCTTTTCTTTGTTAAACGATTTAATTAATTTGGAAAAACTTGCGGCACGCAGGTAAATTCGGATTCCACAATTTATAAAAAATCTTGCTTTGAATCCAAAGTAATGACTGAAAGAAAGTTTGATATTTGATCTTAATGTCGAGTTAATATTTTGGTTTTTCAGAACGAATTAGTCATTATGTGAAAAGTCTGATATTTAAAAAATTATTTTTAGATCAAAGGGTGTCAGCGTTCAATTTTAACACAGTTTTTTTTCGAAAAAAAGCTTCAATCGTGGTGTATGTATTTTGATAATTCAAACATTTTATGGATACTTATCAGTCATCCACAGAGACCTTAACATCCCGTCAGTTAAGTGCGAGATCCGGAGGCATCTCTGAAGAGATGTCATCCACTTGACCTGCCAGAGACGGCCTGGTGATTTCACCCCCACGTCATGTATACCTTTGATATTATTTACTTAGACAATAAGGATCGAATAAAAATAAAAATAAATAAAAAATAAATAAACCCTGTAAGGAAGCTCTGGCTGGGGTACAGTTCTCAGTCTCCAGAGTCCCGTCTACAGACAATTTAGTTGATCTGAAGACCTTGAAGAGGAACTGCAACGACTGATCTAGTCTGCCAAGCAAAGTCCGCTTGGCCAAGATCCGTTGCCTCTTCACCTTGAGTGGCTGAGCCTTGAGATCAGCGACTGACTTCGTCTGCAGGAGAATAACTCATCCTGCCGAAGTCCGCTGAGCCTTCGGCTCCACTCAAAAGATTAAGTGACCAAGGAAAAGGGAAGGAAAGGGTAGACATAACTTTAGCAACAAAAAAGAATAATGCTGTGTGGGTTAAGTGATAATAGTACAGATTTTTATTAATAGCTAACTAATCCTGAACATCTTTTATTATTTTTGGGTCCCTCAAGCAAAAAGGATCTTAGGAAATGGGCTCACCTGCTACTCCTTGTCTTCCACTCAATGATTTTCTATGCTTGTTTTCCTTACTATTGCTGGTTGTTTCACTTTTGAACTTAACACTCTTATGGTCACTGGCCAAGTGATTTTTTCTCTAGTTCTCTGTTCGAACCCACCCTTGCTCTGCCTACTTATGTTCTAACGGTGAAAACATACGATGCGTCTTGTGCTATGGCACGCGTCACGATCGCCATCTCTCTCTTTCACTTTCGATTTTCTTATGGTCTCCTTAGTGTCGGCATGCAGCGCAGCATCCGCAGTCGGGAGGTTGCCCTCTCCGCGACGCGTCGACGCTGCAGCCACACCAAGACGGTAGTTAGAAAGAGAGAGACGTCGATCGTAAGCATTGACTATCAGAAACAATAGAACTACAGTTAGTTTTGATGTTGGAATATTTTAATGTGCCCTCCATGGACGTATTAAATACAGAGTAACAAGGAAAAGGGGCCCTACATGGGCGTAGTTGGATTACAGAAGTAATGTGATTCGTCACACGGTGTCCTTATTTTGAACGGACGAAATGGACCGTGACTCGCCCGTGCACCTTAACCTCGATGCGGAACAGTCAGTGCGGAAAAGGTGATTCCTACGGGGTCCATCATTACGGAGTACAGCCACCCGGTCCCTGACTTCGGCGGGTACCCGTCTATCGGGGGTATCGAAGAGCCATTCCGGTGGTGTGAGGACCCAATTGTGGGCTGCGGTGGTGGCCTCCGGCACATAAATTGCCATAGATCGGCGCAAAGGGCTTCGCAACGTTGGGCCAGGGCTGGTGTGGGTTGGCAGAGTAGCGGCGCCGTTTGCTGTGGCGAGCGATAGTCGAGGACGGGGCCCGGAGAGGTCTAAGGGCATCTCATCGTCTGCGTTGTCGGATGAAGTTTCACTGATCGTGACTGTCGTGAGGTGAACACCTGGGTTCGCTGGAGGGCTTATAGGCTCATACACGGGCCGCAGAGGGGTGTCCGGCATAGCTGCTTCCACTACTTGTGGAGGTTGGCGTCTCTCAAGACACTCGCACACGGGCCGCGGAGGGGTGTCCGGTGTGAACGGAGCTGGGTCTGCGTGGGTCTTAGGGTGGTAGTGCACGGGCCGCAGAGGGGTGTCCGATACACGGGGAGCCGGCGAATTGGACTCGGATCCACAGTCAGCGGCGGTGGGGGCTCTGTAGTCCTCCATGGAGACGGCGAGCACTTCATCAGGGTCCGGCCCTGGGTACGGCAAGATGAACATTTCCTCTCGGAATACTCGCTCCGCTGCCCAGACGAGAGGCTCCGTTTGGGGGAGCGGGGGCGTGACCATGTCTTCGCGATATTGATCTAGTGCCATATCCAGTGGGCACCCGGGTACTGGAGCCGAACCAAAAAACGCGGCTGCGGCCAAGTCGATCGTCTCTTCCGGGCAGGTTTGCCCCACCGGACCAGTGGACACTGTTCGATCCTCCAGACGGATAGGTCCGGCCGACTCCGAGGGTTCGGTGTTTTGTGCCGAGGGAGAGAGTGTGACCACTGACAGGATCACGGCGCGCTCCGGTCGGGTCATATCTGAAGCTAGTTGAGCCTCGTCGAGTGGTTTTTTGTTGGTCTCTCGATCATTGCTCTCTGAAGGTCGCTCGACCGGGGTGTCGGTCGGGGCCAGTTCTACGCGGCAAAGCAGGCAAAGAAGGTCTTCCGGTGGGCTACCGGCTTGGGTTGGGCCGGGCATGACAGGGCCATGTTCCCTTTCCCACACGGCTATCATTTCCTCGACGATACGGGCTATATCAGCTTCGCGATCGCCGTCGTCTTCTCCTGGCTGTGACATACTGTGAAATATAAAGTGTGTTAAAACTACCCTGAATTCTGAGTGTACTAACGGGGCCCTATGAGTGCAGTTTATAAAAGTGCTATGATACAGTGTTTTAGATAATTCCTGACGAGTATCGGTGCGAAGTGCCCCCTCTTTAGGAGGGAGGGGGACGTTGGGCAGGCGCACCCACCAACAAGTGGTCCCCCTTGAAAGATCTTTAATCAAGCCGATGTCTTCAGAAAGACCGAGTTCTGCGGGTTCGTTGTCGTCACTATTAAAGGCCTTCAAGTCGGCCAGTCCTGTGGTACGTCGCTCACGCCACTGGGCTTCTTGTAGTCTAACGACGTTGCTGGAAAGAAACTTGATTATTTTATACGGGCCTTTATACTTAGGCGGCAGTTTGGCGTTGAACCGTTCATTGGCATTAGACAGCATAGGTTGCTTGAGCATGACCATGTTCCCGATGCTTGGGCGCCAGTCGCGTCGTCTCAGATTCTTTTGATTTTGGGTAGCGTTGAATTGATTCTCATGTACAAGCTTGAAAATATCTTCCATTCGTCGGACGCGCTCGTCGGGACTAGGGGGTTTGTTACAGGAGACATCCGTTACTTGGTCATAACGGGCGCCCGACATACGGGGTTCCAGACCTAATATGATCTAAGCTGAACTGAATCCGGTGGTGTCGTTGACGCTTGAGTTGATCGCTAGTGTTATTTCTGGAAGCCATTGATCCCAAGAGTTTTGCCCATTCTCCAGGTATTGTGCAATCATGGTCTTGATGGTTCGATTTGCCCGCTCGGTAGGATTCTGCTGTGGAGAATATGGGGCGGTATGCTGGAGTGTAATTCCGGACGTGTTGCAAAAAGTTTTTGAAAACCTTGCTAGTGAACTGGGTACCATTATCGCTCACGAGGGTGTGAGGGTTGCTGAATCGGTCACAGACCCTTTCACGAAATGCCTTTTCCAAACTGCCGAAGTGGCCTTACGAAGTCGTACCATCTCGACCCATTTACTATATAAGTCCAGGAAAACTAATAACATTGTATTACCTTTCTTAGAACGTGGCAAAAGCCCGATAAAATCAGTACACACGGTATATAGACTCCGTGACTTGACGGGTGAGCATTTTGCCTGCAAGCAGGTGCGGCAGCATCTAACGTAACGGGCCACGTCTCGGAAGAGGCCAGGCCAAAAGTATCTTTAGGTCAATCGGAAAGTGGTTTTCCTGATCCCCAAGTGGCCAGCCGTCACCACATTGTGACATTCCTTTAGTACTTGGCCTCAAAATTCTAGGGGAACGCATAGTTTCCAGTGTGTAGAACCGTGGTCGTCTGGGTGAGGGTCTTGTCTACGATAAATCTGGCCGTTCTCGAATACATAATCTGGAAAATCCGCAGGGTGTCCCGTGACGTGCTGCCGCATCTTTAGCCACCATTTACACTCCGGTTCTGCTTGTTGTGCCCAGTGGAGCACATCCAAAGGTTGTCGCGATAAGGCATCGGCAATCACGTTCAGCTTACCTCGTCTATAATGTACCTCGAACTCGTATTGCTGTAACTCTAGCGCCCATCTGGCCACAAGCCCCGTGGGATTTTCTATTGAGTTTAGCCACCTCAAAGTGATAGCCTTCCAAATAGCAACGATATTTCCTGATTGCCCAGACTGTTGCTAGGCATTTTTTCTCAGTAGTCGAGTAATTTCCCTCCGCCTTCAAAAGACTTCGACTAGCGTAAGCAATGACTCTTTCCGCACCGTCGATACTCTAGGTTCCAAAACCAACTCAAACCCTTTTTTAACAAACTCGAGAGAGGTTGCACTGTGTCAGAGAAGTTGGGTACGAACCGACGTTACCAAGAGGCGATACCGAGACATCGACGTAACTCCTTGACATTGGTTGGTGGCGGAAGGTTACGGATAGCTGCTACCTTTTCGGGGTCAGTATGGATACCATCCTCGCTGACAATGTGACCTGGAAATTGGATCCGTTTTTTAAAGAAACCACATTTGTCTCGGTTGATTCTTAAATTTGCTTCTCGTGTGAGAGATGTTCCTCGAGCGTCTTTCCGATTACGATAATATCGTCTAGATAAGCGAAGGCATGTGGTTCCATTTCGGGTCCAATCACGCTATCTAAAGCCCTCTGGAAAGCGGCGGATGCCGAAGGGCATGACTTTTCAACAGAATAACCCGAGTCCGGGTACTGTGAAAGCTATACACTCTCTACTTTTGACCTCTTAGGGTATTTGCCAATACCCACTCTTTAAATCTAGAGTAGAGATGTATTTCGCGTTCCTCAATTTCTGTGGAATATGGTGTATATGAGGCAAGGAGTATGCGTCGCCTACTGACTGAGAGTTCAGTTGTCGAAAGTCTATACACATGCGAGTATCGCCAGTTTTCTTACCTACCAACACGATTGGTGCACTGTGAGGGCTTTTGGATGGTTCGATACGGTCTTCCTTCAGCAGTCTATCGTTTTGTTGATAATCTGTTGTTGGGCCGGACTACTGGGATAATACCTATGCTTCTGCTATTTGGGTAACACCGTTGAGTCCGTCGAATTTAGTGATTTCCGCATCAAGAATAGCTTGAAGTTCTGGCTCTAGTGTCTCCTGTCCCATACTGGATGATTGTTCTGGCTTTAAGTCGTCGTCAGCTTCTACTGAGGCTAGTCGGGCGTCCATCTCGGTGACCGGTTCCTTTCTGCTGCCGGGCTGGCGGAATGGGTTTTTAAGGACAGCGTCAGGTGTTGGAGGCGGCAAGACTGAGCCCGACCGACATACTGGTTAGCTGGTATGCTGAGAGTCTTGGGCGTAGCGGGCGTTTCTGCAGGATCCAGTCGATTTATAAGAGCATTAGGCTGTGTGTGGTCGACCGCCACTAGCGATGGCTGAATTGTAGAATTGACGGGACTGGGACTTATCGAAAGAGGGCAACTGTAACAGATAACCTCCACAACGTATAGAAGTTCCTATGTTCCGAAGAAAATCCACTCCCAGAATAAGAGGGTCCATCATCAAAGGCATCGCTAACAATGTCATATGTACGGTCTGTGCCCCGAGACCGATGCTTGCCCTGAGAGAACTTGTGATCGCTGCACGAGTATTAACGGCAAGGTTAATATTAGTATAAATGTCTCGCAGGAGGAACAGGGCGAAGTGCTGAAAGGCCACTTCCTCGTTTATGAAACTCTTGTTCGCACCTTAATCCAAGGTAGATATCATTGGTTTTCTATTGACGAAGACATGGAGTTGGATGCGGTCTTTCTTTAGGAGGAGGGGGTTACCGGGCTGGGGTCCTGGTCTGGTCCCTCCGCCTGGCCCAGATTAAGACGGAGGTTTGGCCCGTTTCCCGAACGGCGGCAACATTCGATAGTACGTACCCCCTTCGTCCGCATTGCCAACAGAACAACACACGGGGCTTCGTACATTCTCGTGCGAATGACCAGGTCCCGCACATTTGCGGCAAGCTGTGCTGGTATCTACGAGTGCTTCGGAGAGTTGACATATAGCAGACGCGTTTAGGCTGGAAGTTATATGATCAAAGGGCTTATTTTGAACGGCGTTGCTCCTTTTCCAAGAATGCGCTGGGTCATCGCTACCTTGCTCCGATCGGATAGTCTCATAATTTATCACCAACTTAGTTAAGCCGGGTAACGTTTGGAAATCATTTCGTCGGGTATACAGCTTGTACAGCTTCTACAGGGGTCAGAAAATATAAAAATATATGTATGTTTGTTTCAAGAAAAGTAAGTAACGGTGACGCGTAAATGAGAGTTATCCCCGATTGGAAACTTTCGAGGTGGTTTTCGGTTTAAATATTTAAAAAAGAAAAATCTTTGCAATGGTTCGAATATATAAGAATGATCTTGCCTGGTGATAGAATTAGATCCCGTTTGTTTATTTGAATTGGGATAATCCTTGAATGTAGAATATAGTTATTGGAGAAGTGATTAAATCTCCTTCGATGTTGCCCAAAGAAAATAAGAGTTTACTTCGATTAAAGTTTAGGATATCCTTGGAAAAGTAATGGACCTTGCTGCCGAATTTCCTGATGTCCTTTGCATTAATCTCCTTGGATGTTGAGGTATCCCTGAAGCTTGTCCTATGTCCTTGTTGATCCTTCCGTTGTAAATCCTTATATTGATGACGATCCTTGTCAAGTTGTTATCTTTCCGGATTGAAGCACTTTTTTTCCTCAATGTTACCCTGCTGAGTTCCAAACACTGACTGCTCTTTCCAGTGCATATGCTTGGACTTAAATGGCCCCTTGTGCTTTACTCTTCTGTCTCTTTCACCCTGCTGCTTTGGGTGAGAGTGGTGGATTTCTAGGTTACCCATACCCAGGTCCCGTTCAACTCGAAGTGCGGTAGGTTATAGTCTCACTAATGACTCTCTGAGAGAGGCACTTTGACTCGCTCTATCTGCTTCTGGTAACTTTTACTCTTTTTCTTCTCTCTTGTAAATTTTTTTTTTTAATAAAACTAATTTCCATGTGCGACTCTGTCGATGGCTCCGCTGATGACTCAATCGCTAGCTCTGTCGGTAACTCAGTAGCTGACTCCACTAATAGTTCTCTCCGGACAATGCTGTTGATGATATTATTAATCCTGTTGAACACTCTGTTGATGACTCTGCTGCTAATCAAATCAACAAGTCGTGATCAACCAAGGGAGTTTTAAGGCCTTACGAGTAACCTTAAAAGCTCATGCTAGTGAAACAAAACCAGTGAATAGGATCAAGAAAAATGGAATAATTGAGAAGGCCTTACGAGTAACCTCTCAAAGTATCCTATAACCAACAAGTCCTTGGAATAGGACTAGAACACTGTGCCAGGCAACAAAATAAGAAAAGTCAAGCGGCCGCAGGACGATCCACAGCA
The DNA here is from genome assembly GCA_018150345.1 of Drosophila equinoxialis. NCBI lineage: Eukaryota > Metazoa > Arthropoda > Insecta > Diptera > Drosophilidae > Drosophila > Drosophila equinoxialis. The sequence continues at coordinate 239,960 of JAECWI010000853.1, read as the reverse complement.
CATTGGAAGGCACGAGGATATATCCTACTGCCAAACTTTGAGGATCTATATATCCTGACGAATAACCAATCGCTGGGAAAATCCTATTACATAGCAAGCGGCCACGGGATTTATCCTGGAGGCCACGAGCACGCAAAGACCATCTTTAAAACGCGGCTAGGATCAGGATAAGCCAGGAACGTGAGAGAAAAGCCATAGGACATATCCTAGAATTGGGAACCAGCGAGACACAAGGAAGGAGAGACGGACTGGAGCAAGCATCGAAGGACCCAAACCACAATCGGCGCTGTCCAAGTTAGGGACTCCTCCCGAGAAATTAGTCATACCCAGCCGAGCACAAAAATATCATAAATAAATACGTCATCTAAAAATTTTTTTGTGCCGAACCTAGCCCAAGAGATAGTAGAAATATCCCAAGGGACGAGAAAGGATCGTTACAACACTATGCAACAAATTAAAGGTTATTAAAATCAAATCGAACCGGACATTATTTTTCTGAAAGTACTTTCAAAGTTAGCTCGTTTTTTTCTATAGCGAGTTGAGATTTTGCATTTTGATGGTATTTTTTAGTGTGTCATATGAGCTAAATATGACTTATATGTATATCGATCTTCTTCATGTATACGACCTAAATCATCGTCATTTATTGTAGAAATATTGTAAATGGCTAAAAAAAATTCAGTTTATGAATGTTATATAACCCAAAATGACTTTTATAGCTACAGTTCTTGAAATACATTTGTATCTTATAGCCGTTTGGAGAAAGAGGCATTTATATGCCCCGCCTTAGAGTATGCCGCAGAACATTTGTTTCTCTCAGAGGGGGGCATGAGGCCAAAGGTGAGAGAGAGACTTTAGAAGGAGAGCTAGGATAGGCCAACATTGAAATTAAGAGGAATTATCTATCAAAAAGGAAAAAGAAAGCGACCTCGGGTATAAATAGAGGCGATGTGGTCGCCATACTTTTTCGCCAAATAATCTGCCTAGTAACAAGCTCTTAAATACTTGCAAAAAATTATATACCAAGAGCAAACAAAATCCAGTTTTGTTTGATAATATATAATAAAGTGGATTATCCAAAGCAATCAAAAGATTGCAGTGTACACCAAAACATATTTCGGCTTTTTAAGGCCTTCAAAAAGGTAAGAAAAAATAATAAATATGTGAGCACTGGCAGAAGAAATTTAGAGTCCTCTTTCATAGGCATATAAATTTCTCAACATACATAATAACTAACGTCACAGCGGCAACCTGCCTGCGGGGAGGGTAACATAAGAAAAGAAAACGAAAAAAAAGTATCTTAACTTAGCGAGATCAGAAAGTGAAAAAAAGTAATAAGATACATATATACATATACATACATAACACAGCGAGACCCGAAAGAAAAAAAATATATAAGAAGAAACAAAATCGTATAAGAAAAAAAAGGGCACAAAGCCTGCGGGAAAAGGGTAAAGTTTAAAGTCGCAGAAAAAAAAAAAGAAAATAAAAGAGAATAGAAGAGGAGAAAGAAAACCAAGAAAAAAAAGAAATCAAGTCTGTGTAAAATCTAAAATTTCGTCTTTTTAAAACTAAAATCTATCTGTAACCTTAAGCAAGTTTCCAATGCAAGAATAAGTGGCCGTTGGCTGTGACGCGGATTCATGTGAGAAAAAAAAACCCAAAGAAAATGAGTCCCACTAAGTCCACGAATTTTGTTTGAGTTTTATTAATTACGCTTGAACGATCCAGTTTTGCACAGCCATAGGTAAATTTTTTTTTGTACATTTTCTTTTAGCTTTAAGTAGTATAATTTCCAACTCGTTCATTGAGATAATGTAATTCCTAACTTTGTCCTTGGATTTATTTATTTCGTCATTTATATATAGTAAGCATGTTTTTCCATATGTAAGACAAATTTTATTGTATGCCTATAGATTGAAAAAAAATATAAATTTTGTTTTGGGTAAGAATTAGCAGCTAAATGGGGTTATGTTTAGGCAATTTTTAAAGTTAATAAATTATTTTATAATGTCTCGTTAAAATATTATGTTGTTTGATCTCCTGCAGGCTACTCCGTAGATAGAGTTTAAGCACTAACCATAGAATACATAGATGCGTCAAACTCAAGATTTTTTGATTACAAACGCTACCCTGAGCGTGGAACCCCAGAGAACTTCGGCAAAAGCCGAACAGCGTAGAACCCCAGAGAGCGGCCACAGCGAGAGCGAAAAACATTCGCTCGCAGCAGTGTCGCTACGCATCGAAAATAATTCAGTCTGGCACAGACTACCGAACGGTGCAGTCTGTTCTATGTCGCTTGTCATTTCGTTCTGTCTATGTATGTGTACACTCGTCGGTACATGCTCAGGCTTCGTAGTGTGTGTGTGACGTGAAGTTGTACAACACCGCATTTCAATAGCTCGCTCGACAAAAATTTTTCATTTTCGACAAAACAGCGACTGAGCGAAGAGGACATGCCCCTGTGGAAAGAATATCAAGAAATATTGGCATCACTTTTGTATGTAGCCCGGTGGCTGTGTCAATAGAGTGCTCGCTTGGCGATCCGAATGCTGCCTTGTTCGATTCCTAGCCCAAAATTGTTAAATAAGGTTTTCTTTCTCTTTTATATTTATTTTTTTAATAAAAAAAAAAGATAAAAAAAAGAAAAAATAAACAAAAAATTAGGGGAAAAAATGAAAGAGCAAGAAAACTTAAAAAAACGAGGAAAAAAGAAAATGGTAATATAGAAAGATTACTTGATAAAATATGTATGTACATATGTACATATGTCATCCAAAAAAATCAAACACTGTTTGCAAAATGTTATCGAAGTGGGAAGATGAAAAAAAATAATTGCTCAAAGCATTAGTTCTTATTCTTCTAAGGCCTATAATTTAATTTTTTTCCCCTGATTTTTTGTTTATTTTTCTTTTTTTATGTTTTTTTTATTAAAAAAATAAATATAAATATTTTTTATGCGTAGCGACACTGCTGCGAGCGAATGTTTTTCGCTCTCGCTGTGGCCGCTCTCTCGGGTTCTACGCTGTTCGGCTTTTGCCGAAGTTCTCTGGGGTTCCACGCTCAGGCTAGCGTTTGTAATCAAAAAATCTTGAGTTTGACGCATCTATGTATTCTATGGTTAGTGGTTAAAGGTTATACACAAAAGGGGCCTTGCAACAATTTTTATTTCGTTTGGTACATGCAAGGCCAAGGAAGGGTGGGCAGATATGAGTCCTCTAGACCATCTGAGGAATCTCGTGTTTTTTTTTTGACGAATTTAGGTTACTTTCTGTCTTTTTATTTCTTCTGGTATTTTGGATTCTCCGGCTTAGATATGGCTTTCGCAAGCACGCATTTATTTTAATAATAAGCAGTAGGCCTCAGCATAAGGAATTCAAGAACAACCCACACTCGTGGCCGACGAGCCAGTAGCCGGAATTCATTATAGCGTGCACACCTTAGCTGAGAGACACCAACTAGCCTACACGTGTTCGTTACACGTTACATTCTAGAACAAATTACAAATAAGCCCTTTTTAAGAGTAGTTTTGGAAGTATTTTTAATTTATAACTATTTTTTTGTGAGAATAATATCAAGATTAATTTAAAACAAAAAATTTAGACATGCTTCCAAAAAGGAAAAATATCAAAGAAGCTAACTTCGGAAATGCCGAAATTTATATACCCTTGCAGTCCTTCTTACAACATTCCCTAAGCATAGCACCGCACGCATACACATACAGTTCATGGAGCGTTACGTATGTGTGTGTATGCAAGTGCTCTGTCGATTCGATGATGACGTAGTAGGCAAGAGCAGCGCTGCCGGCAGCGCTTTTACAGATTTGTATTGACAGTAACTTGTGTTCTATTTATCCGATCAGATTCAAATTTTGGGATTTTATATCAAATACTATCATATTGGTAAATTTCATGGGGATACTCCAATTTTTGCAAAAATGTTTGTTCTAGAGCTATAGGATCCGATCCTTACAATTTTCATACTTTATCTCACCCGGGTAAAAAAAAAACCCCCAAAAAAATTTTATCCCGATAGCTCTTAAGGTGGCTAAGTAAAACAGACGGGCGGACAGACGGACATGGCTATATCGACTCAGCTTGATCATGCTGATCAAGAATATATATATGTAAAGTTTATTATATTGATTATGTTTATTGATTATATTATAGACGTTTCTGAGTGGTTAGGTTACAGTACATGGGTTACATAAAGAACAACTGAGAACAACTTTGATTGAGCTTCTTGACGACTTTCGACTGACTACTGACGACCACGACTTTCGACTTTCAACTCTCAACTGCTACTGACGACTCTCGCTCCAATTCGCTCTCTCAATGCTGCTGTAGACGCTCTCTCATTTACCAGGGACGGGCATAACCATTCTGATGCGGACATAACCTCTTCACATTCGGACCCTCCTGATCATCATCATCTGTCCCAGATGATTCCGGATCGTCATTGTCAACAACATACCTCCACAGCTTCATATTATCGGAGCTTGTGCTCGTCTGATTTGGTCCTTCCACTTGGGCTGCTTTGCGTACATCATAGCGGCCGTTCCTCTTTATCTTAGTTATCTCATAAGGGCCAAGAAAACAACTGGCCAACTTCCGACCTGCGACAAATTGGGTTCGCTTGATTGCGACGAGATCACCCACCAAGTACCCGTGATCCTGCTTGCGTCCTTTGTCAAAGTTGCGTTTGTAAGTCATCTGTGCTTCTATGATATTCTTCTTGGCTTCGTCACGCAAACTCTCTCGCTCAGCATTAAAGTTATTGATGAATTCTTCGTTAATTAGACATAATACTCGATCTCCTGCTTGTGCACACATTTTCGTTCCAAACATCAGCTCGAATGGCGAAAATTTTGTAGATGCGTGGACCTGTGAGTTAAGAGCCTTTTGAACCTGTGGGACATATTTGTACCATTTGCTTGACTCTTCTGCAGACAGCTTCGATATGACGGCCAGTATGGATCGGTTCACGCGTTCTATTTGCCCGTTACCTCGAGCAACTCCAGTGGTTGTAAAGATGTGTTCGACTTTATTCTCGGCGACAAATTCTGCAAATGCGTTCGACAAAAAGGCAGAACCTCGGTCACTTATAATACGTTTCGGGAAACCAAATATGTGAGACCAATCTATCAGCTTTTTTATGGCTTCATCGTGGCCTGTTGACTTCGTGGTAAAGAGCCACACAAATTTCGCAAGTCCGTCTACCATGGCAAGGATATATTTGTACGACTTAGACATGGCATCCATCGGCCCCAAATGGTCGATATGCAGAGTATGCAACGGGGTGTAAACCTTTGTCAATCAAATGCATCTGACCTTCTTGCTTGCCAAGTTTTTTGCTTGAATTATACAACGGATACAATTATCAATAAAATTAGACACCTTACGCTCTAAATGCGGGATCCAATACTGCTGACAAATCGCATGCATTGTCTTGCGGGTAGCAAAATGACCAATTTCGTGCGCTTCTCGAATTATTTCATTCTCCATCTGTTTTGGCACTACGATTAAATCATTTCCATCTATTGCTTTGTACAGCACACCGCCTTTGATCTTGTAATTCTCGTATGACTGTTGATTGAGAATAGTTACCACAGCTTTAATGTGGTTATCAATACTTTGCGCCTTTTTGATGCGTGCCGATACCTCCGTTGATATATTAAAAATTGATTGTGGATAGCGGCTCAGATGACCCACGTGCTGCATACTTTTTCCTGGTTTGTGGATAATATCGCAGGTGAAGTCTTGCAAATACAGCACATACGATGTCACCTCTCTTGGTACGTCTTCCTTCTTTGTCGTCTGCTTGAACGCTGAACAGTCCGTCACTAATTTAAAGTGAATCCCAATCAGGTAGTGCCGGAACTTTCGTAGAGCCAGATACATAGCTTTGGCTTCTAATATGTAGCTGTGACGTTGAGCTTCGGATTCGGTCGTTCTTTTACTCCAATAGTACACCGGGTAGAGTTTATCGTTAAAACTTTGGAGTAGCATCGCTCCAAAACCATCCTTTGATGCATCTGTGTGCAACTCGGTGGGAGCATCTCTCGAGTATATATGCAACAGTGGTTTGCTCGTTAGCAACTCCTTTAACTTCTGCAAAGATTGTAGTTCAGCTGCGCCTATATGAAATTTTACAACCTTTCGAAGTAAATTTGTTAATGGTCTTGCGATTTGGGAGTAGTCTTTAATGAATTTTCGGAAAAATCCGGTAAGTCCAAGAAAAGACTGAACTGCTCTGACATTTTTGGGCGTTCCAAATCGATTGACGGCATCCGTTTTTTTCCTTGCCTGGCCAAATCTTCCCACCGCAAACGATGTGTCCAAGAAAGTTAATTCTTGACTGTAAGAAACTGCATTTTTTCCATTTGATTTTCAACTTATACTGTGCAGCCAATTGCAGAACCTTCTGTGTCTTCTTTAAGCAGTCATCAGCGGAATGGGCATACACGATTATATCGTCCTTGTACAACTGCATTATATTATCGTTGATTAAATTTTGAAAGACATAATTGACAAATCTTATAAATGCGGCTGGTGAGTTTTTAAATCCAAACGGCGTCTTGTTGAATTCGAAAAGACCCTCTTTCGTTACAATTGCTGTTAGGTACTTACTGGACTCCTCCACCGGCACGTGAAAAAAACCATTTTCCAAATCCAGAAATGAAAAGAATGTGGCCGCTTGAAGCTTTTCAAGAACTTCCTCTATCAATGGAACCGGAAAGCGGTCAGACAGGGTCATACTGTTGAGTTTTCGATAATCAATGCAAATCCTTGGTGTACCATCTTTCTTTTGAACAACAACTACCCGACTAGCCACACTCGATGTTGATTTTCGTACTATCCCTTGGGTCAGCCATTCGTCTACTTGATTTTTGACTGCTTCTGCCTCGCAGGCAGACAATCTTGATGGCGACTGGTGAAATGACTTCATTGTTGTAGCATCCGGAATAATTTGAAGTTTGACTGGGCATTCCATCTGGGTTTGTTTCGGCTGCTCTTCTATGCTTTCTATTAATTCGCGAACTGCTTTTTGATAGATTGTTGGTGCTTCATATACACTGGCGACCTCAAAGACGTTGTATGAGCCTGCAATGCACTCCTTGTTTGAGTCTCCAACGGCATCGTCCTTCGAAAACGTGTATTCCCCCTCGGCGTATGTGACTGTGAACTTTTCAACGAAGTCGAATCCAATTAAGGCATTGCACTCGATTACCTCATCAGGTACAATGATAAATTTCTGAGTTGTATGCAGATCATCAACAACAACATCGGCAACAAAGGCGCCTGTCGGTTTTGTTTCTTTTTTGCCTAGACCAGTCAACGTAGATTCGATCCTATGCACTTCGATGTTTGGCAACTGTTTCGTAGTGCTTTCCGAGAAGATTGACACATCCGATCCTGTGTCTACAAGCAAGTCAAGCAAAACACCATTTACAGACATCTTTTTAACTCGTCGACGGTTAACTACATTGCGGACTTTAAAATCTCCACGAGTATCCTTTTTATCGTTTCCACCATTAAGAGGGCAATTCCTAGCAAAATGTCCGTTCTCATTGCACTTAAAACATTTTGTTTCGCCCAAGCAATCTTTTATTTTGTGTTCAGCTGATCCGCATTTAAAACAAAACTGCCTTTTGGGAAGCTGTGTCTTTGCTATATCCGTTGTGGTTTTAAAACCACTCCTTGGATCGTTCTTGGCCAGTTTTTCCACGATTTCATAGGTTTCCTTTAGCTCCTTAAAAGTTTTACATGCATATAGACCAACTTTGAATTCGTTCTTAAGAAACAGATTGTCTACGATGTATCGCAAAACAGCTGACTCTTCTACATCCCCATCAGAGGCGATCTTTCTCATAGTGAGAATATACTCCTGAATCGACTCCTGTTTATGCTTTTTCCGTTCTCTCAACAGTTGGTGGACTTCAGCGCTATTTAATTCACACTCAAATTCTTCGATTAGACAACTTTTCAAATTGGCATAATTGTTAACACTTACTGATTCCAAAAACAGTTTGGCAACACCTTTCATCTTGCCTCTCGCCTGTGCGTACATTTGCTTTTCGTTAAGCTCAAATGCATCTGCATTGTACTCGAAAACTTCAAACCATTTCCTTGGGCCAGTTCCATTAAATTCTCCAACAATGTTTTCAAGGCAATTTGATGCCACATGGACTTGGCTTTCTCGCTGCTCGTCGACTTGTATTTTAAGCGTCAGCAATTGCATCATCTGTTGCAATTGACTTTGCATTTCCACCGCGTTAGCCATCCCTTGTTCCGTTTCCACTGTTTCAATTTTGTTTATTAGGTCAAGCGCTGTTTCGGTCGCTGCTTCTGTGATTTCTTCGCTCACTGTTTCTGTCTGTCTCTCTCTTTCCTCTTTCGGCTGTTGATGCCGAATTTTTGGCGGCACTGCTGATGCTTTGTCTGCTGATATTGGCGCCACAGCCACTGCGTTTCGCGCGTTCACTGTTTCTGTCTGTCTCTCTCTTTCCTCTTTCGGCTTCTGATGCCGAATTTTTGGCGACACTGCTGATGCTTTGTCTGCTGATATTGGCGCCACAGCCACTGCGTTTCGCGCGTTTTTCGGCGTCTTCTGCGAATTCGATTTTTTAGATGGTGTGCGTGACGTCATTAAACACTTTTTATGTATACTGCTGGTTCAACTTTTGTATTAGTTTAGCATTTATCCAACTCGGAACTGTACGAGTCCCTAAATGTGAGCTTAATCCAACTCAGAACGGGACGAGCCTGAGGCCACAACTTTAATTCCTAATCCAACTCAGAACGGGACGAGTCTAAGGCCACAACTTTAACTCCTAATCCAACTCAGAACGGGACGAGCCCCCAAATGTAAAGTTTATTATATTGATTATATTATAGACGTTTCTGAGTGGTTAGGTTACAGTACATGGGTTACATAAAGAACAACTGAGAACAACTTTGATTGAGCTTCTTGACGACTTTCGACTGACTACTGACGACCACGACTTTCGACTTTCAACTCTACTGACGACTCTCGCTCCAATTCGCTCTCTCAATGCTGCTGTAGACGCTCTCTCAATTACCAGGGACGGGCATAACCATTCTGATGCGGACATAACCTCTTCACATATATAATATATATACTTTATTCCAACGGAACATATAAATTATAAAAAAAATTCTCCGTTTGGATTCAAATAGAATATAGTTCAAAGTATGTCAGCAATAGCAATTGAGTCCGGTAAGTAACGGTATATAATTATAATCAAGCACAGCTTACAAAACTTACAGTAAGCTTACTTACTGTCGTAAAAATCAGTATTCGGAACAGGTGCCCGAGGTTTAAAGATCCAAGTTTAAGCAAAATGTGCAAGTGTCCAGCAAATATTAATAACTTCTGTTACTGTTGTGGACGTTTTACCCCGGCGAGTGATAAGCACGGATCAGTTAGTGAAAATTTTGTTACGGCATTTCGACACTACTTGGATTGTGATATTATTTTTAAGAATATTGGGCGCCAAATACAGTTTGCAGAGCTTGTTATGTTGGGTTAGTTAACTGGATGCATAAAAAACAAAAAAAATGTCATTTGCTGTACCAATGATGTGGTACAATCCAGGAGTACATGACCCAAAAAATTGTTATGCTTGTGCCAACAATATGACTGGCCTTAACAAAAGAAAGGCGAAAAACAAAGTCTACGTCTTCGTTCCGAGTGTGCAACTGCCCCTGGACCATGCCGAAAATATTCCAGGCACAGACAATGTAAGTCTTACGACTGTATTTGATGATTATTACGAGTATATCCATGAACCATCAGTATAAAATCATCCAGTTCTTATAACACAAAGCAAGTTGGATGAAATGGTTGCAAAATTAGTGCTAACGCAGAGAAAATCAGAAATGTTAGCAACTTTTTTAAAATCCCATATCTTGTTAGCAACAGGTACACAAGTGTCACAGCGCGAGTTACCAACCCAACACCCTGGTCACTAAATTTGAGAACGAGACCCAGGAAAGAAGACGTGGCATCGACTCTTTCCTGTTCCCAGAAAATTATCATATGTATATACATAAAACATACATACACACATGAATTAATTCGATTGTAACAGACGCACAAAGACAGACAAAATGTAGAGACTCAAAAACATTATTAATAAACTTCACTTCTGTTTTAACATTTGAATTTGGAAATCTGGAATCTGGAAAAAATTAAATATACAAACATCTCACACACCCTCATTTAAACTGTGAGGAACATTATACCAAATATACGATATACGACCAAGCCTGCCATTGATCGATCGAACCGATTCATGGCAAGTGGTTTACGATCAAACATGGTCGAGCGAGCCACACGCAACCGCTGGCGATTTCGTACAAGCGGGAAGATGCGTGGGAGGCATAATACACGATATCGGCTGTATAAGAGCAAATGAAACGAGGCTTGAGGCCTTGTAAGACAAATCAAGACTATACGCTGAATAAGCATACACGTACATTACACGTACACTATGCGTGTACGACAGAGAGGGAGAGTACCGGTGGCCAATGGGGTGCTCTCTGCCTACGTCATGCATGCGAGATCGAAAGCAGTTAGATTGCGAGCAGCCAAAATCATGCGAACAAAAGAGAACTAAAGTGAGGGCCAAGCAAGCCCATGAGACGGGTGCGGGGAATGCATGAATGCATGAAACGATAATGGTTTGTGCAATGGATAGGGGAATATGCTAGCCGAAGGGGGGAGGGATGAGCAATAGGGAAGCCCTCTATCCAATGGATACGATATGCGCGTGGGGTTGCGTTACAGATGAAATCAAACAACATTATATATTAAATTAATCAGGCTAATTATTATTCAACAATAGTTTAAGTTAACACAACTAATATATATATACATATATATATTTTTCAGCAAATATTAAATACACATATTCATATAATGGATGACCTTTATTTCAAATTTTTTTCTACAAAAGAATGTCTATTTTCCGACTTGTTTTCGCCATTTCGTTCAAAATATCCTCTGAAGTGACTTTAATTTTAGAGTGGATGTTGAGCAAAGCTAGTCCGTTTAACCTCTCTTGACCCATTGTACTTCTTAGGTACGTTTTCAGCCTCCTTAGTGAAGAAAAAGAGCGTTCGCTCGGAGCAACAGAGACTGGAAGCGTCGCAGCAATTTGCAAATACCGATGAACCGTGGGGTAAAAAGACTCGCAACAATGATTCAATGCATCAATGAACGTGTTTTGTCGCTCATCTTTTGGGATTTCCGAACATCGCCTGAAAAAAGTTTTGCTATATTTTATCTTATGGCGTAGTACAAAAATTAATTTGTAACCACATTTTTACTTGATTTACTGAATTATTTTTCCATCGAAAGGTGAGGAAACAAAAATGAAATAAATGAACACGAAAATAATGCGAACAAATATATCATTCAACAATAATTGTGCCACCAGAAATCATAAAAGTCAATTACCTTTGCCACATTTTCATTTCAGCTTGAAATTCTTCGGTCGAAGAGTGTGTATTCGGCCATTGATTTTCGAAAGATTCTACACTTGACTTGATCTTATCGAAGTCCAGTTGATCACATTTTGATGGCAATATCGTTTGAATTTTTGAAAGAAGATCACGGTGCTTCATAAATCTTGACTCCAATTCTTCGCAATAATGATCCAAAAATGGGATAAAAGCTGATTTTCGATAGTATTCTTCTGGGTTACCAGTATGGTTATCTCTGTTTGCCTGACGTCCAACAACCCGGGGAACACTTAACGAACCTCCTACTTATTTAGTAGTTTCTTTTGCTTCTGCGAAAATTTTTGCAAATGTGGCGTTTGCATTTCTCCTCATATCTTGAACTTCGCTCAACAAGTTATCTGCATATCTTACACAGATGCTCAAATCGCAATCTTTTTTTTGTAAACTTAAACTGAGATTTTTCGTTAAGTGAAAGATAGGTTTCAAAACTGTGAGAGCAATTATGAACTGATGTTTTTGTATAGACGTGAGAAGTGCATTGGGTTGAACTCCGTCAACTTTTGTCATAGTTTCATCTAGTTCTTCAAGTGCCAGACAAACATATTCATACACATCTTGAAACAATTGTAAAGAATCAAGGTGCTCCACCCATCGAGTTTCACAAAATTTGAGCAATCGAGTACGCTTTGCATTAGGAGCATCATTCTTGATAAAAGTCTGCAAAATGATACCAGCTTTACTTGATTGGCGAAAAAAATTAACTATTGCTTTGATTGTCCCAATACAATTTCTGATTGATGGAACGTCGCATGCATGGGAGATGACCAAATTTAAACTGTGATTCGCACAATGGAGATAAATGGCTTGTGGATAAGATTTTTGAATTTCAACTGCGCAACCCTACCCTTGACTATTCCACTCATCGCGCGCGCTCCGTCATAACCTTGTTAATGAAAGAGACAATAGAAAAAACGTTACAGAAAAATTACATTTAGCACACAAGGAAATTTATTATGGAATTCCATAAAAAAGAAAGGCACAGCAATTTTTCAGTACTCATTTTTTTAATTCACCTTGCCCAACCATTAAAGAAGATTCAACTTTCAACTCTTTCAGAGTTGTTAGAAGTGCATTGCTGAGCCCTTTCCCGGTTACATCTTTCACAGGTGTGAAACACAAAAAATCTTCCTGAAGTCGATATCCCTCTTTTGAATTTTCGGTATATCGCACACAGATTGAAAATTGTTCAATTCCGCTGACGTCAATGGTTTCATCAGCGATAACTACGAAACATTTTGACTTGTTAACGCGCTCGACAAGTTTTTCTGTAATCGTTTTTCCAGCAGCATTTATTATTTCGTTTTGAATAGATGGACTTGTATATGTAGCTTTGGCAGAAGCAGTGTCCAAATGTTGACGTAAATCTGCATCACCACTTTCCAAGGCAAAACGCAATAGTGCTTTGAAATTTCCTTCACTTTCTTTTGCAACTTCCGTGGATATTGGACCGGAATCACGATGACCTCTTAGTGCGATCCCTTGACTGCCACATAGAAGTACAGCCCGGATAATTGGAGTCAATTTCCGTCTATTGTCGATTCGCATTTTCATTCGACTCAAATCGATTTCACTCAAAATATCGTCTTTTTTGTTCTCAAAAACCGATTTGAAATTCTCTGCATCGAATTTTTGTGGTACTCTTTTTTTTATGATCTTGGAACATTTCAAGGGCTTTCTTCCAGTTCCTGAACGGTGCCCCCACAAAAGTTTTCACAATTTGATGACTCCCCTTGCCAACTGATCCGACTGCAAATAAAACACAATATTTGCAGTAAACTCCATCTTCTTCAGTCGAGTAAGACAACCATTGAAAACATCGCAACCAAGACAACTGAAATTTTAAATTTCGATTGCTTGATCTTGGAAACTTAAAAGTTTCATCTGGGACCCATACATCAACAAGAAGTTCATATTTTTTTTTGTCGTTGAGTTTTTTCCGGCAGTAAGTAACAATGTCTTTCGGGGAAACCTGCAAACATTTTTTTATTTGTAAAATTTCTATCTGGATCCGAAATTTATATTTGTCACTTTCAATTACAAAGTTATTGATATGGAAAAGTGGAAAACAATTTGCTTTTCCCAGCTGCATTGGGAAAATTACGATTCTTATTGCTAGTAATTGTAACTTCGTGTATTACAAGTAGGAGCATTTTGAATCGAATAAAGGTACAATTGATTGCAGCAGCATAAGTAATGACTGTTAAATACCTGTGCAATTTTGGGCTCGAGTGAAGATGCTGTATCGGTTTGAGCCTCTGCTTGCTGCTTATCAGTTTGTTTAGAAGTTTCCTAAATGAAATGTAATATATTTTTATAACCGTAAGTAAGTTGAGGAAATCCAAAACATGATGATTCACTTGATATTCCAACTTGTAGTATTCGATATGACAATTTTTACTTACCTCCTGATTTTCTAACCTAGGTCTTTTAACGAAAAATTGACGAATGTCCATTCTTGTGTTTGGGGTCTTTTTAGTGTTTACTCACTATATTTAAGTTTACACGCTTTTTAGTGTTTACACTCAATTGGTTAAATCACAGAAAAATAAATATCATTCACTGATCGGTGGTAAGAACGCTGTGGGGGGGGAAAGGAAAAAAATTTTAATTATTTCCTAACAAAAATCATAAAAACAAAAATCTCAACTTTTAATATTTTTTTGCAAGAACAAATAATCAGTTATGTAAAAAAAAAAATACGTCTCCACTTGAGTATGTTTATGTATATACATTAATATATTCACATAAACATACTCACATCAATATACAGCTAAACATGTTCATATATGTATGAGCATACATATATGCACATACATATATTCATATGAGCACAGGCGTAACATGAGCTAGGGCCAAGCCAGCGTGGGAACGCTGACCATGCACTTTGATGCAAGTGCCCCAATTAATATGTATGTATGTACTGACACTTCCTCTTTCTATTTTGTAGTTGTCGCCTAAGTGGCGATAGGTTAAGTAAAAGAATATTGTTTGAATAAAAATCAATCTATACATGACCACCAAACTGAACTGACGCGTTTGTTTTCTTCTAACAATCAACCAAGTGGAACCCGGTCATTACATGGCGACCGTGACAAAAGGTCCAAAATAGACCTTAGGACATCGGAAGGACAAAGGAAAAATTTTTGCGTATATATGTGTGTGTGTGAAAAAAAATATAAAAATATCAAAGAAGCTAACTTCGGCTATGCCAAAGTTTATATACCCTTGCAGTCTTTGGCAATAATTTTTTGACATTTTGAATTTTCTTTCCTGCAACTGAAAATTCATCAATACACAAACAAAACATTCAAATTATTTCTCTTTTTTATAATCAAATTTTCTTTCTTTGATCAAGTTCAAAAGGCACAACACGCATACACAACAGACAGTTACGTGTAGCGCTACGGTCTGTGTGTGCGTATGCATGTGCTCTGTTTGAGCAGGCAAATCGTTGCTTACTGCGCTTTAACAAGTCATCATTTGAACCGATTTGAATGTGACTGTAACTTCTGTTCTATTTATCCGATCAAATTCAAATTTTGGGATCTGACAATTTATGTCAAATACTATCATATTGGTAAATTTCATGGCGATACTCCAATTTTTGCAAAAATGTTTGTTCTAAAACTATATGATATAGTGGTCCCGATCCTGACAAATTTTCATACTTTATCTAGCCCGGGAATAAAAGTAGCCCACAAAATGAAATTTCATTCCAATAGCTCTTAAGATGGCTGGTGAAGTAAAACGTACGCACAGACAGACGGACGGACGGACAGACGGACAGACGGACATGGCTATATCGACTCAGCTTCTCATGCTGATCAAGAATATATATACTTTATGGGGTCGGAAACGTCTCCTTCTGTGCGTTACAAACATCTGACCAATTTTATAATACCCTCTGCAAGGGTATAAAAAGAGGGCACGAAAATGAGAAATGGCTACTCTGGATAACTACTTTCAAAGAGTTATCAGACGAAGCCCGAGCATAAGAAACGATATAATTGAGGTGTTTCGTAGTGAGCAAAGCCACTCCCCTCAAAGCTCGCTAACTCTAGTGCAAATAAGAGCCGCATACTCAAATCTAACTGAAGAAGAATTCCCAGTAAGAGGAGGCTCAAGAGTGCAAATGTGCTTCCTGATTGAGGTACCAAATGTATGCTGCTACACAAATGCAGCAGGTACATTCCATTTTTATCTAATGGACTAAAAAAAAACACACACACACACACACAAAAAAAAAAAAAATAAATAAATAAATAATAAAAACAAAAGAGGCAAGTGCTGATGACTAGCAACGAACCGTCACGTCCGAAGGACTTGGATTTCCTGACGGCTGTACCTACCGTACAAAGGGACGCACCACTCCTCGAAGAGGTATTAGAGGTGTGTCCAAACGAGGGACCACGCCCACTCACGATAGCTGAGTACCAGACTCGCCAAAAGAAACAGAAGGAAGACCCCAAAAAGAAGTCAAGAGGAGGAAAATACGCCAGGCTAAGGCGTGAAAGGAAGCTCCTCCAGGACCTCCTCCACACAGGACTGGATGACAAGGACCGACAGCACTACACAGAGTGCCTCATGAAAAATACAGATGAACTTCGCCAAAGAGCGAAGAAACGCAATGAGTAAATAATTCTCTTGCCTTTAATTATAATTGAAATTTTACATATATAAATATTAAGAACAAACACGTACGAGTTTGCACTTGTTGCACAGTACACCTACTAACCAACCATTGACAGGCTAATACTAAAAAACATGCGTAGGCATAGATTTAATTAAAACATTGTTCAAGCTGTAAGCCTACGCATGTCTACTCTTCTACCTTTCCACGTCTCTGGCTCACTGTGCGAAACACAGTTGAGATAATTTTTCTTTCTCCTAAAATTTCTTAAATTATATTAAAGAAAAACAAATTTTTATGTAACAATCGAAAAAAGAGAATTTTTTTTCTTCTCTATCAAACAAATAGAAAACAGGTCTAAACGACCAAGAAAACAAAATATTTTTTTTACTAGAAAGATGGGTTCGCAAGAATCCAAAATAGACCACCCAACGGCTAATGTCGTTAACAGCGTCAAAATAGTAGATCACAAAGAAAATTTAGAGGAAATAGGGATATTGTTGTTAGCTATCCTAATTTTAGTAGCCTTAAACTTGGCTTTGAAATTATATGCAATGCATAATAAGATAATTAAGAAAAAATATCAGAGTAGAGCAGATGGCCTTAATACAGTATAAAAATGGGTCGAGTAGAACTTAAATATCTGAACAAATACGTTCCATTCTTAGACTTCCTCTTTAGCAGAGGTGAAACCAATCCGAAATATAAAGAAATCAAATACTGGATTGTGAATAATACAAAATTTAAATCAAGGATAGCTCACTTGATAGAAAGATCCATAGTAGAAGCCTACAACCGCCTAAAACCGAAAAACAGAATTCTACCCACATGGGTGCATAAACTATTCGAGCAACCCATAGAGACAATTGATCTCTCAGGGAATTAAAAAAAAAAAAAAGAGAATGTAAATTTTTCAACAAAACATGATTAATTGGGATGACATAATAGGAGAAGCTAGAATACAGGCGCAAGAATTAAATAAATCTTGTAAGTGCCTCTCACAGAATAGGGAAACATCCCAAAGTACAATAGAAAAACACTCTAAAATAATAATAGAGAGCCTAGAAAATATTAGAGCGGTATTCATAGCACACTATAGTAAGCTAACTACGGGACGAAAAACAGCCGCAAATGCATTCTATAATGACTGCAAACAAAAGGCAAAATCCGTATTAAAAAGATATAATATTGAATATAAACAAACAGTTGATTTGGATATTTCAATATCACTGGAAGACAAAACCCAGTTAACGGCTGAAGAAGAGACGGATCAAGAAGAACCGTCAGTGAGTTTAGAACAAACAAAAATAACTCTTAATAAACCAGCCATTTTGCCAAGAACCACAAAAATGACTCAAACAGTCGCTGATTTTATAAAAATGGCCTCAAACCTTATCCCACAGTTTGATGGCAGAAGAGAAAATCTTCAGAGCTTCATGGACGCATTGAATTTGATAAATTCACTAAAAGGCGACCATGAGGAAACAGCAGTGTGCCTCATAAAAACAAAACTAAAAGGTCACACAAGAAATTTGATAACCTCCGAACAGACAATAGAAGAGATCATTAACAGTATTGCATCAAATGTAAAAACAGAATCAGTAGCGTCAATAACGGCAAAAATCAAAAACCTACCCCAGAGAAACAAAACATCAAGTCAGTATGCCCAAGAAATTGAAAAGCTTACTGAATCTCTGGAAGGTGCCTTTATACACGATGGCACATCTGTCGAAATAGCTAAAAAGTATACACTTTCAGTCGCTACAGAGGCAATAACAAAGAACTGCATAAACAACCAAGTACGTAACGTACTAAAAGCAGGTATTTTCCGGGACATGAACGAACTAACAACAAAGTTCATAGACAGTAGTACAGCAGAAACTGGGCAGGCAAACTCTGTCATGCACTACCGTCAATACAATAGGAATGGACAAAATAATTACCGAGGTAGAGGCAATTACCAAAATAACGGTTATAGAAATAATAATACCGGTGGATATCGTGGTAACTCACGGTACAACAACCGAGGAAGAAATAATTCCAACCGAAACAGCTCGAACCGAGGTAATTCCAACCGAGGTAGCTCTAACAACGGAAATGGTAATGTACGACTTACTCAAAGTAATTCGGAAAACCAATAGATCCCTGCAGATATTCAGAAGAAACTGTAAATGTATACACATTCAATCTTAGCCTAAGTATTTTCATCAAAATTAAAAACGAAAATACACACAACACATATACCTTCTTGTTAGATACAGGTGCAGACGTATCAATAATAAAAGAAAAAAACAGATTCTTTTGAACATATAGATACTTCAAACACAATTGAAATATCAGGAATTGGCGAAGGTTCAATTACTTCCAAAGGTCTAACCCTTATAGAACTAAGACAAAATGAATTCATAATTCCACACAACTTCCATATAGTAGACGAAAGTTTTCCAATTCCATTTGATGGAATTTTAGGACTAGATTTCTTCAAAACATTCAATTGCCAATTAGACTTCAGTGAACCGAACGATTCACTAATATTAAGACCAAATAATTTAAAGTTTGCAATAAATATCCCCATATTACACACTTGTGACAGCAATACCACAATCCTCCCAGCGAGATCTGAAGTAATCCGACAAATAAATATCCCAAATGAAAACTCAAATATCGTCATCTTAAATCAAGAGGTCGGAAATGGAATATTTATTGGAAGTTCGATCTCAAGCCCGACCAAAACATTTGTCCGAATTTCAAACACAACAAAACGAGTAAAAATTTTAAATTTAAAGAGCATAAAATATGAATCATTAAAGAATTGCGAAATTGTACAGACAACTGATGACCAAAGAAGTCAATCAGTAATACACAAACTAAAGCCAAACTTCCCACATATGTTCAAAAACGTACTTGAAAAGCTCTGCACCGAGTATACAGATGTATTTGGTTTAGAAAACGAACCAATTACTACGAACAACTTTTATAAACAAAAACTCAGATTGAATGACAACCAGCCAGTATACACAAAAAATTACAGAATACCACACATGCATAAAGAAGAAATAACTAGACAAGTCGATAAACTCATTAAAGATAAAATAGTCGAACCATCAGTGTCCGAGTATAATAGTCCGTTACTACTGGTACCAAAAAAGGGTTTACCAGGATCAGAAAAGAAACGATGGCGATTAGTAATAGACTATCGTCAAATAAACAAAAAACTGTTGTCCGATAAATTCCCATTACCAAGAATAGACGATATTCTTGATCAACTAGGCAGAGCCAAATATTTTTCATGTCTAGATTTAATGTCCGGTTTTCACCAAATAGCAACTAAAGGATAAGTCGCAAAGCATTAAGTCATTTTCCACTAGCAATGGATCTTATCAGTTTACTAGACTACCGTATGGTCTGAAAATTGCACCAAATTCCTTTCAAAGAATGATGACAATTGCTTTCTATGGATTAAATCCGTCACAAGCATTCCTTTACATGCATGACTTAATAGTCATCGGCTGTTCTGAGAAACACATGCTCAAAAACCTAAAGGATATTTTTGATATATGCAGAAAACACAACCTAAAACTGCATCCAGAGAAATGTTCATTCTTCATGCACGAAGTGACATTCTTGGGTCACAAGTGTACCGACAAAGGAATATTGCCAGATGACACACAAATATGATGTCAGCAGCACTAACTCAAACTTATGGCGATAAGCAGTTGCCAGTAGCATACGCATCTCGTTCGTTCACTAAAGGTGAAAGTAATAAAAGTACTACTGAGCAAGAACTAGCTGCGATACACTGGGCCATTACACACTTTCGCCCATATATATATGGCAGACATTTCAGAGTCAAAACAGATCACAGACCTCTAACGTATTTATTCTCTATGATTAATCCGAGTTCAAAATTAACAAGAATGAGACTTGATCTAGAGGAATATGAATTTACAGTAGAATATCTGAAGGGAAAAGATAATTTCGTTGCGGATGCATTATCCCGCATTACAATACAGGATCTAAAAAACACAAAAGCAAATGTCCTGAAAGTCACTACCAGGCAGCAAAGTAGACAAAATAATCTCTGGCCAGATGATAAAAATGAAAATACAATTAGGCACGTACCTAATGATGCTTCTAAGCCCAAAATATATGAAGTACTCTGCAATGATGAAGTACGAAAAGTAGTGACCTTGCGTATAACACAGGATTTATGTTTCCTCAAACATGGAAAGAAAGTTATAGCCAGAATTGAGATTGGAGATCTGTACACCAATGGAAATCTAGACTTAGGTCAGTTTTTTCAAAGGCTTGAAAAACAAGCCGGTATACTCGAAATCAAACAACTCAAGTTGGCACCGAATGAAAAGATCTTTGAAACATTTTCAATAGAGTCTTTTAAAGAGATGGGCAATAAAATATTGAAAACATTAAGAGTAGCGCTACTCCAACCGGTGACCATTATAGAAAAAGATAAAGATAAAGAAGCAATATTGTCTACATACCATGATGATCCGATACAGGGTGGCCATACAGGCATTACAAAAACTTTGGCAAAGGCAAAAAGATATTATTATTGGAAAACATGACAGTAAAAGACTACATTAATAAATGTGAAAAATGCCTAAAGTCAAAAACGACAAAGCATATAAAAACACCCTTAGTTATTACAGAAACCCCCATACATGCTTTTGATAGGGTAATAGTGGACACCATTGGTCCATTACCAAAATCCGAAAATGATAACGAATATGCAGTCACTCTAATATGTGACTTGACGAAATACTTAGTAGCAATACCAGTTCCCAATAAAAGCGCTACAACAATCTCTAAAGCTATTTTTGAATCTTTTATTCTGAAGTACGGTCCAATGAAGACGTTCATTACGGACATGGGAACAGAATACAAAAATGCAATAATAAATGACTTGTGCAAATATTTAAAAATGGACAACATTACGTCTACTGCACACCACCACCAGACCTTGGGTACCGTTGAAAGAAGTCATAGGACATTCAATGAGTACATTCGATCATATATATCAGTAGATAAAACTGATTGGGACATATGGTTACAATATTTTGTGTACTGTTTTAACACAACCCCGTCAGTAACACACAAATACTGTCCTTATGAACTTGTATTTGGTAAACAAAATAATTTACCAACGCATTTAATAGTAACGTAGAATAAAGATGATTATGCTAAAGAAGTTAAGTTTAGATTAGAACTAGCATACAGTAGAGCTAGATTAATGTTAGAGAAACGTAAGGAAAACCAGAAAAATTTTCATGACAATAAGTCAGCAGATTTAAAAATAGAAATAGGAGATAAGGTTTTCTTAAAAAACGAAGCTGGTCATAAGCTTGACTCAGCCTATATAGGACCATTCGAAGTTGTAGAAACATCTAAAAACAACAACATATAAAAAAAAATTAGGAATAATAAAAATAAGCTACAAACAGTACATAAGGATAGGTTAAAAAAAAAAAAAAAAAAATAAAAAAAAAAAAAAAAACGAGAAGAAAAATATAAAATTTTTTTTATGGATTCAAACTTCATTTTATTAAAAATAAAAAAAAAAAAAAGAAAAATTCTTTTTGGAGAAAGAAAATTTGTCTGGCCAGACACAAATAAAACAATCTTCCTAATAAACATACCTACATTACTATTAATTAATCATTTTTTATCTTTATTACTAATAACAAATAACTCCATAATATTACGTTATTTTCTAAAAAGGGGAGGTGTAGTATATCCATACCAAAAATCATTAACACAAAGAGCTCAACTTGTAACACTTTGTTGCAAGTACAAACAATCAAATATGTACGTCTCCACTTGAGTATGTTTATGTATATACATTAATATATTCACATAAACGTACTCACATCAATATACAGCTAAACATGTTCATATATGTATGAGCATACATATATGCACATATGTACATATATTCATATGAGCACAGGCGTAACATGAGCTAGGGCCAAGCCAGCGTGGGAACGCTGACCATGCACTTTGATGCAAGTGCCCCAATTAATATGTATGTATGTACTGATACTTCCTCTTTCTATTTTGTAGTTGTCGCCTAAGTGGCGATAGGTTAAGTAAAAGAATATTGTTTGAATAAAAATCAATCTATACATGACCACCAAACTGAACTGACGCGTTTGTTTTCTTCTAACAATCAACTAAGTGGAACCCGGTCATTACACAACATCAATTTTCAAAATGCTTTAATACATTACGGAAGTTCAAGAAATTGTCGCAAGAATTTCCATTCATAATATTGCAGCCGAGTCAAAATAAACGGCCCTTGCTCAAAACAGACAAATTTATTTCAAGACGGATTGGGCACACTGCCTACAGCCCACACTACGATCAGCTGTAGTCAGCTGATTGACTTAGTGTGGCAACTTAGCGAAGATAAGCGAATGTGGCAACATCGGGATTCGCGGAGAAAAAACGTGCTTTTGAAACTATATGTATGTACTATATGTATGTTGAACCCCCGAAACCACCCCCTGTATACGCGCCTGACAAGTCCTCAAATTAGGTCGACAAGCACCGTACCCAAGCTAGCGTAAAATTGAGAGAAGCTAAGCGGCTCCAGGACTATCCAAAGTAATTGGCAGGCACGAGGAATATCCTACTGCCGAGATTCCAGGATCTATATATTCTGATGATTACCAATTGCTGAGGAAAATCCTGCTTCGTAATACCAGCTACGGGATTTGTCCCATCTCAAAGACACAGCGAAAGGGTGCCGAGGTGTAAAATATATCCCCAGAGGATCAAGATAAACCAAGAAAAGTAAGGAAAGGTCGTGAGATACATATTCGAAGAACCAATCCACGTCTGAAGAGACACGACATAAAAGAAGGAGAACACAAGTCGGACACATAGTACAGGCTCGAAGCGGTAACCAGCAACGGCTACAGAAGAAGGGAGAAAACTAGAGCGTTCGACGAGGGATTCGAAGTAACTCAGAGCATGAAATAAGAGCATACCATGTATCCATACCATCTATGCGAGGTTTCCTGCGACCATTATATACCCTTGCAGTCCTTGGCAATAATATTTTTACAATTTGACATTTCTTTCCCTGCAACTCGATTTATCAACACACAAACAAAACATTCAAATTATTAAGCTTTTTACTACAACTCACCATGGAGATGCTACATATCATCAACACTCCGAGCGCCACACGACTTAACTTTAAGACTGATACCGACAACTGCGCTCACATATACAGACATTTACTTGACAATAATTAGTTCTTAACTCCACGTCGAACGGTGCTGACGCGTTAAACAATGTATGTTAAAAGATTGTTAAATGTCACATAATTGTTAAATGTCTCTTGTATTTTATTGTAGTTGCCCTGAAGACGTGTTGCCGCTGCGCAACCGAAATATATCGGAAAAAAGAAAATTAAAAACTAGAGTTTGTTTTTTATTTTATTTGATACAAATGACCTGAAGCCTGAGAAAGTCTTAAGATAATAACACAAAGGTCGCAAAAAACTACCACATAAATTTGAAATATTTGTTTTACTGGTGTATGGTACACCTAAGTCGGCGAGACGACTTACTTACTTCATTTCTTCTTCTTACAACATTCCCTAAGCATAGCACCGCACGCATACACATACAGCGCTGCGTATGTGTGTGTATGCACGTGTTCTGTTGATTCGATGCCGGCGGCGCTTGAACCGATTTATATTGACTGTAACTTGTGTTCTATTTATCCGATCAGATTCACATTTTGGGATCTGAGATTTTATATCAAATTCTATCATATTGGTAAATTTCCCGGGGATACTCCAATTTCTGCAGAAATGTTTTTTCTAGAGCTATATGATATACATATTAGTCCGATCCTGCAGATTTTCAATCTATATCTTACCCGGGTAATAAAAAGCTCAAATACCAAGTTTCATCCCAATAGCTCTTAACATTGCTGAGTAAAACGCATACGCACCGACGGACAGACGCACATGGCTATATCGACTCATCTTCTTATGCTGATCAAGAATATATATACTTTATGGGGTCGGAAACATCTCCTTCTGTGCGTTACAAACATCTGATTCATTTTATAATACCCTCTGAAAGGGTATAAAAAGAGTTAAAATGAATAACATAAACATTAATTTAAACATGGAACAAATTTTACAGGATAAAGGCGTAGCTCGAGGTGCGACACCACGGGCCAAATTGAAACGGCGTGGCCGGCAAGGTGGGGACGATGCCATGAATTTGGCATCCCCTTACGTGTCCGAGGAGTCCGATGACGAGGGGCCGGAAATGTTGGAGCCGGTCATCGTCGTATTCTCGGACGAGCAAGACGAAGGAGAAAGTGAAAAAAAGCGGCTACACTAGCGAGTCAGATTCGGTAGTGGCAGACCGAGGCCACATAGAATGAAAGCCACCACGGCATCCAACTCCGTTTTGCATGGTGAACAATACGACGGTGGCGTGCGATTTTTAAGGGGTGACCGGGGCAGAGGAAGGCGCGGCTGAAGGAGAAGCCAGCCCATTTCCATTCGGGATAGAGTAACAACACACACAAGAACAACAGCCACAGCGCCCACAAAACACGAACCAACATACAGACTGTGAGGAACACACAACAAACAAGTAATTAACAAGAAGCAACACACAGAAAACATACGCAAAGACAAGAATTCATGGCCCGGTAACATGTTGCTAAGAGTGATCTTTGGCAACATGTTGCTACAATTAAAACACGCAACATTACGATACGACACAACATGTTTGATAGAACCGCATACGACCAACAGCGTATTTCGCCACAGCGGGAAGCACTGATGTCATTTCAGCTTTTTTCCAGCCAGATCTGACTGTTTTGGAAATGAGATTGCGGGAAAGATTTGAGAAAAGCGGGCGGCGGGAATTCTAGCTTTTTTTCGCAAATTGAAATTGCCGGGCAACTTTAATATATTAAAACAGATTGATGCTTTGTCTGTTGACAACATCTTGAAAATCAAAATGAAAAGCATCACTCCGATCCTGGAGTATTTTAATACTCCCAATATTGACCAAATTGAACGTCAGTACTATGAAGTTAGGCAAGTACAATGGGAAAATGTCGATGACACGGTTAAGTTCTGGAATGAAGTACTAAAATACCGGGATTCTGGCGGAAACTACAGATTTCATGAATTGGCTTTAGTTGCTCTTCAAATATTGTCACTGCCTTAGTCGAATGCCAAAGGAGAGAGGGTTTTTAGCCAAGTGAATCCAAAATACGAAATAGGAAGAGCGTTGATACGTTAAAATTTTAGGTATGGACTGCACCGAGAAAACAAATGCTGTTTTGATTACCAGCTAAAGCCCAGCTGTCTAAATAAAATATAACAGAGAGAATATTATGCGAGCGATAAGAAAAATTTAGAGTTGAATGTTTTGTTTGTCCTTATTTTCGTTCCGATATATTTCGACCACTCATCGGTGGTCGTCTTCAGGGCAACTATAAATAACATTGAATTGTGATTGACATAATATTAATTTAACAACAAGAAAACACACTGATTTGTCCCTAATAAATGCCTGTATAAATGCGCGCAGTTGTCTGTATCTACCTTATAATTAAGTCTTATATTCGTCGGGGTATTGAGAAAAATATTGAAAATCTAGTATTATTGGATAAATTAAATATTCTTGAATAAAAAATTCAATATATAAAAAAAATTCAATATATATAAAAGATTCAGCTTTTTTTTAGCTGTATTCTTGAATAAAAAATTCAATATATAAAAAAAATTCAATATCAAAAAATTCAATATATATAAAAGATTCAGCTTTTTTTTAGCTGTTTTCTTCAGTCGATTCAACTTTTGTGGCCTAACAAAAAATTACATCACTGGCGTTAAGATGCGTGGGAGGCAGATAGCGAAAGAATCAAAACGGCGGGAGAATGTATTTGCAACGGAGAGGTCTGCCATGATCCAATCAGAATAAGGCATAGGCCAGGGCATGATGAAATAACATAAGGTGGTCCCAACGGCAAGAGACATATATGTTAAGTGTATACACTTAACGTATGCTTGCAATAAGTGCGAGTGAAAGCAAGTAGACTACTGAGTGTCGTATTAAGTCTGAGTGAGACAGCGATATGATTGTTGATTAACCCTTAGCATGTCCGTGGGGTTTGAATTAACTCATAATATTAATTAGACGAAATTATTTTTAAAGTTTTATTTTTAATAATTTGGAGTTTCCAATTAACTTTTGTTTTTGATTTTCAATTTCAATTTTTTTGTTGAAGCACTTAATTCTAAAATATATTCTAATTTAAAAAAAAAAAAAAGATTTTACTAGTTTATCAACATCGACGTTTTGCGCTACTAATATTAATTTTTCCTTCACATTATTTGTAATTTCAAAATTATTATTATTTGTATACTGCAAAAAAATACATTCTATCTCTTTTAGCTTCTCTTGAAATTTTTCGGACGGCTTAATAAGTCCGCCGTGAGAGACCTCGTCGACATACGTACGACGTATGTAAATGTCAAATTTTCTTTCCTCTTCGATGTTTCCCGTGTTTCTTAACATTTATGTATTCCTGGCTGGATAAGCATAAGGATAATGATGAAAAGAAACAAATAAAAGACAAAACAAAATAGACAGCACATAACTACCTACATTCTCAACTGAAACTTTCCTGAAACATTAAACAATTATAAATCATGGAATTACATTTTTGTTAACGTATTCTTTTAAATTTGTCATACCTATTATATATTTTCTTAACCTATACTTAAACTGCAGTGGAGTGGGATGGTCGAATTGTCCACCTCTCGATCGCATGCTGCCAAAAAAATGCTCCACAATGTCTTGGTTGAGACGGCTTGTTAATATGTATTGCACCCTGAAGTTTTCTTGCAAATATTTATACAAGCCATCAAGCGAAGCATTATTCACAATGATACCTTTTTGAAATGGGAGCCTTTTGGGTTTATCCAGAATTCCTGTTCGCATAATTTCCGACATTCTATTCAAAATATCATTCTGTATGTCCAACTGCTTGCCATAAGGTTGCGAGCACTCAATGCAATTGCATGTGGACAATTTAGAATTAAAAATGTCGAACCAATCATTCATCAATTTGAAGAAGTCCGCAGTTTCGGTGGCATTTTCAATGTCAAACCCCAATGAATAGCAGCGTCTGATCGAGCTAGCGGTGGTATTCGAAAACAGCTGGGTAGCCAATTTAACCTTCTCTTTTGCGAGCGATCGAACATTAATGTGATTTTCATTAATTTTAAAGAGGATAGACAGATCGGACTTGTTGCAAAGATGAAGACCTCCTGAATTGTTTTTTTTTTCGTTCATTTTTTTCCTTTTATTGTTAATCCGGAATCCAAATATTGGTTACTGACTAACTTAATTAAATGTGGCGTATCCGAAAAAACGAAAATCTTTAAGTGGTCATCTGCTAAACCAGGTTTTTGCTAAAAAATGAAATTTAAAGGATTATCTGATTTTTTTAAGGCATATACGAAACTTACATTCTGATATACCGAGCTCTGTCCATAGCTTTTGGTATCCGGTACCTAAATCGTATACAATAGCAACTACTAAATATCCTTTCTTATGCAGTTTCCTTAAGATATTGTTAAGAGTATCAGGGTCCTTTCGGGTATTAAAATCGAAAAAAACTGCTTCCACGATTTTTTTAGACCACGAATAAAAGCCAGTTGCACATGGCTCGTAAACAATATAAGCAGAGCTGTCATACTCGAAGGCAGCAGCGACCTTCATCTCGTCGAAAGCGAGTACGCAAAGCTTGTCGGCGTCATCAATTCCAATTCCAAACATCCTCTTTTTATGTCCACATCTATTAACCATCTGTACAAAGTGGTACGACTGGGCAAAGGAAATCCTTTTTTTTACAGATGGTTATGCGCTCGAGGGCCTGCGGTGTGGAGACAAATAGCCGTAGAAATGTCTTTGGAATTGAACGTATGTAGCTCTTTGTCCACCATTCTTCAGTATCCGTATCTGAGACTCCCTCAGCTGCTGCTCTAAGCGACGCTTTTCTTACTCCAAAGTACGAATTTTTTCCCTCAAGCTCTTATTTTCATTAAACAATGAACAGGACCTAACGCACAGTCACGTTATTTTTTACATACATGATTTTTTTTACTATTCAAACTTACTCTGTTTGTGTACTCCCACTGGTATAGCCTTTTTTTTATCTTTTCTGGTTCAGGCTCTATCACTTTACTAGGTACGGCATCTGCGTTAAGTCGCCTTTTTTTAAATGCCTGACCTTTTACAGGTGCAGCCTTCCACTGCGAATCATTAAAGTGGGTATCACAAATTCGGGAGTTTTCACCAAGGCTGCACCCAAGGCTCTGCTCCCACAATTTTCTCCTAATAGCACACTTCGGCACGTGAATTAATTTGACTCCAGTCACAGCTTTGCAGTAAAATTTGCAATATTTCATTTTTTTTTTAGTCCACGTAAGAGTTAATTTTTTTTTACAAAAATATTCGTCCGCACACAACCTTTCCTCTAAACAAGCAAACGTGCACTGAAGTTAAGTGTATACTTCGGTAAGCTTCGGCTTCTGACGGGACCACCTTATGTTATTTTATCATGGGCCAGGGGCCGGCACAAAGAGAGCGCTAAAACAATGTAGTTGTATGTGTGAATTTGCTTGTGTGCGTATGTTGCTTTACACTGTAAAAAATGAAAATTCATCAAATTCTATCTTAAATCAAGAAAACGAGCGCAGCCGATAATCAGATACAAGAATGAAGTAAGTAAGTCGTCTCGCCGACTTAGGTATACCATACACCAGTAAAACAAATATTTCAAATTTGTAATAACTAATGCATTTGCCTATTTTAAAAAATTTTGTTCACATGCTTTTTACAAGCATATCCTAATATCTCGCGCACTTATGCATAGCACCCTAGCGCCCCCACCCGCCAACGGCCATATCCGGCCTTATGCAAAAACGTTTATATGCATAACTCAGCTATTTTTTGTCCGATTTTGATCAAATTTGGTAATTTGCTGGGTATTAGTATCAAATTTAAGTGTGCCAAATTTGATTGCACAAGGTAAACAAATACGGGAGATAATCGAGTTTTTCAAATTTCGGGGGGCGGAAAGGGGCGTGGCAAAAACTTTATACATACAAAATGTGCGCATTTACTATGCAAATATACATACCAAATTTGGTGTCTCTAGCTGCAATAGTTTTTGAGATAAACGTCTTTTTTGAATTGCGGGGGCGGAAAGGGGCGTGGCAAAAATTTGAAACAAACTTGATCACTCTACATACTACACGAGCCTACATTCCAAATTTGGTGGCTCTAGCTTTTATAGTCTCCGAGATCTAGGTGTTCATACGGACAGACGGACAGACGGACAGACGGACGGACGGACAGACGGACAGACGGACGGACAGACGGACATGGCTAGATCGACTCGGCTATTGATACTGATCAAGAATATATATACTTTATGGGGTCGGAGAAGCTTCCTTCTGCCTGTTACATACATTTTGGCGACTTTAATATACCATTTCACCCTATGGGTGTATGGTATAAAAAGACAGAAAAACTAAGTAGCGATCAATTTTTTCAATCGACATAGATCTGCTTGCTTCGACATGTTGAGGGAAACTAAATCCACCCTCATGTAGTGATGTAAAAAAACATCGATGCATCGAACATCGATGTTGTCTTGGCGATGTTGTCGATGTTTACCGATGTTTTTGTTGATGGCGATGTTGAACGATGTATCGATGTTTAACCAAAACATCGGTTCTATTTGTCACATATGAAATTTTATCATATAATTCAATGAAGCTGTCTTTAAAAAGTCATTTTAAACCTTAATTTAGCTATAACTTTAAAAAGCATTTTATTTAGATTGATAACAAAGATAATAATACCTTGTTCATTTAAGATTAATTTAAATACTATTATGGGAACTTTTGATTGTTAGAAAACAGTGAACTTTATTAATTCAGAAAAACATCAGACATACATCGATGCATCGAGATATTTGTCCGATGTTTTAAGCACCATCGATTATTAAAATTAAAACCATCGATGAACATAGACATCGATGTTTTTATTGAAATTTACATCACTACCCTCATGCTCTTGATTTTTTTGTGTGAGGCAGCCGTTCGGCTTAGGCACTGGCATAGGCCCATACGCGGAATGGAAGAGCGAGTCATGTAGGAAATAAGAGTAAATTATGCATGACTCTATTACAGGCAGTTTTGCCAGAAATTCAGAGACACCATAAGCTAGATTTAAGGAAAAAATAAGCTAGAATAAGCTAAATTATTAAATAAAAGCTTAAAAATAAGTTAACTATAAAAAGACTTGGTGTATAACATTTAATATAAATTTTATTTATTTTATTGATATACTAGAACTGACCCGGCGAACTTTGTTCCGCCTTAATAATGGCAATAAATAAGCAGATTTTTTTTTTGGAAAAAATACAAAAAAAATTAAATGGCTACATTAATCATTCATTATTATTTCTGTACTAGTTGACCCGGCGAACTTCGTACCGCCTTAGCGTTGCAATCATGCACTACTTTATTTCGTATAGCTGACCTATCTTAGGTATGAGTACCTATTCAATTTGAACTGAATCCTCCATATAAAAATGAATACCTGAAAATGATTTTACTAATTTTTAATGAAATAAAAAACAAAATATATATTTTCAAAATAGTGTTTATTTCTTAGGATTTATTTAAACACTCTGTACTCTTCACTGCTTCTCTCTACTCTAATGCTTTTTGGTAAACAATATTTTTAGTTTTATGTTCTGGCGCGTAAATAAATAAAGTTGTTGGTTTTCCGACACGGGAACAGGCGACATATAATTGGCCATGTGAAAAACATGGATTTTGTAGGTTGATGCCAGATACACTTAGCGACTGCCCTTGCGATTTATTTATTGACATTGCAAATGCAAGCCGCACTGGAAACTGTAAGCGCTTAAAGCTGAATGGCATGTCGTTCGGTATCATAGGGATGCGTGGGATTAAAACGTCTTCGCCTTTGTACTTCCCTTTTAAAATTGTTGCTTCGATGACATTGTTCAATAATTTCTTCACAGCAAGCCGGGTGCCATTACACAGACGTGGCTGGTTTATGTTCCGTAACATAATAATTACTGATCCAATTTTTAGTTGCAGATTATGAGGTGGTAAGCCGGGTAATTCCAGCGAATTTAAAAATTCTGTTGGATAATTGACAACATCATCATCATTAATAACGGAATCAACTGATTTGTAATTCTTCAATTCGCCAGCTATTTTCTCTTGAATCTGAAAATTCATTTCGTTCACATCAACATTTTTTGCGGCCAATATAACACGTTCGCTTAACCAATCGTGATTTACGTAATTTTGAGCTATGTTTGGGAAAACCATCTCCATGAGTTCGGTCTTTGATTCACAAAAGTTACAAAAATTGGTAGGGAATGTAATGTATCCCGATGATGTATCAACAGCAATATTACCATTACCAATATCGAGCAGTGGTTTGGAAAAGACTTCTCCAGACTGGTCTTCCTGCAATTCGACTCTCATGTTTATACTCAATTTAAGTGTTTTAATGTATTTCCATAAAATGGACGACTTCAAACATGCATTTAGTTCATCAGCTGCCGTTGAGCGTGGAACAACTGGCAAGATTTACGAAATAACGGAAACCGGTGGTGCAACTGTTCCATCAACCATTTCTCTTAATGTTTCGGAATCGTATTGGGCTTCGCGTCTCAATTCTTGATCAAATGAGTTGTGCATTGGACGATTGGGTGCTATCATTCCTATTTGTATTAATACTTTGTTGGTAAGCATCAAGCACATGTCCTCAATTAAAATTAATGCTTCATTGTGAATTTTTTCGTTCATTTGTAAATCTGCCATATGATCTTTGTATTTATGCCATAAATCAATCGGTGTTGATGGGAAGCATGTAGACAAAATTATAGAAAATAATGTTCGTATTTGTTTAGGATTTGAATAAATCACAGCATCTTCGAGAGTGTGGTTCCAATGAGTGTCATTCTCTAACAATCCCAAACGTTGACAGGCTTCCCTGCATGTGCCACACAATACACCATTAACTGTTCGCAGATGTTGGAATGATGTTGGACCACGAACATTGACTAACTGTAAACGCAAACGAAACATTCATCTTGACTGGGATGGACTGCATAAAGACGGCCTAGTGCATCGGTGAAAAATACTTGTGAATAACCTGTAACTGGTTGTCCTCGTTTTCGTCTTTGGAATTTTTTTGATGAGTGATTCCAGGTATAATATCTTGGCATTTCTGAATAAAGTAGCGTTCTGGCAAAATCATCATTCTGGCACATTTCAAAGAAGCTGGTTAATGATGTCGATGGTGTCCTGTCAACATGTTGTAATATGTTTGCATCTGTAAAATACACCCAAATTTTGATTTTACGGCTGGTTCCAATTAGAATCCTCTGCTTTGCCTTAGCCGCTCCGCTTCCAGTACCAATTCCCGCTCTTCTTTAGTTCTATTCAAAGCATTGCTTCGGAATCTTTCTGCGTTGTGAGTACGACGACCCAAATTCGCTTTTTTTAGGAGGCATTATTTCGTTAGTAACTTTTTGTTTGTAACTAAAACAGGAATTGCCCCCGCCTACTGCGGTCAATACACGGAAAGCCGTTATAAATACCCATTTTATTCGCGCTCGCAAAGATTTCCTTAATATTTTTTTCCGTAAGAACCTTCTCCTAATAATAACAAATACAACAAAAAAAGAATTAGTGAAATTGGTCCAGATATTCACGCGTGATGCCGTG
This sequence comes from Drosophila equinoxialis, assembly GCA_018150345.1. Taxonomy (NCBI): domain Eukaryota; kingdom Metazoa; phylum Arthropoda; class Insecta; order Diptera; family Drosophilidae; genus Drosophila; species Drosophila equinoxialis. The sequence goes on along the minus strand of JAECWI010000853.1, from coordinate 206,920 downwards.
ACCAAGGAAAACGGGTTTCATTTTTATATATATAGATTTAGTACATAGGTTGCTCTTTACTTAAGTACCTTGTGATACACGACATTTTTTGTTTTATTATCAGGCGCAAAAACAAACAACGCAGATGGTCTTCCGACCCGTGGACATGCCACGTATAATTGACCATGGGAAAAACATGAATGTTCTAGATTTAAACCACAAACTTTAAAGGATTGGCCTTGTGATTTGTTGATGGTCATGGCAAATGCAAGACGTATCGGAAATTGAAGTCTTTTAAATTCAAACGGCATATCGGTTGGGATCATCGGGATCCTCGGAATGAGAACTTCCTCTCCTTTGAATTTTCTTATCATTATCGTAGCGTAAATTACATTGTTCATCAATTTACTAACCACCAAACGCGTACCGTTGCACAGTCTTGGTTGGTTTATGTTTCGAAGCATGATTACTACGGAGCCAACCTTTTGGCGCAAATTGTGCGGTGGTAAGCCAGTCACGTCCAAAGAGTTTAAAAATTGAATTGGATAGTTGGTGGCTTCATCTTCATTTGTGACGCAGTCAATAGATTTGAATGAATGCATTGTTCCAATGATCTTATTTTGAATTATGTAGTTCAGGTCATCTACATCTTTATTCTTAGCCGCTAAAATTGCTTGCTCACTCAACCATTCATTTTTTTTTTTGGTTAGTTAGAAATAATATTTGGAAATACATTGTTGATAAGTTCGTCTTTTGATGAGACAAAATTACAAAAATTATTTGGAAATGATATTAATCCGCTCGATTCATCGACAGGTACTTGACTATTACCGATAGTCAGTAATTGCTCCGAGAAATCTTCAGCAGATGTATCATTAAGCAATGTAACTCTCATGTTTGTTGTCAACTGCAGTTTCTTCACATAGCGCCATAGACTTGACGATTTGAGGCAAGCGTTTATTTCATCTTGGAATTACTGGTAGTATTTGGCGGAAATCGCCAGACAGTAAAATCATTTCTCCTCCAAAACATCTCGAGTCATTGCGTAAATCTTTTAATGTTCGGTTAAGTGCTTCTAATGCACGTTTATGCGCCATTGTACATTCGTCCCAGATGATGATTTTCGATGCCGCTAAAACTTTGGCCATTGCTGAGTGTTTTGCAATATTACACCACTAACCATAGAATACATACATAGATGCGTCAAACTCAATATTTTTGATTACAAACGCTAGCCTGAGCGTGGAACCCCGAGAACTTCGGCAGAAACCCGAACGGTCGTCTCGAACCCCATAGAACTTCGGCAAAAGCCGAACAGCGTAGAACCCCAGAGAGCGGCCACAGCGAGAGCGAAAAACATTCGCTCGCAGCAGTGTCACTACGCATCGAAAATAATTCAGGTCTGCCACAGACTACCGAACGACGCAGGCAGCTCTATGTTGCTTGTCGTTTCGTTCTGTCTATGTATGTGTACACTCGTCTGTACATGCTCAGGCTTCGTAGTGTGTGTGTGACGTGAAGTTGTACAAGACCGCATTTCAATAGCTCGCTCGACAAAAATTTTTCATTTTCGACAAAACAGCGGCGAGGACATGCCCCTGTGGAAAAAATATCAAAAAATATTGGCTTCAGTTTTGTATGTAGCCCGGTGGCTGTGTCAATAGAGTGTTCGCTTGGCGATCCAAATGCTGCCTGGTTCGATTCCCCTAGCTCAAAATTGTCAAATAAGGTTTTCTTTCTTTTTTATATTTATTTTTTTAATAATTGATCACTCTACTCTACTTGATCACTCTACATACTACACGAGCCTACATTCCAAATTTGGTGGCTCTATCTCTTATAGTCTCCGAGAACTAGGCGTTCATACGGACGGACAGACGGACGGACAGACGGACATGGCTAAATCGACTCGGCTATTGATACTGATCAAGAATATATATACTTTATGGGGTCGGAGAAGCTTCCTCTGCCTGTTACATACATTTTGGCGACTTTAATATACCATTTCACCCTATGGGTGTATGGTATAAAAAGAAGATACATACAGTTATGGTTAAGAATAAAAGCTTAAGTTCAGTTTATGGTGTGGTATGGTGGTTTATAAAGGTGTCTTTGAACTTGATATTTGGTCATTACACGAGGATGTGTGAATATCAGAATGGTTATCCCTCTATGAGAGACGATGGTTATCCGTCTATGAGAGACGATGGTTATCCGTCTAAGACAGACGATGAATTCATTTTAGAATCTTTTGCTACATACAGAAATTTGAATCTAAAATTGGGAGTACTACACGAGGACGTGTCGTCTAAGAGAGACTATGGTTATCCGCCTAAGACAGACGATGAATTCATTTTAGAATTTTTTGCTACATACAGAAATTTGAATCTAAAATTGGGAGTACTACACGAGGACGTGTCAAGCTCAGGATGGCCGTGTCGGAGCATACTGTATGTACGCACTGTATATGATTGTTGCTGCGTACTGCACGTACGCGCTGTGTGTGTGTTGCTGTGTATGGGAATACTGGTTTTCACCAGATTTCCCAACTTAATCATATTAAGTAATATTGCATCAGCCGCTAATTGCGCTCTGATTGGCCCTTGGCATTTTTGTCTCTTTAAGAAGTACCGCCTTAGCGAGACGATAGCGCTACAACGCTGTCGTCGTGTGTGGGTCGGAGCAATCCAGAGGAGTAACACTGGCGTTGTCAGGCAGTTTTTAAAAGAAACGTGAAAGATAAGCATCGAAACTTGCTTCGCTAAGTACGCGACTATCTACCAAATCGGTGAAATTCCAACATATACGAATAGTAATATATGTCAATACTTTACGTTTAAAGTTTTATTATTAATTAAGTTATTAATTTATTTCTGCTAGCAGAGCTGTTTGGGCCATTGTACCGACATTCCAAAACCCAGCGATGAATTTCATATAAACCCGAGGGATTCTTCTTCTATATATGAAACGATTGCAAATTTTGAATCACTATGGAGTCAGGTTCAAGCTTCGTTTTTGTCTACTTTTTATGTCGATATCATACTCGCGAGCGCGAATAAAATAGGTTTTATAACGGCTTTCCGTGTATCGACCGCAGAGTCATCTTCTCCAGGCGGGGGCAGTTACATGTCAACCACGTGGTAGGAAATATTGCATGTTCGTGATTATATTCATTAAAATACAAATTCTCCTGTTTCAGTTACAAACGAAATAATGCCTCCTAAAAAAGCGAATTTGAGTCGTTATACTCGTAACGCAGAAAGAATCAGAAGAAATGTTTGGTACCGGAAACGGAGCGGCTAAGGCAAAGGCAGAGGATTATTATGGGACCAGCCGAAAGCCGTGCAGTCAGGGTTGAGCATAAGCGTTTGCGAGCCCGAGAGTCGCGGTCTGCAGCAACAAAATTGCTTCGCTGAAGTGAAGTGCCACAGCGAAGCGTGGCAGGCTACAGCTAGTTATTAATTAATTAGACAGTATATACATATAAATATAAAACTAATTTCTTAAAACGTACTAGCTGCTAGGGCCATCAACGTGACAGAAAGATATTAAATGCGGTGGAGTATATTACAATGCTTTAGGAATTTTACGACTAAGTTAATATTTACAGTGGTTGGTTCGTTAAGTAGTGTGGTTGGAGATGTGTCACCAAAGAGTCTTATCCTCTCCCGTTTGTATTTTTGGCAATGGTCTAAAAACACGACGGCACCCGTCGTCATATCCTCCGGGGACGAACACGTTCGGCACCTCTAACGCGTGTATTACAGTTGCCCACTGGTCCGCCATTCCGGCACAGCTGGCTGGGATTCCGAACTCCAGAGCGTCTTTTGCTGGTCGCTGGGTGATTGTTCCTGGGCCTGCCCGAGGGGAGCGGGCAGCTGTTGTTCTTTTCCCGCCCATCTGCAGCTGCATTGGTATTAGTGGGGTGGACTTTCTTCACTTTCACTTTCATCAGTGTGGTGTGCTTTCTTGGCAAGTGCAGGAAAAATACCAGCTGCTACCAGGTTTGCCATACATCGATAATAATTAAACAAATGCGTTAACAGCACCTGTCTGGCGCACCCATACCCCCAAAACAGCTGACCATAATTCAAGCCTCTGCTGCTAGGGATTCTTCTGCATACTTTCAGGCTGTTTCTGCTAACCGTCTTAGCAGACACTCCAATAGTAGCAGAGTTCTAAGCGCGCGGCGGCAAACGGTCTGCTTGGCGTCGGGGAAGAGCGTAAGCCGCTAGTGCGATATCCCAGGGTTCGGCCCCCACCGTTGGAAGTCCTCTTTTCCGAATTATTGTTTTTTAAAATAGTTTATTTTAAATAAATTATTTTCACATAGATTATTTGCTATTTTTCCCATATAATTTCTGCCAAGCTCTACCTAAACTCGAGCATTTCAAATTTTCCACGCTTTCACTCTATTTAATTGTTCATTGGCTGGCGCCGTCAAAAGGGGGCAATTGTTGATCGTCGCCGCCGAGTTGCAGCGGCATAACTCCCAGCGATGAGGCAAGAGGAAATACTTGTCCTACGAGGGAAATTGCCTCCAATAACACGCGGCCACGGCAATGTTAACGAGGACGCCGCCACCGTACCGGCGCCATGAGGCAGGACCCAGTGCTCCCGCTTCATCGGAATTAGTGGCAGTATCAGGCGCGGTCGTAGCAGGAGAAGCAGACGAAGCAACGCCGAAACGGCAGAGAAGCCTATCTGTTGGGGCCGAAGAAGACGATGGCCAGGCAGCCAACATCGGGGCCGGTACGAAAAAAAGCAAGGTGGGGCAGTTGCGATCTACCTGCAACGAAGTAGAGGAAATGGGCCATATTCTGGCCTCAATTGCTACCCACTATAGAAGAGAGAAGGATGCTAGTGGGAAAATCAACCGCAGCATCACAAAAGAGTTCAGGGAGAATGTAGCAGGGCTGCAAGAGCTGCACGCAGCGGTGAGCGATCTGTTGCAAAGCCAAGGACAGATTTTGGCATTGCCGGTCGGATGTGCAACTTGCAGCAAATCTCCACCCAAACGCGTGAGCAGGCAGCAACAGACCGAGCTCGCGAATTCGCCATCGAAGCGGGACAAGCATTGCCAAACGTCTCCAGTTGAACGCTTACCGATGGTAAATGGTCAGCCGGCGAGCCAGCATTTGCAGAAGACACAGCAGAGACAGAAGATACCCAGGCTTCAGAAGCAGCAACAACATCAGAGTCAAGACAATCAATCCAGATTTCAACAACAAGCCAAGCAGCAGTTGCAAGAGTCTGGTGGAGAAGCCCCTAGGAGCGTCCACACTGTCGAGGCAGGCAAGGCCAACGACTGGCAACTAGTGGGAGCCAAGAGAGAGCAAAAGAGCCTCCGGAAGCCATTTTGATAGAGCCTAGCAGCGGTCAGAGCAATAGAGACGTGCTTGCTTTGCGAAGTACGGCCAAAAAATAAGCTGCTATTTGAACTAGGAGGTGACTGCCCTAATCCCCAGTCTCTAAGGGGCGAGTTCCTACAGGTCCTTGTCGACAAGGCCGGCGTTAAGGTGTTATCGTCCATGAAATCGGCGATAATTCGTGATTTGGACGATCTGGTGGAGCCCCACCACATCCTGGAGGCCATCGAAAAGCAAGACGAAATCGAGACTGGGTCGTGCTCCGTTAGAAGCCTGAAGCCTAGTTATAACGGAACCTTCACGGCGATCATCCCAGCGCCCAATAGAATGATGGCGAAAGTCCTACAGTTGAATAAGCTACTAGTTGGCTGGAACAGCTGCAGAGTTAAGGCTATCGAAGACCCTCCCACGAAATCCTATCGTTGTCTGGAGTTTGGCCACATAGCAGCCAATTCACGAAACACAGTCGATAGATCGAACTGCTGTTTTAGATGCGGAGAACCAGTGCACAGAGCAGCGGATTACGGCGAAGCCCCGGCATGCTATCTCTGCCGATCTAACAGGAAAGCGACACCAGCCACAATGCTGGCAGTTCAAAGTGTCCACTTGGATGGGGAAGGAGGACACAAGACACACAAAAATGACGAAAATGCGGTTTATTCAGCTTAACCTGAATCACTGCATCGCAGCTCAGGATTTGCTAAACCAGACGGTGAGAGAAGAGCTTGTTGATGTCGCACTACTTAGCGAACCCTACAAGCATAAGGAGCAGGCAACATGGACATCAGACGCCACCGGCAAGGCAGCAATTTGGCTACGTGGAGCTAGCACCCTGCGTCTAGACGACATATATTCCTCGGAGGGCTTCGTTAGAGCAAGGGTAGGTAACAGCTGGTTGTACAGCTGCTACTTAGCTCCCAGCCTGCCTCTAGACAGCTTCTGTCGTACAATAAACAACATAGTATGGGATGCCAGAGATCGCCGGCAAATTGTTATCGGAGGCGACTTAAATGCCTGGGCCATTGATTGGGGCAGTAGTCGCACTGACTCGCGCGGCCGTATGCTACTAGAGTGCTTTGCATCGCTAGGCATTGAGCTGCTCAACGTGGGATCAGAACATACATTTAGGAGGGCCGGAGTTGTGTCGATTGTTGACTTGACTTTCGTGAGCGCATCGATCGCCAGAACAGCCAACTGGAAAATAAGCAACAAATATACCGCAAGCGACCATGAAGCCTTAATTTATGATGTGGGTGGCCCCGGTCAAGCGCCGCATAGTCAGCCCACTCTAAACGGGCGTGCGAGGCAAGTATGTCAACCAGGAAGCCGTACAAACACCACCATGCCCCAGTGTGCTTGTGGAATGACCAGATCGCCGAATCACGTCGCGCATGTCACCGCGCCAGGAGGCTGTACCAGTGGGCTAGAGGGCCTGCGGACTTCCTCTGCGTGCAGCTTGCATACAAGCAGCGGAGAAAGGAGCTGAAAAATCGGATCAGACGCAGTAAGCGTGAATGTTTTTTGTCGCTATGCGACACTGCCGAACAAGACCCATTGGGTAAAGCATACAAGATTATTGTAAAGCGCTTGCATGCGAACAGAACACCGCCCCCAACAGACACAATTCTGGTGCGGAATATAGTCGATGCCCTATTCCCCAACATCATGGAAATAGCCAATCACACGCAGCAACATAACAAGCCTTTCCTGATGTCCGACGAGTGTTCAATCTCAGGGCTTGCTCTAGCCATAAACAGACTTAAGTTGAGCAAAGCCCCAGGACCGGGCAGTATTCCAAATAAAGCGATAAAGCTGGCCGCCGAACTTCACCCACCCACTTTCTGTAAAATGTACAGTACCTGCTTACGCGAGGGCATCTTTCCCAAAAGATGGATGATCCAGGATCTTGTGCTACTCACTAAGCCAGGAAAACCACCCGGAGAGGCGTCTTCGTATAGGCCAATCTGTCTCGTAGACACAGCCGGCAAAGTCCTCGAGTATATCATTAGCGTGTGTCTCAACAAAGCCATAGTTGCCGGCGGTAACCTATCAGATCAGCAATATGGATTTAGGAGAGCCAGATCCACGATAGATGCCATCCACAAAGTGGTAGACATCGCCGCTGAGGTAATAGCGGGTAGCAGATGGAGAGGCGGCTGCGAAAAATACTGTCTGGTGGTGACACTGGATATAAAAAATGCGTTTAATTCCGCTAGGTGGGGCTGGATAATAGATGGCTTACTGGGTTTTGGAGTGCCTCAATACCTGGTCAATTGTGTACGTAGCTACGTTGCAGACACGCGAATCCGGTACCACACAGATGACGGTGTCATGGAGAACGTAGCGACAGCTGGAGTTCCACAGGGATCCGTTCTCGGTCCCCTCTTATGGAATGTGATGTACGACGGCGTTCTACGACTCGAGTTTAACCTTGATACGCGGATGACGTAGCACTCGTGGTGGTGGCTAAGGAAATCGAAGTAGCACAAGACCGATGCAACAGAGCTATCAGTAAAGTTGGCAACTGGCTCTCGACAGCAGGGCTTGAGTTAGCAGCCCACAAGACGGAAGCGGTGCTTGTCACAAGCCGCAAAAAGGTGGAGATTGTGAAAATAAGAGTTGGTGACTCAGAGATTACCTCCAAAAGAGCTATCAAGTACCTTGGGGTAATGATAGACACAAGGCTAAGCTTTAAGGAACACCTAGCCTACGCAAACGAGAAGGCAGCGGTGTCGGCCAGAGCCCTGTCACGCATTCTACTGAACACGAGGGGACCGAAACAAGGGAGGATGATGCTGCGTCGTCAAATCTGCGGCACTGTATGCAGCACCGGTCTGGGCCAAAGGAATGACTGTTAAGACCTACAGACAAGGCTTAGAGGCAACTCACAGGTTATGCGCTATCCGTGTTTGTAGTGCCTTTCGCACTATTTCGGACGAAGCTGCCCTCGTTATTGCGGGACTGATGCCCATAGCCGAGCAAGTAACAATGGCAGAAGGAATATTCAGTCGCCGAGAGGAGACCTTAAACACATCATCACGTCAAGCGGAGCGCAGTTCGCAATGGCATAGATGCCTCGCTAGGTGGCAGAGTCGTTGGGATGCCTCCACCAAGGGCAGGTGGACCTGGAAACTGATCCCGAACATTGAGGCGTGGATCAAGAGGCGTCATGGTCAAGTAAACTTTTACTTGACACAAATACTGAGCGGACACGGTTGCTTCAGGAGTTACCTAAAACGGTTCGGGCACGAAACTACAGACGAGTGCAGGTATTGTGGGAGGGGCATCTCCGAAACAGCTGAACACGTCGTTTTCTACTGCCCGAGATATGACGCTGAAAGAATATCTCTAAACAGCAAGCTAGGTGAAGGGGCCGCACCTTGCAACCTGGTGAGAAAGATGCTAGAGGACGCGGAAATTTGGACGGCAGTAAATGACTTTGCATCAAAGGTCATGAGAGAGCAACGGAGGCAAGAACGGATTAGGTCAGGACAATAGTAGGTGCACGGCTCTTCGACGCAATACACACTAGTAGTTCCGGAGAAGTCAGCATTCCGCTTTTTCATCCATACCGAATCAAATTTTGTTCTTTTTATGTTATGTTTTTCTGTTAGTTAAGCGTTAAATATTAAAAAAACAATTTTTTTTTTTTTTTTTAACGTTTAATATATATTTGTTGAATCTACTCTTAAATTAGAGCCTAACAACAAGTTTGAGATATTTTTCTTAATCTAGTACTTATGATATATCCAGGGGATATTGCAGGCGGCCCTAATCATTTATTATTGGGTTGGTCTGTCATTTCTTTTAAGACGAGTTCTATTATTAGTTCGCGTAAGGGAATTGGCAAGAACATTAGGGTGTACATCCAGTTTCGCAGAATACTTTAGTTGTTGACTACCTATTTCATATTTTACGCTAGGTATATTTAGATCATTTTGGAATGTTGTCGTTCCGTATGTACCACGGAGCCCCAGTGATTGATCTTAAAATCTTCGACTGCGCTCTTTGTATAATGTCGATATTGCTGGTACTTGCATTTCCCCATAGTACGGCACCGTAAGTCCAGATGGGTTTCAGTACGGAGTTGTATAGGAGGACTTTATACTCCAGACGTAGAGGGGACCGAGCATTGATGATCCAATGTAAGCTACTCGCTTTCAGTTTAAGCTGTGAGTTTTTTGCCTCGATGTGCTTGCGCCAAGTTAGTCTTCTGTCTAGGTGGATACCAAGGTAAGTGACATCCGCGGCTTGAGGAATTGGTACGTTGTTTAGCATTAGAGCTGGACAGTTTCTTCTGTTAAGCGTAAATGTAACATGTTTGCATTTCTGCTCGTTGACCCGGATACGCCAGGTTGCTAGCCATTCCTCTACCACCTTGAGGTGTTCCTCTAATTTTGCAGAGGCTTGTATTGGGCATTTGGATCTGCTGAGGATTGCCGTGTCATCGGCAAAAGTGGACGTTGTAAGTCCTAAACTCGTTGGTAAGTCTGCAGTGTACAGCAGGTAGAGCAATGGGCCGAGTACACTGCCTTGCGGTACACCAGCTTCGATTTCAAAGTCAGCCGAGACGGAGCCATTACATCTTACAGCGAATTTTCTATTGTAAAGGTAAGATTCCATGAGTTTGTGGGTGTACTGTGGGAGTTTCTGCCGGATTTTGAACATTAGACCCTCCAGCCAAACTCTGTCGAAAGCCTGGGCAACGTCGAGAAAGACAGCCGTACAGTATTCCTTTTAGTTCGAATGCTGTTCGTATTTCGGATGTTATACGATTGACTTGTTCAATTGTCCCATGTTTTTCGCGGAAGCCGAACTGGTGTGAAGGGATTATGTTCTCCGATGCCAGAAATGAGTTTAGACGAATCTGCAGGACCTTTTCAAAAAGCTTCGAAAGACATGGCAGCAAACTAATTGGCCTATAGGATGATGGTTGGGTTTTGTCCTTTCCCACTTTAGGAATCATGATGATAGTGGACCTTTTCCATGCTCTTGGGAAGTAGCCAATTCTTATTATAGCGTTGAACATTTTGCAGATGTATTGTATGGCGATGGTAGGGAGTTCTAGGATCATTTTCGGTGTGATTAGGTCATGACCAGGGGCTTTGTTCGGCTTTATGTGGTTTTTAATAACTGCAGTGATCTCATCCGATTGGAGTTCCGAGTACTCACTATCCGTTAATGTGCTCGAAGGGGGAAGTACAAATGACTTTGATGTTGGATTTGGCTGGAAAACCATTTTAAGATGTGTGGCAAATACGGATGCCCTCTCTTGGTCACTGCGGGCCCATCCACCGGTTGGACCCCTTATTGGTGAAACTGTCTCTGTAGGAGCGCTTAAAGTTGGGTGGGCTTTCCACAGAGGATGTTTAGTGCTGGATGGACTGAGCTTTTCTATGTATTTCCTTTGAGCCCAGGATTCCTCTTGTCTTAACTCCTTGGAGAGGTTGCGGCTGGCATGCCTTAGGCGAAGTTTTGCTGCTGGTGATCGAGTAACCTGCCATTCTCTTCTTAGACGTCGTTTTTCCGTTACTAATTGTTCTATCCGCCGGTTCGTAGGCCTGACAGCAGGTTTAGCGTAAGTAGAGGCATGTGGAGTAGATACTCTTGCTGCAGCTCCCATCATCGACTCAAGTGTAGAGACGCACATGTCAATGTCCTCTGCAGCGTCCAGTTTGGGCGAACAGTCAATGTGGGCACTCATGTACATTTTAAATTTAAGCCAATTTGTTTTGTTGTTTGTAAGTATATATGGGCGATCAAGTACTTGAGGTCTTGTTAACAGTGTGAATAGCACTGGAGAGTGATCGGAGGTTAAATCTAGCAGTGTTTCCGCAGTGATCCGATTACGCGGAATCCTCTTGGTTACTGCGAAATCAATCAAGTCAGGCACTTTCTGTGGATCTGTGGGCCAATAAGTAGGCCTACCCGGTGAGACGCAATCCATCTTATTGAGGGGGTTGACTATTGTGTTGTACAACTGCTTGCCTTTAGGATTTACCAGGCGAGATCCCCAGTGCGTATGTTTGGCGTTATAGTCCCCTGCTGCAATGAAGCGTTCTCCGAGTGTGTTAAAGAAACCGGTGAATTCCTTTTCAGAGATTGAGAAGCGTGGTGGGCAGTACAGGGCAACCAACGTAGTGTTGCCGCAGCTGGTTTGGACGGTTATAGCAGTTGCTTGTAGGTGCTGTGTTTCGAATCTGTTGAGGAACGAGTGTTTTATACGGTTTTTGATTAGGATACCAGTCCCGCCATGAGCTTTTCCGTCTGGATGGTTTGTTGCGTAGAAGGCATATTTTGGTATTTGAAAATTATTTTTTGATGTTAAATGTGTTTCAGATATCAGCATGACGTCGATTTCACTTGAGTCTAGGAATAGTTGCAGTTCATTTTTGTGCTTGGAGACGCCGTTAGCATTCCAAAGACATAGACTTAGGGAAGCCATTATTTATTCTCGATAAGCTTCTGGATAAGCAGGTTTTGATTCCGCATCAGTTCCTGCATACAGTTTTGCATGAACGTCATAAAAGCGGTCATGTTTTGATTAAGTGAGATCAATAGGGCCTCTAAACCACTTGGAGTTTGCTGGCCAAGTTCTGGTGCGCTAGGTTGCGGATTCTGTAGATGGTGGAGTGACGGGGTCTCTTTCGCGGGCTCCGTTTGTCCAGTTCGGAGTACACTAGCGAAGGATACACTAGGATTGGTTGTAGCAGGCATGTTAGATGATCTAACAGCCTTGGCGAAGAATACCTCCGGTGTAGTTTTGGAGGCGTTGAAGGTGATTTTTGGTCCAGCTGGGGGTTTACGCCCGTTTAGGTGCGATTTAAGATCCTTGAAGACAGGACATCCCCTGTAGTTGGCTGTGTGGTTCCCTCCACAGTTACTGCATAGTCTTAGTGCGACGTTGTTTCTGTCCTTGGGGCAAATGCCATCTTTATGATGTTCGCCGCAGCCAACACACACTGACCTAAGATTGCAATTGTTAGCGGTGTGGTTGTATTCCTGGCAGTTTTTACACTGAGGTGGTTGGTATCTCTTATGGGGCTCCTCTACGGTGATTCTTCTGTGCAATAGGAGCTGAAGGTTGTAGATTGGATGCACTTCATTTGGCTTCGTCCGCTTTGCATCTGGTTGGAGCTCGATTTTAAAGAGCGGCTGTGCGACTTTATTCCTGTTGATGATGTTGACAACGGACTTAACCGCAAACCCTTTTTCGGCCAATGCGTCTGCTATTTCTTGGGGTGGGACCGATGGCTCGATCCCCTTTAACACAACCTGGAGCCCTTTACTGCTTTTTAGTTGGTAGGTATAGAAGTTGATGTTAGCATTACGGAGGTACTTTTCGATGATGCGGAAATTGTCCTCAGTTTGGGTTTGACATTTAATTTCTTTTATGTTACCCCTGTTGAGAGGGGTTACAACAAAGTTATTTGCCCCTACTGTTTCTACTAGCTTCGAAATCAGGACGCTGCAGTTGGCTCCACGGATGTATAAAGGGGGTGGTCTAGCCGATTTAACTTTATCTACAACGTCGGCTTGATCGTCTTGCTGATCGGCAAGAATTTTAAAACGATTCCCGCTTAGAAGTGCTACTCGTTCATTTGGTTTGTTTATTTTCGGCGTATTGCCACTTTTTTTCTTTTTGCGGGCTTAGCTTCCGCTTAGTTATTTTAATATATCTATCCATTCCAGTTTGGACAGAAGGCGTTGGGTTTATTGTCGTGGCTGACTCTGGGCGACTTGTCGTTGACGGCTTGAGGCAGGTCAATACTTCGGCAGACGTTGCAGTAGTTGCTGTCAACGAGCTGACGGTGCTGGTCGGTGCAATCGGTGACCCAGTTATCGATATTGATGGAGAAGCACACTGCTCTCTCCACGGTAAATTGCTGTTGATTGCTGAGTGGCTTGCACTTTCGGTGTTATTGCTTACGGTAGCATTCAGTGGGGTCGGCGACACCACCGAAAAGTACGCGTTGTTGCGTTGGACCGAGAGACGACGCTCACGTTGTTGTTGTACAAGTAGTTCTTGTAGCTGTTGCTGGTGGGGATCGAGAGAGCTTGGGCCCGAATTGGTGGACATGGCTTTTCCAAAAAAAAAAAAAAAAAAAGTTCTCACTTTGTTGTTGCAACTTAGTATTTATTGCTATTAGAACAAACTAATAGCAATATGATTGTAAATAGGCGTCTCTGAGGCGACTGAGAGCCCTACACAATTTTTGCAAACGCGGTCTTTTTATTTTTTACACTAAATTTTGCGGAGTGCATTAAAAAAAAAACACGTCTGCACGCGGCGGCGGTTGAATTGTGATTGATAATCTGATGCAAGAAAAAGATTGAAAAAACAAAGCAGCGATCAATTTTTTCATGTGTGTTTTTTCAACAAAGCGACATAGATCTGCTTGCGTTGAAATGCTGAAGAAAACTAACTTCTAGAGGACCATCGATAGTATCGATGGAAATTTAGCTTTTCGATAAATCGATGGAAGATGTCGATATATATATGGTTTTTTATTTTTTTTAAAAATTTCCCAGGGGGGGGGAAGGTTCTCTAATTCTACTTTTATTGAACCTTTTGCAAAATGACTATTTACATTGATTTTTAGGAAACAAAACAATGTGATCTCTCTTAATATTAGCAATTCCTCATTCAAAATGGACAAATTTGTCGCTACCTCAAGTATGTCTCTTAAGGCAAAAGTAACTATAGTCCGATTTGAATATAAGTATAAGTAATGCAGAAACCGATCGCAAGGGCAAAAAATGTGTGTTGGAAGTTTGGTCTCATTTTGACCGGTTAAAAAATAAAATGTTTGCAAAGTGTCGACATTGCGGAAGAGAATACCGTAGCAGTGGCAATACATCTAATTTGATGGAACACCTGAAACGTGTCCACCCATTCGTACAAAAAGTTGAGAAAAAATACCGTCAATGTAGTGTAATTTTTTACTCGCAGTGAATGCTATGGCTCGACATCGGCCAAAAAGGCCGAGATTGACAAGTCCCTGGCTCGCATGGTGGCACTTAATTTACAGCCATTTAGCATTATTTAAAATGTCAGCTTTTAACATTTTGTACATACACTAGTGGCGAAATATGTTTACCAAGTCGTCCATATGTAAAAGACTTGCTTTTATATATGTATGAGGATTCTTCGCAAAAATTTAAAGCAATGTTAAACGTGATATTGCTCATTGACGACCGACACTTGGACTTCGCGTGCCAATGTGAACTACATAACGGTAACATGTCACTTCATAGAAAATTTTAAACTCAGGTCTGAGGTACTGCCTACCCAACCTCTTGTTGACCAAATCAATCACAACAGTGAAAATATTGGCACGACACTGCGTCAAATTTGTGATGAATGGGAAATATTTGAGAAAATACAAGCCATAGTGGCATATAATGCCGCCGCTATGATACGAGCGTGCGATATTCTACAAAAAAAGAACTTTTGCCCACACATTGAATCTTGTTGTACAAGATGTTTTGATTGATAACAATGTTAAGCAAATATTGAATATCATTTAACGGATTGTCACATTTATCAAAAGCAGCTCCATTGCCAATGCTAAGTTTTTAAAAGCTCAGACCACGGATAATCCCCTTAAATTGTTGCAAGAGGTGCCAACAAGGTGGAACAGCTCTTTTTACATGCTGCAACGGGTCTTAGGCACCAGGGAAGCTCTCTTTGCGACTCTTTTAAAATCGCAAAATGCTCCGATTCCCTTATCGGAGGACCAATGTCGCGTAATCGAGGACCTTTGTTCTGTATTTAAGCCTTTTGAGATAGCTACAAAACACTTATCGGCGTCAAATACAGTAACGATTTCGCTCATCATTCCATCAGTATTGGCCTTGACGCAAACCTTAGAAGTGTTATTGCCTATAATGAAAACAACTGTTGGCAGAGAAACCTGCTCAATTTTGATTGATTTTCGAGTAAAAAAAAAGGCTATACCCTTATGAAAATCGTTCTGGCCCAAGACTTGGAACTTTGCTTGATGCTCGACTCAAGAAGGAGGGATTCCAAAATGCTGGAAATGCGCATCAAGCAGCCTTAGCACTAGATGATGAGCTATGCACAATTAAGGACTATGCGACAAATCCCGAAGTTGATGAGCAATTGCCAAAAGAGAATAGATCACCATTTCTGTTTAAATCTGTTTGAAAAAAAATTTATAACAAACGTTCTAATTACCGAACGGATGCCATCATAATGATGAGACAATATTTAGAGCAACAGAACGCATCCTAAGACACGGATCCGCTTCAGTAATGGTGCCTTCCAGATCGATTAAACAATTTTATTTAGCTCAATTTGTAAATTTCTTTTCTTTAAGATAAATGAACATCAGTTAAATACCCTTAATCGATGTGCCTTAAAGTTTTTGGCAATCCCGGCAAGCTCCGTAGAATCGGAACGGATATTTAGAAAGGCTCGGGCGATTATCACAGACCGCAGGACTTCCAATGGTTGAACACCGTTATTGAAAATGAAGCTTTAATATCGTAAGAACATTGATATTATGTTTAGGAGTTGAAACCAAATATGGATCTCATATATTCTTCTTATTTTTTTATAATTTTTGTTATAAAGCAACTGAAAGGATCTCATTGTTGTTAATATTAAATAAATTTGTTTTGTTTTTCTATGACTTCTAGCATTCATAGCATGGAAAACACTTGTATTTCGTTTTCGAAAAATTTACATTTTAATGGAACTATCGATAATATCGATGGTTGAAACCATCTAAGGAAAAACTATCGAGTAACGCCAGTATCGATGGTTCTCCACCTCTATTAACTCCACCCTCATGCTTTTGATTTTTTTGTGTGAGGACAGCCATTCGGTTACACGCATACGAAGTGCCGAACGTGTTCGTCCCCTGGGGGATATGAGTGCCGGGCCCTGTATTAAAGCTTATGAAAAAGCGTTGGAGTGGCCACGCAGCTGCTGAGCGTAGTGATGTAAATTTGGGTCAAAATTTCAATGTCGATGTTCATCGATGTTTGCAAAATGATAAATCGATGTTGTGTGAAACATCGGCTATAAACATCGATGTATGGATGTTTTCTACCAATTCCGTTATTTTTGAATAATTCAATTCTTAAAAGCCTTTTAAATAAATGCCTTCTTAATTTTTTTTTATTTCTTTATTGAGTGGTTTACTTAACAATATAATTAACAGAACTTAAAACTATATCAATTTATGAATTTTGCGTAGTCTTGTGAATAAATAATAATATAACAAATGCTTCCTTAGCAGTCTTTTTCATTACATTGAGAATCAAAAATAATAATATAACAAATGCTTTCTTAGCGGTCTTTTTCATTACATTGAGAATCAAAATGAATAAAATAATAATATAACAATAAATGCTTCCTTAGCAGTCATTTTTTATGCTCTCAAAGCAATATTAATTATTGTAATTACTTTTTTTTCAAAAAGTATTTTTTTTCGATACTTGCAAAAATAAAATACGGCTTAGTCGGTTGGGTTCTAACCTGTTTCTCCTTTGGCTTAAAATATAGGATGACGCTGAAAAAATTCGTTCAGAAGGAACCGACGAACCAACTACCGGTAAAAATTGCAGCGCCATTTTATGTAAATTGGGATATGTGTTTTTCATACCTTCCCATACTTGTAGAGGGTTGCTTTCAAATGACGCTAATGGCATTCGCAGGTACGCTATCATCTCCACATCAATATCCCCATCAGGCTCATGAGACTGTGCCAGCTGGTGATGGTGGTCCCAAAAAGAATTGCATTTAGTTGTGCTTGTCACGTTATCATTACTATTGTAGTCTTGGACCATCTGTTTTATCATAGACTTAATTTTTGTAATAGAGTTTGAGAATGCCTGAGGGTCTTTAAAATGCAGTTTCTTAAATCTTGGATCAAGTACTGTAGCCATTGCCAGAATTGAGACCTGAAACAATATATTTAAAATAACATTTTTTAAGGAATAAATTAATGATGACATTTGAACTATGCTCTATTGAACCCATACGCCTATCGATTTTGAACAGCAAGAAGTTCTTAATGTTATTTGCCTCTAGCGTGATGTCATCAACGTTAAGCAATTTTGTTTTTAACATATTCACCATTGGGATAACCATACAAGGGGCGCAGCATTGGCATGATATTATTAAGCAACTGTCATTCATTTCGTTTTAGCATCTCAACATCGTTGCGGACACTTAAGACAATATCGTTTACGAAAGTAACGCTCAATCATGTAGTATGTGATGAGCCATCTAGTAGCCACATCTTGGATCAATACCTTGTCCGTTACTTTTCTTAAGTTGTCGCTGGCAACGCAACTCTGCTTAAAAAAGTTACCCTTACCTTTTCAAGTATTGAATCTCTTTGCATAGCAGATCGTGCAATTAGATTTATGGTATGTGCAAAACATGGTAAGTGCTTTTTTCGCCCAAAACCTAGGTCAACGGCTTTGACGACATTTGCCCCATTGTCGGTAACGACGGCTGTCACTAATACCTTTCAATGTGCCAATCTTTGCAGCAACTCTCCAGCATTTCAGACAGGTATACTGATGTGTGACGCTCGCTTAGCTCCAAAACTCCGATAGTCAAAGAAGTCATTTCAAGCTCAAGCTGAAAATAAGCAGTAATGCCCAAGTAACTCCGCATTGACAATTGGTCGCTTCATACATCAATTGTTAATGTTAGCGTTTTCCCATTTAGCAATCTCTTTCACATTTCCTTCATTTTCAAAAACCATATTTTGAAAGCTTTCAGCAATAGAAATTTGTGCCACACCGCTAGTATTAGGTACTGCAGGCATTTTAACATATTGATCTATTTTATGAAGGGACCGCAGGTGGTCCTTCATGTTGGTCGTGTTACCCGCAGTCTTCAAAACTTTGTCGCAAATGTTGCATTTTGCGCTATTTTCATCAATTTTTGTAAACTGCCTCCAGCAAAAGCTTGTCCTTGTTGTTATTCGAGAATAAATACATTTGTAATTGCAATTTATAATTTCCGAAGAGGAAAATTTTACCCGTACCCGAAAGCTAAAAAAATGTTGTAACCCATTACATTTACATTAAATTACATTTTTTTTATAAAGGATTAATATAAATGAAAAAATCCAAATTTAAATTACATATTTTTGTAAAGAAAAATAACATATCGAGATTTGCGCTTGACAATCTTGTGCGCCTTTCATTTAATATTCTCCCCGACGATGAAAAAACTCTCTCGCTTGTGGCAGACCTTACAGGTATGCATAATATTTGTCTGGCCACCACTTGCAATAGTTTCAGGTCAGTTGCCTGTTTCCAAAAATCTAAAATTGGCATGTTTGAACGAGTAGTTGTGGCAAAATATTTATAAATTTCTATATCT
Source organism: Drosophila equinoxialis (assembly GCA_018150345.1). Lineage (NCBI taxonomy): Eukaryota > Metazoa > Arthropoda > Insecta > Diptera > Drosophilidae > Drosophila > Drosophila equinoxialis. Next base: position 188,197 of record JAECWI010000853.1, on the reverse strand, counting down.
ATAGGATTTTTGTCAAGTTTCATTTTTTTTTTTTGGTTGATTTTTGTCGAAATACTCTTGAAATTCATTATCGCTATTTGGCGAAGTGTTTTCAATTTTTGAGTCATCATCTGTGTCGCTTGTGATTTCATAAATTTCATTCATCATGCTTTTGACGGTCTCCAAAACCTGATTTTTTTTTTCTTCAGGTATTAAACTCAATTCTTTGAATGGAGGGTTTAAAAATAATCCAACTAAATGTACTGTAGTTGGCTGAAAAGGCAATTCCAAAGAATTTAAAGTTCTTTTTTTTAATTGTTCTATAACATTTGAATCGAATATTTCAATTTTACATTGTTTTTTTAGTTTTTCATACCACAAAGCATATATATGTATTGTTGGCTCTTTTTCAGATGATAACTTGTCAGAACAATCTTCAAATGGTTTTAAAAACGTAATTAGATTTTCAATCAAAGCGAAGTCAATATTAGCTATACGTTTTATTTCATTTTTTGATAAAAGTAAAACTTTAATTTCTTGCTGAACATCACAAATGCTTTCAAGCATAATAAAGATAGAGTTCCAACGCGTTTTTATTTCTTGTTTTAGAGACTTGCTTAATTTGTGATTAATTTCGGAATGCTTGAAAAATTTTACAAGATTTTTTGAATTGTCTATTAAAAATTTAATTTCATCAACGGGATTCTTCTCCATAACATCGTCCATAAATAAGTTGTGGCACGCGCAAGAAAGCCTTTTGTAAGTTTTGAACGCGGCCACCACGTTCGCCCCATTGTCAGTAACAATTACTGAATTTCTTAACTTACTTTGCAAGTTGTAATCGATCAATATATGCTAAATTTGATCTAAAATATTAACGCCAGTTTTTTTTCCCTCCAGGAATTCTTTAACACCTAGAATCGATGTTTTTAAAGAATACGATTCATCAATGTAATGTGCACTTAAGCACGCAAAGCTCTTTTGTGTATACTGGTCCGTCCACATATCCGTAGTAAGTGCCATGTACTTGTCGGTTAAGGTAGTGGTCAGAAGTTGTGTTTAAGAATAAACATCGTGTTCATCTGAGATGGCTTCACCAAATCAGATTGACCAAAGAAATATACAAATGAAACATAAACAAAAGTAAGTCATAAAATTCATATGACAATTATTGCTTAATAGCAAACAAAACATGCATCCACATTCTGTGGAAAACACTTAAGATCAAACAGCGGCGCGGTATCAAGTAACCAGCGCTCAGCATGAAATATAAACATTTTTCAACCCCCGAAAACGTGGGACATTAGAATAAGCATTTTTAAGAACAATTGTCGCTTCTTAGAGTTTAAGAGTTTTTAAATAAAATCAGTTCATATTTTGAATTCAACGAATGAAGACTGGGTTATTTTCTCTGCTCTCCGGGAATCCCTATTCAAGTTGCTTAATTCGGTTGTATTCGGCAACCATGACACTGCCGGTAAGTTTTTTCCTGGACACAATGATGTCATGGCAGTTTTGAGTTCCATATTGAGCGCCTATGTTCAACACAGCTTGAACATAGTCACGAAAGCCAGTTCCTATAAATTTAGCAAATATTAACATTGATACTTACCCTAACTTACAGTCAGTGACATTTAATGGCAACAAATCTTTTGCTACAAATGTTAGCTGCTTTGTAGCTAGTTCATCAAGAACTTTTTTGCAACAGCCTTTGATGCAAAGGAGCAACAAAAGAGCATTTGTGCCGAGCAAGCGTTGTGGTGCCGTGTTTTGCACTAAAAGCAACCACAGTTTTGCATTTGCAGCAGCACACAAAATCCAGACGCTTGCCGCCGCACTCCACGTGCTTAAAATTTTTCCACACACCACTTTTTCCACTTGTATTCTCAATCAATTTATATCGAACGTCACCGGCACTAATTGCTCTTTGAATTTGAGCTTTTGTTCGTACCATCTGAGCAAAAGACTCATTTTCATTATTATTATCGTCACCTTTTTTCCATTTTCAGCGTGCTTTTAATCTTTATCTTTGCCCTTTTTATACCATACACCCATAGGGTGAAATGGTATATTAAAGTCGCCAAAATGTATGTAACAGGCAGAAGGAAGCTTTTCCGACCCCATAAAGTATATATATTCTTGATCAGTATCAACAGCCGAGCCCATATAGACATGTCCGTCCGTCCGTCCGTCCGTCTGTCCGTATGAACACGTAGATCTCAGAGACTATAAGAGCTAGAGTCACCAAATTTGGTACGTAGACTCGTGTATTACCTACGGTGGTCAAGTTTATTTCAAATTTTTGCCACGCCCCCCTCCGCCCACGAAATTTAAACAAATTTGATTTTCTTAAAGACTACAATAGCTAAAGACATCAAATTTAGTATGATTAATCCTTTAGTAAGCGCGCACAAATTTGTTGAAAAAAAAATTTGCCACGCCCCCTCCGCCCACGAAATTTAAACAAATTTGATTTTCTTAAAGACTATAATAGCTAGAGACACCAAATTTTGTATGTGTATTTGTTTAATAAATGCGCATATATTGTATATGCAACGATTTTGCCACGCCCCTTTCCGCCCCCGTAATTTGGGAAAACTCGATTATCTCACGTAATTTTCTACCTTTTGTAATCAATTTTGGCACACTTGAATTTGATACTAATACCCAGCAAAACACCAAATTTGATCAAAATCGGACAAAAAACAACCAAGTTATGCATATAAACGTTTTTCCATAAGGCCGTAGTTGGCCGTTGGCTGGTGGGGGCGCTAGGGTGCTCGTATACTTGAGTGAGGGAGATTATAAGATATGCTTGTAATAAAAAGCATGTGAAAATGCATTGGTTTAATAAATTTGAAATATTTGTTTTACTGGTGTATGGTATACCTAAGTCGGCGAGACGACTTACTTACTTCATTTTTCTTAGTGATGACAATTGTAATAGATGGTGATGATAATTCTGATTGAGATAATCGATAATAAACGTAATCGATAGTGTACACGAAGTTGAGAAAGAAAAATATTTAAAAAATTATTTTCGGGTTATTCGGGTTGAGCGTCCTAACCCATACCCGCCCGCACCCAACCCGAAATTAGATTTTCCAGCCCATACCCACAGGTACCCACGGTTACCCGACAAAAGCCCAGCCCATGCCCACCTCTATTCTATGCATCGATATTTCTTTACATCACTAGCTGAGCGACGAGCGAATATTGTGAGCGTCTGAGCGACACGACGCGTCTGCGCAGAATCTTCAATTTCCGTTTTATGGAACGACACTCATAAAGAGTATAAAAATAGAAATATAACGGATAAAGAATGGAATGAAGTAGGAGTTATTTGTAACTGTACAGGTAAGTTTTGATTTACCGTTACGTATAATATACAATATTAACTTAAGTGATATTTAATTGGTGTAGCAAATTATATTAAATATGTGTACATGAATTAATGTATATATTTAAAATAACCTTATTTAATTTAATGTCTTAATATCTGAAATCCCAAAAAAAATCAATTAAAGAATTTCTAACGTTCATTGTTGGATGCAGTCACTTAGCAATAAACGTTGAAATGTGACTGTTCTTCAAAAACATCCACATTTGATAATGAAACTATTCCATTATTGATTTCTGCTGTCGTATTAATGTATGTACATACATACATATGTAGTCCAGATCACTATCCCCATCAGGTTTTTTTTACTCTTATTTATTTATTAAGAGCTTACTTGCAGTTAAAATTATATGGTAGCTTGTGTTATTTTTTTTTTTTTTTTTTTTGGCTATGTCAACGCTTCATCTCATATATTCTAGGATCATGTTTTTCTTCTTCTAAATATATAAAAATGTTGTGTGAGTGCCTACAACCGCTATGCATTCAGAAACTACTGAACCGATTCAAAGTTTGACAACCTGTTCAACCTTGGTTTTTGTCTACTTTTTATGTCGATATCACACTCGCGAGCGCATGTATCGACCGCAGCAGGCGGGGCCATTCATTAAAATACAAATTCTCCTGTTTCAGTTACAAACGAAATAATGCCTCCTGAATCCCGCGTATAGATAAGACTAGATCGACATGAGGAATTCGATATTTAAGGTTGATACACTTGATCCAGCAATGCTCCAACTTTTTTAACCCGTCTGAAAAATAAGTTCTCCGAGGTCTGAAAAATGGGCTTCCATGGCGGCGATGACTTTCTCATTCGACTCAAATTTCTTCCCGGTGAGTGACTTTTCAAGAAGAAAAAAAAGAAGTCGCACGGGGCCAAATGTGAAGAATACGGTGGATGGGGCAGCAGTTCGTAGCCCAATTTGGCCATGGCGACGGCGGAGGTGTGAGCCGTTGCGTTGTCATGGTGAAAGAGCACTTTTTTCTTCGCCAAATGGAGCCGTTTTTTCTTTAATTCATTCGGATCAATAATTCAGCATAGTAGGCCTCTGTGACTGTTTTGCTTTTCTGCAGGTAGTCGATGTAGATCACACCTGAAAATGGTGGCCATCACCTTTCGCCTGGTGAATTCCACTGTTTCGACTGTTCCTTGGTCTCTGGTGTGTACCAGTAGATCCAAGTTTCTTCGACGGTTACAAAACGACGCAAAAACTCCTTCGAAAATTTCAACAGCTTCAAACACTGGTCTAATGTCGTCTTACGGTTGCGCTTGTTGTCCGGAGTAAGCAAACGCGGCACCCATCGATATCGCCGACAGCTTTCTCATGTTCAAAATTTCATGCGGTCTTTCGAGATACCTAATGTATCAGCTATATCGCGCACTTTCAATCGGCGGTCCACGTTATCCTCCGTGGTTGCACTTTTCGGGGTACTTGGACGTGGCTCATCAAAAACCGAAGTGCGACCGTTGAACCAAATTTTAACGGTCGCCATCGAAGGAGAAGAGTCACCGTACACAGCATACAACCGCTCATGTATTTGCTGGCGGCAAAATCAAATACCCTCAGCTTGGAGCACCATCAGAGCCACTGCGAACTCTACTTTCCGGATTTCAAATATTAAGAAATATAATTACAGCTTCAAATCACGTCAACTGAATTTTTGAACTCACTTGATCTGCTTAGAATGCCACCACACCTGTTTAAGAATAAACATCGTGTTCAACTGAACTGGCTTCACCAAATCAGATGCACCAATGAAATATACAATTCTAAGCAAAAACATAAACTAAGAAGAAGTCGTAAAGATTCATATGACAATTATTACCTTTCCCACACGATGTGGGAAAAACACTTGTAATTCTAAACTAACCCAAAAGATCACCACGGCAGGATGTCAAGTGGCCGACGCCGTGCCCAAAATAATAATAAACTTTCAACCCCCGAATACGTGGGTGTGAGTCTAGAATAAGATCTTCTAAGAACAATTGTTACCTCCTAGAGACTAAGATAATCATATATAAACTCCGTACTTTTGTAAATAAAATGAGTTCATATTTTGAATTCAACGAATGAAGACTGGGTTATTTTCCTTCTCTCCGGGAATCCCTATTCAACACCTATTGAAATTGAAAATAGGTGTGCCAATAATCATGCTCCGGAATATTAATCAGCCAAAACTCTGCAATGGCACGCGGCTCGCGGTCAAAAACTTGATGAACAACGTTGTAGAAGCAACGATCTTAACTAGACCATTTAAAGGTGAAGATGTCCTCATTCCCAGGATTCCCGACTGATACACCTTTTCAATTCAGAAGATTCCATGACAACTTATAAAGCTCAAGGTCAACGTCTGGAATTGTGTGGTTTAGATTTACATGCGGATTGCTTTTCACATGGACAATTGTATGTTGCGTATGTCCCGTGTCGGAAAACCAGATAGCCTTTATATTTACTCGGACAATGGAAAAACAATACATATTGTATACCCATAAGTATTACAGAATTAAACGTATTTAATGCTTTGTATGCTTTGTTTGTGTTTCTCATTTGATATGCGTGCACTGACGATATGCCACAACAAAGCGTGTATCGACCGCAGCCCCATCTGCTGCAGGCGGGGCACAGCGAAGCGTGGCAGTGTACAGCTAGTATGTACATATTGACAGAATAGCTAGTTTTATTTGAATATAATGTGTGTGTTGTGCTAGGATTTTCAGTATGTTAGGAGGTGTGGGGTTTGACAGGCATTGCAGTGGGTTAGTATATTGGAATATTGTGAGATACACAATACACACTTTATGTTATGGTTGTGTTTTCAAGAAATTGTAGGAGACGGGTATGTGTTCTATTGAAATGTTTTGGCTACAAAAAGTGCACAAATAGGATTTGTGGGTGATTTTTGCGTGACCGAGTCTAAGTCTAGTTATTTTTACTTGATCTTCACATATTAGGGAAAGGTGATTGCTTTTGAATAGGCGGTAGCTGCTATATTTCTTGCAATTCATGCTTTGGTACCAGGTAGAGGTATCTGAAAAATATGTCTTGTACTTTTAAGTGGTGTGTTTTTTTATGTATTTCAGTATGTCCTTCATGTTATGGTTGTCTTTGGATAAAAGCGGCCTTTATGTCCTTTATGTTATGGTTGTCTTTGGCTGCGTTTTTGCAGCGTTGTCTGCTTTCTCGTTATCTGCAATTCTTACATGCCCTGGTATCCAGAGTAGTTTGAATTTTGGGAATGTTTATTCGCTGTAGTATTCACTGTTGCTTGTGGTATTTATGGCGTCTATAGTGGATAAGATATCCGAGCATATGCAATATTTGCCCTTTTTGTTTTTAAGAATGTTTAGTGCTTCGGCGATTGCGATTATTTCGGCAGAGAAGACAGATGAGTAGTGTGGCAAAAGGTTTGACTTAATAGGCGAAAGTTGTAATTAAGTGGGTTTGGGATCCGTCGGTATATACAAATATGTAAGAATTATTGTGTGTGTACAATAATTGTGGTTTATTAATAGATAAATAGCAAAATAGTCAGTTGAATAAATTAGGATAAAAAGAACTTTGACATAATAACTTGAGGTGACAACTTTTAGCAACTTTACGACTTTAACAACTTTAAATACAACTTGAGCAACTTTTGGTACACCTTCTACTTATATGTTTGGTCTCTATCGTTCCTTCTTCTACTGATGATGCCACATTGTCGCACCGCATCCAGGGCTGCCATCGCTCATCACATACATATGTACCCTTATACATTCGGTTACCCTGAAAATCATCTGCCTCAGATGATCCTTCGAGATCGCTTCCATAATTATACCATACACCCATAGGGTGAAATGGTATATTAAAGTCGCCAAAATGTATGTAACAGGCAGAAGGAAGCTTTTCCGACCCCATAAAGTATATATATTCTTGATCAGTATCAACAGCCGAGTCGATATAGACATGTCCGTCCGTCCGTCCGTCCGTCCGTCTGTCCGTATGAACACGTAGATCTCAGAGACTATAAGAGCTAGAGTCACCAAATTTGGTACGTAGACTCGTGTATTACCTACGGTGGTCAAGTTTATTTCAAATTTTTGCCACGCCCCCCTCCGCCCACGAAATTTAAACAAATTTGATTTTCTTAAAGACTATAATAGCTAAAGACATCAAATTTAGTATGATTAATCCTTTAGTAAGCGCGCACAAATTTGTTGAAAAAAAAATTTGCCACGCCCCCTCCGCCCACGAAATTTAAACAAATTTGATTTTCTTAAAGACTATAATAGCTAGAGACACCAAATTTTGTATGTGTATTTGTTTAATAACTGCGCATATATTGTATATTCAACGATTTTGCCACGCCCCTTTCCGCCCCCGTAATTTGGGAAAACTCGATTATCTCACGTAATTTTCTACCTTTTGTAATCAATTTTGGCACACTTGAATTTGATACTAATACCCAGCAAAACACCAAATTTGATCAAAATCGGACAAAAAACAACCAAGTTATGCATATAAACGTTTTTCCATAAGGCCGTAGTTGGCCGTTGGCTGGTGGGGGCGCTAGGGTGCTCGTATACTTCAGTGAGGGAGATTATAAGATATGCTTGTAAAAAAAAAACATGTGAAAATGCATTTAATAAATTTGAAATATTTGTTTTACTGGTGTATGGTATACCTAAGTCGGCGAGACGACTTACTTACTTCATTTTTTTTATACCCTTGCAGAGGGTATTATAAAATTGGTCAGATGTTTGTAACGCACAGAAGGAGACGTTTCCGACCCCATAAAGTATATATATTCTTGATCAGCATGAAAAGCTGAGTCGATATAGCCATGTCCGTCTGTCCGTCTGACCGTCTGTCTGTGCGTACGCGTTTTACTCAGCCATCTTAAAAGCTATTGGTATGAAATTTTTTTTGTGGGCTTTTTTATTACCCGAGTTAGATAAAGTATGAAAATTGTCAGGATCGGGCCACTACATCATATAGTTCTAGAACAGACATTTTTGCAAAAATTGGAGTATCCCCATGAAATTTACCAATATGATAGTATTTGACATAAATTGACAGATCCCAATTTGAATCTGATCGGATAAATAGAACACAAGTTACAGTCAATACAAATCGGTTCAAATGATAAGGTAGTGGACAGCAAACAGAGCACATGCATACACACACACAGACGCAGCGCTACAAGAACTGTATGTGTATGCGTGTTGTGCTTTGCTTACGGAATGATGCAAGAAGAAAGAAAATTTATTATAAAAAGAGAAATAATTTTAATGTTTTGTTTGTGTATTGATGAATTCAGTTGCAGGGAAAGAAAATTCAAAATGTAAAAAAATTATTGCCAAAGACTGCAAGGGTATATAAACTTTGGCATAGCCGAAGTTAGATTCTTTGATATTTTTTCTTTTTGCGGACGTTGACGATACTATGCGCAGTACATTCAAGTGGCCCCTACGACACACAGTTGGGCCTCTGCTCGGATAGCGTTGCAAAAATACGTTTTTTCATGATCGCGTTTGGCAAAAATGATATATGCAATCGATAGGAAATACTTCAGACATTATGAATCCAAAAAATTTTTGAAATCGGTTGAGATTCATGGGTGCTAGAGGCTCCCAAAGTTGAGACATTTTTATTGAATAGGAAAAAATGATAATTTTAAAAAAAAATATCAAAGAAGCTAACTTCGGCAATGTCGAAGTTTATATACCCTTGCAGTCCTTGGCAATAATTTTTTTACATTTTGAAATTTCTTTCCCTGCAACTGAATTCATCAATTCACAAACAAAACATTCAAATTATTTCTCTTTTTATAATAAATTTTCTTTCTTCTTGCATCATTCCCTAAGCAAAGCACAACACGCATACACATACAGTTCTTGTAGCGCTGCGTCTGTGTGTGTGTATGCATGTGCTCTGTTTGAGCAGCAAGCAGCGCTGTTTGCTGCCGGCAGCGCTGCTTGCTGTCTACTAGGTCATCATTTGAACCGATTTGTGTTGACTGTAACTTCTGTTCTATTTATCCGATCAGATTCAAATTTTGGGATCTGTCAATTTATGTCAAATACTATCATATTGGTAAATTTCATAGGGATACTCCAATTTTTGCAAAAATGTTTGTTCTAGAACTATATGATATAGTGGCCCGATCCTGACAAATTTCATACTTTATCATCTCCCGGCTAAAAGTAGCTCAAATATGAAATTTCATTCCGATAGCTCTTAAGATGCCGGCGTGAAGTTCATTTGCACAGACGGACGGACGGACGGACAGACGGACGGACAGACGGACGGACGGACGGACGGACAGACGGTCATGGCTATATCGAATCAGCTTCTCATGCTGATCAAGAATATATATACTTTATGGGGTCGGAAACGTCCCCTTCTGTGCGTTACAAACATCTGACCAATTTTATAATACCCTCTGCAAGGGTATAAAAATATCAAAGAAGCTAACTTCGGCAATGCCGAAATTTATATACCCTTGCAGTTCTTGGCAATAATTTTTTTACATTTTGAAATTTCTTTCCCTGCAACTGAATTCATCAATACACAAACAAAACATTCTAATTATTTCTCTTTTTATAAAAAAATTTCTTTTTCTTGCATCATTCCCTAAGCGAAGCACAACACGCATACACATACAGTTCTTGTAGCGCTGCGTTTGTGTGTGTGTATGCATGTGCAGATTCAAATTTTGGGATCTGTCAATTTATATCAAATACTATCAAATTGGTAAATTTCATGGAGATACACCAACTTTTGCAAAAATGTTTGTTCTAGAACTATATGATATAGTGGTCCGATCCTTACGATTTTCATACTTTATCTCACCCGGGTAATAAAAAGCCCACAAAAAATATTTCATCCCAATAGCTCTTAAGATGGCTGAGTAAAACGCGTACGCACAGACAGACGGACAGACGGTCAGACGGACATGGCTATATCGACTCAGCTTCTCATGCTGATAAAGAATATATATACTTTATGGGGTCGGAAACGTCTCCTTCTGTGCGTTACAAACATCTGACCAATTTTATAATACCCTCTGCAAGGGTATAAAAAATCGCAACTTTAAAACTGAATATTGGGCGATTTCTACAATCGGTCTTGTTTTTTTTATCTGAAAAGTATGTTTTTTTTTGAATAGCATGTTTCATAAATTTTAATAATTACTTAAATCGTTATTGAACTAGAAGCGTTTAAAAAAAGTACTAAATATTGGCATTTTTTGAACTTTGGTGGCATAAAACTAGCAAGGATCAACGAGTATCAATACATACACTAGGTAGGTGAAATATTTACCTATCAGATGTATATAGTCCCAATATGCGGAGACCTGCGAAACCGATGCGTAAGCCATAAAACTAAGGCAAAACTGACAAGACAGGTAAATGTTATTAAATTTGATGAAAAATTTGTCCTATTTGTGAGTTGGTGGTTTTTATTTCCGTTTACCTAATTGGATGTAAATATTAAGTTTTTACCTAATTAATACAAAAAGATAATAGCGATTTTGTGGTCTGCCTAGTTAGTTAAGAAAATATAATATAAAGTGCTAAATGTTCCTCTCGTTTGCGACAGTTTATTTTTAACTCCATAAGTGGAAACACCTTAAATCCAGACTGAATAGTATTTGTCAATATAATTTAAGACAGTTTTATTTATTTGTGCAAAAATGTTGTTAAAGAATGAAAGGATTTTGAAAGTTTACGAGTGTGAAAACTTAAATGATTTTGAAATGGGATTGCTGAAGGAGATGGGCGTTTAATTCGAAAACGCTAGTACGGAGCTTAAGGTAAATATCAAATATGTATACGCAATATAACTTAAGGCGAAAATGGATCGCAAGCTTCTGAAATCTGGCATATTTCGTGAAGAAAATGAAATGGTAAATGGTGAAAAATTTGCCGAATATGCTTCAAAGATTGCTCAATTTTTGACTGAATTGTATCCGCAAAAAAAACTTACCCCAACGGTACATATGATTTTGGCTCACGGAAAGGATTTAATAGAATATCAGTGTTTACTACTTGGAGAGCTATCCGAAGAAGCACAGGAATGTAAAAACAAGGACTACAAAAGGTTCAGATACACTAATACATTAAAAACTTCTCGTCTTAGACAAAATGAAGACCTTTTTAACATGCTAGCAGCCTCTTCGGACCCACTTATTGCATCACTGAGACACGTGCGATCACAAAAGGATTTGGAAAATAGCAACTATAGTCCCGAAATGTTGAGTTTATTAGATATTGATGTAAATATTGAAAATTATTTTGAAGAAAATCAGCCATCAATAGCAAATTTTTAAAATTAACCTAAAAAAAATTAAAAAAATGTTTTTTTTCTTTTTGCAATTATGTTAAAAAATCAAATTAAAACATTAAATAATGTTACACAGTCGTCTAAAACAATGAATAATTCCATTTGTGATTGAAAAAAACGGGTTTCGATCCATTTTTAAAGGAAAAACGTGCTTGGAAATATTTTCTGACTTTGACCTTGAATATTACAGCACCACGAACACCCAGCACTTTTGACAAACATTCATTTTGAAGCTTAAGGTATTCTTTATTTTATTATTTTGAAATCGCATTATTGGTTTAGACGCTATGATTTTTGCAATGCTAAATGCCAGAAGGCCCCACTGTGCGACACCAGGAAAAAGCCTGTTACGCGCGAACCCCAGCAGATAGCTGCCCACCTCCCACCCCACCGACCAAGGGGTGCAGCCGTATAACGCACGGCACGAATCGCCTGGACAAATACACAATGGAAAAAGAAACAGACAAACAAATTATACTATAGCTATCTATGAACTAAATAGGAAAGGATAGATGTTTTAAGTGTATTAATAGAAGATTTTCAAAGTTATTTAATTTATTCATTTGATTTTGAATGTTGTTAACTCAAATTGATTTTTCTATCATTCATGCAGCTCTCTAGTAAACAATACAATACTCATACACACTCACTCAGTATGAGCCTCTCATTCACTCACTTCAATTCAATGCGAGTGTACTCATTTTATTTAGTATGTGAATGAAACCATGCAGATGTCTAGTACAGTGATGTCATTTTTTGTCAAAACAGCTAAATCGACTCAAGAAAACAGCTAAAACAAGCTGAATCCCCGGAAAAAAGTGGAAAAAACTCATTTTAATACCCTTGCAAAAACGGTATATTAATTTTGGTCAGAAATGTGCAACGCATAGAAGGAAGCACGACGAGACTAGTTTAAATAGCGATGTCCGTCCGTCTGTCCGACTGTCCGTCTGTCTGGATCAACGCAAACTCCTCCTAGACCGAAAGAGCTGCAGAGCTGAAATTTTACCTGTGGACTTGTATTTACTGCAGGGGTTGTATATCGGATCAGAGCACTATGCATGATATAGTGCTCCGATCCGATATTCTCCCATACAAACGTCAAAGTCACGAACAGTGACTTTTCTGAATAAGACTCTAGCTTTAATATTTTGTTTTCGCATACTTGCAGTTTCTTGATGTGAGATGTTGCACAACTCTTCCAGGTACTTGAGCCGTAGGTTAGTATAGGGAGAAAAATGGTTTTGAATATGATCATTTTGTTAGCTGTAGAAAGTTAAGATTTTCGATTAATAATTGGGTACGGGGTGCAAATAGTTTTGTTAATCTTATTGATTGTGGAACCAACATAAATGCTAAACGTAAGCTTTTTATCGAAGTGGATACATAAGTATCGCACTGTATCTACCCAGTTAACTGGAGAATTGCAAATTTTAAGAGACCCGTCAGGGAGAAAGCAAGCCTTTAATACATGCCTTTACAATAGATGGCTATGTCTTCCGCAAACATCGATAGCTTACATCAGGGATGTTGCGGAATATCGTATATGAAGACGTTAAAAAGCACTGGCGCTAGAACTGAAAGGTGCGATCTAGCAAAAAACTTTTCAGAATGTTCACAAGATATGTGGGTGTTTTAATGTTTATTAGTTTGGAAATGAGTGCTTCGTGGCAGACTGTATTAAAAGCAGCTTCAATATCCAGAGTGACGAGTCCAACAGACTGTTTGTTGGAGAAACTATTTTGATGGTAGCTTCTTAGTTTCTTGGTTGGGAACGAGCAGTTTAGGCCAGCTCTGAAGCCGTATTGGGCAGGTGGTAAAATATTATGTGTTCCTAGGTGGACTAGGAGTCTACTTTTAATTATTTTTCCAAATATTTTGGAGAGACTGCTTAATAGACTTATAGGCCTATAGCTTTGTGGCTTGCCCGGAGGTTTTCCAGCTTTGACAATTGGGATAACTTTAGCTATTTTCCAAGGATTTGGGAAATATCCTATTTGTAGGCTGCTATTGTATAAAGTAGCGAGAAAACTAATAGTGAATAGGGATTTAGAACCAGAACTAAAAAATCCAATCTCCATTCGTTAAATTCAAAATATGAACTGAATTTATTTACAACAGTACGGAGTTTATATAGGATTGTCTTAGGCTTTAGGAGGTAACAATTTGTTCTTATTCTATTTCTTATTTATCTTATTCTAGACTCACACCCACTTATTTGTGGGTTGAAAAATTATTATTATTTTGGGCACGGCCACTTGACATCCTGCCGTTGTGATCTTTTGGGTTAGTTTAGAATTACAAGTGTTTTTCCCAAACCATGTGGGGCTGATTGTAATTCTAGTCATATGCTAGGTTAGTTGTTTGGTACAAAGGTACAGTTGTATTGTGTTTTCTTTAGTGCATCTGATTTGGTGAAGCACGTTCAGATGAACACGATGTTTATTCTTAAACAAATAGCATTTGCTGAAAGATTTTTTAAGCAAATATTCCTTATGTTATCTGGACCGCTGGGCTTTTTTAGCTTTCAGGCTTTTAGGATGTAAACTATTTCGCTGGTCGTAATTTTATTGATCTAAATGTGATCTGGCATATTGTTTTGCACTGTATTGACAACCAAGTCTATTGTAATCGGATTTGAGTACGAGGATGTCAAGGTGTGTTTAGATGCAAAGGAATTGCTTAATAGATTAGCCTTTTGAATTCCGGTTATATAAGCCACTTCAGCCTCAAATAAGGTGGGAATATACTGTTTACTTATTTTGATTGCTTTAGTAGTGTTCCAAAACGGCTTACTACATTTGTTCAGTTTGCTTAGCTTTCTATTCCATTGTTGGTTGTAAATAATAAATATCTCTCTGCGGATTATATAGTTTAGATGATTACATCTTGCTTTAATAATAGGCTGTCGAGACCGTATTCATTGTCTGTTGAGGGTATTCCTGGATTTGAGTAGCTTAGAAATGTGCTCTGGAAGCTTGATGTTGGTATTTTGGATGTGTTTGTAAGGAGTCGATCTCGTAAAGGCACAGTTAATGTTGTTAGACAGAGATTGATAGTGGAGGGCTCAGACGTTACACATGTTGGGATATAAGTAGGATCTTTTGGAAATAATATATTAAATTTGCCCAGTACGGCGAGGTCATGAAGAATATTTACCCAACTATTTACTCGAGTGCAGTTCCAGTTACGGTGCCTAGACTTTAAAACACCAAGAACGAGGAATTTCCCGCTTAATTGAGAAAATTTGATCAGGTCTGACTTGTAAATATTTTTCATATGAATCCTATCGCCGGCTAAATTACACGCACTGGAAAGGCATTTTGCATAAGGTAGCTATTCAAGTTAGTCTTAATTTGGATTCCTACGTTTTCTATGAGGTGCGTTTTGACACCGGATATTTGGTCGAGTTTATTGCTAATAGCTATAGCAACCCCACCACCTCTGCTTGATGTTCTGTCGCATCGATATAGGGTATAGTTGGGAACACTAATGCGATCATTAGGATTAAGCCATGTTTCATTTATCAGGGCAATATGAATAAAATTATCATTTAGAAACTTGACTAATTCTATTCTTTTTTGTTTTGAGAGCACGCGCATTCCATGCCATGATATTAATCGCGGCAATTGAGTTATTTATTTGCATAGACATATTTAATTGCAAGTACTGTAATAACTTTAAATTGTTCGCCTTTGTTAGAGCAGCAACTTAGTTTGGAGATCATCTCGTTAAGGATAGTGTTAATTTCTTCGAAAAAGAAGAGATCTGTTGCTTGCGTTCGGATGCTAGGAGAAGAGATGTTGCTTGTAAGAGCAGATTTGTAGCTTACAAACTTCGTTGGTTGGGCACTCGTGTCTGCAAATGTTCTATTTAGTGGTCTCTTGTTGTGTTGCGAAGAGCGTTTCAAAAGTAAACTCTGATAGGAGAGACGGTACGGCCAGGCGGGGTCCGTAGACGGGTGATTGCCTCGACAGTTCGCACATTGGATTTTAGTTTTTGGGCAGTTTACCGTTTCATGGGGTTCGCCACAGTGGGCACAAGCAGTGTTGACTGAACAGTTTTTGGAGCCGTGCCCAAACAATTGACATTGATAGCATTGCGTTAGCTTACCGGGTACTTTTTCTTTGTATTCCCAACGAACTCTAGTATGATTGACATACATAAAGTCTTTGCGCAGTTGCTGCATTGTTATGCTTTTGGTGGCAAAATATATGATATACAGCAGCAGTGTATGATTCGATTTTGTTTTCTTTTCAACAATCTTAACGTCAAGGCATTGTAGTCCAAGATTGACTTACATGGTTTTAACATCTTCACCGGTGTGTTTATCCAGTCCTGATAGTACTGCTTTCAATGGTTGAGTGGTCTTAGGTGCATGAGTGAAGAACTGACATTTTCTTTGCCTTAGTTGCAAGGAGACTATATCGAATAATTCCATGTTTTGTACGAAGATTTTTATGCCGATGGAAATAGACCTTATGAAGTACTCCTGGATTTTATGTTTTCCGATAAGTTTGTGGATGAATTCTGCACTTTGCTTAAGTACAGTTATTGGAGGTGGTTTGGGTTCCACCACTGTTTGGGCCTCCGCTTCACTTTCGTTCGCCCTATCATTGTTCTCTTCGTCCCGCACTTGGAGTGGTAGGAAGTAGTTGGTGTTTTGTAAGTTTTTCTGCGTTGAGACATTGTAGGAGAGGCAGATGCAGTTGCATCGCCAATAATGTTGCTACGACGTTTAATTTTGTTGGTAGGTTTCGACGGTCTTGGGAAACGGTTGAAGTTGACGTACAGATTCAAGCTCACAGTGAAAAGATAGAGAGAACGTAAATTAGCTCGCTCTTGTTTCGACTGTACGCGTGGAGATCAGAAGTGTAACATTTCGATCCCAGCTTAAGCCACGAAGAGCAAATAGCAAGAGCTGCTTTTAAAATGATTCAAGTCTAATCGGGTGCGACTCATATTGAGGTGACAAAATGCAAGATCCATACTCTAAAAAAAGATGAACAAGCGAAGTAAAAAGAACTTAAGTGGTATAGGGGTCATCAAATTCTTTTGACCATCTTTTAATGAAACCTAGGACACTCATGGCCTTTGCGACCGTGGTGAAAATATGGGTATTAAAATTTAACTTATGGTCCATAAGTACGCCCAAATCATTCACATTATTTAGACATTCCAAAGGACTATTATTTAGAAAATAAGTGACCAGTTAAGGAGAATTAGAATTTGGTAGTGTTAAGATTTAATAAATTAAACTGGCACCAGGATTGAAAATGTTTAAGATCAGCTTGTTTCTGCTCTGTTGCTCTTGAGGTACACCAGATGTCACAGGAATGGAATAGGAAAAATAAGACTTGAAAAGTACCTTCTATTTTCTATTTGTTAAACATTTTCGAACCCAAGAAAGGATAACGGGTGGAAACCCATTGTCGTTCAGTTTAGAAAGTAATACGACATGATTAACAGAATCAAAGG
The DNA here is from genome assembly GCA_018150345.1 of Drosophila equinoxialis. NCBI lineage: Eukaryota > Metazoa > Arthropoda > Insecta > Diptera > Drosophilidae > Drosophila > Drosophila equinoxialis. The sequence goes on along the minus strand of JAECWI010000853.1, from coordinate 171,013 downwards.
CTTTACTGAAGTCGGTGTATATGACATCAGTTTGTTTAGCATTTTTGAACTCCTAGATGTTTTAGAGGTAAATTCTAAGACGTTAGTGGTTGTAGATCTACGTTTCAAAAGCTTTTGGAATAGCGGACAATTTTGAAATACCCCTATAGTTAGAGGATTCGGACTTTTTGCCATTTTTATGCAGAGGAATTATATACGACTCCTTCCAAATAGATGGAAAAGAGGAAGATTCGACAGACAATAAAAATAATTTTAAAATGGGTTTACATAGTGCGTTTGCACAGAACCTGAGTACCCATCCAGATAGACGATCTGGCCCCGGAGAATAAACAGGTTTAACCAGCTTAAGTTCACTAAGAAGAGAACTTTCATCAATCACTGGATTGAAAATGCAATAAGCCTTTTTATGATAACGATACGGACTTGCTCGATATTCCGTTGAGGAAAAAGTTATTTTGAAAAAACTCGTTTCAGCTGAGTGTGAACATTTTCAAGACTGGATCATTCATCAGACTTTCGTTTAATTTTTCAATTGCTTTTATTTGAGGACTGTCCATCCAAACTCTTCACCTTTTTTTAGCAACGTGGTCAGCGGTTTTGCTTTTATTGCCTAATCTCGAATGAATTTTCCATAGAAGCCTGTTAGTCCTAAAAATAAATGAACACCTCTGATATTTTTCGGCAATTGGAATTTGTTGACTGCGTTGACTTTCCCTTTACCCGGACATACTACTCCGTCTTCTATTTCGTGGCCCAGAAAATGTATTCTTCTTTTTAGAAACTGGCATTTCGATCAATTAATCTGTAAACCATATTGTCGTGCTTCTTCCAAAATAGTGTTCACATTATACAAACATTTTCCTGCTGTAGATCCGAATATCACAATATCGTCAACATAAATATCCATAATTCCTTCATTTATCAATTTCTGGAAAATGTAGTAAATGAATCTTACAAAAACTGCAGGCGAATTACAAAACCCAAAGGGTTTCATTCACACCCATGGGGTGAAATGGTATATTAAAGTCGCCAAAATGTATGTAACAGGCAGAAGGAAGCTTTTCCGACACAATCTTAATATATGTACATACTTACATATGTATGTATGTATGTACATAAATATATAAATCTCGTGTCGCAATGTTTGTCCTCAATGGACTCCTAAACCACTTTATAAACCACCGATTATAATAAAATTCGCCCACCAAGTGCATTTCAATCTAACTTGAGAGATAGGATAGTATAAATCTCAAATTATAGTCGCAATTTTAATTATTGCTAATTATTTGTTTGCAATGCAAAACAAACCGATGCCTGTGTGGCGTTGCCACTTAGTTCATTCTTTTTCCAGCTGGTTACCTGAATTTCGATTCTCACCACTTTAGCAAATATCGATAACAACAACAAAAATACTAAATAATCGAAATTAGTTGAATTTTAAAATAACTGAAATTCCTGTACATTACACCACACACACACATATATAAACAAATTGATGGATTTATTAGCAATTGCTCTGGGTGTTTAGTATGTCTAAAAAAAACAAACTCTTAAGCCACAAGGTCAACCAACATAACCAAAAAAAGACAATCCGACAATATCATAAGTCAAGTTGGCGACCCTTCGACCAGTTGTTTGCAATTGTTTTGACGACATGTTATCCCTCGCAAGCACAAACGTTGTGGGAAAAATTATAAAAAATGTATGACAGAAGACATCTTGCACCGAATTAGACAAACAAATCAATGCCAAAACATAAATTATACACCAGAGATGTACAATGAAACATTGGTCTTGATCGAGGAATTATGTGTTTGTAAGATCCCAATTATTTACAAGTCTTTTAAATACTCACGCATATGTCGAAACCAGTATTGTAATATCGATTGTTAGTAATAAGTACTAAAAATAAAAATAAAAATAAAACTAAAAATAAAATCTGATGACTCTAAACTAATCCTTATATTTTCCCCAAAATAAATAGGTGTTTACATGTTCTTATTTTAAATTTACCACTTAATCATTATGGTATGCCATCACCTAATCGTCCAGCCACCGACTTAGTCAATACCGATTTACAACGAGAAAATCATTATGAATAGGGATTCCCGGAGAAAAGGAAAATAACCCAATCTTCATTCGTTGAATTCAAAATATGAACTGATTTTATTAACAAAAGTACGAAGTTTATATAGGATTATCTTAGGCTCTAGGAGGTAACAATTTTTCTTAGAAGATCTTCTTCTAGACTCACACCCACGTATTTGGGGGTTGAAAATTTATTATTATTTTGGGCACGGCGTCGGCCACTTGACATCCTGCCGTTGTGATCTTTGGGGTTAGTTTTAAAAATACGAATGTTTTTTCCCACCTCGTGTGTGGCTGATTGTAATTTTAGACATATGCTAGGTTAGTTGTTTGGTACAAAGGTACCGTTGCATTGTATTTTCTTTTTATTGCATCTGATTTGGTGAAGCCAGCTCAGATGAACACTGTGTCTATTCTTAAACACATTATGATCATGGAAGTTTAGCAACAATTATCATGAACAGTGAACCATTACTGACAGCAGAACAACAAATTATTTATGATCGGATTATGCTGGCTGTTGCTGCTGAAAAAGGCGGTTTATTTTTCTTGGATGCACCCGGTGGAACCGGTAAGACATTTCTAATATCGTTGAATCTTGCCAAAATACGGTCGCAACAAAAAATCGCATTCGCAGTAGCATCGTCAGGCATTGCGGCTACTTTACTCGATGGTGGGCGAACAGCACATTCAACATTCAAGCTGCCATTGGACGTTCATAATAAACCAGATGCAATGTGTAACATCAAAAAGAATAGTGGAATAGCTGCAGTGTTGCGGAAGAGTTCTATAATAATTTGGGATGAGTGCACAATGGCACACAAATATTCACTAGAACTATGCAAGATTTAGACAGCAATAATAAACTTTTCGGTGGTGCTATTTACTTTTGTCTGGTGACTTCCGGCAGACCTTACCGGTTATACCTCGCTCTACTTTCGCGGATGAGATTAATGCATGTTTAAAACAATCATTCTTATGGCGAAGTGTTGAAACACTTCGATTGACCATAAATATGCGAGTTCAATTGCAAAATGATCCATAAGCAGAAATATTTTCCGAACAACTACTAGATACGCAATGCAATAAACTACCAGACAATTTTTGCACTGTTGTTAGGGATAAAAATGAATTGATTCAGCGTATTTTCCCGGATATACAGAATAATTATTTGAATCATGAATGGCTTAGCCAACGGGCGATTTTGGCAGCCAAAAACGTTGATGTTGAAACACCAACACTTCCAGATACAACAGTTGTTACCAGGCTTTCTGATGCCTTTTAAATCTATCGATACTGTTGTTGATGAAAATGAAAGTGTAAATTTTCCGATTGAATTTTTAAATTCATTAGATATCCCTGGAATGCCACCACATAATCTTCGATTAAAGATTGGTTCCCCTATTATTCTCCTCCATAATTTGAATCCACCTCAATTATGTAACGGTACGCGTTTGGTCATCAAAAAGATCACCGGAAACATTCTTGAAGCAACCATTTTGGCTGGGAAGTTTAAAGGAAAGGTGGTTCTGCTGCCACGTATTCCGATGATACCATCAAATTCTACCATATCCTTCAAAAGGCTACAGTTTCCAATTCGTTTAGCTTTCGCCAATGTTTATAAATAGATCTCAAGGTCAAACAATGTCCATTTGTGGTTTACATTTGGAAAATCCATGTTTTTCTCATGGGCAACTATATGTTGCGTGTTCACGGGTTGGGAAACCGTGAAACCTATTTGTGTTAGCTAAAGACAGGTTAACTAAAAACATTGTGCACCGATTGGTGTTAAATTTAATTGAAATATACATATATACCAACATCAACATTTTCGTCTTTGTTCGTAAATAATTTCATTGTACTGAAGGGTTATAGTAAAAAGTCAAATAAGGAGATCACCATATTTTTTTGCAAATACCATCTGTGTGAAAAAGCATAGTGGACTCCGTGACTGATGTTCTCTTATTGTTCCTCTTAGATTGTTTACTATAATGTAATACAACAAAAACTTTAGCCACAGCAACGCGTGGCCGGGTCAGCTAGTTATTTAACATATCCCTTTTTTAGTTAGGTTCACTCAGCCAAACAACAATGCGGTATGTTGTTGATTTTCGATAGTTTTGGTTTGACAGTTGCATTGCATATAGGCATGATCTTAGGATGTCTTTTTAAGAATGATCTCTAGTAGTGATGTGTGTTCAATGAAAGGAATAAGGGAAATGTTTGATGAAATAATATTACGGTAGTAATATTCTCAATACATAACTGAAACTCCAGAGCTCACAAAAAATTAATGTGCATGTAAAATTACTTAATATGTATTGAAGTAGATGCATTGCAGTTTTAAAAGATTAGACAAAGAGTAGGCACAAATTTTTATACCATACACCCATAGGGTGAAATGGTATATTAAAGTCGCCAAAATGTATGTAACAGGCAGAAGGAAGCTTCTCCGAACCCATAAAGTATATATATTCTTGATCAGTATCAATAGCCGAGTCGATTTAGCTATGTCCGTCTGTCCGTCCGTCTGTCCGTCCGTCCGTCTGTCGGTCCGTATGAACGCCTAGATCTCGGAGACTATAAAAGATAAAGCCACCAAATTTGGAATGTAGGCTCGTGTAGTATGTAGAATGATCAAGTTTGTTTCAAATTTTTGCCACGCCCGTTTCCGCCCACGCAATTACAAAAAAAACGTTTATCTTAAAAACTATTGCAGCTAGAGACACCAAATTTGGTATGTACATTTGCATAGTAAACATTTAGCACATTTTGTATGTATAAAGTTTTTGCCACGCCCCTTTCCGCCCCCGAAATTCGAAAAACTCCATTATCTCCCGTAATTTTTTACCTTTTGCAATCAAATTTGGAACACTTAAATTTGATACTCATACCCAGCAAAATACCAAATTTGATCAAAATCGGGGAAAAAAATAGCTGAGTTATGCATATAAACGTTTTTCCATAAGGCCGGAGATGGCCGTTGGCGGGTGGGGGCGCTAGGGTGCTTTGCATAAGTGCGCGAGATACTGAGATATGCTTTTAAAAAGCATGTGAACAGAATTTTTTAAAATAGGCAAATGCATTAGTTATTACAAATTTGAAATATTTGTTTTACTGGTGAATGGTATACCCAAGTCGGCGAGACGACTTACTTACTTTATTTATATTCTGCTGAATTCTTACAAATTATGACATTGAAAACAACAACAGGTATCAATCAATTGTCTATATAGCGTTGCAGATTGAACTTTAATACTTCAACTTTACAATTTATAAATAGTTTATTGAAAAAAGAATCGATAAAAAAAAAACCATGAAAGAAACTGAATTCGTTGTTCTTTTTAAATTGATCATCATGAAAGACCACAGCCTTTTTTTATAACCATTTATTTATATACTGACTTTCAAATTCCAACATAGCCAAAGCAGAGACAATTATTGAAAAAGGTCATTCTAACTAAACACTTATTGCTAAAGCGTTTCAGATATATCAATCTTAAATAATTTTGCATTTGCATAATTTGTACAATAATATTTTTTGTTATAAAAAATAACATGATATCTAGAGCGTGTTTGCAAAGACATATTTCAACGAAATTATGTTGTTAAATACTTTTGCAGATTCTCACAAGACGGCGTATTAAAATTTTGCGCCTTTCTATACAGATCCGGGTCGTCAAAGGTGCATGCCTTTTCCAGCATAAAATTACGATAATTTCGTTCACGACTGCATGAATGCTTCAAATGATTAACAAAATCTTCCTCTACAGATTCCTCTAATCTCGCCACGGACCCTTGATATTCTGAATAGAAATTATCCTTGACATAATATGGTATCTTGAGTCCGTTCGTCTCACGTTTCACAGAATATTTATGTGAAGGTGATAAACTATACATGGGATCAGGTGTAAAGAATGACATCATTGGTAGACCAATGAGTAGAAGAATCGGCAGTAAGTTTATCAAAGCTGATGAGTTGTTGCCATCTCTTTCTTCGCGTGCCTGATATTGTCGCTTTTGCTGTCGCATATAGACATTTTGCTGAGGGAATCCACCATTGAATAGCTCCTCGGCACTGATATCGGCCTGGAAGCCACGCGAAAAGCCATATTCATTGTAGTATTGTCCATGACCATGATGATTGGCCGCACTTATATTACCAAGTCCGCTATGGGACTCATTAATGCAATATAGATCATAATTTTTACGTTTCTCGGCATCACTTAAAACACCAACTGCATTACCTAAAGCCTTAAAAGCATCTACAGCTCCAGGAGCTTTATTTTTATTCGGATGTAATTGCAAAGCCAATTTATTATAGGCCTTCTTAATCTCCGAATCCGTAGCAGTTTTACTCACACCCAAAACTTCATAGTAGTCCTTGCATTTTTTAATCTTTGTCACTGCCTCCAACTGATCAGTTGTATAGTCGGCTGCAAAACTCTTTGAATCCGAATTCGCACGTTTTCCTGGTCCTGTATTCTTTTTCTCATTCGTAGCCGCTGGTGGAGTCTTGCCATTGGAGTCCTGATTCGGTCTGCTCTTGATCTGAGCCAAAAGTTTCTTAGCATTCTCCGATGGATATAATTTCTCTGCTTTGATTAGGAATTTCTCAGCTTTAACGGTGTTGCCCTCGGCAAGGGACTGCACGGCTACATCAATGCACCGCTGTGCCTTATCCTTGTTGCCTTCCATTTGCGGTTTACTAGGGCGCACTTTGTCAATACACTTGCTTTTATGTGTGTGTGCGTAAATTTGTGAAAATGTAATATTTACACAGAACTATGTATGTCCTAGCCTGCTTATGATGTTGTCCTAATTTTGCTTGATTATCTAATTGCCTAGATCCTAATATATATTCTTTATTGCACACTGTTGATATTAATTTTGATTTTTACTAAAATTTAATTGATTTTATTTCGTCCACTTTTTTCATCAGTCAGTCAGTAGCGTTGCCACTATATTGATCTTTTACAATTGTCTGTTCATTTGCTGATATATGACTTGGACTTTCTCTAAATACGATATTATTACTATTTGGCAGTATACTTAACTTTATCGGCCAACTTAACGGGTTATCTTTCGGGTTATAGTCCTTAATTAATGCAATGCAGTAATCAATTTAATTTACAGAGCTTACCACATTTAAAACGTTCAATTGGTTTTTCTCATTAGCGTGAAGGCTAAATGTATATTCGTTGGGACCCATCATCACCGTACACTTTTTAACGAAGTTGTATCCAATAAGTACATCAGCTTGTAATCTGTATCTCTGCTATAAAAAATATCAAAGATGCTAACGTCGGCTACGCTAAAGTTTATGTACCCTTGCAGTCCTTGGCAATAATATTTTTTCATTTTGAAATTTTTTTCCCTGCATCTCAAACAAGCATCTTACACAAACAAAACATTCAATTTATTACTATTTTTACTAAAAATTTTCCTTCTTGTTCCATCATTCCCTAAGCAAAGCACCGCACGCATCCACATACAGTTCATGTAGCGTTGCGTCTGTGTGTGTATGCATGTGGTCTGTTGATTTGATGATGACGTAGTAGGCAGCAAGCAGTGCTGGAACCGATTTGTATTGACTGTAACTTGTGTTCTATTTATCCGATCAGATTCAAATTCAAATACAAATCTATCATATTGGTAATTTTCATGGGGATACTCCAATTTCTGCAAAAATGTTTCTTCTAGAGCTATTTGATATAGTAGTCCGATCCTGATGATTTCCATACTACATTTTTGCCAGGTAATAAAAAGCCCCAAAAAAATTTCATCCCGATAGCTCTTAAGACGGTTGAGTAAAACGCATACGCGCAGACGGACGGACAGACGGAAATGGCTATATCGACTCAGCTTCTCACGCTGATCAAGAATATATATACGTTATGGGGTTGGAAACGTCTACTGTGCGTTACAAACATCTGACCAATTTTATAATATCCTCTGAAAGGGTATAAAAAATGCGAATATATTGTAGTATACTTTTAGGGATAAGATTAGGCCATATACTTTTAGGGATAGATTATAAGTAATTAGAACTTAAGCATAATGTTTAGCTTTAAGTACCGTTAAGGACACTAGCCGTAAGACCAATGCAAATGCTCCCCTATATATACCGGGCTTGCGGCCCCAATAAATGACTTCAAGTCAAACCTTGCCTTCGCCTACTTCATGGCGATCCTGCCTAACATTGGCAACAAAAAAAAAAAATCCTTGCCATACAAAAAAAAAAAAGACAAAGTGCAAAAAAAGGAAGCAGGCTCAAATACCGATGACCAGGACCATTACCCAAATAAAGCGGCTAGGTGGCTTTCTCGTCAGACTTAGGAGGCAGCGAGTGGACCTGCTGGCCCAAGCAAACAGCGACCCACCACCACCATGGGCGGAGGCATGCCAAATTTGGATTAGGATATCTATCATTGCCAAAAATACCCTCAAAAAAAAGAGAAAATACATACATATATACACATATATACATATACATATGCACTAGAGCTGTGCGAAACATCGATGTAGTATCGATGTTTCTCCTTTCGTAAAAAACATCGATTTTTTCTCTCCGATGTTCGATGTTTTTGTTAGCTAGCTTTTCCATCACTGAGAAAAGATCTCATCAAATAAAGCATTTCGACTGAAACCGTCCAATTGTTCAGAAAGGCTGGAATCATAGTAAGCGAGAAGAGAAGCTCTCTTAAGTTTAATGTAGACATGCTTCTTTTTATACATTGTCACAAGTGAATCTCTGAATAGCATTGTTTTATATTTTTAAGTTTGAAAAAGATTGAATTATGTTTTATAGTATTATGTTTTATAGTATTCACACCGCTTATACTTCCCATTTGCACAACTAACTTTTCTCTGCATGAACCTTTTCGTATACTATGTAGTGACTACAACAGACTTTGGCACGTTATTGGTTCCGAAACATCGCTTCCGGTTATAAAAACTGCGATCTTGTCCTTCCTCGCTCGTAATTAGTTGTAATCATCTTTATTTAAACCTATCCTGTTTTCTTTTTATATGTAACCTATTATCTTATTTCATTTAATATTTCCTATTTCTTTAGTTTAATTTTATGTTTATATATGTAATACGCCTATGCCCTTAGGTCGGAGTGGGTAGAGGTTGTAACATTAACTTTACTTAGGGTCATTCGTAACAGGCCCGGGCCTTGTGTCATATGGGCCACTTGTTCGTACTGAGCGTTGTACGATAATAATAATAAAATCAAAAAACCTGTATGTATTACGTTTGAAAAAGATTAAGTTTCTGCTTTATAGTTTGTTGGAGGAGACGTCATCGTTGAAATTAGATTTGTATATGTATATTAAAATTTCTTATATTATTTGTTTAAGATTATTGGAATTTCTACCACTGTATTTACATTAACATGTTCTCATGAAGAGCTTCTAACTCATGAAACTAAAATATAAAGAAGACTTCTGAAATCGAAGAGGAGAAGACCTATTTTCCTTATTCCACTCCACATGCTAATGAGCATTGGAGTCTTGTACCATCTGCAACTGGGCAGGTCAAACATAGTTTTAAGTTTGGATAAAGAATGCTATTTTTAACAAAGATTTATATTACTTCGATGTAGTATCGATACATCGATGTTTTTTCCTGAAAAACATCGAAACATCGATGTGGCCAAACATCGATGTTTCAACAGCTCTAATATGCATACATATATACACTAAAATGAAAAATACACAAAAAGAAAAAAAACATATATTTATACAATTAAATATTAAATTCCAATCAGCCTTATATACCCCAACATACCCTAACGAAGATCACATGTCAAACATGTGCACTCAAAAGTGCACAAACAACATAAGCACAGTTGTAAAGCTAGCCGCGATCAAAGCGAGCTTCTAAAAAAAAAAAATTTCAAAAAGCTCAAGTAAATTTCACAAAGCTTGCAAGCACACATAAAGCTTTCTGATCGCAGCACACTCCACAAGATCAAATTTTCCCAACAACGAAGTCTAAATACCCTATAAGAAAAATTACAAATATTTTTGAAACAATTAAATATTAGAAAATAGAATCTTAAACAAATTGAGAAAAAAAGAAAATAAGAAAAACAAAGAAAAAAAGGAGAATCAAAATTTTTTTATATTATAATATAAAGAAGATAAAAAAAAGGAAATACCAAGAGAACAAAATTATTTTAAGGGAATTAAATATGCCATAAAGATAAAACCAAAAGTAACGAAATTTCAATGGATCAGAACATAGAAATATTAAAAGAAAATTTCAGAAAGCGTACAAGTGCATAAATAATACAATTTATATATGTACACCCTCAGACCATTAATAAGCACCTTGAAAATATCTTTGAAAGATACAATAAAATAAAGAATATCAATACAGACATATGCAATGAATCAAGTAGTAAAATCTTCACTGAGCTAATATACAGTTTAAATAAACAACTAATAAGTATAGCAACAAAACATAATATAAAATTCACGATACCAGTAGATTCGAATCTAGAAGCAACTTTTGAACCTCTAGTAGCAAAAGACACAGAAGAACCAGCTGTAACAGATAACCCAGAAGACATTCAAAATATATCAGCTGTAAAAGATAACCCAGAAGACATTCGAAATATCAGGTGTAAAAGATAACCCAGAAGATATTCAAGCTAATACAAAACCAAAGATGGTGCAAACAAAGATTGAATTTCTTAATACAGCTTCTAAGCTGATTCAAGAGTATGATGGTGGAGTAGAAACACTTCAAAGTTTCATAGATTCACTGGAATTAATCAATGAAATAAAAGCAGAGCATGAAGAAACAGCTATTAAAGTCATAACCAGAGGGCCGGGGTTAACTTCGACCGCGTCGAAGTTTGTATACCCTTGCAACTGTTTTGGTAATTCTTTCCTTACCCATAGCCATCAAAGTGTAAAAACGTTTTATTCAAAAAGACTAATGTTTGCGAAAGAACGGCCTTCAATCTTAGCATAGGATATAACGAACTTTTTGATGAAAGTCACTGTTTGCCACCTATCGTTTCTATGGGAGCTATATGATATAGTCACCCGATCTTGACCAAATTTGGCACAATCATTAACAAGAACATAAAACTGACAAATACCAACTTTTATGACAATAGCTATAAAATTAATGAAGTTATTGAGAAAGTCACTGTTCGTGACTTTGCCGTTTGTATGGGAGCTATATGATATAGTCACCCGATCTTGATCAAATTTGGCACAATCATTAATAAGAACATAAAACTGACAAATACCAACTTTTATGACAATAGCTATAAAATTAATGAAGTTATTGAGAAAGTCACTGTTCGTGACTTTGCCGTTTGTATGGGAGCTATATGATATAGTCACCCGATCTTGATCGAATTTGGCACAATCATTAACAAGAACATAAAACTGACAAATACCAACTTTCATGACAATAGCTATAAAATTAATGAAGTTATTGAGAAAGTCACTGTTTCGTGACTTTGACGTTTGTATGGGAGCTATATGATATAGTGGTCCGATCCGGCTGAATCCGAGATATACAATGCCTGCAGTATATACAAGCCTACGTGCAAAATTTCAGCTCTGTAGCTCTTACGGTCTCGGAGGAGTTCGCGTTGATCCAGACGGACGGACGGACGGACGGACGGACGGACATGGCTATTTGAACTCGTCTCGTCGTGCTGATCAAGAATATATATACTTTATATAGTCTGAGATGCTTCGTTCTATGCGTTGCACACTTCTGACCAAAATTAATATACCCTTTTTGCAAGGGTATAAAAACAAAACTAAAAGGGGACGTTAGACTATTAGTAACAAATGAAAACACTGTAAATGGTATAATCCAAACATTAAAAAAATAAATTAATGGTGAAACAGTTCAGGTAGCAGAGGCAAGATTAATGAATTTAAAACAAAATGGCAAGAACGCAAGTTTATTTATGTCAGAAATAGAAAATCTCACTAAATCATTGAAACGCGCATTCATAACAGACAACGTAAACCCTGAAACAGCAAAGAAATATGCAACTCAAACAGCAGTGAAATCAATCATAAAGAACTGCGATAACGAAAAGGTCAGAATAATTATATTTTTTTATTTATTTATGTACAGTTAACTTATAGTGTAAAATTACATAGCTAACTAAAATTATAGAGTGCTGGCTGCTGGGGCCTTCGACTCTCTAGTTTTGATTATATTAGGTTTACCATTTTAGTTTAGGAGAGGAACTTAAGATTATACTACTAACAATTTTTCCGTGTTCCAAAGTCAAACTTGCCACCAATTTTTTTGGGTGGTTTATGACACAGAGTAAGATTGATTTACCTTTGCCATTATATAATTAAAACACGACTTTGTTTCAAGAGTATCAACAACAGAATGAATTCTTTATTCGTTAAGTCTTGTTTTGTATTCAAAACCAAATTATCAAACACCAGTGACTTTTGTCTTTGTTTCCCCGAACGGGTCATAAGGGTTTACGTGTATGTGTACTGTGACTGGCGGGTAACTCCTCCCCCTAGATTGGAGTGAAGGCCAGAATGAAGATATGGTCTGAATGAGAAATAAAAAGGAAGTATTCAACATTGTTCCTTTCCAGTATCATAGAGGCTTTTTGTATTCTAAATTGTATCGTATTTTATCTTATTTGTACGATTTCATGAGTTTTTAAAAATAGTTTTTTTTTGTCAATAACATAAGTTTTAACAATCGAAGAGTATTTCGAAATTTGTAACTCAAATATTTTATTTTATTTATTTATGTACAGTTAACTTATAATGTAAAATTACATATCTAACTAAAATTATAGAGTGCTGACTGGTGGGGCCTTCGACTCTTTAGTTGTGATTATATTAGGTTTACAATTTTAGTTTGGGAGAGGAACTTAAGGATAATATTTAAATTTTTGGAGTTGGCAGGGAAAAGAGTTGAATTGGGTCAAGATTTTTGAATAGTTTATTATAAGAGGTTTTTAAGGATTGACATTCTTTTAGGATATGGCGTAGTGTTATTTTTGTTCTATTGCAGAATGGACATGAAGAATTTAATGTTGGATCGAGGTAGTGTTGGTGGGTGATGTTGGTGTGGCCAAGTGTAAGTCTTGTGATTTTAATTTGTTGGGATCTTGACGTTTTGTTTGTATTCCTGCGGGTCAAGAGTTTGGTACCAGTTTGATGTGTTGTGTATTGTGTTTCTTGTAAGTGTTTTGAGGGGAGCTTTTTAAGTATTTGTTTATGTCTTGAAAGTTGTGATTTGTGGTTAGTATGAGTGGAAGAACGGTAGCATTTTTCGCAGCAAGGTCGGCTAACTCGTTACCCTTAATGCCTACATGGCCAGGGATCCAGATGATTTTAAATTTTGGTTGGTATTTGGTGAGGATGTTTCGGATAGAGGATGCATAATAGGATGAGTTGTTGATGTTTTCTATTGCGTATATGGTTGAGAGGGAGTCCGTGTATATGGCATACTTGCCGGGCTTGTGTTTAAAAATATTGAGGGCTTCTGAGATCGCGATAATTTCAGCAGAAAAAACCGTTGAGTAAAATGGTATTTAAGCCTGATTTTATTATTTTGTGTTCGTTGGTTATGGCGTAAGATGTGATTTTGTTTATTTGGGAGCCGTCTGTGAATATGGATTTGTATTTTTTGTTGTCGTCAAGGATTTGTTCAAATAATTTGTTGTATATGAGAGGAGGAGTTGATGTTTTTAGATACTCTCTGAGGGAGGAGTCCGTTAAAAGAGTGTTTAGGTGCCATGGTGGGGTATGTATTGTTGGGTTACTGGGATAATGTTTGTGTGGGATATCGAAGATTTTGGCAGTGCTGATGATTCTGTCTATTGTTGATTGGAATTTAACTTTCTTGTTATGTTTATAGTTTCTTATTATATTGATGATTGGGGAGTTGTGTGAGTTTGTTAGTGATTTGCAGAGTTTGGCTGTGGCAATTTGATTTCGTATGTGTAGTGGGGGTATTTGGGCTTCGTGAAGCATATTGTTGGTAGGTGTGGTTCTGAAGCCACCGAGTGATAATCTTATTGCAGAATTGGTGATTGAATTAAGGGGTCGGATTGAGGGGCAGATCCAAACAGGGGGAGGCAGTAGTCAATTTTCGAAATTATTATTGCTTTGGTGACGTTGATTAGGGATGTGTGACAGTTGAATTTATGATTTGATAGGCATTTTAAAATGTTGATCTTTTTTTCTAACGAAGCTTTTAGGGATTTTATGTGGTCGTTAAAGTTGTATTTGTTGTTGTTGATGTGGATGCCTAAGAGTTTCAAGCAGTTAACATTTGTTAACTGATAGCTTACAACTAAGCAGTTGTGTTTAAAACAGATGTGTAGGTGTTTGCATTTTGTAGTAGATAATTGCGCTCCAGAGTAATCGCACCAATCTGATATTAATGAGAATAAAGTGGTTAGGTCTATGTTTTGGTTTTTGGTATTAGGGATATTAACGAAAAGATTAAAGTCGTCAGCATATGCGCTTACTTGGATGTTTTTGTGAAGGGATATGATTGAGTTGAGTTTGTTGAAAGCGATGGTGAAGAGGATAACCGAGAGGGGGGACCCTTGTGGTATACCATTATGTAAAGGGCGTGCCATAGAATAGTTGTTTCCTATTTTTGTTATGATTTTTCTGTTTGTCATAAAGTTTTTTACGTAGCTGAAAATATTGGGTCCGATGCTTCATGTTTTGAGTTGGTAGAGTCGCGTGTATTCCTATTCTGTCAAATGCTTTTGTGAAGTCAAGGGAGACGATTGATGCGTGTTTTCTTTTTTGAGAGCGCTCTACATATGAGATGGTCTAGAAAAAGTAGACTATCTATAGTAGATTTGCTTTTTTTGAAGCCGACTTGTCTGTTGTGTATAAGACCGTAAGAGCTACAGAGCTGAAATTTTGCACTGCAGGCATTGTATATCTCGGATTCAGCCGGATCGGACCATTATATCATATAGCTCCCATACAAACGTCAAAGTCACGACTTTTTTGGGTAAAACGTTTTTACACTTTGATATCTATGGGTAAGGAAAGAATTACCAAAACAGTTGCAAGGGTATACAAACTTCGACGCGTTCGAAGTTAACCCCGGCCCTCTGGTTTTTTATATTTTTGTATTGTTTGTTTGTTTAAGAGATCAGTATGGATATTTTGTGTTTTTGTTATTCTAAGATGTCTTCAGTAATCATGTCGGAATCGTTATCTTTGCTGCTTGAATTGTGTATAGACTTAATGTTGCTTATTGTAGTTTTTTTTTGAGTTTTTAGATTTGAGTGTAGTTGCAAGTTTTGGATTATTGTTGTTTTTTTGAAATATTCTAATTTTTGATTCGTTGATTATTTGGGAGCTTAATTGAGGTGATGAGTTTAATTTTGTGGCTTGAGTTTTTGTTGATGTTGTGGCGCTTACGTTGATGTCTTCTTCGTATTGTACAAGTTTTCTTTGGGGTTGCTGCACATGGGTTTGGTGGGATGGTAATTTAGCTGTTGCGGCGTAGGATGATTGTGGGAGTCTATGTCTTTCATTGTATATTTGTTGAGCTTCTCTGATTGTTGTCTTTTCGATTGTACGTATGGCTTGAATTTCTTTATTTTTAATAAAGGTAGGGCATTAGGGGTCGAAGATGCTGTGCTGATGGTTCTGCAGATTGCTCTCTTTGCAGCTTATACAGGTTATGCTGTTGGTGCATTTTTCTTCTTCTGTTTGCTTGTGTTCGATGCTTCCGCAGTCTAGGCACATTTTTTCTCTTTTGCAAAATTTAGTTGGATGTCCAATTCGACCACACTTGCGGCATCGGGTAGTGGAATGTACGGGCGTATGTTGACTTTTTGATAGCCAATTTTAATGTCTGTTGGTAGGTCAATTGTGCCGAAAGTAAGAATTATTAAGCCGGTTTCTTGTAGTTTATCTTGTTGTCGTTTTAGTATTTTTTTAACTTCAGTAACTTTGTCTTCTTTAAGTTCTTGCAGTATTACTTCTTCTTGAACTTCGCGGAGATTTTTACAATATATGACACCTTTGGAATGGTTGCGAGTATTGTGTTCAGACACTTCTACATTTGTTGTATTATTTAATGCGATGAGTTGTATGAGCTTCATGGCTTGTGACATTGATTTTGTTTTAATTTCGTACGATCCGTTTGCTAAGAGTTTGCACTCTTCCACTTCACCACTGCATAGGTTGTCTATAGTTTTTTTTAATTTGGAAAGGCGAATAATTTGCAAGTGTTTTGTCTTCGTCGGTGCGTTTCATTATTAAGTATTTGGGGCCGATACATAGATTAGTTAGAGTTTTTGTATTATCAATTTTAAATTGTAGGGTATTTGACCTGCTATGCAGGTCTGGTGGTTGTCGCATGCTGCAGTTGATATTGTAATTTTAGTTAGGTTGTTGTTTTTTCGTTTTTGTTAGCAGTAAATTGTTACACACTGTGATTTTGTTTTTGTAAGTTTTTTGTGTTTTTTTTTTTGAGTTGTTCGTTTTACAAGTTAAGTGAGATAAGCGTGGACACGTCTGCTCTGCTTGACTGAAATGAATGATGTTGTAGCTAAATTTGTAAATACATCTACAAATATGGAACAGGATCACAGCGTGTTTTACACTAAAAGAAACAATTACACAAATAGGAACTCGTACGATAATACCAACTATAACAATACTAGGAATTACAATAACTATAGTAATAATTATAATCGAAGAAATTATAACAATAGATATACAAAAACTAATTATCCTCCTAAAACACAACAAAATAATAATGTCAGATTTACTAACGTAGAAGAAAATTCGGAAAACTCCGAAAGTCCTCTGATGTAAAAAATCGAACAAATAAAATATATAGTTTAAATTGCAACCTTAATAGCTACATAACTTTAAACTTTGACGATGTAGGGACAATAAAAATACTATTAGACACAGGAGCTGATGTATCACTAATAAAACAAAAAGAAATCACAATACAGTTGACATACAAAGACGGACAAAACTTAGTGGAATAGGCAAAGACGTCCTATTTACAATAGGTGAAACCAAAATAAAGATCAGCAACCTCTCAACGGTACACACCTCCCAAATAATAGAAAATGATTTTCCTATCCCATGTGACGGAATCCTGGAGCTTGACTTTATAAAAAAAAATCAATTGCACACTCAATTATTCCACCAACAAATTGATAATAGATCCATATAAATCAAGATATAAAATTATAATCAATATAGGGATCAGTCAAAACAGACATGTATTCCATATCTCACCTAGAACAGAAAAAAATTGTACGCATTACAAAATCCTCAAACAATAATAACATCTTTATCCATAATCAAGAATTACACCCGGGGGTATTCGTCGCAAACACAATTGCTTCAAAGACTAACCCATATGTCCGCATATGAAATTTTAACAACACAGACGTGCAAATTGCAAATATAAACCTATTAAATGAAAAACTGTCCGATTATGAAATCTTAAAAATAGACAAACGACATGATTCAAAACATAAATCCACAATAGTGAACAAACTAGCACCCCATTTTCCCGACTTCGTGAAAGAACCTCTACATAAATTATGCTCAGAATTTGATGATGTATTCGCAATAGAATCTGAACAAATATCCTCCAACAATTTCTATAAACAAAAATTAAGACTCAAAGACACAACACCAGTCTACACCAAAAACTACAGGATAGCACACAAAAAAACGAAATCAATAAACAAGTGGACAAATTGGTCAATGATGATATTATTGAACCATCAATGTCTGAGTTTAATAGTCCGATTTTATTGGTTCCTAAAAAGTCGCTACCTGGCAGCAAGGAAAAACGGTGGATATTGGTAGTTGATTATAGAAAAATTAACAAACAACTAGTAGCGGATACATACCCACTACCCAGAATGGACGATATCCTCGACCAACTAGGACGCGCTAAATACTTCTCTTGTTTAGACTTAATGTCAGGATTTCATCAAGTAGAATTAGAAGAAAACTCTCGGGACATTACATCATTTTCCACAGATAAGGGCTCATTCAAATTCAAGCGATTACCATATGGATTAAAAATTGCACCAAACTCGTTTCAAAGAATGATTATTAGTGGAAGAATAGATCTAGATCGATTCCTTCTAAGGCTTGAAAAAAGAAGCCGGTGCTCGAAGAATCTATAAACTGAAGATAGACATGTCAGAAAAACTATTTAGATCACTTACACCTAATGAACTAAAACAAAAAGGAAAAGACACATTAAAACATTTAGAAATAGCAGTTCTACCTCAAGTAAAAGTAATAACAAATAAAGAAGAAATAAGAAATACACTAAATAAATATCATAATGACCCATAGAGGGAGGTCACTGCGGGGTAAACAGAACGCTAGGAAAAATAAAAAAAGATTTTTTTTTGAAAAATATGTCTCGAGATGTTGCAACATACATCAAAAATTGGGAAAAGTGCAAACTAGCCAAACTATCCAGACACAACCACTACCCATTGGTCATAACACCAACCCCTGCAACCACTTTTGACACAGTAATAATAGATACAATTGGACCATTACAAAAAACAATAAACGGTAATGAATACGCAGTTACTATTATCTGCGATCTGTCCAAATATCTCGTATCAATACCAATACCAAACAAAAGTGCAAAAGCGGCTGCAAAGGCAATATTTGAAAAAATCATTTTAATTTATGGCTCAGTAAAAACAATTCTAACAGACATGGGAACAGAATATATGAATTCAATACTAACAGAACTTTGCAAAAATTTTAACATAACTAAAATTAACTCCACGGCGCACCATCATCAGACTTTTGGAACAGTAGAAAGGAGCCATAGAACTTTCAATGAGTACATAAGGTCATATATATCTATTAAAAAAAGACGATTGGGATGAATATCTAGCATACTTCACATATTGCTTTAACACCAAAATATAAAAATAACAAAATAACAAAATATCACTAACTGGAGGACAAGAAATACTTTTAAAAAATGAGACAGGACATAAATTAGAAAACAAATACACAGGCAAATATAAAATACAGAGCATAGGGCCTAACAATAATATTCTAATAACTGATGATAAAAACAAAAAGCAAACAGTACATTTAGATAAAATAAAAATAATATAAAGAGGAAATAAGAAAAATATAAATATTTTTCTTTTTGAAAAAAAGGAGGTGTAGTATACTTTTAGGGATAAGACTAGGCAAGATTACTTTTAGGAATAGATTATAAGTAATTAGAACTTAAGCATAATGTTTAGCTTTAAGTACCGTTAAGGACACTAGCCATAAGACCAATGTAAATGCTCCCCTATAAATACCGGCCTTGCGGCCCCAATAAATGACTTCAAGTCAAACCTTGACTTCGCCTACTTCAATATTTCAAAATGTCAGTCACAAGCCATGTGCAAAGTATCTTGTCGCCCAGAGAGGAAGGTAGACAGAGACAGTAATGGGGCAATTTCTAGGCAAATAAACACCTTGCACAAGCAATAATTCATTACAATTACCATTTTGGAGATTTCAAGTGTTATATCTGGCCCCATGATATCAGAGTTATGTATATGCCTTTAAGGGTTGTAAATGGACTTTATCATATTAAACTTAACATTGGATCTGTAAGTGTTGCAATCATATGAGTATTATGAAAATTGATTTGAATCGATGATTCTAACATTAGTAGCTCTACTCTCTACATTAAGCAACTCTAAAAAAAGAAATTCTTTATACAAAGAAGTCATTTTTAATCAGAATACGCTGAAAGGATGCATTTGTAAATGAATTCAAAATTCTCTCGAGCCTAACTTCAACGAAAGTTTGATAACACAAAATCGACATGATCTCCATAAATCTAAAACGTATAATGTCGTTTAGTTCTAGAAAGTATTCTTAAAAGTTTTCACAATTTTTAAGTGTTCGTTTGTGTATATTAAACGATTGAAAACACAAACCATACATGCTAGTTTAGTTTCTACAGTGATTTTCAGTTTATGAAAGGGTCGAAATCTGCTGGGAAAACTTGAAATGAATTCCTCTGGCACATATGCAGATGGATGTAAAGGGGATGGAAGCATATGTATGCATGTGTATGCGTACATTTCGTTAGCTGTTTCAAGTTGTTCTTGTTATTGTTTATTGAAAACTTTATGAAAATTGAGTTCAGAAAACTAAAGCTCTCCCAGGACCAACCCAGACAGGATAAACAAAAATTGCTTGTTGTTCTTGGTATTGTTTGTTTGAAAGTTTTGACTTCTGCAGTTCACTTGATTGATCATGAAACGAAAAACCAAACAAAAATTTCACTTGATTGATATAAATGACTAAGTCTATGAGATTTAGAAAAACATAATCTAATGCGCATCCAAGCATCCTGTCAATTAGTTACCCCGAGTGTGGATCTACCAATATGCCATTATTTCCTGCAAATTTCTAGCAACGGAAGTAAGCGATTTTCTGAAAGGAAAGTATCATTGTTACCCACTCAACCCATAGCACAGTGGCTGCTGCAAGTTTGTGTACTTGTACGGCGTAGTATTTGGTCTGGTCGTCTCACCGTTTAAAAACTGACTCCAGCGAGAAATGAAAAAGTTCATGTTTTTTTTCTCTTGGTTATCTTTTATTTTATTTCATTTTTTTTTTCTTTCATAGCCAGAATGTCGCTGCCATAAGGAAATTAAGGATTTCCGTTTTGGCTTCGGTTCGGTAAGCTTTATAAAAAAATTTTCAGATATTGTGACAGAAAAAAAAAGAAATGACACAGAGAGACAGGGAAGAGAAAACTCGCATACAGAGGAAAATTATGTAAAAAGTTTGTTGGGCACGTTTAGAGTCTCGGTGCTCTCGGCTCTCGTCTACTTTTCGTTTGGTTATTAGTTGGTCACAGCTGCTGTAGGGGCAACCATTTTGCTTGACATAAATTTCGAGCAATAAATTATGGGTGTGTTTGCTTGCTGTGGGTGTGCCCCATGAACTGGCAAAGTGGCTTTGACATGGTCCATGGCCATAACTTAACCATAACTTTGTCAACATCAACAAAAAACATCAGCAGATTTTAATTCTTTTTTGAATGTCAGCGCCAACGCTTATTCCCCAAAATTTGCCCAGAATTTGACTCTTACTCGTATAATAAATATTCGAAAGATTCAAAATCTAGTTAAATCCTTTTTCTTAAAGTATTTTTAACGGTTTGAAATTTAGCAAATTTGGCATTGATTGTAGAATATCTTCTTGATCATTGAACCCATGTAATATTTATAGTTTCTTTTGAGTTTGACGATAATTTCGCTCATTTTGGGATGTTTATTACTTTTGGGACCTGTGCTTTGCTGTAATCAAATGATTAGTACCTTATTAACCCTGTATCTAGTGTAGAGACCTCTCTTCCTATAAGAAACGCCTTTATACTATCTTATTTGCATTTAATATATTTTTTTATTCTGTTTATTCTGTATTGTAAGTGGAAAGTATAAGACCGTACAATGTATAGTAGAAAACTTCTTCGGTTCAATGATTTTTTTTGTGGTTTTAAATACGAATGCCCTTATCAGATATTTCATATATGTACATATAAATGAAACGATTTTCCCTCATAGAGGGTGTGCCTTCAAAAGCCTCAAGCAAGCTCAGCTAGAACATCAAAAACTATTGCCTACTTATGAGCGCTCATTACGTCTTGTCCGGGGGAAATGAGGAAACGAATTATAATACTTAACAAATAAAAGTAACTTGAATAACTCACAGAGGAAAACCAGGCAAACAGTTAAGCAGTCCGAGCAAAACTTTCTGACCATAAAATCCTTGCGTAAAGAACAAAGGATCAACTGGCTATCTATAATGTTTTGGTCTGTTTCTTGAACCATATATTGTACAAATAAGTCAATACATATATCATATGAACTTAATATATTCACAAAAAGTCTCGCAATCTACGCACCAACAAGTAGTTGAATTTCTCAACCAAACTCTGATATTCTATGCGACGCGGAGTTTTGGGGAGGGAAATTTCTCCTATTTCACCCCCCCGTAGAACCGCTACTGGTATAAACATATGCGTTTTTCTGCGATGGCCATAGTGGTTCTGAAAAATTATCCCTAATGAGTGATTATAAAAAATGTTCATAGAGTTGATTAATTTCAGTCTCGCCAGTAGCCTTCGATTGCCCCTTTTTTTCAACCTCTCAAAAAAAAAAAAGTTAGACGTCGCTTCAGATGAAAGGTATCATGTTGACGAAGATCAAGGTTCGGATACTACTTCCGAAAATACTACTACATTGACACAAGGAACTCCGAATTTTTTGGAGAATTTTTTTCAGAATATGCCAGAATTCTCCAGCGACATAGGTCATTTTATCGGCAAGAAGAAAAGCGATAGGGTTAAAGGAGAACTTTTGGAAAAAGAATTATATGTTTGCTTTCTCCAGCAAAACTGTTTGCGAAAAAAGAGATTAGGCATAATATATAACATAAACATTTAGTTGATCACAACGAATGGTTGGTTTTTTCTGATGTCAAAAAAGGGCTCTATTGCAAATACTGTCCATGGTTCAGAACAAACAATTTAGGAGGTTACCAAAAAATACACCTTTAGATATACTAGACACGCAACCGTTGGTTAACTTCAAGAATATAGCCGGCAAGTTAGGAGATCTGGAAAGCCATTCTCAACTCCTTTACCACAAGAATGCAGTTGTTGCAGCCAAAGATTTTCTAAAGAATTACAATCCACAATTTGATGTTCACAATATCATAAATGGAGCACATCTGTCTCAAGGCCAAGAAAAAGAAAATTTCTAAGGTCTATTGTAATAGCAGTTATTTTCCTCGGACGACAAAACATGGTATTTCGTGGGCATAGAGATGATGGTGAAGTTTCAACAGAATGAGTTCCTGCACGAAATGAAGAAAATTTTCGGGCACTGCTTAAATATCAAATGGAGTCAGGAGATATAACACTTGAAGACCGTCTGAAAAAATCTTCAACAGTCTCAACTTACATCAGTAAGACAAGTCAACATAAACTTATCGACTGCTGCAGAGTTGACATTCAAGAAAAAATCATACGACAATCATACTCTATAGAATTCGACGAAACTTCCGATTAATTGGGAAAAGCGCAGGTAGCTAATTTTCGATATATTGCTGACTGTAAATGACGTGCCTAGTACACTGAGGAAAAGGATTTTGACAAAATTTTTCCAGAATGCACATCCTAAACGTTGCATAGCATTATCAAAATTGCTTGGACACAAGCTGAAAAGTTTATGCGATACAAGATTGGTCGAACGACATGGTTCTGTTCTCCAGTTTGTAGTGGATTTATCCTTGACACGACCCCTCAGTGTAATTCTCAAAAAGAAGACACGGATTTGGCGAATGCTTCCCAAAAAATTAAATGCCTAGTTGAAGTTTTAGCGAATCAAAGGCAAGAGGCCTACGAGAAGTTCAAACAAAAATACACAGATGCAGCAATATTGGTTAAGGAATTGAATATAGAAGTAAAGAAACCAAGAACAACAGGTAGACAAACGAAACGTGAAAATCACGACACGTCTAACTGTGATGATTACATCCAATTCTCCATGTATATTCCACTTCTGGAAAATATTATTGAATATTTAAAAATTCGATTTTCTTAAGAAGTTCTAGATGGCTTCAAATTATGTTTATTGCTTCGAAAAAATGTTAAGGATATGACATCATACGAAAATACAGATTTAATCAGCTGTTTAATTCAACGATTCGGCATTCTACTTAAGGAACCAGAAAAACTTTTGCACCTGAGACTCAAAGGAGAAATGACCCATTGGCAGTACTTTTGGAAAAATAAGACAACCCAGATTTCTCCGAAAAACTCTGCGATTGCAATTAGTGCTTTGGAAGCATTGTAACTTTGCGATGAATAGGTCTATCCTACAAGTCACGCTTTGCTCAGAATTTTATACACAATGTGCGTCACAAATGCAAGCGCCGAACGGTCTTTTTCAACCTTGCGACGTGTGAAAACATGGCTAAGAACAACCATGCTACAGAATAGATAGGTAGGCCTAGCACTGCTGAATATTCATTATGACATTGAAGTAAAACCAGAAGATATCATTCAACGGTTTGCAAATCTAGGAGCACACCGAATGGTTTTGTAATTTATGTTTGAGACATAATTGTGTTATTAACTTCATTTACGTATATTCTTTGATGAACTGTAGATTTGTCATCTACGCGTAATATAATATACCAAAAATCAAGTTTGACAACACTTCTATGTATGTATATATTATTAATTACTTACAAAAATATTAATATATATATAAGAAATTATATAGGTATAATAAAATGAAATTTTTTCCACACGTGGTCTAAAAAATGTTTGTCTTCGATTTCCCACCCCAAAATCGAATGCACGCTCCGCCACTGATCTCCGACCATATAAAGTATATATATTCTTGATCAGCACGACGAGACGAGTTTAAATTGCCATGTCCGTCCGTTCGTCCGATTGGATTAATGCGAACTCCTCCTAGACCGTAAGAGCTACAAAGCTGAAATTTTGCACGTAGGCTTGTATATACTGCAGGGGTTGTATATCTCGGATTCAGCTATTGTCTTTTCTGAGCTATTGTCGTGAAATTTAATATTAGTAAGTTCATTATAGCTATAAACGACTGTGCCGAATTTGATAAAGATCGCGTGACTATATATAGCTCCCATAGGAATGATCGGTCAAAAACAGTGACTTTGATCATTAACTTCGTTTTTTCATATGTTAAGATTATGGCCTGTTCTTTCGCAAACATTACACTTTTTAGATGAAACGTTTTTCCACTTTGACGGCTATAAGTGAGGAAAGAGTACCAAACAACTTGCAAGGGTATACAAACTTTTCATTACACTTAAATGTAAAAACTGTTATTTGTAACACAATGTAACAATGTGATAGTTTTTGCGACCTTTTTGCTGGTATATTTTGACGTCATCAGGCTTTAGGTCAATTAATTAAAATAAAAATAAAAAACCACAGTTTTTAATTTATTTTTCTACCGATATGTTTCGGTCGCGCAGCGGCAACCGTCTTCAGGGCAACTACAATAAAGTACAAGAACAATTATGTGACAATTAACTATGTTTTACATACATTATTTGACACGTCAGCTCCGTTTGACGTGGAGTTACGAACTAATTTTTGTCAAGTAAATGTCTGTATATGTGGGCACAATTGTCAGTATCAGTCTTAAAATTGAGTCGTGTGGCGCTCGGAGTATTAATGATGTGTGGCATCTCCATGGTAAACCTTTTTGTTGTAATGCCGCTCTTCATCCAATATTACTGTCTCTTCAAAATTCGGTGCATGACTACTCGTTGCACAGTGTGTCATTAGTGCTGTTTTTGGTTTGTCTGAATAATTTCTCATTTTATAGTCAGATTAATGTTGTGAGTTCCTAGTTTTTAATTTCAATTTGGTCGTCCCTATGTATATCTTATTGCATGATATGTTATTATTTCCTTTTTCCTTTCTTTATGGTATATTTTATCCAAAATGTTAAGCATCCGTTGTATACAACTCCTTGCTGTAGTTTGCTCCAGTTTTCCATTGTCTTCCAGCTCTAAAGTGAATTTGATATTCCTGTCAAAAGAATTTAGGGTGTCCAGTGTTTTATCGATGTCATCTTGGTGTATTATTGAAAAAATGTCATCCACATATTAAGTCAATAATCTTGGTGGTCTGGTTAGTTTATTCATTGTAGTGTCCAGAAGATTTTCCATGACGATGTCCGTAATGACAGGTGAGGCCGGGGCTCCCATCGGCATTCCTTTTAACTGTATGAATATGAGGTTAACATTATATTTATAATAGTTTATTGTACATAATATTAACTGAAATGTTTAAAATTGAGGTGTAGTTCATATATTTCTTTAAAGTAATAATTAAATTCACAACTGCCGAACGCTCTCGTAAGTTCTTTTTATTATTTCCCGTTCTCGACGTCGCGACGTCTCCCCTTCGACACTTTACTCGCGACTCTCTCGTAGAAGCCTCTCACTCTCAGCTGCTTCACTGCTCGTCAAAATAAGGGTAATCTGAGAGTAGTGTGCCCATCTCGTCTTTACACTCGGCCCTCCTGATAATCGTCTTCTGACTCAGAAGACAGCAACTCGTCGTTCTGAGCCACATATCGCCAAAGTCTCATATAGTCCACGCTCGTAGCTGTCATCATTGGCCCTTCACCATTGGTCGCTTTCTTTACATCATACCGACCGTTACGCTTAGCTTTGATTACTTCATAGGGTCCCAAAAACTGACTTGCTAGTTTACGGCCCGCTACAAACTGCGTTCTCTTTATAGCTACCATATCGCCAACATGGTAAATAGCTTCGACTTTTCTGTTCTTATCATAGTTCCGCTTGTAAGTTGCCTGCGCCTTCTCTATATTAATCTTAGTCTCTTGTCGCAGCTTTTGCCGCTCGTCATTGAACTGATCTACTTGTTCCTCCTCTAATATATCCAGCAAACGGTCATCTATATTGTTACGCATTCGCGTTCCAAACAGGACTTCAAACGGTGACATTTTTGTTGAGGAATGCATCGTTGTGTTAATCGACTTCTGTACTCGCGAAACTCCCTTATACCATTTCGTGGGTTCATCTGCTGATATTTTTCCGATAATAGACAGGATACAACGGTTAACTCGTTCGACTTGGATAGTGCCCCTTGCTACTCCTGTGGTTGACAGTACATGCTCTACATCATTTGATCGAAGGAATTCTTTAAAAGCGTTTGATGTGAAGGCCACCCCTCTGTCACTTATGATCCTCTCGGGAAATCCGGAAATGTCTGTCCATTCTTTGAGCCTTTTAATTACTTCTACTTGACCTGTGGACTTCGTTGGAAACAACCATACAAATTTTGAAAAACCATCTACCATTGCCAAAATGAATTTGTACTGCTTGGAGGTGCTGTCCATGGGTCCTAAATGATCCAAATGTAAAGTATGCAGCGGTGTATCTCCTTTGGTTATACAATGCAAACATCCTTCTTTTTTTACCCAGCTGTTTATTATGAGCTATACATTTTATGCAGTTTGCAATTAATCTAGATACTTTACTTTCCAAATGCGGTATCCAGTACTGTTGTTGGATAGCGTGCATTGTCTTGCGCGTCGAAAAATGTCCAACCTCGTGCGATCGTTGTATTATCTCGCGTTCCATTAGCTTTGGGACTACCAACAACTCATTACCTTCAACTTCTTTGAATAGCAAACCACCTTTCACGTTGAAGTTCTTATATTGTTGCTGCTTTAGTACCTCCATAATTGCGATAATATGATCATCTGTCTGCTGTGCCTTCTTTAAACGCGCTGTTATTTCATCTTTTATTACTAAGCACGACTGTGGGTAACGGCTTAGACAGTCCACGTGCTGCATCTTAACTGCTGATCGGTGCTCCACGTTCAAATTGAAATCTTTTAGGTACAATATCCATTGCTCCAAAATAAGATCGGATGCAAATTGTTGTCAAATAGCTGAAGTAGGACCGCTCCAAAACCGTCTTTTGAAGCATTCGTGTGCAGCTCGGTTGGTGCCTCGCGCGAATAAAGGTGTAACACTGGTTCACTTATTATCGCTCGCTTGGACCCATAATAAATTTGACATCTTTTTTCAGCAACTTGGTAAGGGGAATAAACTTTCTAAAGAATTCGGTTAAACCAAGAAATGCCTGAATCGATTTGACATTTGTGGGTATTCCAAAACGACTGATCGCCATCGTCTTATCTTAACCGAGCCAAACCTTTCCATCTTCAATTCCGTGACCTAGTTTTTTTTTGCAAAAAACTACATTTTCCGCATTTTATTTTCAAATCATACTTTGCTGCAGTTTCTAATACCAATTTGGTTTTGTTTAGACAATCGTTTGCTGACTTTGCATATACTATAATATCATCCATATATAATTGCATTATATCCTGGTTAATCAGATCCTGAAATATGTGGTTAACGAAACGAATGAATGAAGCAGGAGAATTACGAAATCCAAATGGCGCTCTATTAAACTCATATAATCCTTCTCTAGTAGCAAACGCTGTATATGATTTGCTAGATTCCTCTATGGGCACATGGAAGAATCCATTTTCTAAATCCATAATCGTATAAAAGCTTGCTGCCTGTAATCTCTCAAGCACTTCATCCATTAAAGGAACTGGAAAGCAGTTTCCAAGACCATGCTATTTAGCTTCCTGTAGTCTACACAAATACGCAAAGTTTTGTCTTTCTTCTTTACAACTACAACTCTGCTAGCAACATTCGAAGTGGATTTGCGCACCATTCCGTTTTCTCCCCACTCATCAACTTGATTTTTAACCGCTTCCGCTTCTGGTGGTGACAAACGACTAGGTGGCTGCCTAAATGGAATTATTGCGCCATCTGGTACAATTTTTAACTCAATAGGGCAATGGACCTTCTCTGTATCATTCGGCTGATAGCTATCCTGTATCAACGCTTCGACTTGCTTTTGATATTGCGGAGGAGCCGAATTCTTTCTTCTTGCGATTTGGTCTTCAACCAGGCTCATAAATGTATATCCACGCTCATCGATCGATACTCTAAACTTCTCCACGAAGTCGTATCCCAAAATAATGTCACAGTTCATAGTGTTGCTCTCCACTACCAAGAATTTTTGCTGCGTCTTTAGGTTATTTACCATGACGTCTGTCTCGGAAAAGCTTTTTGCTTTTGTTTGGCTTTTGCCTAGGCCGCAGAGCATTAAGCAACTTTCTTTTAAATCAATCTTACCCAAGTGTTTTAGAAAAGATTTTTTTACAATAGTGACATCCGAGTCCGTATCGATCAAACCGTCAACGTTTACGCCATTCAGCGACACCGACTTGACCCGTTTTTGTATATTTATTTTACGAACAGCTGATAACTTTCTGGGGCAATTAGTTGAAATATGTCCACTTTCATTACAACTAAAACATTTTCTATCCGCACTATTACAATCTTTACGCTTGTGCTCACTGGAACCGCAATTAAAACAATATTCTTTCTTTTTAATGTTTGCACTTTTGCAATCGACGTGATTTTACGATTGTTTTTCTCAATATTATCAAATTTTTTTACATGCTCGAATACACCATATTGCTCTTTTAATTCTTTTAGCGATTTACAGTTGTACATTGACAACTTGAACTCGCTTTTTAATATTAAGGCCATCAACTATGTACCGTATAACCGCCGCGTCTTCGATTTTTCCAGCACTAGCAATTTTTCTCATATTTAGCATATATTCGTGAAACGATTCACCACTGTGCATTTTACTATCGCGCAACTGTTGATGTAGGTCAGCGCTACTCAAATTCGACTCGAACTCACAACACAACATTCGTCTCAAACTCTGAAAATCACTCACTGTTTCTGATTCGAGATATAACTGTGCCGTACCACTCATTTTATTTCTCGCTTGCACTTACATACATCTGCTTGTCTGTGAGCTCGTAAGCTTCAGCATTCTGCTCAAAGTTCCCAAACCATTTCTCTACCGGTACATTGTAACCGTCGAACACACATACAACTTTTTCAAAATGCTCAGGGTTTATTTTGACTTCTGCAGACTTCCTCTCATCCGCTTCGATTTTAAGAGAAAACATTTGTATTAACTGTTGCATCTTTATATCTATATCCCTGGGATCACTTTTCTCTACGTTACGAACTTCTTTCACTTCCATATTATTTTTTATCGATTCTTCTTCTTCCACTACACCGAAAGCTTCGTTCAAGGTCTTATTATCAACGATCCTCTTTTCATTCTTGTTTTCGTTTTTCGACTTTGCTGGTGTGCGCAATGGTGGCGACATTTCGGTTATTCGCGACTTCGTGTCGCCGACTGACCGACTGTTCGAGAACGATTTCTTAGAAAAGCTACCGCGCACTACTGGAACAACTACTACACAACTGTACAACTTTTGATATTTGGATGTTTTGTACCAACTTTTACAAAATCAACCAACAGCAACTTTACAACTTAACTGCTTTTTTAAAAATTCCAGCACAAGCACATCTACACTTTTCTAAGAACTTTCTACACATTACACATGCACTAACACACACAAAACCGGCGAGCCACCTTTTTTTTTTTTTAGATCATTAATTGGTTAATTGAGTTAGGTTGACTTAATAAATAGCAGTATATAATTTTTTTTTCAACTTATGCTAGTCTCTCATCGAGCTCTCGGCAGAAATATATGTTTGTAAATTTGGCTTTCTTTTCAAAAATAAATTTGTTTTTGTATATACATATACTTAAAAGCTAAATTACTGTAATGAAACCAAAATCGATCGCAACAAAAAGTAAAGAAAAAGTTTGCGTAAGTAGTTTAAGATAAAATAAGAGAAAAACAAAAAACCAATTTTAAGACCGAGCATCAATTTCTATGAGCCACCAGAAAAGCTTCCTTGATGCTAACTGGAATTCTTTGTCTCTGATCGATAGGGATGTATCAAATCTTTTATTTTCAACAGTTAAGCTTTTTGATTGTATTGACTTATTATTTGCTCTTCTCCGTATGTGATAAAGGATAGGTGTGCCGTAACTGTCTTGTATAAATCCTCTTTTATCTAGAAGTAGGAATGTTTCAGGGGGTGAAAACCCGTTACATATTGCTTGCTCTAAGTAGA
Source organism: Drosophila equinoxialis (assembly GCA_018150345.1). NCBI lineage: Eukaryota > Metazoa > Arthropoda > Insecta > Diptera > Drosophilidae > Drosophila > Drosophila equinoxialis. The sequence continues at coordinate 140,246 of JAECWI010000853.1, read as the reverse complement.
GATCATCTTTATAGAATGGAGCTTTAATAAGATCGTTAGAGCTCTCCAGACAGCGGCAGATGTGCCTCCTAATTAGATTTATAATTTGATTATCAATCCTTATTATATTTGCAGCGTTATAAAGTTTATTGTTAGAATAAAATCTTATCCAGTTACTGGCTGGAGTTCTATATAATGAGGTGCAAGCTCTGAGTATCTTTCTTTCAAACATTCTAATTCTTTCCATGTATGATGGTGAGATTAAGTACCATATTGGGCAACCGTACGTTATTATGGGCCTGATGACAACTTTATATAGCAAGACTTTCACTTTTTTACTGAGTATTGTGGAGCTAAATGCCTTTCTGTACGGTTGATATGCGCTCATTGCCTTGGAGAGTTGTAGATTGATGTGATCATTAAAGTAAAGGAACTTGTCAAAATGTACCCCCAATTATTTCACCCAATTAACGAGAGGAATAGGTTCGTTGGACATGTTAGAGACAACTTGGAATCTTTTCCAATTTTTGCTGACATTATGATTGCATTTGTTAATTGGAGGTCGGAAAAGAATACTTTCGCATTTACTAATATTTATTTTAAGATGCCAGTTTAGTGTGAATTCTTCTAGTGTATTGAAGCTTTTTTGTAGGTTTTTGTTAATATTGGCTATTGTTTTGTCTGCATTGTAGATAACAATATCATCAGCGTAGGCTATAATATTTTCAATTTTTTCAAGTAAATCGTGTATAAAGATAGTAAACAATGTAGGTGCATTTACGGTGCGCTGCTGCAAACCATTGATTGCTTTAAACTGTGAACTACTAGTTGTGCCATTTAAATGAACCACAAACTTCCGAGATGAGATCATATTGTATATTGATATTAGAAGGTGTAAAGGGAATTTGAAGCTCATTAATTTTGCAATTAGTCCTTTAATCCAAACCGTGTCAAATGCTTTTTCAAGATCGATGAAACAAGCGCCAACAACATTCTTTTTGTTCCAATTCCTGTTGATTTCAGATGTTAAGAGGTTCATTACATGAAGAGTTGAGTGATTAGATTTAAATCCGAACTGTTTATTGCATACGATTTTGTTTTTGGCACAAATTTTATGTATGTTTAAATTAACTAGTATTTCAAATACTTTGCTTATATTAGGGAGTAGACTTATAGGTCGTAGGTTATTTATTTCGTTCTTATCTAACTTTTTCTTTGGTATGACTACTAGCTTAGCAGTTTTCCAAAATGGGGGGTAGTATGCGTTATTTAACATGTTGTTAAAAATTTAACAATATTCAAGAAGAAGGACTTTCGGTATATGTTTCAGAATTATGTTTGGGATTTCATCGATTCCTGATGAGGTTTTAGGCTTTAAGTTAACGAATATTGTAATTAGTTCATTGCTTGTAATAAAATAGTCGTCAGTCTGGCTTTTTGTTAGGCAGTTGGCTCTTTTGTTCTCGCTAAAGTCAATAAGTGTAGATTGTAAGTTGTCAAATCTATTTTTAATATCTAAAAATTGATTGAAAGAGTGCTCTGCATTGCTATGGACAGAATTGGTCCCTGCACTCTGTTTTTCAGAGTGGACCAATTCAAAAAAATGACCTATAAAATTAAGAATGGCTTGCTCATTTTCCAGCACTAAATTGTTTGAACCGGGGTCTTTGTAAAGGAAATCGGGGTGTGTATTGGCCTTTTGCAGGAGATTTCTGAAATCGACAGTGTCTGGTATGGTTATGTGATCTAAAGGATGGCTAATACCCTTAAGAAAACATTTTTTAATTCTTGCAAATTTAAGTGGATCAGAAGGAGTTAAGTTAAGAAGCTGAGACTCCACCATCTTGTTGTAGTGCAATATAATGTTTTCTGTCATAAGTTTCTTAATCAGTTTTAACTTGGTTTTTGCTAGTTGTAGAGTAGAGAGTGAAACTATTTGTTCTAGTCTATTGTGTTTTTTTATAAGTGTTAGGACTTTGCTTTTTTCTTTTTGTAGTTTTTTGATAACGCTACTTTTAGTGAGTATGTCTAGTGTATGTGTATTCTTGTATTTTGGCACACTTTTATTGATTGCCGTGGTAAGGATATTTTCTAACTTTATTAAGTGATAGTCTATTTCGGTATTAGATAAATTATAATCATTGGGAGTAGGTATTTTACCTTGAAGCAAGGACGAACATTTATTCTTAAATGAGACCCAATTGGTCCTTTTAAAATCGTGTTTTAATAATTGTCGTGGTTCAGAAAAAAGGAAAAAATCGTCTCTACCCTGGCAAGATACATTTATTACAATTGCACGGTGGTCACTATCAAAGTCCAAGCATTCTAAGCAGTTCACAGAATTATTAGTTTTGTGTATCATTAAGTTATGAACTGACAGGCAAATATCTAAGAAGGAGCTTGAGCTTTCGAAAGATGGTGTTTGGGAGGCATATAAATTACAACAATATCTAATTTCGTTGCGACACAAGAAGTTTTGAAGAGAGTTACCCTTTGGATTGCAGCATGAATTGCCCCAATTCGTATGTTTACAGTTCATGTCACCAGCTATAATATAGTGATGGCTAGTGTTGTCAAGCTTAAGTGTTTCAAATAAAATGTTAAGTTCGTTTTGAAATGAACCGCTTTCATTTCCTGAAGGACAGTATACGGCAATCAGAAATATGCATTTATTAGACTGTAAATAAAGCTTTACCACGCATGCCTCAATGTGGGAGAAAAGGTTTAATTTGTGATTATATTGTCTCTGATATTTTATGCTATTTTTTATTAGTATTGCGACGCCTCCCCCTCTGGAACCAGTGTCTCTGTCTTTTCTTATTACTTCGTATCCGTTAATGTATAATTTGTGCATGCGATTGAGCTTGGTTTCATTCAACATAAGGATATCAGGCTTGTTTTCAATAATAAACTGATTGAGCTCAATTCTTTTGGATGTACTGACAAGTGAATTTACGTTAATTGAAATTATTTTTTAAAGTATTTTTAATCTTCGCGGAGTGCCTGATAGTATTCATGATGAGTCTACTAAATTACAAATAGTGTCTACCCGAGCGGTTTGAAATTCGAGTTGTTTTTGAAGATTTTCAATTTGTTTACTTAAAGCTAAAAGAGATTTTTGGATATTTATAAGAACTGAATCGCTTTGGAGGTCTAAATTTAGATTACCTATATTAGCTTCTTTGCATACATCGGCGTATCTTATATTAGGGTTAATTAGTTTAGTAGAATAGTTTTGGGTTAATGGTGTTTGTTTTTTTTATCCCTGATCCTCTGTTGGAGTTCTTTGTATCGCTCGCATCCTTTTGAGAGTACACAGAACAGTTTCTCCTTGTTACACTCAAAGTTTTTGAGGATGGGGCAGGGTGCGTCGCCGTGATGGGCACCACATTTCACACATCTGGATGGAAGGTTACAGTTAGCAGAACTGTGAAAAAAACGTTGACACTTTCTACATTGGGAAATCTCCGCTCGGCGCAGTGGTTCCCATTTAATGCAATGATGTTGTATCGCTTTAATTGCTTTTAAAGCGTTTGCGCTGCTTTCGGCACTTATTTGAACCAAAAACATAGGTAAGACAATTTTCCGTTCCACAGAGGATTTTGTGTTGAAGGGTTTTACTTGTATGAATTTTAGAGCTTCTGATTCAAAACTTTTTTTTTTTTTTAAATTTCCTGCACGTCTGAATCCCCACTTAGGCCTTTCATTAGGTATGTTTTGGTTTTGAGGCTCCTAGGTGTATAGGAGAAAAATTGAGCGTTGGATTTTTCCAGGTGGCCACGTACTTTTATGTAATCGTTCAGGTTTGTCAAGAAAACGGCAGTTTTGTTTTGGTTTAGTTCTCTGATAGTAAATTGAGTAATTTTTAAACCAGTTTTAATTAATTGTATTATTTGTTTTGCTTCAATGTTAAACACATTTATTGGGGGTATATGTTTGTTGTTGTTTTTGTTGGACTTTTTAATATTTTCTGCATTGGGCCCTGTACACGCCGTTATAGTTGAGGTGTTTTTTGGAACTTTGGATGTTGACGGTGATGGTATGGGCTCATCTGTTGAAACTGTTGTTGTTTCTGTTGTTATATTGCAGTTTTTGCTTTGTGCACTTATTCTTTTATTGAGACCTGCTTGTAATTGCACATGCTGAGTAAAGCTTTCAAGCACTTCTTCGTCGCACCGTTGCGAATCAATGTCTAATAATTCGTAGTAGTTAGTGCATTTACGCGAAGCTTTGTTTTCATGCTTTGTGGGAGAGCAAACACTTTTTCTTTTTCTGGAGTTACCTAGTATATTTTCTAGGTCCATATCATTAGAATTGACGTCCATATCGTCGAGAGCATTATGCTCACTCATAATTACGAGCTGCTACCTCTATGGGCAGTTAGTATTTGTATTAAACACTCAAAAAATAATTAATTGTAGAAAATAAACTTCGGAAACACCGGTTGTTAAGCACTTAATTTCTTGACACGTCTGCTTCACACCGCTGTCAGAATCGAACTCCCGGCGAGCGACCTAATGTGAGGTTAACATTATATTTATAATAGTTTATTGTACACAATATTAACTGAAATGTTTAAAATTGAGGTGTAGTTCATATATTTCTTCAAAGTAATAATTAATTTCACAACTGCCGAACGCTCTCGTAACTTCTTTTTATTATTGCCCGTTCTCGACGACGTCTCCACTTCGACACTTTACTCGCGACTCTCTCTCGTAGAAGCCTCTCACTCTCAGCTGCTTCACTGCTCGTCAAAATAGGGGTAATCTGAGAGTAGTGTGCCCATCTCGTCTTTACATGAATGTTTGGTCCTTATAAATGAAATATCTGTTTCTTGAATGCAGAAGTTTACTATTTCCATAAATAAAGCTTTTGGTATCCTTGTGTTGTAACGTTCCTTTTTCGTCCTTCGGGATATTTATAATATCTCTTGGGCTAGGTTCGGCGCAACAAATTTGTTTTGTGCCCCGGTGAAATCAGAAACTCATTTTTGGTAAGCTATGTATGACGGTTTCGCTCTCTCTCTGGTGAGTTAGTATGAGTCCCTCGTCGCTTGCTGTGGTTCTCCTCTCGCTACTGTATTCGACGCTGGTTGCTACTTCGAGTACGTAGTATTAGGTCTTCCCTCTTCTGGATTTGGTCTCTTGGAATGTAAATTGGTTCTTCGGCTATAAAATTATACCCTTTCTTGAAGCTCCGATGAGTTTATTTTGATCCTCTAGGGATATCCTTTACACCTCAGCACCCGTTTACTGCTTCCTTGAGATAGCTTTCGTTTGCTGTATTGCTTTGGGACATATCCCTAGCCAGTACTATGGCGCCGGATTTTCCTAGGAATTGGTAATCGTCAGAATATATAGATCGGCAGTAGTATCCTCGTGCCTGCCAATTGACTTTGGATAGTCCTGGAGCCGTTTAGCTTTTCTCACTTGTGTGCTTGCTTGGGTACGGTGTTTATCGTCCTATTATGAGGACTTGATGTTGTCTAGTGGACCTTAGTGGTTAGTTAGTGGTTACCCGTGAGGCTCAGCTCAGCTCCTAGATTTCTCTTTATCCTTTTCTCAGGATTTGTATTCACTTGGTAAGTTTTTAAGCTTAAGAAGCCTTAAGAAACTTGTTACCTGATCACGACTTGATGACTTGATGATTCTCTCGCTTTGGGCTGCCCGTACATCACTTTGCGTAGATGTGACCACTTTCTCTGTGGCTGTGGCTGGGCGCCCACTTGCTCCTTGTCTCTCTCCCCCTTGCCTGCATAGGGCCTTGGTTGCTATGCCGGCTTCCGACGCCTTCTATCATTGGCGGCGCCTTCCGATTGGCCGCTCAGCTTCTAATCGTTGATTCTTGCTGCTTTCGTCACTCTGCCGGCACTGCCGCAGCCCGTCGCTCACCCTGATCCTCTCATCACACCAAGCTTTGCTCAATCTTTTCACACTAGACTGGAACATACCTATTTGCTATATTCAACTTAATCTATTCTGTTACAATAACAAATCTGCTTAAATATATATTGGTGATCAATTTCATACATATCATATTCTAATACGCCTATCTATTCATCGCATAGTGGCCTCATCACGGCTCACCCCTCCTTCATCGGCTTGTATATTCCCCTCACAAACTCTCAAGCCGTTGTCATTCTCGCCTTTGGTCTTCCCCCTACTCGACTATTCACAAGCATAAACATCACTTGGATTCGTTTCGTCACCACATGCCCCCCCGCACACGACTCATGGACTTGCTTGGGCATCACTTTTGCTCTTTTTTGTTCGTCGGGTTTCGGTTTCTCACGATCTACTTGCTTGTGGGCTTCGCATGCGGGGCGCAGGCAGAGAGCACTTGCATTGTCCACCGGTACCCTCTCTTGCGGTTACACACGCATAGCGTACGTGTATGCTCTCCCATGTATTGCTCCATAAGCCACACGCGCGCTAGCCTAGTGCACGCCTTCTCTTATTGTTTCTCTCGCTCAGTGCTCTTGCATTTTATTATTAGGCCAATGCCCGGATCATGATTATGCCCTCCAGCCACGTTTCATTTGCGCTTGTGTTACGCCTAATGCTAAATCCGTTGGGATGCTTGGGAATAATGATACCACGTCAAACGAAATTAATTTCTCATCGTCACAAATGTAAGTGTTGTTAATGCGCTGTTTAAATTCAGTTGCCTTTTTTATGTTATAGTTAGAGTCCAATGTTATATTCCTTAAAATTTGTATAATGTATTTGCAAAGTCCATAAGATGGTGAGCCAATTGACGAACAAATTGGTCTCAATGGTGTCCCTTCTTTGTGTATAGTTGGTAGTCCATATATTCTTGGTGAGATAGCCGTAGTTGTCGTCATTCTGTTCTTTTCAATCTTTGAAATAAAACCCATCTTGTGCAGTTTATCCACCAGATTGTTGTTCTTAGTCTGCAATCGTGTTGTTGGGTCTTTCCTGAGGATTCTATAGGTGTTTAGATCCGATAGAATGTTTATCATTCTATGGTCATAATCATTATTTTTCATTGCTACCGTCTTATATCCTTTGTCAGATATTAATATTAAAATATCGTCATGTTGTTTAAGAAATTTGTATGTCCGTTGCGTTATATCTAATATTTCACGATCTGTTGCATTTATGTATTTACTCGCTCTATGCTCTTTGACCATTAAAGAAAACGCATTACGCGCTGCTTCTTGTTTCTCTTTTTCCCTAATCGTCTGAACTATTTCCTCTCCATCGGCAATGTATTTTATGAGAGGGAATTTCTTGAGTTCCATGGGAAGAGCAAACTTTGGACCCTTTGCTAGTAATAATTTTATATCCGGCGGGAACTCCACTTTAAAAACTAGGATCTCACAACATAAACCTGACTATAAAATGAGAAATTATTCAGACACACCAAAAACAGCACTAATGACACACTGTGCAACGAGTGGTCATGCACCGAATTTTGAAGAGACATTGGATGAAGAGCGGCATTACAACAAAAGGTTTACCATGGAGATGCCACACATCATTAATACTCCGAGCGCCACACGACTCGGTTGCTGCGCAACCGAAATATATCGGTACAAAAATAAATTAAAAACTGTGGTTTTTTATTTTTATTTTAATTAATTGACCTGAAGCCTGATGACTTCAAAGTATTGTGACAATATTTAAAATTAAACACAATGAAGTAAGTAAGACGTCTCGCCGACTTTAGTATACCATACACCAGTAAAACAAATATTTCAAATATATAACAACTAATTCATTTACGGATTTTTAAAAAATTCTGTTCACATGCTTTTTACAAGCATATCTTAGTATCTCGGGTGCATATGAGCACCCTAGCGCCCCTACCAACCAACGGCCAACTCCGGCCTTATGGAGAAATGTTATATGCATAACTTGGCTATTTTTAGTCCGATTTTGATCAAATTTGGTGTTTTGCTGGCTATTAGTATCAAGTTCAAGTTGCACAAGATAGTAAATTACGTGGGATAATCGACTTTTTCAAATTAAATAAACTCGATCTTTTTACATACAACACAGCCTACATACCAAATTTTGTGGCTCTATCCCTTATAGCTTCCAAAATCTAGGCGTTCATACGGACGGACTGTAGATCGACTCGGCTACTTGATTTAATATGTTATTATATTTATTATTTATTAATATTAGAAATGTTTAATGACAATCGAGTTTAATATATTGTTAAGAATGTATTAACATACTTCTAAAAATAACACTGGATTACTTATGGACCTTGAAGTGCGACTTAGTTGACAGTTTCTTCACGAATGACTTACGGCCTCTTTAACTCAACTTATATAATGATCCTATGCCCTGCTCTCTCTTCTACTAAGTTTCAGATCAACACCATATTGGGTACGCTTAATAGCAACCAAAACATTTTTTTTTTTGAATCGTTTTCCCTCCTTTTTTTTTAGATTAGTTGACTTCTTGTTCTCCTCCTGAGTTTCTTTTATATTTTCAACTGCCTCAGTTCGTATTTTCTTCCTGTGTTCTGCTAGTTTTTCGATTAGAAGATCATGGAGTAGTTCATTAAGGCTTAAATCCTCTGATCTACGCATGTCAATACAGGTTAGGATGTTAAATGGAGCGATCTTAGTACTTCTTTGTGCCGTATCGTTGATGATTTGCTGAACTTTCCCTACTTATTTATACCATCTAAACTCATGTTAGCTAATATTGGAATAACAATCTTGTGAATCGTTTTAACCTGCCCATTTCCTCGGGGTACTCTGGTGGTAATCAACAAATGCACCATTTCGTGATACTCACAATATTTTTTGAAGATATGCGACATAAAAGCCGCGCTATCAGATATAAATCGAACTGGTTTAACAAAATTTGTTGCTTGAATCTCTAAACAGCGTATCACTTCATCTACGCTAGTGCTCCTGGTGGGATATTATCTAAACGTTGTTAGCAAAACCATCTATAATAACTAACAAGTAATTATAACGTTTATTAGTAAGTTCCATTGGTCCGACGTGATCAATGTGCTAAGAACAAGGTGGTTTGTTACCCTTTTCTATTGAAGTAAGATATCCTTCTCTTTTGCCAGCCTTTGCGTTAACAACAATACATTTAACGCAACTAAGTACCAGACAAATAACCTTATCTCTCAATTCGGGAATGTAGTATGACTTCTTGATCAAATCTTGTATTTTCTTAACGGTAAAATGACCTCTCTCTCAATCACTTCACAATTAGGGCTAAGAGTATCTTGTTCTCTATATAGAAGTATTTATAACTTTCTTTTTACGACTAGCGTCCTTACTGCCAGTCACGCAACTTTCTAAAACGCTGTACATATGAGCCATGGGAAGACTCTTTTCGTTTAATTTTTGTACTTACAGCATAAACCTGACCATTCTTTTTCGAGACTAAGGCAACGGTAGGCGCGTACTCAGAGTTACTGGATTTCTCTGCTAGCCATTCGTGAATTTGTTTATCAACGATTTCCTGTTCACAAAGACATCTCGGGTGCTGATACACAGCTAATTCGTCGCTCAATATAATTTTCATGCTTACAGGTGCGTTTGCATTTCTTTTTGGTTGGTATTTTCGAATTAATTTCTCTACATCCCCTTTTATAAAATGGTTCAAACGCGAAAGATTTTTGTTTAGATATTTCCAATCTCTCCTGCCCATTGAATATCTGAGTCATTTTGTTCTCTCTTTGGCATACTATGAGTGTGACAAACTTCTATTTTGTTGCGAATAACAAACTTAGATCTATTTGCTGTTACATTTATATTGACAGTGTTCAATATCGTTCGAACCAGTATAGCATCAAAACTAATGTCCTGATCTGCCAGTACATGGAATTCTATGTTCATAACTGAACCATCCACTTTCACTGGTACCGAAAGTACCGAAAGTCAACACTTTACTTTCGCCAATTCCTGTTAAGTGTCTAGCTCCCCCTAATAACGGATTCGATCCAATCATAAAATAAATTTTCCTTCGCATAAGACATAAGCCAGGGCAAGTATCTACAAGTCCTTTAAAAACGTTGTAACCCTGAAGAGGTAAATTCGCTTGACGGCTGTATTACTACAACTTAATTTTTTACCACGTTTGTATTGCTCTCGTATTTAATTGGATTTTCTGGTTTGCACTGGGCCATTCGATGTCCTCCTACTTTACCATATTTAAAACACTTGTGATCGTTCTTTGGACAGTTTCGTCTTATAATGTGATGTGTCACCATTTCTGTAGCATTTCCCAATGTTAGATCTGTCAATTATTTTTCCCTGACTAATTCTTTCTCCTAACTGAGCCTCAAACTTGTTTAACGACTTGTGTGAGGCACGAACTTTCTGATACGTTTCTATTTGAAATGTCAGTTCTTTCAGATGCCTCGCTTGAAATAGAATAGCTTTATTTACTTGTGACTCTGGAATGCCCTTTACAAAGTCATGTATCGTCTAAATTAACTAGTTTCGCAATTTCCATTAAGGCATACAAATATTCATTCAATGGCGCCTGTATGCCTGACGCATGTTGAAGGCATTTACGATAGTAGTTGATGACACCTAAAAATCTATTGTTTCAGGTTTTGGATAGTAAGGGATAGCATTTATACGATCAGTTGGCTGCTTAATTCCACAACCGTTGATTGTGTATTGAAGAAAATTGACCACCTTGACGTTTTTCAAATTGGAATTTACTACGGTTAATACTTAGACCATGGTTTTGGAGAGTTTGAAGAAACCAAGAGAAGATGTTCTTTATGCTCTTCCAAAGAAATTCACATGATGAAAATGTCGTCGATGTAGCAGAATACAAAGTTAACGCCATGTCCATGAATCTTTTAAAGATTTGGGTCGCATTTTTTAACCCAAATGGCATGTACAAAAATTCGAAGAGTCCAAAAGGCGTGCAGACAGCTGTAGTTTGGACGTCGCTTGGTTCCATGGGGATTTGATAGCATGCTTTTACCAAATCGAGCGTTGGCAAAAACTTTTTTCCCGTATAGTTAATCGGTGAAATCGTTGATATGACCGATAGGATAATGATCGGGAACCGTTATTGAGTTGAGTTTCCGATAACCGCCACAGGCACGCCAACCTCCATCTTTTTTAATGACCAAATGAAGTGGGCTTGACCATGGTCACCACTTGTCGGACGACAAATTCCTTGATTTATTAAAAGATCAAATTTTTATTTCTCTGAGGCTAGCTTATCACCCGATAGGCGACGAGACTGATCCGCAACAGACCTCCCATGCGTTTCGATGACATCAATGATGATTTGATGAATCAATGAAAAGTTGTTTTTGCCAAATCAATGAGTAATTCGTTTTCGTTTGGAAAGTCAGCTCCAATGGTGGCTACTTGGACATCTGCGATGATAAAGGATTAGGTGAAGATGCGGCGTAGGCTAAGATTGAGCTCTGCAACCTATTGGCCGTACGGGTTGATGATTGATTGATTGACAGCATATAAAATACGGTTGCAAGGTTTGGTTTGCTTGTAGAATGATCGTGGAACAACAGAAATCCCAGACCCTGAGTCAATGAGACACCGTATGTTCAAGACACGATCGGTGATGTGCAGTCGTGGTTCGGCTAGATGTATGTAATGGTTTGGGGTCGCCGGTGTTCGGGGTGCTGTCGCCGACCAGTCCTTTATTCGCCAGCTATGATAGTTTACTGAAACTGTACACAAGGAAAACGACATTTTTTGGCATCATCCCCAGTTTTCAGTTGTTCTACCATCAAAATTTGGATTGCTGTTCCTCCGTTTTATTTATTTTCTTTTTTTTTTTGGTAATGAGTTACTGCATTGCGATCGGCCACGTGATGCGTTACGTGAGCGAGACTGAGCATCATGTTTTGATGATCGAAACTGTTTCAGCTCCTTTGAAGACTCTTGAACTTTATGTTCAGCAAGCATATACACTTTATATATATTTGGTGCAGATGTTCAATATCCAAAAGACTTTCACGAATAAAGAATTTATTCTGTTGTTGATACTCTTGAAACAAAGTCGTGCTTAAATTATATAATTGCCAAAAGTAAATCAATCTTACTAAATCGGATTGATAGCTGGCGCAGCTCAACGACTTCAGGGACAAGATGAAGTGCCCCGAAGGCACCTCCTTTTATAAACACAAAGCATAAGTATATTTACAATTATTAATTAACAAACCAAACAAAGTATATGTATATATGTATGTGTTTATATATATACATGTAAATATATATATATATATATATATATGTATGTATATTAATAAAAATATTTAATCACTACCTAAATAGTACCGCACAAATAAGTGTCTAATCGTGCTAAGGATCATTAAGTTTATTAGGGGGTATCTAACGGTCGAACCTACTGTACATCGGACATTGCGATCAAGACAGTACTAGAAAGTCAAATATGAAATATTATAAATGTACTTTATATATTATACATTACTGTCTTGGTATTGGTACTACTTTGAGTTTCCATTGACCACGCAAAACGATTTTTCTCTCACAACAAGATTATGCAATCTTGGTAAACATTTCCTTCAGTTATTTTTATACCCTTGCAAGAAGGGTATATTAATTTTGGTCAGAAGTGTGCAACGAAGAAGCATCTCCGACCACATAAAGTATATATATTCTTGATCAGCACGACAGGACGAGTTCAAATAGCCATGTCCGTCCGTCCGTCTTTCCTTCCGTCCGTCTGGATCAACGCAAACTCCTCCTAGACCGTAAGAGCTACAGAGCTGAAATTTTGCATGTAGGCTGGTATATACTGCAGCGGTTGTATATCTCGGATTCAGCCGGATCGGACCACTATATCATATAGCTCCCATACAAACGAAGGCCGTTCTTTCATTACCTTTTAGATAAAACATTTAGATAAACGTCGCTGCACAAAATATTTCTAAAAAAATCGCCAAAGCTACTGCCTTACTTTGCGACAAAATCAGCGACAAATCTGTTTAGTCTTGAATCTCGTTGCGTGTGGACCCCTTTGCTCATTACCAAGTAAAATAATTACAAGCTGCCTGAATAGGAATCCCGAAGAGAAGGAAAATAACCCAATCTTCATTCGTTGAATTCAAAATATGAACTTTACAAAAGTACGGAGTTTATGTAGGATTATCTTAGGCTCTAAGAGGTAACAATTGTTCTTAGAAGATCTTATTCTAGACTCACACCCACTGTTGGAGGAGACGTCATCGTTAACTTAGATTTATATATCTTAAAATTTCTTATATTATTTGTTTAAGATTATTGGAATTTCTACCACTGTATTTACATTAACATGTTCTAAAAGCTTCTGTTACATGGCTCATGAAGAGCTTCTAACTCATGATACCGAAATATAAAAATGACTTCTTTATGGAATTCGAAGAGGAGAAGACTTATTTTCCTTACTCCACTCCACATGCTATTGAGCATTGGAGTTTTGTACCATCTGCAACTGGGCAGATCAAACACCCACGTATTTGGGGGTTGAAAATTTATTATTATTTTGGGCACGGCGTCGGGCACTTGAAATCCTGCCGTTGTGATATTTTGGGTTAGTTTAGAATTACAAGTGTTTTTCCCACATCGTGTGTGGCTGATTGTAATTTACACAAGGTTAGTTGCTAGGTTAGTTGTTTGGTACAAAGGTACAGTTGTATTGTGTTGTCTTTTAGTGCATCTGATTTGGTGAAGCCAGCTCAGATGAACACTATGATTATTCTTAAACACTGCCAAAGAGTTTCACTGTTATAACTAACCAAAATATTGATTCGTTCGCGTCCTTGTACTTGTCGATTTTTGAGCAAGCAGTGAAAAAAACGTTAGTGTTTTCAATTTAATTTAGATACAATTAAAGGTTAGTGCTATTTAAATATTATGTAGTATATGTACTGTACACAAATAGTGAATAGTAATTTTGTTGGCGAAGTGTTTTTTTTGAAAATAACACACTATATGTTGCTTTGAAATAACACACTATATATTCTTAAACACTACCAAAGAGTTTCACTGTTATAACTAACAAATATTTGTATTTCTGTTCGCGTCGCTTTGTACTTGTCGTTTTTTTGAGCAAGCAGTGAAAATATAATCTGTTAGTGTTTTCTAATTTAATTTAGATACAATTAAAGGTTAGTGCTATTTAAATATTATGTAGTATATGTACTGTACACAAATAGTGAATAGTAATTTTGTTGGCGAAGTGTTTTTTTTCCTTTGAAATACAACACTATATATTGTTATTGTTTAATAAATAAGCAAAAATTAATTGCATTATTTATAATTGAATGCATAGATTGAGAAAATAAGTGGAAAAATATGAGAACAGAGAGTAAAAGGAAAACAAAGAATTTTGCCAACAAAATTAAATGCGGGTTCGACACCGGTCTGTGCCAAAAGAATATATTTTTTTTATTTTGTAATAATTTAATATTTTTTTAAAAAAAAAAAAAAAACACTAGCAACTGATTCAGAAATAATTGACTTCAAGAACAGCATTACGTCGGAAAGTCAAAAAATCAATGTAAGTATACAGCTGTTATATGAAAAGTTCAAAATTTTAATTCTTTTTTATATTTCTAGACTTTTCAAACTAGACAGGTCTCTTGTGAAGAGCCAAAACTTGGATAAGAAAAGACAAAATCTGAGCTTTAGAACCTATCTAAAGGTTTCGAACATTTTACTCAGTAAGTAAAATTAATTAAACAATTAATGTGGTATTTATTTATATTCCGGTTTCTTTATTGGCAATGATGCTAGTGCTACAATTAAATATTATGGCTTTCACAAAATAAAACTGACTGCGTCTGTCCGGAGACGTGTGCTCGCTGTCGTTGCAAACTTAGAAGTCAGATGTGACCGTCTTTTATTATTATATTATGCTGGCATAGCACTACGAATTGGCTTCAAAAACGAGGACCGCTTCTGGTTCTTTTATTTTCTATCAGTGCCTCATCACCGGTTGCTACATTCGGTCCTCCTGACGTTTCATTCGACTCGAATTTTAGTTGGCCCTTCCGTATCGCCTTTTTTTCAAAATCATACCTTCCATGTTTCTGGATTGATACTACCTTGTACGGCCCCAAGTATTTTCCTTTGAGCTTAAGACCTACCACGTGCTGTGTCCGCTTTATTGCTACTAAATCATTAAGTCTGTATTTCCTTTCAATCTTCCGTTTTGTATCATTGGACTTTCGATTTTCGTCCTGTAAGCCTTCAATATTTTCAAACGCCCTATCTCGGATCTCCTTTCGCTCCTCATCCAACTCGTCCACTATAAATTCTAAAATACGCTCACTTCGCTCTGCATCTTCAGGAACTCTCATATCCAAACCTGTTAGTATCTTAAACAAACTCGCTTTTGTGCTTCTTGGCTCAGTGTTGTTTATCATCTGTTGTACCTTGCCTACATGCTCATACCAGGTTGCTGGACTTTCCAATGATCTTGTGCATTCTTTCGACCTGGCCGTTTACCCGCGAAACACCAGTTGTAATTAATGAATGTTGTATGTTATTGTCCTTACAATACTGTTCAAACAAATGTGACGTAAACGCCGTTCCTCTATCGGTCAGTACTCTCACTGGGTTACCGAATATATTTGCTTGTTTTTTAAAATGATTTACGACTTCCTCTGCCCCGGTACTTCGGGTAGGATATAACCATACGAACTTACTAAAACCATCGACAACTACTAACAAATGATTGTACCTTTTCTTAAATAGATCCATCGGACCCACATGGTCAAAATGATATGTAATTAGAGGCTGATCTCCCTTATCAATCGCTGTCAGATACCCTTCTTTTCTACCCATTTTCGCATTTGTTATAATACACTGTATGCAACTCTCAACTAATCGTGTAACTTTTCCTTCTTACAGCATTTGTCCAATCATCAACCAATTGTGCTTCTCTCAGACGATGAATAATACAATCCGATATTGAATAACAGGCGACTAGACTCAAAGCATCTACATGCTTCATCCTTGATCCTGACCGATACTTTAGACTGTAACTAAAATCCTGCAAAAACAAGGCGCCCACCGTCTTGGGTGTTGGTATACGAGAATATCATCTTTCAAAATAATTCTCATTTCAACTCGACTTTGTTTTGGGTATCGCGATTTATTATCGACCTCTTTACCCCGTTCTTGGTTTAAAGAGACAACTCTAAACCGCTTTCGTCGTTCCCTTCAAAAACTGTGCAGACATCTTCAAATTGCTTCATCCAATCGTCAACAGATTTAGTACTTTCCTCTACTACCCTCCGCTCATTGCTAATCAAAAACTGAGTGCGATTTTTTATTACCTTCATGTCAACACTATCAAGAATCGTTCTTCCCAAAATAGCGTCAAACCCCATGTCCTCATCGGGAACTACATGAAACTCAACTACTATTTTAATTTTGTCGATGATCACCATTAAAGAGAAACTACCAAACGTTAAAATTTTCGCATCTCCTATTCCTACCAAACACTTTCCAGAACCTGTTAGTTGTTTAACATCTAGCTTCCAAAAAACACTTCCACGAATCAAGCACATATCTGCTCCTGTATCTATGAGCCCTTTAAATTCAATATTCTCATAGCTAACCTTCTTTTAGTTCTAACCCAGATGGGGTGAACGTACTCGAACTAACTTCAACTTTGTTATGTTGAATAACATTTGCTTGCTTCTCTCGTTTAATCTGTGTTTCGATGCTACACTGAGCTGCACGATGACCTGCTTGACCGCATTTAAAACACTCAGGACAATCTTTTCTTAAATGAGTCGCCTCTCCGCAACTAAAACATTTTCTCTCCCGAGCATGTACTGCCTGTGCTTCACTTGAACCATATGCCTTACTTTCAAATCTGTTTGCTGCCTTATATGAATCCCGTCCCTTCTTATAAACTTCGATTTGAAACTTTAAAATATTGCGAGCTTGGAATAACATCATTTTGTTAGTTTTTGTATCCGGAATACCTTTAACGAAGTACTCTATCAGACTCTCCTCATCTCGTCTACCGGCTTCGCCATTTCCATCAATGCATATAAAAAAATCATTTAGAGTTTCGGCTTTCTTCTGGTGGCGCTGATTCAACTTCTTATGGACTGCAGCTGAAGATATTCTTACACTAAACTCAGCACGAAGAGCTGTTTTCAAGGAGCTCCAGTTTTTAACATTTCTCTGACTCCCTATGAAAGATTTTGGTGCCCCACACAATAACTGTTTTCCATACACAAATAACTGTAATTCATTCCACTGTACCGTGGCTGCACATTCTTCTAGTTCTTCAATCCATTGAGCAATGTTAGGAATATCTGAACCAGAATACTGTGATACGCTGTCCTCAACATCTTTCAAAGTAAACCATGATCTCTCGGGTTTAACTACGTTTCCTGCTGCAATCTCTAGTCCCCCATTCGCTGTTATACCTGACTGATCGTCTGATTCCTCATCTTCCTCCTGCAAACCATAATGGGTGAGTAACCTATTCTGCAAATCCCGTTTCCTGCCAGTCGTAGGGAGCGCTAGTTCGGATAATTTCGATCGCAAAGCCACCACGCTTAGAGCCAGAATCTCTACAAGCTCCATCTCAATTGCCAAACTTAAAATTACATACATTTCTTCTTATTACTATGTTAGTATTATTTTCTAGCTTTGAAAAATTGTTATTAGTTTTCGCTAGTTCTGAATAACATACGATTTTCCCGTCGTTCGCTGGTCCCACGTCGCTCTGCTTTGTCGTCGTCTTCTAGTCTAGTCTGTTGATTAATGTCTTATCGCCAAATCCGCCAGGAATCCTCTCTTAGCAACAATATTGAAGTTTCTCGCCAACCTTCGAGTTGTTGCCACTGCCAAAAATTCTCACCGCCACCAATTTTGATCACACCACCACCACCAACGCAGTTCACTCCTAGAACTCTACGCTAATTTCTGTAGTCACTGTCCACCAAGTTCACTCATTGCGTCTCAGCAAGCCGTCGCCAACAACGCTGTACACTTCTCCAACAGTTAACACAGCCTCGAAACGTTTTTACCACCAACACTGTCCCCCCACTTTTTTCTTTCTTTCTTCCCACCACTTCTTTTTTTTTTTTTTTTTTTTTTTTTTTTTGTTCCCCCCCCGGGCTACCCCCCGGTTAACCCTTAAGTTGTTCCCCCAACCTGTAAACAACTGTACACTTCTTCAGAAATTTACACAGCCTCCGTTGTGGCAGCCTTGTATCGATTTTGCAACGTTGAATCAATCTTGCAACCGGAATGGTTGTTGCCACAATCCTCTCTAGCGCCGTACACTTCTCCAGCGCTCTTGATTGTGCAATTCGATCCGTTCCTGCCCCTTTGATTATGGTACTTTCTTCGGCCAAACCTCACGAATATTTCGTCACGTGCTGCGAAAATTCCAGAACCACTTTCCGGACCGGATATCTCACTCCTTCTGCAGTTTCCTTATGTCAGCGTCACTTGCTGTCTCCCTCGTCGGCCAAATTTTCTAGTTCTTGTTGCTCGCCGATACCGCGCTTTTAACTGCAGCTATCTCTCTTCCTCTCACGTGAACGTTTCTTCGAGGCAGCGTCACTTGCTGTCTCCCTCCTTCTTAGAATTTTACAAGTTTTAACGAATTTGTAAAATTCAATAGCCAATATTAATTGTTTCACTTTTAATCTGCCATTCCGGTTGAGCCCCCAATTTGTGGTATTTATTTATATTCCGATTTCGTTATTGGCATTGATGTTTGTGTTACAATTAAATATTAAGGCTTTTACAAAATAAACGGACTGTAGGTCTGTTCCGAAACGTGTGCTCGCTGTCGTTGCAAACTTAGAAGTCAGTGTGACCGTCTCTTTTTTATTATATTCTGCTGGCTTAGCACCACGAACTGGCTTTAGAAACGATGACCGCTTCTAGTTTTTTTATTGTCTGTCGGTGCTTGATCACCGCTTCCTACATACATATACTGCCTTAGAAAACCGGATTGTCGCAACATTGAAATCAATAAAGACGATAATCATCCCAATTCCATAAGAGGAGCTGCTGTTTTCATACGAGCATATATCTCTCATTTTCAAAACGAACCCACGTTTAGTCCTACTATGCAACCAACCTTGGAATAAAGCTGACTTTGAGAACCTATTTCTTGGCCTGGGCGACAAGTTCATTGCAGTTGGTAATTTTTATGCAAAACACCCCTGGTGGTTTAGCACAAGAACATGCAGTCGAGGAAAGCGATCACAAGGCTAACACCATCTGCTCTGGATTTCTTTATAGTTAACGGAGTTTTGTTAAATACGCTTCGGATTGAAACCAAGTACGAGCTCTCTTCGGATCACCGAACGATCATTACATCACAAATCTCAAGCTAAAGCCAGAAAGCAAAATCTGCTCCCCTGAAGTGCATGCCTTGAAGCACTTAAAGATGAGTTGAAACTTAAAATCAACCTTAACATCGAAATCAACAGCCCAGATGATATAAAAGATACAATCTCAATTTTTATGAGAAACATAAAAAGCGCTGCCTCAAAAGCAACACCAATGCCCACGAAAAGCTTTTCTCCCGGCAAGTGCTGATGCGCTCGTACGCCTGAAAAGAGGAGTAAGAAAGGAATGATGATCGCATCCATCAGATATACACAAGAGTATCAAACCGTTTGCAAAAGGTTCTCGCGAAAATCAAACAGAGATATATAGATGACATCTTAGAAGCTGCTTGGCCAAATGCATCTTTTAACTATACTCTTTGGAAGCTTACGAGCCGCTTTAAGCGAGTTATTATCCCGAAAACTCCAATTAAAGATACAGCGGGATGATGGTGTCACTCTAGTCAGCAGAAAGCTGAAGTATTTGCAGACTATTTAGAGGAAAGTTTTAAGCGTTTTACCTTTACATCTGCGGATACGCGAGTGGCTGTAGAGATGAATCAGGATATCCCGCTTCAGATGTCTTTACCAGCAAATCCAGTAACGCTGCAAGAGCTCGTGCAACAAATTAAGAACCTCAAGGTCAAGAAATCCCCCGGAATGGATCAACTCGACAACAAGACCCTAAAGCCTTACCAAAAAGAGCTCTGCTGTTTATAGTCTCGATACTAAACAATAATATAAGGATTGGTCACTTCCCAAACTGTTGGAAGACTTCTTTAATTACAATGGTCCCTAAGCCGGAAAAGCTGCATTCTGAAGCCAATGGATACAGACCAAGGAAAGGCTGATCCTCAGCCGAATAATAAATCTAATGTCTGTAACTCAGACCATTCCAAAGTGGCAGTTTGCATTTAGGCAACGTCACGGAACCCTTGCACAACTCCATCGAGTTGTAAATTTTGCCCTGGATGCTGTGGAGCATAAATTGTATACAGTTGCCATTTTTATGGATATTCAGGAAGCTTTTGATAGGGTGTGGCATGATGGCGTCTGAGTCAAATCCTCCAAGCGCTTAATATGTGCAGGCGTCCCGCAAGGCAGCATTCTTGGCCGTACGGTGTACATGTTAAGTACATGTAAAGACGAGATGGGCACACTACTCTCAGATTACCCCTATTTTGACGAGCAGTGAAGCAGCTGAGAGTGAGAGGCTTCTACGCGAGGTCGTGGTGAGTAAAGAGTCGAAGGGAAGACGTCGTCGAGAACGGGCAATAATAAAAAGAAGTTACGAAAGCGTTCGGCAGTTGTGAAAATAATTATTACTTTGAAGAAATATATGTACTACACCTCAATTTTAAACATTTAGGTTAATATTATGTACAATAAAATTTTATAAATATAATGTTAACCCCACATTTGGGGCTCCCTGGTTTTGTGTGTGTTAGTGCATGTATTATGTGTAGAAAGTTCTTAGAAAAGATTAGAAGCGGTTGTGCTGGAATTTAAAAAAAAAAAAAAAAAAAACAATTAAGTTGTAAAGTTGCTGTTGGTTGATTTTGTAAAAGTTGGTACAAAACATCCAAATATCAAAAGTTGTACACGAAGTCCCGAATAACCGAAATGTCGCCACCATTGCGCACACCAGCAAAGTCGAAAAACGAAAACAAGAATGAAAAGAGGATCGTTGATAATAAGACCTTGAACGAAACTTTCGGTCTAGTGGAAGAAGAAGAATCGATAAAATATAATATGGAAGTGAAAGAAGTTCGTGACGTCGAAAAAAGTGATCCCAGGGATATAGATATAAAGATGCAATAGTTAATAGAAATGTTTTCTCTTATATTGTTTAGAAGCGTAAAGATTGTAATAGTGCGGATAGAAAATGTTTTAGTTGTAATGAAAGTGGACATATTTCAACTAATTGCCCCAGAAAGTTATCAGCTGTTCGTAAAATAAATATACAAAAACGGGTCAAGTCGGTGTCGCTGAATGGCGTAAACGTTGACGGTTTGATCGATACGGGCTCGGATGTCACTATTGTAAAAAAAATCTTTTCTAAAACACTTGGGTAAGATTGATTTAAAAGAAAGTTGCTTAATGCTCTGCGGCCTAGGCAAAAGCCAAACAAAAGCAAAAAGCTTTTCCGAGACAGACGTCATGGTAAATAACCTAAAGACGCAGCAAAAATTCTTGGTAGTGGAGAGCAACACTATGAACTGTGACATTATTTTGGGATACGACTTCGTGAAGAAGTTTAGACTATCGATCGATGAGCGTGGATATACATTTATGAGCCTGGTTGAAAACCAAATCGCAAGAAGAATATGCTGACAATTAGTACAATGTTTTTGACATATCATGTGGTTATTCGGCTCCTCCGCAATATCAAAAGCAAGTCGAAGCGTTGATACAGGATAGCTATCAGCCGAATGATACAGAGAAGGTCCATTGCCCTATTGAGTTAAAAATTGTACCAGATGGCGCAATAATTCCATTTAGGCAGTCACCTAGTCGTTTGTCACCACCAGAAGCGGAAGCGGTTAAAAATCAAGTTGATGAGTGGGGAGAAAACGGAATGGTGCGCAAATCCACTTCGAATGTTGCTAGCAGAGTTGTAGTTGTAAAGAAGAAAGACAAAACTTTGCGTATTTGTGTAGACTACAGGAAGCTAAATAGCATGGTCTTGGAAACTGCTTTCCAGTTCCTTTAATGGATGAAGTGCTTGAGAGATTACAGGCAGCAAGCTTTTATACGATTATGGATTTAGAAAATGGATTCTTCCATGTGCCCATAGAGGAATCTAGCAAATCATATACAGCTTTTGCTACTAGAGAAAGATTATATGAGTTTAATAGAGCGCCATTTGGATTTCGTAATTCTCCTGCTTCATTCATTCGTTTCGTTAACCACATATTTCAGGATCTGATTAACCAGGATATAATGCAATTATATATGGATGATATTATAGTATATGCAAAGTCAGCAAACGATTGTCTAAACAAAACCAAATTGGTATTAGAAACTGCAGCAAAGTATGATTTGAAAATAAAATGCGGAAAATGTAGTTTTTCGCAAAAAAAACTAGGTCACGGAATTGAAGATGGAAAGATTTGGCTCGGTAAAGATAAGACGATGGCGATCAGTCGTTTTGGAATACTCACAAATGTCAAATCGATTCAGGCATTTCTTGGTTTAACCGGATTCTTGAGAAAGTTTATTCCTCAGTATGCGCAGATAGCACGACCCCTTACCAAGTTGCTGGAAAAAGATATCAAATTTATTATGGGTCCAAGCGAGCTTCAGGCGTTGCAGCAATTAAAAACGGCGATAATAAGTGAACCAGTGCTACACCTTTAATCGCGCGAGGCACCAACCGAGCTACACACGAATGCTTCAAAAGACGGTTTTGGAGCGGTCCTACTTCAGCTATTTGACAACAATTTGCATCCGATCTATTTTTGGAGTAAGAAAGCATCTGAAACGGATTCGAAAAGCCATAGCTACATTCTTGAAGTCAAGGGAGCATATATGGCGTTAAAAAAATTTCGACATTATTTGCTAGGGATCCCGGTCAAATTGGTGACAGACTGCATTGCATTTAAGCAAACTACGACAAAGCTGGACATCCCAAGGGAAGTTGCGCAATGGATATTGTACCTACAAGATTTCAATTTGAACGTGGAGCACCGATCAGCAGTTAAGATGCAGCACGTGGACTGTCTAAGCCGTTACCCACAGTCGTGCTTAGTAGTAAAAGATGAAATAACAGCGCGTTTAAAGAAGGCACAGCAGACAGATGATCATATTATCGTAATTATAGAGGTACTAAAGCAGCAACAATATAAGAACTTCAAAGTGAAAGGTGGTTTGCTATTCAAAGAAGTTGAAGGTAATGAGTTGTTGGTAGTCCCAAAGCTAATGGAACGCGAGATAGTACAACGATCGCACGAGGTTGGACATTTTTCGACGCGCAAGACAATGCACACTATCTAACAACAGTACTGGATACCGCATTTGGAAAGTAAAGTATCTAGATTGATTGCAAACTGCATAAAATGTATAGCTCATAATAAACAGCTGGGTAAAAAAGAAGGATATTTGCATTGTATAGCTCATAATAAACAGCTGGGTAAAAAAGAAGGATATTTGCATTGTATAGCCAAAGGAGACACACCGCTGCATACTTTACATTTAGATCATTTAGGACCCATGGACAGCACCTCCAAGCAGTACAAATGCATTTTGGCAATGGCCAAGTCGAACGAGTTAACCGTTGTATCCTGTCTATTATCGGAAAAATATCAGCAGATGAACCCACGAAATGGTATAAGGGAGTTTCGCGAGTACAGAAGTCGATTAACACAACGATGCATTCCTCAACAAAAATGTCACCGTTTGAAGTCCTGTTTGAAACGCGAATGCATAACAATATACATGACCGTTTGCTGGATATATTACAGGAGGAACATGTAGATCAGTTCAATGACGAGCGGCAAAAGCTGCGACAAGAGGCTAAAATTAATATAGAGAAGGCGCAGGCAACTTACAAGCGGAACTATGATAAAAACAGAAAAGGCGAAGCTATTTACCAAGTTGGCGATATGGTAGCTATAAAGAGAACGCAGTTTGTAGCCGGCCGTAAACTAGCAAGTCAGTTTTTAGGACCCTATGAAGTAATCAAAGCTAAACGTATGAGTCAGAAGACGATTATCAGGAGGACCAAGTGTAAAGACGAGATGGGCACACTACTCTCAGATTACCCCTATTTTGACGAGCAGTGAAGCAGCTGAAAGTGAGAGGCTTCTACGCGAGAGTCGCGAGTAAAGTGTCGAAGGGGAGACGTCGTCGAGAACGGGAAATAATAAAAAGAAGTTACGAGAGCGTTCGGCAGTTGTGAAATTAATTATTACTTTGAAGAAATATATGTAGTACACCTCAATTTTAAACATTTAGGTTGATCAAAACTGGGTATGAGCCGGCTTTAGGTCAATAAATCTTACTAATTTTGTAAGATTTTAAATCATAGGCAGCACAAAAGGTGAGCAGGTTGTCTGTATAGCTATTTCAAGAACCACCAAGTTCTATCATCAGCAGACTTCGCTAAAGAATCCACCGTTGTAATAGCCATACCATATCTTCAACGCTGAAAGTAGTTGGGAATTACAAACGACATGAAGCGAGAAAAGAACGGCAAAGCTTGCAACTGCAGATTCCACCTTTTTAATGTGCATACCCTTAACCTTAAAATCTGACAAAATTAGTAAGATTTATTGACCTGAAGCCGGCACATACCCAGTTTTCATTAACTTCAATAAGGTCGAAATCTAGACAAATACCAAAAACGGAAGGCCCGCCGTATTACACATGTTGTTTTTACACTTGCTGTAAACCACCTTTTTTGCACATAGTACAATATACTATAACAAAAAATTTTGCCGCGATGGTTAGTTGGTGAAGGCGAAGCCCTTTACACTAATTCTGATGGCGCCCAAGGGTATGCACATTAAAAAGGTGGAATCGGCAGTTGCAAGCTTTGCCGTTCTTTTCTCGCTTCATGCCCACAAGTACAGAAATAACTAGGTTGGACGACAAAAAAATGAACTGAATTATATGTAAATATTAAAGGTAAAATCCCTCTTTATATAAGAACAACTACTGTAAAATCAATTAGTCCATTTGTTAGCTTAAGGCCTATTAGCTATAGCTAGTAAAAAGATTGGCTTTAATTTACAATCACATTATAAATAAATAAATAACAAATTTAAAGAATATTAGTGTGATGCAATCAAAAATACTACGACGTATATACGTATACAACGTATCTTGGTATATTCAAAACAAGGATATCAAAAGGGACCTGGTAATCCCTTAAATGAGTGATCCTATGAAGCAATATGCAGCGAACTATCTGCAACGCCTTGGTGGTCACCCTAATAATCTAGCCAGACGTCGCACAGTTCGGCCTCTGCTCGGATAACGTTGCAAAAATCAGTTTTTTTCATGATCGCGTTTGGCAAAAATGATATATGCAATCGATAGGGAATACTTCAGACAGTAGTAAATAGGAAAAAATGATAATTAAAAAAAAAAATCGCAACTTTAAAACTGAATATTGGGCGATTTCAACAACCGATCTTGGATTTTTTTGGTTTTATCTAAAAAGTATGTTCTTTATAAATAGCATGTGTTATAAATTTTAATAATTACTTAAATCGGTGTTGAACTAGAAGCATTTAAGAAATGTACCAAATATTGACATATTTTGAACTTTGGTGGAATACAACTAACAAGGATTAACGAGTATCAGTACCGGACTACATACACTAGGTAGGTGAAATATTAACCTATCAGATGTATATGGTCCCAATATGCGGAGACCTGCGACACCGATGCGTAAGCCATAAAACTAAGGCAACCTCGCCTAAAAAATGCGCTGCATGTATAAGGAAGAAGAAGAGCGCATACGTATTGGCCTGTAGCTCTTTGTATTTAAATGATAACATTGCGTAATGCTGTTTTTCAAATACTACCTTTTTATATAAATGCCTTTCTACAATGTTAAATTGCTAATTGGAAAAACTGACAAGACATGTAAATGTTATTTAAGTTGTTGAAAAATTGTTGAATGTTGAAAATCCTAGATATTGGATGTAAATATTAAGTTTTTACCTAATTAATACAAAAAAGATAATAGCGATTTTGCAGTCTGCCTAGTTAGTTAAGAAAATATAATATAAAGTGCTAAATGTTCCTCTCGTTTGCGACAGTTTATTTTTAACTCCATATGTGGAAACACCTTAAGTCCGGACTGAATAGTATTTGTCAATATGATTCAAGACAGTTTTATTTATTTGTGCAAAAATTTTGTTAAAGAATGAAAGAATTTTGAAAGTTTTCTACGAGTGTAGAAACTTAAATGATTTTGATTGCTAAAGGAGATGGTCGTTTCATTCGAAAACGCTAGTACGGAGCTTAAGGTAAAAATCAAATATACGCAATATAACTTAAGGCGATAGTGGATCGCAACCGGCAGAAATCTGCCACATTTCATGAAAAACATGAAGTGTGGCTTGAGGAGTATACAAGATTCGGAGAAGGAAGAAGGTAGGACTAAAAATTGACTGCCCAAAGCACGGATACGGGAACACGAATGATGGAAATACTTCAAGAAAAATTTTTGTAAATAATCAAAATGACATCTTTAATAACAGGTGTTAGTCAAGAGATCATTAAAAGGTTGGCTGTTATCTTGAATGTTATAAATTGCTAGGAAATGGTTAATGGTGAAAAATTTTCCGAATATGCTTCAAAGACTGCTCAACTTTTGACTGAATCGTATACGCGAAAAAAACTTACCCCAACGGTACATACGATTTTGGCTCACGCAAAGGATTTAATATAATATCCGTGTTTACCAATTAGAGAGCTATCCGAAGAAGCACAGCAATGTAAAAACAAGGACTACAAAAGGTTCAGATATACTAATACATTAAAAACTTCTCGTGTTAGACAAAATGAAGACCTTTTTAGCATGCTAGCTGCCTCTTCGGACCCGCTTATTGCATCACTGAGACACGTGAGATCACGAAAGGATTTTTTAAATTTTGAAAATCGCTTTATTGATTAAGAAACTATGATTTTTGCAATGTAAAATGCCAAAAGGCCCCACTGTGTGACTTAGTAGGCAGGAAGCAGATCTGATCAGATCAGATTCTAATTTTGGGATCAGAGGTTTTATATCCAAATCTATCAAATTGATATTGGTAAATTTCATTGGGATATTCCAATTTCTGCAAAAATGTTTCTTCTGGAGCTATATGATATAGTGGTTCGATCCTGATGATTTTCATACTTTATTTTTCCTGGGTAATAAGAAGCCCAAAAAAAATGTATTCCGATAGCTGAGGATGGCTGAGTAAAACGCATACGCACAGACGGACGGACAGACGGACATGGCTATATCGACTCAGTTTCTCATGCTGATCAAGAATATATATACTTTATGGGGCCGGAAGGCCCAGAGGAAGGTAGACAGAGACAGTAATGGGGCAACTTCCAGGCAAATAAACACCTTCCACAAGCAATAATTCATTACAATTACCATTTTGGAGATTTCAAGTGTTTTATCTGGCCCCATGATATCAGAGTTATGTATATGCCCTTAAGGGTTGTAAATGGACTTTATCATATTAAACTTAACGTTGGATCTTTAAGTTTTGCAACCATATGAGTATTATGAAAATTGATTTGAATTGTTGAAGCAGAAATTACTTTGAGTACTTAGTCACTTAGTTGATTAAAAAATTATTAATTTCATAGTTGATTAAAGGCGAAACTCGATTAATGATTCTAGCATTAGTAGCTCTACCCTCTACATTAGACAACTCTAAAAAAAATAAATTCTTCAGACAAAAAAGTCATTTTTAATCAGAACACGCTGAAAGGATGCATTTGTAAATGAATTCAAAATTCTCTTGAGCCTAACTTAAACGAAAGTTTGATAACACAAAATCGACATGATCTCCATAAATCTAAAACATATAATGTCGTTTAGTTCTAGAAAGTATTCTTAAAAGTTTTCACAATTTTTAAGTGTTCGTTTGCATGTTGCAATTTTTCGACTTTCAGCGAGTGTCATGCTCTGTCGCGTAGCCAGCCCCAAAATGAATGTAATAGAAATGTAGAAGTGGCAAGGGGGCGGTCCACCACGAAATAAGTTAACTTCTCCGTTATTTTAGTTAGACGTTTGTACAGAACATAACAGGCCATGATTTGACAATTATTTGAACCTACATTTTACCTTTTTACCAACAGAAATATCGTTAAGCAGTTATGCTTAAAGCATCGGAAAGTATAGACGTAAAAATTTGTATATATTTACATTTACATAAAAATTTGTATATATTTATTTTATTCCTCAACAACAATCCCCTATTGAAGAAGAAGCTTAGCTGATGGGCAATATAAGTTCAACTAATACAAGCAACGAAACTAATTCCACTTCAGGATCTGTCGCAGATAGCGAGGATATTGCAGAGACAAGTGCCAATGAACAAGGAGTGCATAATCCACGCAGTACCAATAAGAGAAAGCCTAGAATGCCGAAATGTCATATTAATTGTCGTCGCCGTTTAGGTGCCAGTACTCCAATAAAATGTGAGCCTTTAAAGAAACTACATAACCGAGCCAGCTACTACAAGTGTCCGATATGTCAGGAGAATGCAGCCGAAAAGCATCCATATACCACCAATTGTGGTCACGTTTTTTGCAGAGCGTGCATTAAGCGCTCAATTTTTTTGTCCTACAAATGTCCTTTATGCAGGAAGTCGTTAACCTTCAAAAAAATAAGGCCCATATATATTTAAAGGAGGAAAGATGCCAAAAAATCGATTTTCTAGTTTCTGTTTACAAGTTCAAAAGCCAAATAATTGGAACTAAAAGTGTGTCACATGTTCCTTGCTGCCTACACGTCCACGTATAGATGATAAAACTGATTTTAATTAAGCCACCAATAAAGATAACACAAAAAATAACGAATGGCCAAGGGCTCGCAAAATGCAATTAAAATGTTTCACTAAACTGTTAAATTTTAAATACTAAAATGCAACCCGTCGGATTCACACTATCTATTAGCATATTTACATGAAATATGCAGGCCTAGTGCCATGCCAACGAAAAGAACCCATTTGGCCAATAAAAAAGAGTTTAAAACTAAGCCAGAGATGGTAGATAAAATAAAATTTTTACAGCTGGGCCATTAAAAAACACAATTTGCAGTCTGAGAATATCTTTTGAATAGCTTAAATTGGTTAAAGTTCCGAAATGTATCTATGATTAATATTAATGACCAAGGATATATACATGTGAAGCCATAAAAACGAAACTTGTATGGCCGTTAGGCCATAAGTCATAAGTCACAGGCCGTGTAGGCCGAATCGAGAATTTATATTGGATGTTGTAAATTTTTTCAACTTGTCATGTTGCCTGCCTGCCTGACCTGACCTTACGTGTAAAACTTTCGTAAGGCAAATTGCAAAATTTATGGCTTGGCAAAAGTTTTGTAACGAATAAAAAAAAGCCTCCCCCACTTACATAGATACATACATATACATATGTATGCATGTGTATGCGTACATTTCGTTAGCTGTTTCAAGTTATTCTTGTTATTGTTTATTGAAAACTTTATGAAAATTGAGTTCAGAAAACTAAAGTTCTCCCAGGACCAACCCAGACAGGATAAACAAAAAATTGCTTGTTGTTCTTGGTATTGTTTGGTTTTTTGTTTTGGAACGTTTTGACCTTTGCGGTTCAGTTGATTGATCATGAAACGAATAATCAAACAAAAATTTCTCTTGATTGATATAAATGACTAAGTCTATGAGATTTAGAAAAACATAATCTAGTCCGCACTTCTGGCCAAGCATCCTGTCAATTAGTTAACCCGAGTGTCGATCTATCATTGTTACCCACTCAACCCATAGCACAGTGGCTGCTGCAAGTTTGTGTACTTGTACGGCGTAGTATTTGGTCTGGTCGTCTCACCGTTTAAAAACTGACTCCAGCGAGAAATGAAAAAGTTCAGTTTTTTTCCCTTGGTTATCTTTTATTTTATTTCATTTTTTTTTCTTTCATAGCCAGAATGTCGCTGCCATAAGGAAACTTAGGATTTCCGTTTTGCCTTCGGTTCGGTAAGCTTTATAAAAAAATGTTCAGATGTTGTGACAGAAAAAATATCAAAGAAGCTAACTTCGGCAATGTCGAAGTTTATATACCCTTGCAGTCTTTCGCAATAATTTTTTTACATTTTGAAGTCTTTCCCTGCAACTGAATTCATCAATTCACAAACAAAACATTCAAATTATTTCTCTTTTTATAATAAATTTTCTTTCTTCTTGCATCATTCCCTAAGCAAAGCACAACACGCATACACATACAGTTCTTGAAGCGCTGCGTCTGTGTGTGTGTATGCATGTGCTCTGTTTGAGCAGCAAGCAGAGCTGTTTGCTGCCGGCAGCGCTGCTTGCTGTCTACTAGGTCATCATTTGAACCGATTTGTGTTGACTGTAACTTCTGTTCTATTTATCCGATCAGATTCAAATTTTGGGATCTGTCAATTTATGTCAAATACTATCATATTGGTAAATTTCATGGGGATACTCCAATTTTTGCAAAAATTATTGTAAAGTACCATTGGGATATACCAACAATCAAAGGGCAAGGCAGGAACGGATCGAAGTGCACAATAGAGAGCGCGGGAGAAGTGTACGGCGCTATAGAGGATTTTGGTAGCAAAATCGATATAAGGCTGCCACAACGGAGGCTGTGTAAATTTCTGAAGAAGTGTACAGTAGTTTACCAGTGTTGGTGGTAACAACGTTTCGAGGCTGTGTTAACTGTTGGAGAAACGGTTAGCGGTTAGCCAGGGATGGACGCAACGAAACTTGAAGTCTACAGAAACAAGCGTTGAGTTCTAGGAGTGAATTGCGTTAGTTGTTGCGGTGGACAAAATCTGGTGGTGTTGGTGATCGAAATCTGGTGGCGACGGCTTGAACAACGGAGACTAGCGTTGAGTTCTAGGAGTGAACTGCGTTGGTCGCGACGGCTTGTACAACAGAGACTAGCATTGAGTTCTAGGAGTGAACTGCGTTGGTGGCGACGGTGGACAACAGAAACTAGCGTTGAGTTCTAGTAGTGAACTGCGTTGGTGGCGACGGTGTGATCAAAATCTGGTGGCGGAGGCGTGAGAAAGTTTTGGCAGTGGCAACAATTCGAAGGTTGGCGAGAAACTGCAGTATTGTTGCTAAGAGAGGATTTCGGATGGAATTTGGCGATAAGACGAATAAAATCGATCAATCGAAGACGACGACAAAGCAGAGCAACGTGGGACCAGCGAACGACGGGAAAAGCGTATGTTATTCAGAACTAGCGAAATCTAATAACAATTTTCAAAGCTAGAAAATAATACTAACATAGTATAAGAAGAAGTGTATGTAATTGTAATTTTAAGTTTTGTAATTGAGATGGATCTTGCAGAGATTCTGGCTCTTAGCGTGGTGGCTTTGCGATCGAAATTATCCGAACTAGGGCTCCCTACGATTGGCAGGAAACGGGATTTGCAGAATAGGATACTCACCCATTATGGTTTGCAGGAGGAAGATGAGGAATCAGGCGATCAGTCAGTTATAACAGCGAATGGGGGACTAGGGATTGCAGCAGGAAACGTAGTGAGACCCGAGAGATCATGGTTTACTTTGAAAGATGTTGAGGACAGCGTGTCACAGTATTCTGGTTCAGATATTCCTAACATTGCTCAATGGATTGAAGAACTAGAAGAATGTGCAGCCATGGTACAGTGGAATGAATTACAGTTATTTGTGTATGGAAAACAGTTATTGTGTGGGGCAACAAAATCTTTCATAAGGAGTCAGAGAAATATTAAAAACTGGAGCTCCTTGAAAACAGCTCTTCGTGCTGAGTTTAGTGTAAGAATATCTTTAGCTGCAGTCCATAAGAAGTTGAATCAGCGCCACCCGAAGAAAGCCGAAACTCTAAATGAATATTCATATGCATTGATGGAAATGGCGAAGCCGGTAGACGAGATGAGGGAGAGTCTGATAGAGTACTTCGTTAAAGGTATTCCGGATACAAAAACTAACAAAATGATGTTATTCCAAGCTCGTAATATTTCAGAGTTAAAGTTTCAAATGGAAGTTTATAAGAAGGCACGGGATTCATATAAGGCAGCAAACAGATTTGAAAGTAAGGCATATGGTTCAAGTGAAGGCTCGAGAGAGAAAAATATTTTGGTTGCGGAGAGGCGACTCATTTAAGAAAAGATTGTCCTGATTGTTTTAAATGCGGTCAGGCAGGTCATCGTGCAGCTCAGTGTAGCATCGAAACACAGATTAAACGAGAGAAGCAAGCAAATGTTATTCAACATAACAAAGTTGAAGTTAGTTCAGTACGTTCACCCCATCTGGGTTAGAACTAAAAAAGGTTAGCTATGAGAATATTGAATTTAAAGGGCTCATAGATACAGGAGCAGATTGATTGATTCGTGGAAGTGTTTTTGGGAGCTAGGAGTTAAACAATTAACAGGTTCTGGAAAGTGTTTGGTAGGAATAGGAGATGCGAAAATTTTAACGTTTGGTAGTTTCTCTTTAATGGTGATCATCGACAAAATTAAAATAGTAGTTGAGTTTCATGTAGTTCCCGATGAGGACATGGGGGTTTGACGCTATTTTGGGAAGAACGATTCTTGATAGTGTTGACATGAAGGTAACAAAAAATCGCACTCAGTTTTTGATTAGCAATGAGCGGAGGGTAGTAGAGGAAAGTACTAAATCTGTTGACGATTGGATGAAGCAATTTGAAGATGTCTGCACAGTTTTTGAAGGGAACGACGAAATCGGTTTAGAGTTGTCTCATTTCAATCAAGAACAGACTAAAGAGGTCGAAATGATAGTTCAGCGATACAAGCCAAAACGCAATCCTGATGGGAAGACCGAAATGAGAATTATTTTGAAAGATGATATTCCCGTATACCAACACCCAAGACGGCTGGCCTACTGCGATCAGAAGGTTGTAGACAATCAGATACAAGAATGGCTTGAGGAAGGAATTATTCGAGATAGTACATCGATGTATGTATCCCCTATAGTATTGGTAGCAAAGTCAAACGGAGCTAAAAGGCTGTGCTGCGATTTTAGAAAATTGAATGAAAAGATAATTCGCGATAATTTTCCGATAGTTTTGATGGACAGTGTAATTGATCAATTGCAAGGAGGAAAAGTTTTTACTACACTGAACTCGAAAAATGGATATTTTCATGTACCAGTAGAAGCAAGTTCGCAAAAGTTCACTGCATTTGTTACTCAGAAAGGACAGTACGAATTCTTATATGTACCGTTTGGTATCTCAAACTCTCCAGCGGTCTTTACGAGATTCATGATGGCAGCAATGCAGGAGTTGATTCAGAAAGGTATAGCGATCGTATATATGGATGACATAATCATTCCAAGCAAGCACATTGAAGAGGGAATGTCAAGAATTAAATTAGTTTTGGGGGTAGCCGAGAAGAATGGATTACAGCTAAACTGGAAAAAGTGTCAGATTCTTCAACATCGAGTCAATTTTCTAGGATACATGAAGGGATAATAAAACCGAGTGAAGAGAAAATTTCGTCGGTACACAATTTCGCAAACCGCAAGATAAGAAAGCAGTGCGAAGGTTTCTCGGTTTAACATCGTATTTCCGAGGGAAATACGAAGCCACTTTCCGATTTGCTAAGGAAGGATAGTAAATTTGTGTTCAGCGAGATCGAGTAGATATCATTTGAAAGATTGAAGGCAGCATTAACGAGTGAGTCGGTATTGAAGTTATATAATCCGAAAGCGCAAACAGAGGTCCATGCTGACGCGTCAAAATATGGTTATGGGGCAATTCTAATGCAGAAAGATACTGAGGATAATTTGTTCCATCCAATTCAGTACATGAGTCGAGAAACGAAGGCATATGAGCAGAATTATCATTCATACGAGCTAAAAGTTCTAGGCATAATTGAGGCTCTAAAGAAGTGGCGAGTTTACATTCTTGGCTTGCAGTTCACTATAGTTACAGACTGTAATGCATTTACTATGACCATGAAAAAACAGGAAGTTCCCTTGAGAGTAGCCGGGTGGGCCATGTTCTTGGAGGATTTTAGTTACAGTCTAGAGCATCGGACAGGATCAAGGATGAGGCATGTATATGCTTTGAATCGAGTCGCCTGTTATTCAATATCGGATAGTATTATTCATCGTCTGAAAGAAGCTCAATTGGTTGATGATTGGACTGCTGTAAGAAGTCTAGTTGAGAAGGGCGTGTATGAGGATTTCTATATTTTGAATGAGGTCTTGTTCAAAGATGCCAATAAGCAGTTGATCGTAGTACCAGAGCAGAAATTATCTTACTTGCCCATAAACAAGGACATTTCTCAGCAAAGAAAACACAGTTATTGGTCGAAAAATCATACTTCATTCGAAAATTGAAAGGAAAAGTTACACGATTAGTTGAGAGTTGCGTACAGTGTATCAGAACAAATGCGAAAATCGGTAGAAAAGAAGGGTATCTGACAGCGATTGATAAGGGAGATCAACCTCTAGTTACATATCATATCGACCATGTGGGTCCGATGGACCTCACTAAGAAGAGGTACAATCATTTGTTAGTGGTTATTGATGGTTTTAGTAAGTTCGTATGGTTATATCCTACCCGAAGTACCGGGGCAGACGAAGTCGTAAATCATTTGGAAAAACAAGCAAATATATTCGGTAACCCAGTGAG
The DNA here is from genome assembly GCA_018150345.1 of Drosophila equinoxialis. Lineage (NCBI taxonomy): Eukaryota > Metazoa > Arthropoda > Insecta > Diptera > Drosophilidae > Drosophila > Drosophila equinoxialis. The sequence continues at coordinate 105,623 of JAECWI010000853.1, read as the reverse complement.
AGTAGTGACCGATAAGGGAACTTCGTTTACGTCACATTTGTTTGAACAGTATTGTAAGGACAATAGCATACAACATTTATTAATTATAACTGGTGTCCCCCGGGGAAACGGGCAGGTCGAAAGAATGCACAAGATCATTGTACCCATGTTAACGAAATCGAGTTTGGAAAGTCCAGCAACCTGGTATAAGCATGTAGGCAAGGTACAACAAATGATAAACAACACTGAGCCAAGAAGCACCAAAGTGAGTTCGTTTAAGATACTAACAGGTTTAGATATGAGAGTTCCCGAAGATGCAGAGCTAAGAGAGCGTATTATGGAATGCATAGTAAACGAGTTGCTTGAGGAACGTAAAGAGATCCGAGATAGGGCGATTGAAAATATTAAAGTCCTACAGGACGAAAATCGAAAGTCCTATGATGCAAAACGAAAGATCGAAAGGATATATAGACCTACAAGGTGTACAAGGTAGTATCACTCCAGAAACATGGAAGATATGAGGTTGAAAAATGGGAGATACGGAAGGGCCAACTAAAACATCCACTGTGGCCGAGTTTATAAAACCTTGGGAAACTTCATTCGGGGCGAATGAAACGTCCCGAGGGCCGAATGTAGGAGCACACGTTTTCGGGACAGACCTACAGTCCGATCATTTTGTAAAAGCCATAATATTTAATTGTAACACTAACATCAATGCCAATAACGAAACCGGAATATAAATAAATACCGCATATATATTATTAGTATCTTGGCAATTGTCTGTCTCTGACTGCTTGATATAAATTTCGAGCAATAATTTATGGGTAGAAGTCTTTTTTTTCTGTTTTGTATGTGTTTGCTTGCTGTGGGTGTGCCCAATGAACTAGCAAAGTGGCTTTGACATGGTCCATGGCCATAACCTAATCCTGTCTGTCCTATAAGTCGACCTTTATCAACATCAACATGAACATTATGAACAGCCGCAGTAGCAACAGCTCAACAAATACAGCATTCTTTATTTGACAAGCGACAAAGAGGAATTTGAATTTGCATACACCGCGTATGCGTAATATGTTCAAATTTCTTTCCCCATGACATCTGCTCTGTGTATGTGTGTGTGTGTGTTTTTAGTTATCTAGAGAGGGCCAATAAGACCTATTGTCAGTCCAACACAAGAGTTTCTAACGTCTGTGACCCACTTTCTCTGTAAAAATAATTTGAATTTTAAATAATGAAGTCGCAAATATAACTTTGCCATTATTTTTTGGGTTTGGACTCACATTCCCAAGTGCCAGCTGCCATTTGCCACATTCATTGTGCAGAACAAGGCAAAAGCACACACACACACAAAAACCGAGTTTATTATTTTGGTAAAATGTAGCCAACTGGGTAAAACTAAATGCATTATATTACCCTTGCCAGGCATTTCCTATATAATATGTATAGAGCTAGCTTTCTTCTTTTTATCTTTTTTTGGCAGCTTAAGCTAAATCTTTAAAGTGCATTAAGGAGCTATGGCATTGTGACCTATTTTCCATGTTATCTTTTATTTAATACATTTAAGAACAGTTTTTAATTCTTTTTGAATGTCAGAGCCAACCCTTAACACAATTTATCAATTCTGCTACAACACTTCACTCAAAAAGCGATTACTTAGGTTGGTTGGTTTAAAATTTAAATTCAGTAGTCTTGAATATTCATTCTTTACCTAAGCTAAATCTGCTAATGATAATTCTCGACGATTATTGGAAAATTTATTCACAAAATTTACCCAGAATTTGACTCTTATAATAAATATTCGAAAGAATCAAAATCTAGTTAAATCCTTTTTCTTAAAGTATTTTTTAATCGTTTGAAATTTAGCAAATTTGGCATTGATTGTAGAATATCTTCTTGATCATTGAACCCATCTATTATTCATAGTTTCTTTTGAGTTTGACGATAATTTCGCTCATTTTGGGATGATTATTACTTTGATAACTTGATTACTTTACAAATGATAAGTACCTTATTAACCCTGTATTTAGTGTAGAGACCTCTCTTCCTATAAGAAACGCCTTTATACTATTGCTTAAGAATAAACATAGTGTTCATCTGAGCTGGCTTCACCAAATCAGATAAACTAAAGAAAACACAATACAAGTGTACCTTTGTACCAGCCAACTAACCTAACATATGACTAGAATTACAATCAACCACACACGATGTGGGAAAAACACATGTAATTCTAAACTAACCCAAAAGATCACAACGGCAGGATGTCAAGTGGCCGACGCCGTGCCCAAAATAATAATAAATTTTCAACACCCAAATACGTGTGTGAGTCTAGACTAAGATCTTCTAAGAAAAATTGTTACCTCCTAGAGCCTAAGATAATCCTATATAAACTCCGTACTTTTGTAAATAAAATCAGTTCATATTTTGAATTCAACAAATGAAGATTGGGTTATTTTCTTTTCTCTTCGGAAATCCCTATTCAACTATCTTATCTGCATTTAATATATTTTTATTCTGTCTGTTTTTCTGAACTGCTCGGACACTTGAGCGATTAGGCCATAATATTGTAAGTGGAAAGTATAAGTGGAAAGTATACAATGTACAGTAGAAAACTTCTTAGGTTCAATGATTTTTTTTGTGGTCTTAAATACGAATGCCCTTATCAGATATTTCATATATGTACATATAAATGAAACAATTTTCCCTCAAAAGCCTTAAGCAAAGTTCAGCTAGAACATCAAAAACTATTACCTACTTATGAGCGCTCATTATGTCTTGACCGGGGGAAATGAGGAAACGAATTATAATACTTAACAAATAAAAGTAACTTGAATAACTCACAGAGGAACAGCAGGCAAACAGTTAAGCAGTCCGAGCAAAACTTTCTGACCAGAAAATCCTTGCGAAAAGAACAAAGGCTATCAACTGGCTATCTCGAATGTTTTGGTCTGTTTTTTGAACCATATATTGCAAAAATAAGTCAATACATATATCATATGAACTTAATATATTCACAAAAAGTCTCGCAATCCACGCACAAACAAGTAGTTGAATTTCTCAACCAAACTCTGATATTCTATCCGACTCGGAGTTTTGGGTAGGGAAATTTCCCCTATTTCACCACCCGTAGAACCACTACTGGTATAAACATATGCGTTTTTCTGGGATGGCCTTAATGGTTCTGAAAAATTATCCCTAATGAGTGACTATAAAAAATGAGTTGATTAATTTCAGTCTCGCCAGTAGTCTTCGATTGCCCCTTTTATTCAACCTCTCAAAAAAAAAAAACATAGACCTCGCTTCAGATGAAAGGTATCATGTTGACGAAGATCAAGTTTCGGATACTACTTCCGAAAATACTACTACATTGACACAAGGAACTCAGAATTTTTTGGAGAAATTTTTTTTCAGAATATGGTTATGCCAGAATTCTCCAGCGACATAGGTCATTTTATCGGCAAGAAGAAAAACGATAGGGTTAAAGGAGAACTTTTAGAAAACTCTTTTATAACATCGAAGAATCATATGTTTGCTTTCTTCAGTAGAACTATTTGCGGAAAAGAGATTAGGCATAATATATAACATAAACATTTAGTTGATCACAACGAATGGTTGGTTTTTTCTGATGTCAAAAAGGGGCTCTATTGCAAATACTGTCCATGGTTCACAACAAACAATTTAGGAGGTTACCAAAAAAATACACCTTTAGGCATACTAGTTACGCAACCGTTGGTTAACTTCAAGAATATAGCCGGAAAGTTAGGAGATCTGGAAAGCCATTCTCAACTCCTTTACCACAAGAATGCAGTTGTTGCAGCCAAAGATTTTCTAAAGAATTACAATCCACAATTTGATTTCCACAATATCATTAATGGAGCACATCTGTCTCAAGGCCAAGAAAATAGAAAATTTCTAAGGTCTATTGTAATAGCAGTTGTTTTCCTCGGACGACAAAACATGGCATTTCGTGGGCATAGAGATGATGGTGAAGTTTCAACAGAATCAGTTCCTGCACGAAATGAAGAAAATTTTCGGGCACTGCTTAAATATCAAATGGAGTCAGGAGATATAACACTAGAAGACCGTCTGAAAAAAGCTTCAACAGTCTCAACTTACATCAGTTAGACAAGTCAACATAAACTTATCGACTGCTGTAGCTGACGCTGAATTCTACTCAATAGAATTCGACGAAACTTCCGATTAATCGGGAAAAGCACAGGTAACTAATTTTCGATATATTGCTGACTGTAAATGACGTGTCTAGTACACTGAGGAAAAGGATTTTTCATAGTTAAAACTGTCTTCATTTATAGTCAATAACTATTTGTTATCCATATTACAATTTAAATTAAAAATAACTTAGTATGTTATCAACAAATCGAGTTGAAGTACAATTAAGCGGTATTTAATCATATCCAAACAAGGAATTTGTTAAAATTGAACAAATTTTGATTAATTTGTATAAAAACAGCACATATCGAGTGTAAATTACGTATTTTACGCAAAGTTTCGGCTCAAATCATCGTGATCGTCAATCCAAATCGTGAGCGGAAACGTTGCGAATCATTTACACTGGATATTTGCTGTTCTGTACAAATTGTAGTGTGCACAATCTGGAATCAGTCCAAATCATGTACATCCCCTCTTTGTCGAAGGATGTTATTTGATCCAAGAGGAGGTCAGATTTGGCCTATATATATGTGTGTGGTAACTCTTTCAGTCCCAATTTATCAGATGTTATGATGGGCAAGAGCACCACAAATCAGGCCAAAGCCAACATGTACGGGCTGAATGTATCGAGAAGTTTTGGTCCGGGTGGGACTTCTGGCTGTCGGCTAGTAAACAGTCTTTGGGGCGGGTTCTTTGGACCAGCCTTTCTCAATGCACCCGTACTACATAAAGTAAAACAAAGTCCCTAGAGTACGAATATTACACAATTACATAATAAAAGAAATTAACTAGAAAGAGATTATATTAGTGTCACACAAATAGGGAAGCTATGAGGATGGTATTATAGTTTCGCGTCTAAGCCCTCCCAACCAATGATTTTCCCGTCGCAAGATTCTGGAAAATCCCAAAACAATTCAACTCATATTTCGGCACAAGGAAGATCACACCACTTTTACTCAAACATTATACATAAATGATATTTATTCACGAGGGTTACGGAATACCAAAAAGTTCAATAAGTCGGAAACATAATCCGAATTATACAAACTAAAATGAAGGTTCTTATAATAAACGCTAATCAAATTAAATAATTGGATCATTTCAGGCATCTAAAAGCATAAATAGAGAGAGATTTTTTCTCATTCGCGGCCTTTTTGACGCAGAACTCGCTATCTTTTTGCAAAGAAACAGGGAAATACCAGAACGAACATGATTTTTTCTTATCAAGAATTATGACTTACCCATCCGTCTGGTCCGTCGAAGGCCTTCGTCGTCCACTGGATGATGCTTATGAATAAAATGTCAAGCGTTTTGCACTCCTAGGCAATACAGGCGACCTGGTGGACTCTCAATCCGCAACAAGGAAACTCTCTCTGCCCGTATCCGATTCGGGCGGCTATTGCAAGCTAGTTGACTTTGTCTGTGCCCTTCACGGTGTGCAGCTTTTGAGCCCTCGGTGTCTCAAAAATATCTCTGACTGATTTTCGGAACTCAAATATGAAATTCCCTGTTCAGATTTTCGACATCCAATTTAATTACGGCTAAGTTTTCAAAAGAACTTATTAGACACTTCCAAATATCGAAATATCCACAAAAAATTAACTTACGATAACAAAAATTACGATTCACAAAACTCCACAATAATATGCTCCAGATTAAAATTTAATAAATAATTCGACTGGATGGTCGAGAAAACTTCAGATTTAAATTTTTATATTTTTTTCTGGAGGAGAAGCGTGGTTTAGGCGTCTAGCCAGGGCGCGCATAATGCCTCCTCGCTAGGGTTGCACTTGCATAATTATCGAACTTCTAAGCTCAGCTAATCATTTTTCGACACAATTACCCACCACTTACCGATTTATAAACTAACGCCTTACAATTTAAAAAATAAAACTAACGGCAGAAACTGGGCACTACAAAATTAATTCAAGCGTGTCATTGTAACCTCAATTTCGATTAATACAAATGAACCATCCTTTACGTTCACAGAAACAGCGACATTGGAAACAAATTAGTAATTTTATGGTTGTCAATTTCTTTTTTTGTCTCTTTAGATAAGTCTCATACTTCGGTACATGGATTTTTCTGCTGGTAAACCACGTGTCAGAGAAGACATCCTGGATTTCATAGACGCTTTTGGCGAACTTTGTAAAGAAGAGGGAAATCATGTTTATAAAGGGACTAAAGACGCTAAAGATAATGATGAAAATGGTGAAGATTCGGAAGGCGACGTAGAATTATCACTGTCCGGAGTTTCTCTAGGCAGCATCGTTTTAAAAACAATGAAGAAACTAAATTTGAATTTAGAAAACTGTATTTCGATTGAGGCTGATGTGTGTGCTGTTAACATTTCAAAAGAATGTGGAGCTGTGAATGAAATCAGAAAAGAAGCGAATAACGCTGCTATGGTTCCATGCTTCTCTCACAACCTTAACAGCAGTCTAATGAAATCTTCTAATATTCAGTCAATTCAAAAAGTTTCCGACGTCATACGAGAGGTGACTAAATGAACAGAATGCACATCCTAAACGTTGCATAGCATTATCAAAATTACTTGGACACAAGCTGAAAAGTTTATGCGATACAAGATGGGTCGAACGACATGATTCTGTTCTCCAGTTTGTAGTGGATTTGCCGAAAATTTTTAGGGCGTTGACCAAAGTGAGTAAATGAACAACAGAGAAACAGCGGGTAAAGCAACATTACTTATTGCTGCTCTTAGCTCTTTCGACTTTATCATTGTGCTGTTTTGTTTGAGTGGTGTTATATCCTTGACACGACCCCTCAGTGTAATTCTCAAAAAGAAGACACGGATTTGGCGAATGCTTCCCAAAAAATTAAATGTCTAGTTGAAGTTTTAGCGAATCAAAGGCAAGAGGCCGACGAGAAGTTCAAACAAAAAATACACAGATGCAAAAAAATTGGCTGAGGAATTGAATATAGAAGTAAAGAAACCAAGAACAGCAGGTAGACAAGCGAAACGTGAAAATCACGACACGTCTAACTGTGAAGATTACTTCCAAGTCTCCATGTATATTCCACTTCTGGAAAATATTATTGAAGATTTTAAAATTCGATTTTCTCAAGAAGTTCTAGATGGCTTCAAATTATGTTCATTGCTTCCAAAATATGTTAAGGATATGACATCAAACGAAAATACAGATTTAATCAACTGTTTCAACGATTCGGCATACTACTTAAAGGAGAAATGACCCATTGGCAGTACTTTTGGAAAAATAAGACAACCCAGATTTCTCCGAAAAACTCTGCGACTGCAGTTAGTGCTTTGGAAGCATTGGAACTTTGCGATAAAGAGGTCTATCCTACAATTCACGCTTTGCTCAGAATTTTATACACAATGTGCGTCAGAAATGCAAGCGCCGAACGTCAGTCTACTGCACATATAAACCACTGTTCCGAATTTGGTAAAGATCGGGTAACTATATCATATAGCTCCCATAGGAACGATCGGTGGAAAACAGTGACTTTTGTTAATAACTTCGTTACTTTTGTTGCGATCGATTTCAAATTTAATATTTGTTAGTTTAATATATCTGTTAATGGCTATGCCGAATTTGATAAAGATCGGGTAACTATATCATATAACTCCTATAGGAACGATCGGTGGATAACAATTACTTTCATCAAAAAGTTCTTTATTTCGTGTGCTAAGTTTGAAGGCCGTTCTTTCGCAAACCTTACCCTTTTTAGATTAAACAGTTAGTTTAGTTGTTAGTTGTATTCCACTAAAGTTCAAAAATGCCAATATTTAGTACAGTTCTTAAATGCTTCTAGTTCAACAACGACTTTAGTAATTATTAAAATTTATAAAACATGCTTTTTATAAAGAACATACTTTTCAGATAAAACCAAAAAATCCAAGATCGATTGTTGAAATCGCCCAATATTCAGTTTTAAAGTTGCGATTTTTATACCATACACCCATAGGGTGAAATGGTATAATAAAGTCGCCAAAATGTATGTAACAGGCAGAAGGAAGCTTCTCCGACCCCATAAAGTATATATATTCTTGATCAGTATCAACAGCCGAGTCGATATAGCCATGTCCGTCTGTCCGCCCGTCTGTCCGTCCGTCCGTCTGTCCGTCCGTATGAACGCCTAGATCTTGGAGACTATAAGAGATAGAGCCACCTGTAGCATGTTCACATATCGGATGATCACTGTACCCAGTTATGTACATACATAATTCATAAATAATATCGAAAATATATTGTAGCACTTTGTCACAATATTTATGTATACACATTCAAGTACCATGCGTCTTCTGTAACAAGACCATCCATGAATGCATGGTACTGGACAGTGCTGAGTCGGCATATCTAACACGCGCAACGACTCAGTCACCAAGTGAACATGAGACGTCCTCACTCTTCCGCAGCGAGCATACATAATTATGTAAACATTTATACATAAGCTTACCGCTCCTCTGCTAGCTTCACTGGCAGCGTAGTCACGCGGACATTAGCTATACTGAACAATTGTTAAGATTTAAGAATTCATTCAATAAACAGAAGACGAAGTGAAAACACTGAAATCAAATGAGTACATGAAATCAACTTAGTACATGGCGACCGTGACAGGACCATTGGACAGTGTACATTGCGAGTACACATGTATGCTGAGAACTGGTGCGATGACCGGCACCGGTACCGCCTGAGCCCATAGGCCCCGGACAGCAGCAGCGGTGACAACAAGCGCGAAAGGCAGGCCGCCTTTTACGCCTTCGAGGGAGCATCAGCGAGCTAACCAGCGACGACCAGCTGATGCTGCTCACCTGACGTCTGACATGCTGACATCGATATAACTATAAAAACATATTAAATATTACATATTACATATATTGCACATACGAATAAGAAAATTTCAAATGTAAAAAAAAAAAAAAGAAAAACCCATTGTTAAATTGTGCGGAATCCTATCTGCTCAATAGAAGTATAGCCTGTAAAGCTATGCGAACTAATAGGTAGAATTTTGTTAATTATACTTCATTAGTAGATCAAAAAAAAAAGTCACTCTAATTTTTATGCTTCAAAATAGTATCAGCAAATTTGATGAAGAATATACTACACCCGTAATGGGGCTAATAGAAACTAAAACAGTGGATTCCACTGCCAACGTAATTAACAAGGTTGAATCACAAAATATTGATTTGAAATTCACGAATATATTGTTATTGATAATTGTTGTAATATTATGTGCATATGTTTTATACAAAGCGTATTTATTACACAATAAATGCGTAACTAAAAGAGCCCTCAGCGTCGCAAACGATTTAGATAAAGTATAAAATTTTTTTCTATATGCACACAAACAATTGATATAACAATACATTCCGCAAATGAAACATTTTTTTTTTATTGATTATGGCAATTTAAAAAAAAAATAAATAAAAAAAAAAAAAAAAAATTTTTTTAAAAAAAAAAAACTTATAACCCTGAAAATCTCAAAAAAAAAAATGTCCACTATGGATAGATATTTCGAGAAAGTAAATGATAATAACCCTACAATAGTTGAAGATTTGTTGAACATTTTTAGAAGTGAGCAAATAACCTCACCTCAGCGCTCAATATGCTTAGCGCAAATCAAATTAGCATATTTAGACTTCACAGGAGAAACATTCCCTGTACAAGGAAATAGTAGACTGCAAATGAGTTTCATTCTAACGCTACCATATGTATGCTGTTATCAAAACGCAGCGGGTACGTTACGTTTCTACTTGTTGGATGAAACACAGCACAGAAATTAGAAAAGTATAATGAATAAAGTAGAATTAGTACATTTACAAGTATACATACCATTTCTTGATTACCTGATACACTCAGGCGAAAGAAATTACAAATACAAAGAAATTAGGTATTGGATATCCAATAATTTTAAATTTGAAAGAAAAATAGTAGAACTTATGGAGAAAGCCATAAAGATAGCATATAATAGATTACTTGTTAAGGTGCCAAGAAGAAAAGACGTGCCTGAATGGGTTCACGAACTTTTCATGGACACAGTCGAAATGGTAATTATAGATGATTCTGATGTGGAAATAATAGAATCAGAGGATTAAATTAAAATGATCAGAGACAGAACACATGCCAATTTATTAATACAGAATCCCTAAGAATGGATTGGGAAGAACTTGTCCCATATATTCTTCGAATTAAGGAAACGTTTACAAAATCTTATAAATGTTTAAACCAAAACAGAAAAATCCAAAAAGAAACGTTAGACAAGCACGCAAAGATTCTTGTTGACTCTTTTAACGAAGCAAGAAGCCTAGTGCATGCAAACAGAGAAAAGATAGACGGAACAAACTGGTCAAAAGTATCAAAACTATTAACCAGGTTACGTTCTAACTTAGTTACCGTACAGAAAAAGTATAACCTTAAAATATTTATACCGACGATCCTAAACACACCTTTAACAATAGACGAAGAATCAGGAAGCCAACAAGAAATAGACTCAGAAGAAGAGGAGAATTTGGAATCTGACGAAGGTGCAGAAGTAGAAGAAAAAGATCTAAACGATCTGACAATCCCTGCACGATTGACATTATCAGAACAGGATAAAGATTCAGAGTCAGAAGGAGAAGTAAAAGAAAACATCATGGCTGATTTAAGCGCCCGAAGGGCATATATGAAGGACACTTCAAGCGCCATTCCAGAGTTCAATGGACAAAAATTACATCTCCGAAGATTCATAACAGCTTTAGAGATGGTAAATATGATGAAAGGTGATTTTGAAGATATAGCTGTTGTGGTAATAAAATCAAAAATTAGTGCCCCAACACTGTACACAGTCCAAAATGAAACATCAATTGAAGCAATAATACAAAAATTGCAAGACACTATAGTTGGTGAAAAACCCAACGTGATTAAAGCCAAACTAAACAAAACTACTCAGAGTGGTAAAACAGCTGAAAAGTATACATCGGAAGTCGACAATTTACGCAAACTCCTAGAAGCTGCGTATATTGACGACGGTATGTCGGCAGAAATGGCCCAGAGGTATAGCGTTGACGATGCTATAGAAGCAATGGTCCAAAATTGTGAGCAAGCAAGACTTAAAGCAATTCTTGACGCCGGCAATTTTAAAACCATGGATGAAGTAATACTAAAGTACTTACGAAAGAGTACTGAGATAAATGGAAAGCCAAACTCTGTTATGTTTGCCCAAAGAGGCCGTGGTAATTATAATAACAGATATAATTATCGGGGTAGAGGTAATGGTCGCGGTAATTATAATAATTATAACAATTATAATAATAATTACAACAATGGCCAAAATTATAACCAGAACTACAACCAGAGAGGAAACAACAGAGGTTACGGCAGAAACAATAACAGAGGGAATAGAGGAAACAACCAACAAAACAGAGGTTATAACTCTAATAATAGCAATGTTAGGGTAGCCCAGAATAATTCGGGAAACTCCCAACAACCTTTAGATACTCAACAATAAAAAATTACAAGGTTTACACCATCAGTCTCAGTAAAAGCACATTTGCAAGTTTCACTAACGTAGCAACAGGAAAAGAGTTAGTATTTTTAATAGACACAGGTGCTGACATATCCATATTAAAAGAAAATTCCGACAACTTCCAATATATTCAAACCAATCAAATAATAAATATACAGGGAATAAGTCAAGAAATAACAAAATCAAAAGGACTTACTTCCATAGAAATACAAACCTCTAAATACATAATTCCACACGATTTTCATATCGTAAATTTACAATTCGCTATTCCTTGTGATGGAATACTAGGTATCGATTTCATAAGAAAATATAACTGTCAATTAGATTTCAAACCGACTGAGGATTGGCTTATAATTAGACCAAATAATTTACAATATCCCATATATGTACCAATAGCATACAGTTCTGGCAACAACTCCATAGTTCTGCCAGCAAGATCACAAGTTGTCCGAAAAATTGAAATAACCTCAGCGGAAGACAGTATATTAATTCCGAACCAAGAAATTCAGCAGGGTATTTACATAGCAAATACCATAGCATCTTCTCAAAACGCATTCATAAAATTACTAAATACAACAAACACAAATCAAATAGTCAAGATAAATAACTTGCAGTACGAATCACTTTCGAACTACGAAGTAGTTAAAACAAGTTCAGAAGATAGAGAGAAAACGGTATTATCGACACTCTCGAAGAATTTCCCACCACTGTTCAATAGCCAACTAACCAAATTATGCACACAGTATAGTGATGTGTTCGGTTTGGAAACCGAATCTATAACTACCAATAATTTTTATAAACAAAAACTGAGACTGAAAGATGATGAACCAATATATATAAAGAACTACAGAAATCCTCATAGTCAAAAAGACGAGATACAAAAACAAGTCCAAAAGTTAATAGATGACAAAATAGTTGAACCATCGGTATCAGCTTATAACAGCCCACTGTTACTTGTACCAAAGAAATCACTGCCTAATTCCGAAAAGAAGAAATGGCGATTAGTAATTGACTATCGTCAGATTAATAAAAAATTGTTGTCCGATAAATTCCCACTCCCAAGGATTGATGATATTCTAGATCAACTGGGAAGGGCGAAGTATTTTTCGTGCCTGGATTTAATGTCAGGTTTTCATCAGATAGAACTCGAAAAAGAGTCACGAAATGTTACATCCTTTTCAACAAACAATGGTTCATATCGCTTCACGCGATTACCATTTGGTCTAAAGATAGCGCCAAATTCATTCCAGAGAATGATGACTATAGCATTCACTGGACTTGAACCTTCTCAAGCATTCCTTTATATGGACGATTTAATAGTCATTGGTTGTTCTGAAAAACATATGCTCAATAACTTAACAGATGTGTTTGAGAAATGTAGGCAACACAACCTAAAATTACATCCCGAAAAATGTTCATTTTTTATGAATGAAGTTACCTTTTGGGGCATAAATGCACAGACAAAGGAATCTTGCCTGATGACACAAAATACGACGTCATCCAAAATTATCCAGTCCCCCACGATGCGGACAGCGCTAGAAGATTCATTGCATTTTGCAATTATTACAGAAGATTCATAAAGAATTTTGCCGACTATTCTCGTCACATAACAAGATTATGTAAAAAAGATGTAAAATTTGAATGGACAGCTGACTGTCAAAATGCTTTTGAACATCTAAAATCGGCATTAATGAACCCAACTCTATTGCAATACCCAGATTTCAGCAAAGAATTTTGCATAATCACTGATGCGAGTAAACACGCATGTGGAGCAGCCCTAACACAGAACAAAGAAGGACTCCAGCTACCAGTTGCATACGCATCAAGAGCCTTTACAAAAGGTGAGAGCAACAAGAGTACAACGGAACAAGAATTAGCAGCTATTCATTGGGCAATAACACATTTCAGACCATACATTTATGGTAGACATTTCACCGTCAAAACTGATCACAGAGCACTTACTTATCTATTTTCAATGATAAATCCAAGTTCGAAACTAACGCGAATGAGACTTGAATTAGAGGAATATGACTTCACAGTAGAGTATCTAAAGGGTAAAGATAATTATGTAGCAGATGCCCTATCAAGAATAACAATCACAGACTTACAAAACATACAAATCGACAATAAAATTCTGAAAGTCACTACCAGAAACCAAAATAAACAGTTAAAATCCTGCGCAGGGAACGAAAAAGAAAAAGAAGATTTGCAAAAGCAAACTCTAGATGCTTCTAAGCCCAACGTATACGAAGTCATTGTAAATGACGAGGTACGAAAAAGTAGTGACCTTGCGAATAACAGATACTCTATGCACACTAAAACATGGAAAGAAAATTATAGCAAGATTTGATGTTAGCGATATGTACACCAATGGAATTCTTGACCTAAGTCAATTCTTTCAAAGGCTCGAAAAAGAAGCCGGTATACTCAATATCAGCCAACTCAAAGTGGCACCGAGCGAAAAGATCTTCGAGACCATCTCAATAGAGTCTTTTAAAATAATGGGCAAAAACATATTACAATCATTAAGAGTAGCGCTACTCAAGCCGGTGACCCTATTAGCAAATAATGATAAAGAAAAAGAAGCAATACTGTTTACATTCCATGATGATCCTATACAAGGAGGTCATACAGGAATAGCTAGAACATTAGCAAAAATAAAAAGACATTACTACTGGAGAAATATGACACGAGATATCTCAAAATATATAAAAAAATGTAACAAGTGTCAAAAGTCAAAAACGACTAAACATACTAAAACTCCAATGATTATTACTGAAACGCCACAAAAGGCCTTCGACAGGGTAATAGTGGATACGATCGGTCCATTACCTGAATCAGAACAAGGAAATGAATATGCAGTAACTTTAATCTGCGATTTGACAAAATATCTGGTAGCAATACCAATTAAAGATAAAAGTGCGAAAACAGTAGCAAAAGCTATATTTGAAGATTTTATTCTGAAGTACGGTCCAATGAAGACGTTCATTACGGACATGGGAACAGAATATAAAAATTCTATTATTACCGACTTATGCAAAAGTTTGAAAATAAAAAATATTACTTCTACCGCACATCATCATCAGACTGTAGGTACTGTGGAGCGAAGCCACCGAACACTTAATGAGTTCATACGCTCATACATTTCAGTCGACAAAACAGATTGGGATGTATGGCTACAATACTTCGTATACTGCTTTAACACAACACCCTCTATGGCACATGATTATTGTCCATATGAGTTGGTATTTGGTAAAACATCGAATTTGCCAAAACATTTCAATAGCATAGACAGTATAAACCCACTTTATAATGTGGAAGATTATGCTAAGGAATCGAAGTTTAGACTAGAGCAAGCGTATAAGCGAGCTAGATTAATGTTAGAAAAACATAAGGAAAAACAGAAAGTTAATTACGATAGAAATATCTTTGATTTCGATTTAAAAGTAGGAGACCAGGTTTTACTAAAGAACGAAACAGGTCACAAGCTAGATTTTAGATATACAGGACCATATAAGGTAGAAAGCATAGGAGATAACGATAACGTTACAATACTAGGCAATAAAAACAAAAAACAAACAGTACATAAGGATAGGTTAAAAAGTTTTGTTTCATAATCATTTTATTTCTCTATATATATATAGTATGGCCATACATAAAAAAAAAAATATACAAAAATAAAAAAAAAAAAAAATATTTTTTTTGCCTTTGTACAATATTTTGAAGTAAATCAATATTTCATGACTCGATTTATAAAACTAAAATAAAAAAAAAAATAAAAAAAAAAAAAAAAAAAAAAATTAAGAAAAAAATAACTTCATATAATTACGTTATTTTTCTAAAGGAGGGAGATGTAGCATGTTCACATATCGGATGATCACTGTACCCAGTTATGTACATACATAATTCATAAATAATATCGAAAATATATTGTAGCACTTTGTCACAATATTTATGTATACACATTCAAGTACCATGCGTCTTCTGTAACAAGACCATCCATGAATGCATGGTACTGGACAGTGCTGAGTCGGCATATCTAACACGCGCAACGACTCAGTCACCAAGTGAACATGAGACGTCCTCACTCTTCCGCAGCGAGCATACATAATTATGTAAACATTTATACATAAGCTTACCGCTCCTCTGCTAGCTTCACTGGCAGCGTAGTCACGCGGACATTAGCTATACTGAACAATTGTTAAGATTTAAGAATTCATTCAATAAACAGAAGACGAAGTGAAAACACTGAAATCAAATGAGTACATGAAATCAACTTAGTACACACCAAATTTGGAACGTAAGCTCGTGTAGTATGAAGAGTGATCAAGTTTATTTCAAATTTTTGCCACGCCCCTTTCCGACCCCGCAATTCAAAAAAAAAAAACGTTTATCTCAAAAACTATTGCAGCTAGAGACACCAAATTTGTTATGTATATTTGCATAGTAAATGCGCACATTTTGTATGTATAAAGATTTTGCCACGCACCTTTCCGCCCCCGAAATTTGAAAAACTGGATTATCTCCCGTAATTTTTTACCTTGTGCAATCAAACACACTTAAATTTGATACTAATACCCATCAAAATACCAAATTTGGACAAAATCGGACAAGAAATAGCTGAGTTATGCATATAAACGTTTTTCCATAAGGCCGGAGATGGCCGTTGGCGGGTGGGGGCGCTAGGGTGCTTTGCATAAGTGCGCGAGATACTGAGATATGCTTTTAAAAAGCATGTGTACGGAATTTTTACAATAGGCAAATGCATTAGTTATTACAAATTATAGATATTTGTTTTACTGGTGTATGGTATACCTAAGTCAGCGAGACGACTTTTTTTTTTAAATTATCATTTTTTTCTATTTACTAAAAATGTCTCAACTTTGGGCGCCTCTAGCACCCATGAATCTCAACCGATTTCAACAATTTTTTGGATTCATAATCCTTGAGGTTTTCCCTATTTTTGCCAAACGCGATCATGAAAAAACTGATTTTTGCAACGCTATTCGAGCAGAGGCCGAACTGTGCGTCGCTGCACAAATATTTCTAAAGAATCGGCAAAGCTACTGCCTTACTTTGCGACAAAATCAGCGACAAATCTGTTTAGTCTTGAATCTCGTTCGTGTGGACCTCTTTGCTCATTATCAAGTAAAATAATTACAAGCTGCCTGAATAGGGAATCCCGGAGAGAAGGAAAATAACCCAATCTTCATTCGTTGAATTCAAAATATGAACTGATTTTATTTACAAAAGTACGGAGTTTATATAGGATTATCTTAGGCTCTAGGAGGTAACAATTGTTCTTAGAAGATCTTATTCTAGACTCACACCCACGTATTTGGGGGTTGAAAATTTATTATTATTTTGGGCACGGCGTCGGCCACTTGACATCCTGCCGCTGTGATCTTTTAGGTAAGTTTAGAATTACAAGTGTTTTTTCCCACATCGTGTGTGGCTGATTGTAATTCTAGTCATATGCTAGGTTAGTTGGTTGGTACAAAGGTACAATTGTATTGTGTTTTCTTTAGTGCATCTGATTTGGTGAAGCCAGCTCAGATGAACACTATGTTTATTCTTAAACACTGCCAAAGAGTTTCACTAAGTTTTAACTAACCAAAATAAAACAATACGAAAGACTAAAGCACTATCGAAAAGAAAAAATGAAAATAAAAAATATATTTAATAAATGGAACAGATTTTAATTTCCAACAGTAAAGAACTTGATGCTGCTTCAATATTCGTATACAAATACAATGCAAAATAAGAAAGGAAATCAAAATACAATTAGAAATACCACACGATAAAGAATTAAGTAAAATCAAAATGTGTGTGTATTCTTATATTATACAACACAGTACATATACATGCTTGTGTGCGTATGTATACATGTACATATAGGTATGTACATATATACATGTATACATATATACAACATAACTGACGTCTGTCCGCCTTTTGGTATGATTACTGCAACGCGCAAGAATTTTACCTAGCTTCAGCACAGCACAATAAAAAAATACAAAAATAATAATAATAAAAAAAAGAATAAATAAATAAAAATAAAATAAGTAATGAAAAATAAAATACAAAAAGAGAATAAAATAAAAATAAAAAATAATAAAGAAAAAGATAAAAACAAGAGGGCCGGGGCTAACTTCGACCGCGTCAATGTTTGTATACCTTAGTAACTCTTTTATCTAAACTAACTGTTTCATCTAAAAAGGGTAAGGTTTGTGAAAGAACGGCCTTCAATCTTAGCATACGAAACAACGAACATTTTGATTAAAGTCACTGTTTTCCACCGATCGTTCCTATGGGAGCTATATGATATAGTTACCCGATCTTTACCAAATTCGGCACAGTTGTTTATAAGTAGGTGCCATAAACTCACCAATATTAAATTTCACGACGATAGCTCATGAAAATAGCGAAATTATTCAGAAAAGTCATTGTTCGTGACTTTGACGTTTGTATGGGAGCTATATGATTTAGTGGTCCGATCCAGCTGAATCCGAGATATACAACCCCTGCAGTATATACAATGCAACGGCTACTGCTAGCGTCTGTGCTGAGGTCAGTTATGCTATATGGTGCACCTGGATGGGCATCCGTGATGGAGCAATCAACATATCGGCGTGGGACGGAGTCAACATACCGACTGACAGCGATTCAGGTATGTGGTGCCTTCCGAACTGTCTCGGACGAGGCGGCTCTGGTCATAGCTGGGATGACTCCAATTGATCTGCTAGCACGCGAAGCGAAGTTCATGTTTAACAGGCGGCAAACCGTGGCATGGGCGTAGACCGCAAAAAGCGAAACAAACACGAGTAAAGTTAAATTGGAACGAGATAAAAAATGCGCTTCTAAAACACTTTTCGCACAAAAGGACAGAATCTGACTTAATTGCTGAACTAGGTATTTTAACAACACAAAGTAGAAATCTGTAGAAATTTTCAACGAAAAGGTTACCAGTATACAGAGGGCCTTAATAAATATTGCTGACGAAAAGGAAACGAATGAATTTGCGGGAAACATTTTTATTGACTTTTGTAAACACTACAATATAATCAGACATGTAACTTCATTCCAACTATCTTCAAGCAACTCCACGGTAGAACGTTTTCACTCATCCCTAACAGAAACTTACAGACTCATATTTGATTTGAAATGAAGTAAGTAAGTCGTCTCGCCGACTTTGGTATACCATACACCAGTAAAACAAATATTTTAAATTTGTAATAACTAATGCATTTGCCTATTTTAAAAAATTATGTTCACATGCTTTTTACAAGCATATCTCAGTATCTCGCGCACTTATGCATATAAGCACCCTAGCGCCCTCACCCGCCAACGGCCATCTCCGGCCTTATGGAAAAACGTTTATATGCATAACTCAGCTATTTCTTGTCCGATTTTGTCCAAATTTGGTAGTTTGATGGGTATTAGTATCAAATTTAAGTGTGTTTGATTGCACAAGGTAAAAAATTACGGGAGATAATCCAGTTTTTCAAATTTCGGGGGGCGGAAAGCTGCGTGGCAAAATCTTTATACATACAAAATGTGCGCATTCACTATGCGAATATACATAACAAATTTGGTGTCTCTAGCTGCAATAGTTTTTGAGATAAACGTTTTTTTTTTTAATTGCGGGGTCGGAAAGGGACGTGGCAAAAATTTGAAATAAACTTGATCACTCTTCATACTACACGAGCTTACGTTCCGAATTTGGTGGCTCTATCTCTTATAGTCTCCGAGATCTAGGCGTTCATACGGACGGACAGACGGACGGACGGACAGACGGACAAACAGACGGACGGACATGGCTATATCGACTCGGCTGTTGATACTGATCAAGAATATATATACTTTATGGGGTCGGAGAAGCTTCCTTCTGCCTGTTACATACATTTTGTGCGACTTTAATATACCATTTCACCCTGTGGGTGTATGGTATAAAAAAGAAGCAGTTTGCCTTGCACACACGAAGAGATATTGTGAGAGCATTGACCACGTATAATAATGCCACTTACTCAGGCACAGGTTATACGCCATTTGAATTATTTTCAGGTAGAACACATATTTTTATACCCTTGCAAAAAGGGTATATTAATTTTGGTCAGAAAAGTGCAACGCATAGAACGAAGCATCTCAGACCATATAAAGTATATATATTGTTGATCAGCACGACGAGGCGAGTTCAAATAGCCATGTCCGTCCGTCCGTCTGGATCAACGCGAACAGTCACTTTCTCAATAACTTCATTAATTTTATAGCTATTGTCATAAAATTTGGTATTTGGCAGTTTTTTGTTCTTTTTAATAATTGTGGCAAATTTGATCAAGATAGGGTAACTATATCATACACATAGCTCCCATAGAAACGATCGGTGGAAAACGGTGACTTTCAAAAAGTTCGTTATATCCAATGCTAATTGTAAGATTGAAGGCCGTTCTTTCGCAAACATTAGACTAATTAGATAAAACGTATAACTAGAAAGCCAAATAATTTATAATAATAAAAAAAAATAATATAATAATAGTTAAGAGAACATTTGAAATGTACTACTCTATATTTAAGTTACAAATTTCGAAATACACTTCAATTGGTAAAACTTATGTTATTCACAACAAGAAAAACTTTTGTTAACAACTCATGAAATCATACAAATAAGATAAAATAAGATACAATTTATAATACAAAAAGCCTCTACGCGGAACTATGATACTGGAAAGGAACAATGTTGAATACTTCCTTTTTATTTCTCATTCAGACCATTTCTTCATTCTGGCCTTCACTCCAATCTAGTGGGGAGGAGTTATCCGCCAGTCACAGTACACATATATGTAAGCCCTTACGACCCGTTCGGGGAAACAAAGACAAAAGTCACTAGTGTTTGATAATTTGGTTTTGAATACAAAACAAGACTTAACGAATAAAGAATTCATTCTGTTGTTGATACTCTTGAAACAAAGTCGTGTTTTAATTATATAATGGCAAAGGTAAATCAATCTTACTCTGTGTCATAAACCACCCAAAAAATTGGTGGCAAGTTTGACTTTGGAACACGGAAAAATTTGGTAGTAGTCCGGAATCGATTCCAAGGAACGTTTTGTGATGCCGAAGATCACGTCGGGGTCACCACTATGGCTGCTTGTAAATAATAAGGCAGCCAAATATACTTAAATATATAAACGTTTATTAAGATTCCGATCAGATAGATAGAGAGCTGTTGAATAACAATAATGCTTCGAATTCAGTTTAAAATTGGGAAACGACAAACAGAGGGCGAACCAGTATTTTCGGTGTTGCCACACATATAAGCGCTAGTGTGCCATTTTGGCGACTTCAATATACCATTTCACCCTATACAGAGGCGGACACGAATTTAAGACGTTTTTTCTTTTTGACTTTAGATGTATGGTACAAAAAACGGAAATCAGAAAACCCGGCAGCGAAACCAGCAGCAATTACCCGAAATAGAAAATTTTGACAGCAGCAGCAAAAGCCAAAAACCGAAAGCAAGAAACATTTTAAAACTAGGAACTGTTCCGACTGTTGATTTGGCCAAATTAGGAAGTCGACGAAAGCAGCAGTCGGAAAAATAGTCGCAGCAGAAATGATATTTTTCCTACTTTGCTTTTACATACGTACACTGCAAAAATCTTGCAACTACAACTGAAATACTGAAAGCCCTTACGAAATATGACATAGATTTAAAACAAATTATTTCTATAACATCAGACAACGGCGCGAATATGCTAAAAGCGACCAAAATATTGTCCGTGTTATCTGTAGAAGATGAAAATGATGAGACCTGTGACGAGGAATATTTAAAAAAATTGAGTTTTTAGAAGCAGTGCCTAGTTCTCAAATAGGAAACATTGAAGTGTGTCGATGTGCCGAACACACAACTCAGTTTTCTCTGGACGTGGTAAAATCATCTGGCATGGTGAAATTGTCCCAATTAAATTGTCCGACCAGGTGGGGTTCACCTTATAAAATGCTGAATGATTTGATTCAAGCAAAAGAAGTCTTGCTTAGAATTGAGTCAATTAAAAATAAATCTGAGGAACAAAACTTTGAAGTCAATTCAAAATTATGGTCCTTTATAAAAGATTTTAGTAATGTTTTCACCCCATTGCAAAAACCACTGAAGTATGCTACCGTATTGAAATTTCACAGGCGGTTTGTAAGACTAAAAAATAATTTTTTTTTTTTTTTTTTTTGGAAATTAGACTATTTATTTCTTGTAATTCGTATAAAAATGTAAAATTTGACAAAGTTGCATACATTTAGGCGCATTTTTAGTTACTTGACAAGTCATTTTAATTTCGCATTATTATTACGATGCATTAAATGCATAAAAAGACTAAAATTAATTCACTTTAAACTGGAAAAATACATGCATATAATAACTCTAGCATTTTAGCACAATTCTAATCGAACGTTCCTATATATTACCAAATTGTGGGAAAAGGGGGACGAACGGGGATGAGTTTTTGGTTTGTCGCTAAAGACACCACTCACAAGTACAAACTGGACCAATAAGTTACTTTCAGCATGGAACAGCACATTACTTATATTCCACGAAACATGGAGAACGCAAGTTGTTTTTCTACAAAAATACACATAAATTGGAAATTACACAACACTACCTAACAGGAATGTAAAGTGGGAATAACATGTTAGGTACCTTGGAGTTATATTAGACAAGAAATTAACTTTTAATGAACACACCCCGTGAATTCAGGCACAAAATAAATCTCCTAAATCGCTCTCTTTACCCTGTAATAATTAGAAACTCCAAACTGAGCTTAGTGAACAAAATGTATCTATTCAGATCAATATTTCAAACTGTACTATTCTACGGAGCACCGGTCTGGGCTGATATCGCAACTGTCATGTTTAAAAACAAATCACTAAAAACAAAATTACTTAAAATGTGATCGTGTCGTGTATTGTGTCGTTTTTGACAAACCATGTTTTGTAAAGTCGCCTCTAATATATTCCAGATTATACTGGAAACCAGACAATATCACTGCCGAGCGTTGTATACGCGCTGATGCCATCATAGGCAATCCTTTATATTCTCCAAAAATTCCTTATAGTGAATAAACAATTGCTAACAATTCCTTCTCTAAGGTACTTTAATTATACTCACGTTTATTCAACGACCTTGATATACATGCTATTGGACGAATCGAACTATCTTCAAGTTTGTTTTTATTGAATCATATGATTAAATTTAGCTGGACGATTATAAATCGAAGTTAATTTAACAAAAGTGGAAATAATCGATTAATGAAATGATTTTTATTTGTATAGAAATTACATATATTATTTATTAATTATTTTATAAGGCCAAGCAAAAAGTGATGAATCTAGTAATTATTAGTAGTTATTCAGTATTGAATTCACGAACAGTTGCTCGGCCAGGTGTTTATTGTAACCTGTTCCTCTCTTCGGACTTGTGGAGGTGCCTTGAGTAAAACTTGCAGCTCAAAAAAAAAAAATAAAAAAAACCAAAGGAAGGACGAATATAAAAGACCCGTGAATTCACTGCTTGATTGCAGAAAGAAAGTTCACCACAGTGGTCCACTTCTTATACTCGGAACGTTCTAACATAATGCCTAAAGGGAAATTAAATTGTATTGCTTTGATTAAGCAGAAGGTAATTGTATCAACCCCGTATTCCAGCAGTTAGAAAAGTCAAGTTATTTCGATTTTGACAAATTAATTAATACTTTATTCAAGTGCTGTTTGATATGTTTTCTATTGCGCTTGCCGCCAAAAATCAAATTAAAGAGGAATGAAGAAACGATGGCAAAGCTCGTACGCGAAAGCGCATTCCATTGCATTCGTGGCTTGTGCCGCGGGACTTTCTGTGTGTTGATCGCCGTCCACCGAAAGCTCCATTGGAACGGGTCTCCACAGTAATAATATAGCTCTCTAAAAAACAAAAAAAAAAAATGGCATTAACGATTTTTATACATATCCAATATATCTATATATATATAATTGTAAGCCGTTTTTTTTAATTTAATAAGTCATTCAGGAATCAACCAATTTTGCCCATTTGTTTTGAAAATGTTCGTTGTGGCCCAAAAAAGGGTTTTTTTTTCAAAAGACAGCTAATTTTGAATTTAACCAATCAACTTAAGGCGTTTTAAAACGAATGAATAAAAAGATTCATTTCAATACAATGTAAACCTCTAACGTATAGTGTTGTATAACATATAGCTTTAATATACCATACTGCTGCCATGCTGCCATACATTTAATGACTGATGTATTGTTTATATGGCATTCGTTGCCAGATCATTGCATTCGTGACTGTTATATGTCAATTTTTTTGCATTCAAGAAGAAAAGTGAGGTTAGAATTTAAAAAATTAAGTGAATCGTATATAAACCACATTCAAAATACCACTTCCAAGACGTTCAAATACTGGTAGACGAACACGAAACGCCACAGTTGTTAGAGAATTTCGTAGACGTAATGCGAACACGGTTGACAACAACATGGAATTGGCGGCTCATAATTATGATAGCACAATTGATTATAGCATATGTATATTCCAATATTGGACAAATGAATAAAGAATGTGTGCATTGCAGAGCATTGAAATTTATGAACGAAACGCCTGCCATGTGCTGTGCTTCTGGAAAAGTTAAATTGCCTGCATTAGAACCTCCACCAGAAGTGAGTTTTCGGAGCAACTTCTCAGATTGGCGATGGCGAAATTGAACGGGATTTAAATGGCTTTATCACGTAACCAAACAACTCTTGATAATGTTGCCATCAAAAGAAGAACTAATTGATCACGTGTTTTCAAACATAGTTCAAAACTATACAAATCAGGATTGGCTGAGGGAACGCGCAATTTTAGCGCCAACGAACTCAAATGTGAATGAAATAAATGATCAAATTCAACAGAAATTACCAGGTGACATAATACAAGTCAATCGATACTGCTACAACAGAAGAAGACGCAGTAAATTATCCTGTGGAATTTCTAAATTCTTTGGAGCTACCCGGTATGCCACCATATATTTTGAAATCGAAAGTGGGTTCCTCAATCATACTATTAAGAAATATCAATGCACCAAAACTTTGCAATGGAACATGACCTTGTATAAAAAAATTAATGCCTAATTTAATCGAAGCAACAATTCTAACTGGCAAAGAAAAAGGAGAAGTTGTATTAATACCAAGGATTCCATTGATATCAACTGACATGCCATTCGAATTGAAACGTCTACAATTCCCTGTGCGTTTATCATTTGCAATGACGATAAATAAAGCGCAAGGACAAACCCTTTAAGTGTGTTTAACAAAACAAAAAATATTGTGTATGTCGCATAATGGACGTATTTTTGGACACTGTACGTGTCTGTCGCATTATGAATATAGTTTGGACCAATGTGCAATGAGTTTGGGATATTGTGCCATGGTTCTTCGAATTTGACTACAGCGAAAAATATGACTGGCGCCTAGGTACCGTACGAGTGAGGCGACGGCGTGGTCGCGCTGTCGCCAAGTGTAGTCCAGCTTGGCGCGTAAAAGAAGTAGTTCGATGCGTGATCGAAGAATGCGAGTCAGTTGCGTTCGGACAATTGTATGCGTCGGTTGGAATTCGCTTCACTCTCAAAGTTTGTGAGTAAATATGGCAGACCAGAAATTAGAAAAAACGATGCTGCGACATCAGAAGTGGGATCTGCTTTGCCTACAAATACCACAGATGCATACTTGGCAGCTGTACAACTGCAAAACAACAACCTTTTTGGAGATCATTAAAAATATGCAGACACCAAGAGCTCCGGCAACTGATAAAAAGGGAAAACATGTAACTCTGCCAAAATTTAATCCTGAGGGAGCTGGAGCAGACGCCACAGCTTGGTGTACGACAGTGGATCTCATATTTGCTGATAAAATGCCAGAAGGAAGCACCCTGATGATAACTTTAAGTAAGGCGCTAGAGGGAAGCGCATCACAATGGCTGTCCCAAATATGCTTTGCTGGCATTACATGGCCACAATTCAAAGAACTCTTTGTGCAACGCTTTGTTGGCATAGAAACGTCAGCGGCTATACTGATGAAAATTTTGAACGGGCGACCAAAGTCTGGAGAAAGTTACACCGAGTATGGCAGCCGAATTGTCACCTTAATAATGTCAAAATTTAAATCTAATGATCTGGAGGAAATCACGGTTTCCCTAGCTCTGGCCCACATGGCACAAATTGATGACAAATTGTCGGGCTTGGTTTTTACAAACAATATTAAAACCCGAAATGAAATACAACAACAACTACAAGCGTACACTTTTAAGAAGCGGAACCTAGATGACGACTCATCTACAACAGGCCCGGAGCGTAAAAAGCCTAAGTATCTCTCTCAAGTGAAATGCAACTATTGTGGAAAGTCTGGGCATAAATATGCTGAATGTCGTGCTCGGCAAAGGACACCAATTCAAGGAAAAAGCCACTACGGAAGTTCATCGCAAGGATCAAAAGACCGGTCAACTGTCAAATGTTTGAAATGCGACGAGCTTGGACACTTCGCATCCGCTTGCCCAAAAGGACGATCACGAGGAAACGACCGAGTAATTGAGAAACGTGTAGACATCTGAACTGTAGCTCCGCCATCAGGAACAATATGCAGTTCAACCGGTGAATCTATTCCATTTTGTTTCGACTCCGGAGCTGAATGCTCCTTGGTTAAGGAAAGCGCCGCCGATAAGTTTAGTGGTAAAAGAATTAATAACATTGTAAAGTTAAACGTAAAGGTATAAGCAATGGTTCAATATGTAGCACTCAACCACTATTATGTAATATAAGTATTGATCAATGTTATTTCGAGATTTTGTTACATGTTATTATGGATAAGTATTTGAAACATGACGTACTGATTGGTCGTGAAATTTTTAGTCAGGGCTTTGGCGTAACTATGGACGCTGACAAATTTCAACTTTACAAGACCAAAAGAGTTGAAGCGTTAATAATTTCCAATTATGAAGATGTCATAGAATCGAATAGTGAACTTGATGATCTTGATAAGGCAGCCTTGATAAATATTTTAAAATGTTCAGAATGGTTTATTGATGGAATACCAAAGACTAGGGTCACCACAGGGCATTTGGAAATTATACTAATAGATCAGCAAAAAGACAGTACAACGGCGGCCATATAGGCTTAGTGAAGAAGAGAAAAATAAAGTGCGGGGTAAAGTTGACGAATTATTAAAGGCTCAAGTTATTCGCCCAAGCTGTTCACCTTTCGCTAGTCCCATGATGCTAGTTAAGAAGAAAAATGGCACCGATCGACTGTGTGTAGACTATCGCATGCTAAACGACAATACAGTTGCTGACAAATACCCGTTGCCCCTCATCTCAGACCAAATTGCCAGACTTCGTGGTGCTAAATATTTTTCGTGCATTGATATGGCAAGTGGCTTCTATCAAATTCCAGTTCACGAGGACTCAATCGAACGAACTGCATTTGTGACGCCAGAAGGTCAATACGAGTTCTTGACAATGCCGTTCGGTTTGAAGAACGCACCATCTGTGTTCCAGAGGGCTATAATGAAGGCCTTAGGAGCTCTAGCTTACACTTATGCAATCGTGTATATTGATGATGTTCTCATAATAGCAGAAAGCAAAGAAGATGCGCTAGTTAGAATGCGGACAGTATTGGAGACATTAAGTAAGGCTGGATTTTCATTTAATGTCACTAAGTGTTCCTTTCTCACAACTAGAATAGAGTATCTTGGATTTGAATTAAGCAATGGAGAAATCAGGCCAAATTCACGAAAATTCAAGCTTTAAATGGATTACCACCACCTCAAAATTTTTCACAGCTAAGACAATTTATAGGTTTAGCTTCTTATTTTCGGCAATTTGTGTTAAATTTCTCCCAAACACTTAAACCCCTGTATCTTCTCACCTCTAAGAAAAACACTGACTTTGTTTGGTTACCAGTGCATGAACAGATACGAACAAAAATAATAACTATATTGACTCAGACGCCAGTTTTAATCATATTCGATCCGCAGTACCCAATAGAGCTACATACAGACGCAAGTTGTATTGGGTATGGAGCGATCCTGTTACACAAAATTGACAATAAACCTCATGTAAGGTTTACTGGAGACGTTAGCAGTAGTAAATGCTATTAAACACTTCCGACATTATTAGCAGGGACGTAAATTTATAGTTTATACTGACTGTAATTCTTTAAAGGCCAGTCGCACAAAACTAGATTTAACACCGAGGGTGCATAGATGGTGGGCGTTTTTACAGGCATTTGATTTCGAAATAGAATATAGAAAAGGCGAGCGAATGGCGCATGTTGACTTTCTCTCTCGGAATCCAGTGCTTGACCAACATAAAAGACCGAATAAAATACCTGAATTACGAATCAATTTGACGGAGGTATCTGACAACTGGTTGGTCTTGGAACAACAGCGAGATTCCGAGATACAAGAAATAATTTTAAAGTTAAAAAGTAATGAGTTACCATGAAATATGGACAAAACCTATGAATTGCGAAAAGGAATACTACATAGGAAAATACAGCGAAATAGTAAGACCAAATGTTTGCCGGTATACCAAGAGCTTTTCGATGGGCCGTCATAAATCACGTCCATGAAGCTATAATGCATCTGGGTTGGGAAAAAACGCTCGACAAGGTCTATGGTTATTATTGGTTCGAAAATATGTCCAAATATGTGCGTAGGTTTGTTGAAAACTGCATCACATGTAAAGTATCTAAGCCACTTGTGGGAAAAGTGCAAGTCGAGCCATGGCATACGATACATATTGACATTACAGGCAAAATGAGTGGTAAAAATGATTTGAAGGAATATGTCATCGTTCTTATAGATGCTTTCATTAAGTTTGTTTATTTTCATCACACACTAAATATAGTTTCTGAAAGCTGCATTAAGGCTGTAAAATCAGCCGTATCTTTATTTGGTTTACCCACTCGAATTATAGCAGATCAAGGACGCAGTTTCGCAAGTAAAAAGTTTCCGCGAATTTTGCTCATCTCAAAAAATTAATCTACATTTAATTGCTACGGGTGCCAGTAGAGCAAACGGTCAGGTAGAACGGGTCATGAGTACCCTGAAAGGTATGCTGACTGCTGTCGAAACCAGTCAGAGATCATGGCAGGATGCGTTGGCTGAAGTTGGCAGCTAGCAATAAATTGCACGATTAATCGTGTGACTAAGTTTAGCCCTTTAGTTGATTGGAAAGGAAGCTCGACCTTTTGGCTTGTTGCCGATAAACGAAGATAACAATGATGAAGTAGACAAAGAAAATTTGAGAAAGGAGGCTAAAAAAAAATATGGAAACTCAAGCAAAATATGACAAAAATAGGTTTGATAAAAATAAAGCTAAAATAGTAAATTTCAAAGTAGGTGATCACGTTTTGCTCAAAAACGAAGAACGTCATCAAACCAAACTTGATCCAAAATTTAAAGGGCCATTTGAGATAATTGAAACATTGGATGGAGACAGATCTTTACTGAAATCTTTAACCTGTAATCGAAAGTATAAGTATTCTCATGAATGTTTAAAAGCAATACCAAATAATCAGATACTCGATGAGTTATGTAAAGATAGAGACAGCACAATGGAAGTTGCATATGTTGCCCAATATGATAAATGAAGACCGCACCATAGCAGAAGAGACATGTTATGGCGGGGGGTCGTATGTGTAGAAGGAATTACACAAATGATTAGTTTATATGTGTAGAAGGAATTACACAAATGATAAGTTTATATGTGTAGAAGGAATTACACAAAAGATAAGTTAGTTATGTGTAAAAGAAACTACACAAATTTGTTTGGTTAAAAAAAAAAAAAAAAATGTGTTGAAGGAATTACACGAATGTTATGATTTAATAGATTAAGAGTATGTTACGAAAATGTAATTATGCTATGACAAGAATGAATTTAAAACTGATTTGGATTGTGTTACATAATAGATAAGAATATCGAATAAAAATGTATTGAAATACCCCTAGAGCCTTTGAATCCTGAAGTGTCGTCACTTATCTGGTTGAGTGAAGACAACACACGAGGACGTGTATTTTGTCAGGAAGGCCGTGTCGCATAATGGACGTATTTTTGGACACTGTACGTGTCTGTCGCATTATGAATATAGTTTGACCAATGTGCAATGAGTTTGGGATATTGTGCCATGGTTCTTAGAATTTGACTACAGCGAAGAATATGACTGGCGCTGGAATTCGCTTCACTCTCAAAGTTTGTGAGTAAATATGGCAGACCAGCAATTAGAAAAAAACGATGCTGCGACATATACTTAATAGTATTAAACTAAGCTAAGTGCGTAGCAAAAAATTTGAAAATTGCCACGTCGAACATTTAATGGATGAACTAAACATTTAATTCGCCAGCAAGTAAATAAGGGGGCAGAGCATCGCTTGCCGGGCCAGCTAGTGTATGTATATAATTTTTTTATTGTCAGACAATGTAAATCCCAAAGTTTGGTATCAGTGATTTGCAAAGCCACAAAACCAAGAAATTGAGGTTGGATAGTGCAAGCGAAGAAGTATTCACCGAATCACCACTAGGGCAAACGGTGAGAAATAACAGAACAACGAAAGAAACACGCAGCCCAAAGAAAGTGAATAAGAGTGTGGGAATGGTCTGACTCAAGAAAAAGCGCAAGACAATCTGGCAAGCCGGCCAGACAGGGAGGAAAAAAGAAGCGAGTTTTTAAGACGAAAAGCCGGAAGTGTAAGACGTACAGACGACGAAAAGCCGAAAGACATTGCACAATAATTAATTATGTATATCTACTATTATCCAAAAACCAATACTTATTTTAACATTAAATAAAACTATTATAAAACTATAACCGGGACTGTGTTTATTTGTAAGACAATACCCTAGTCCCACACATTTTGGGGGCTCAACCTAAAAAGAATAAAACGTGGAAGAGCTAAAAGTGCAAAAGAAGTAGCCCACACATATTGAGGCTTTACGTGAAAAAGTATAAGTGGAAAAGAGATAGCATATTTTGTGAACTCAACATAAAAAAAAGTTTAACGAAAATTGAAATAAAGCGTAAAGAGGTGCAAAATTAAATATGTAAGTCTCTCTGAAAATTTAATAAAATGGTGAATAATGCTAAATGTTGAATGTTGAATCGGTGTAAAAGAAAAATTTTATTTCAAAATTTCTTGGAAATTGCATCAGCAAAAAAAGACGCCTCATTTTTACCGCGTTTTTACCGCGTGGGTTACCCATACACACACAGCATAAACGAAGAAAACCGAAACGAAAAAATGGCACAGTTAAATGACTTTCAGTGTATTGGTGAGATGCTTCGGCTGGAAAAGAGAAAGAATATCGTTCTGTTGCACAAGTTTATTTTTGAAAAAGAAGGAGATAGAAATAATAAAAAACCGGTTGCGCGAGTTCGAGGGCTATCAGTTTACTGAGTCGGACAATTTGTATAATGATAAAGTTAATTATGTTGCTGAAAATCTGTCAGACATGGATCTGGCTGTAATTTGTAATTTGCTTCGATTGCCTCACAATAAAAACGATTTAACGAAACACATATTTTGCAATTTAAAAAAGAATTCTTTGCTCCAAGATGCCGATTTTCAAACGGAAAATAACGACGAAAGTGAAGACGAAGAGTCGCAAAACGACGAAGTGTGCGAAAATGTGAGTGTGCGAAGCGATATTTTATGCAGTGTGCAAAATACAAGCAGTAGTCGAAATCAAAGCAGTTTGTCCGAAATTCCGAGGTTCGGCTTAAACTTTCACGATATAGAAGACTCGATCCGTTTGTTTAGTGGCGAAGATAATCTATCTATCGAAGTATGGATCCAAGATTTTGAAGATATGGCAACTGTTATGTGTTGGAACGAGTTACAAAAATTTATTTTTGCCAAACGATCGTTAAAAGGCCTAGCAAAAATGTTTGCTAATAGTGAGCGAAATGTAACGACCTGGTTTAAGCTAAAAGTCGCACTTCTTGCTGAATTTAAATCAACAACAAATAGCGCACAGTTACATAAGTCAATGTCTGATAGAAAAATAAAGAAAAACGAAAGTCTGCAGGAGTATTTTTGTGCATGAAAGAAATGTCATCTCGCGGAAATATTGAAGACTCTTCGCTGATACAATATGTGATCGATGGCATAGACGATACGGTGAATAACAAATCAATTTTATACGGATCTAATACTATAAATGAATTCAAGCAGAAGCTTAAAATTTATGAAGTTATGCGCGAGAAATCGAAAAACGAAAACAAATATAACAATGGTGTTGGCAAGCAGTATCCGAAAAACGACGATAAGTTTCAACCAGTGCAAAAGAAAAGTGCAAACAAAGAGCTGAAATGTTGTAATTGCGGCGCCAAGGGCCATACATCAGTTAATTGCGGTGATAAGAATAAGGGCAGAAAATGTTTCCAGTGTAATAATTTCGGACATATTGCCAAAGATTGCCCAACAAGCAGTGTTAAAAATGATAAAGCCAATACATGCAAAATTACGTCATCTCAAAATTTTATGTCTATTCCAGTTAAAATCGATAATATTAATTATAACGCGCTCTTAGACACCAGTAGCAAGTACAATTTAATATCTGAGGCAATGCTGGAAAACATGAATAATCCAATGTTGACTGATTCTAACGTTTATTTAATCGGTTTCGGAAAGAAAAAAGACACAGACAAGATTAAAGCATCAATGATGGATGGCCGATTTGTGGGAATGGTCTGGCAATCCTATTCAGCCAGCCCTAGTTGAGTCAGCTGACTAAAGAAAAAGCGCAAGACAATCTGGCAAGCCGGCCAGACAGGGAGGAAAAAAGAAGGGAAAGCCGGATATGTAAGACGTACAGACGACGAAAAGCCGAAAGACATTGCACAATAATTAATTATGTATATCTACTATTATCCAAAAACCAATACTTATCTTAACATTAAATAAAACTATTATAAAACTATAACCGGGACTGTGTTTATTTGTAAGACAATACCCTAGTCCCACAAGAGTTACAAAAAAAAACAAGCGATTGAAACAAGAATGAAAAGCAAAAAGAAAAAAAAATTAAGTCAGATGAAGAACTTTAAAAATGAGTGAAAACGAAAAGTTTGTTAACTTCCATTTTTTGTTGTTTAAATATAGGTCATTGCATATAATTTGAAGTTAGAATAAGTTTGTAATACGAGGGAGTGAATAATTTTTAAACCCTTGCAAAAAGGGTATATTAGTTTTGGTCAGAAGTGTGAAACACATAGACGGCAGCATTCCAACCATATAAAGTATATATATTATTGATCAGCACGACGAGACGAGTTCAAATAGCCATGTCAGTCCGTCCGTCCGTCTGGATCAACGCGAACTCCTCCTAAACCGTAAGAGCTACAGAGCTGAAATTTTGGATGTAGGCTTGTATATACTGCAGGCGTTGTATATTTCGGATTCAGCCGGACCATTATATCATATACATATGTAGCTCCCATACAAATGGCAAAGTCACGAACAGTGACTTTTCTCAATAACTTCGTTATGTTCTAAGCTATTGTCGTGAAATTTGATATTAGTGAATTCATTGTAGCTATAAACGACTGTGTCAAGATCGGGTGACTATATCAGATAGACCCCATAGAAACGATCGGTGGAAAACAGTGACTTTGATCAAAAACTTCGTTATTTCCTATGTTAAGATTGTGGGCCGTTCTTTTGCAAACATTACTCTTTGTAGATAAAACGATTTTCCATTTTGACGGGTATAAGTAAGGAAAAAGTATCAAATACTTGCAATAACCTTCGGCGCGGTCGAAGTTAGTCCCGGCCCACTGCTTTTAATTTGAGTTAACTTTGCTCTCTGAGATACTACTGAATGAAATACTATATTCTAAGAAATGAATGATTGTAGAAAAACATTAATTTAAGTGAACAATAATGATATTTATAATGAGGTAATTTTCTGATCTTTCTTTTTGGGCAATCTAATGTGAATAAGGATGTTTGTTTTGGAATTTTCCCCTAGCGCTGAAAGGAAAATCATGGTAGGGTGGGTAGAGAGCGCGGCTGTAAAAACACCGATACAGCCAATACTAGGACTATTTTCTTCTATTCTCTTTTCTCTATTCTATATGGAGTTTCAGCACAGGGACTTTATTTAAAGTTGCTGACGTGTGAGTGGGTGAAACACCTTCATCAAAGAACCACCCCAGCCGTCTTGCTAGCCGCATTAAGAGTCCTGCAGATGAATCGTGTTAACATCGAAACAGGCCTCACACAATAACGTATAGTTTGCCGATTGCAATGGTTGGTGAGCCTTGGTGGTTTCGTATTTATGGATATTTAGTTGTCCATCTACTGCATTGAGGCTTCGTACGTTACAAACCTGCAATAAAAAAAAAAAAAAAATACAGAAATCCAGCCAACAACGCAAATACACAAAAAAACTGTAAAATGTATCGGGTGGAAACGTTGAACCCCAACGTGTTCTAGGCTTCATTACAGTTTCCCCAACCAACTGGTGACGCAAATAATTGCGCCAAACTGCTGATAGACGCGATATCAACAGCGTGCGATGCCAGTATGGTGACCCATAGGGGCCACACCAAACAGAAGACAGCAGTCTATTGGTGGAATACAACCATCGAGAACGCAATAAAACGGTGCCTGCAAGCCAGACGCCAATATCAAAGATCACGCGGCAGAGGTGATTTTGCCAGCCTACAGCTAGAGTTCCTTAAGAGGAGAAGCAAACTACGACATGCTATTAGGGAAAGCAAAAACAAAAGCTTTCTCGAATTTTGCGACGCGGCCGAAAACGACGTTTGGGGCCGGGCATACAAAGTGGCAATGAGAAAATTTAGAGCTGCTAAGCCAGCTACACCAGGCGAATCTCAAATGAAGCTGATAGTGGAAACACTGTTCCCACCCACTTCAGCAGTAGCACCAAAGACGACCCTACACAGTGTAGCACCAGATGCTTGCAACATCAGTCCGGAAGTAGTACTCCAAGTAGCTATCGGAATAAACGAGCACAAGGCTTCAGGTCCACACTCAATACCAAATAAGGCACTTAAATTGGCTGCAAGGCTCTACCGCCCTAAATTCGCTAAGGCGTTCAACAAATGTTTGTCAGAAGGCGTGTTTCTTACCATTTGGAAACTCCAGGATCTTGTGCTACTCCCAAAGGCAAACAAGCCAGCAGAAGATCCATCTGCATACAGGCCGATCTGCGTCTTGGACTCGACAGGAATGATGTTCGAGAAGCTAATAGCGCTCCGTGTAGAAGCAGCCATCCAACGGTCTGGTGATATGTCCCCGATGCAGTTTGGTTTTAGTAAGGCTAAATCAACAATAGACGCCTTAACAACACTCGTCGACGTTGCTAGCAAAACCATCGAGGGACAACGGTGGAAAGGTGGCAGTAAAAAATGTTGTCTGGTGACCACACTCGACGTCAAGAATGCGTTTAACTCGGCGAATTGGAGCAGGGTTCTGTTTGCCTTAAGGGTCATTTCAAGTTCCTGAGTATCTAACTATCTTAGTGGACGATTATTTTAGAAATCGTATTCTGCGATATAGCACACAAGGCGGCTCCAAACTGCACTTGGTACAAGGAGGTGTTTTCCAGGGCTCAGTTTTGGGCCCACCTTGGAACATAATGTATGATGGGGTTTTGCGGCTGTCTCTACCACCTGGGACGAAAATCATTGGTTTTGCTGGCGATGTGGCGCTCACCTCGGTAGCGAAACAAGAAGCAGAGGAGAAAACAGCAGAGGCGGCAAGTATGGTGAAGCAGTGGATCGCCAATGCAAGACTCCAACTGGCAGGCCACAAAACAAGGGCTGTGGTAATAAGCAGTCGAAAAACTGTAGAAAGAGCGAAAATCCCACTCGAGACTTGTACGATTGAATTGGTAAGGGCTATAAAATACCTGGGACACTCGACTCAGCTTCAGAGAGCACTTGGATCACGCCAACACAAAAGCTGCAGACATTGGGCGAGCTATAAATCGTATCCTGCTCAACAACAGGGCCCAAGACAAATGCATTCAGTTTGCTTAGCTTTCTATTCCATTGTTGGTTGTAAAGAATAAATATCTCTCTGCGGATTATATAGTTTAGATGATTACATCTTGCTTTAATAATTGGCTGACGAGACAGTATCCATTGTCTGTTGAGGGTATTCCTGGATTTGAGTAGCTTGGAAATGTGCTCTGGAAGCTTCATGTTGGTTTTTTGGATGTGTTTGTAAGGAGTCGATCTCGTAAAGGCACAGTTAATGTTTTAGAAAATGAATCGACTAGCGAATCTATATGAGAAGGTGCTTTTGGAAGATTACCAAGGCTTACTTCATTATGTATGAGCATATTGTCGACTACACGTATGAACATTTTCCAGTTAGCTTTTTTGAAGATTGGAAACGATTTCTCTATGAGAGGTATGTTTTTGGAATACTTGATGACTACTGGAAGGTGGTCCGAAGAAAGATTTTTAAAAACTATCGGGTTGCTAATACGGTTTGTTAAATTTGTTAGACAGAGATCAATAGTGGTGGGCTCAGACGTTACACATGTTGGGATATAAGTAGGATCTTTTGGAAATAATATATTAAATTTGCCCAGTACGGCAGGGTCATGAAGAATATTTACCCAACTATTTGCTCGAGTGCAGTTCCAGTTACGGTGCCTAGATTTTAGAGCACCAAGAACGAGGAATTCCCCGCTTAATTGAGAAAATTTGATCAGGTCTGACTTGTAAATATTTTTCATATGAATCCTATCGCCGGCTAAATTACACTAAGGTAGCTATTCAAGTTAGTCTTAATTTGGATTGACACCGGATATTTGGTCGAGTTTATTGCTAATAGCTTTAGCAACCCCACCACCTCTGCTTGAGGTTCTGTCGCATCGATATAGGGTATAGTTGGGAACACTAATGCGATCATTAGGGATAAGCCATGTTTCATTTATCAGGGCAATATGAATAAAATTATCATTTAGAAACTTGACGATTCTATTCTATTCTTTTTGTTTTGATGGCACGCGCATTCCATGGCATGATATTAATCGCGTCGATTGAGGTATTTATTTGCATAGACATGTTTAATAGCAAGTTCGGTAATAACTTTAAATTGTTCGCCTTTGTTAGAGCAGCAGCTTAATTTGGAGATCACCTCGTTTAGGATAGTGTAAATTTCTTCGAAAGAGAAGAGATCTGTTGCTTGCGTTTGGATGTTAGGCGGAGAGATGTTGCTTGTAAGACCAGATTTGTAGCTTACGAACTTCCTTGTTTGGGCACTCGTGTGTGGAGAAGAAGCGAAGACAGGCCTTCTGTCTGCAAATGTTCTATTTAGTGGTCTCTTGTCGTGTTGCGAAGAGAGTTTCAAAAGTAAACTCCGATAGGAGAGAAGGTACGGGCAGGCGGGGTCCGTAGACGGGTGATTGCCTCGACAGTTCCCACATTGGATTGTATTTTTTGGGCAGTTTACCGTTTCATGGGGTTCGCCACAGTGGGCACAAGCAGTGTTGACTGAACAGTTTTTGGAGCCGTGCCCAAACAATTGACATTGATAGCATTGCGTTGTATTCCCAACGAACTCTAGTATGATTGACATACATAAAGTCTTTGCGCAGTTGCTGCATTGTTATGCTTTTGGTGGAAAAATATATGATATACAGCAGTAGTGTATGATTCGATTTTGTTTTCTTTTCAACAATCTTAACATCAAGGCATTGTAGTCCAAGATTGACTTACATGGTTTTAACATCTTCACCGGTGTGTTTATCCAGTCCTGATAGTACTGCTTTCAATGGTTGAGTGGTCTTAGGTGCATGAGTGAAGAACTGACATTTGCTTTGCCTTAGTTGCAAGGAGACTATATCGAATAATTCCATGTTTGGTACGAAGATTTTTATGCCATATGGATTTTATGTTTTCCGATAAGTTTGTGGATGAATTCTGCACTTTGCTTAAGTACAGTTATTGGAGGTGGTTTGGGTTCAACCACTGTTTGGGCCTGCACTTCACTTTCGTTCGCCCTATCATTGTTCTCTTCGTCCCGCTCTTGGAGTGGTAGGAAGTAGTTGGTGTATTGCTTAGAGTTTTGGGGCTCTCGTTTGTAAGTTTTTCTGCGTTTAGACATTGTAGGAGAGGAATATGCAGTTGCATCGCCAATAATGTTGCTACGACGCACAGTTGGGCCTTTTGCTGGACTAGCGTTGCAAAAATACGTTTTTTCATAATCGCGTTTGGCAAAAATGATATATGCAATCGATAGGAAATACTTCAGAGATTATGAATCCAAAAAATTTTTGAAATCGGTTGGGATTCATGGGTGCTAGAGGCTTCCAAAGTTGAGACATTTTTAGTGAATAGGAAAAAATGATAATTTTTAAAAAAAAATCGCAACTTTAAAACTGAATATTGGGCGATTTCAACAATCGATCTTGAATTTTTTGGTTTTATCTGAAAAGTATGTTCTTTATGAATATCATGTTTCATAAATTTTAATAATTACTTAAATCGTTATTGAACTAGAAGCGTTTAAAAAATGTACTAAATATTGGCATTTTTTGAACTTTGGTGGAATAAAACTAGCAAGGATCAACGAGTATCAATACCGGACTACATACACTAGGTAGGTGAAATATTTACCTATCAGATGTATATAGTCCCAATATGCGGAGACCTGCGACACCGATGCGTAAGCCATAAAACTAAGGCAACCTCGCCTAAAAAATGCGCTGCAGGTATGTATAAGGAAGAAGAAGAGCGCATGCGTATCGGCCTGTAGCTTCTTTGTATTTGAATGATAACATTGCGTAATGCTGTTTTGCAAATACTACCTGTTTACAAATATGCCTTTCTACAATGATAAATTGCTAATTGACATAAACTGGACGTTTTACCCGGATACAAAAAATTGGATTTGCCAAGAAGGAAGCAGTACCGGCAAATAAAATTATAACAGAGGTATCTGTAGAAATAAAACTCCAGGATTTAATGGATCACACTGCGAGGCGTCTTTTTGAAAGTATGCCTGATGGAGAGGTGGATCTTCTTCCCGAAAATTTGACATTACTCAACAAATGGGGATGTGATGGATCATCTGGACAAAGCGCCTACAAGCAGATTATACACACAGAAGATGAAGCTATTTCTGATGAAAATATGTTCATGGCTTCTGTAGTTCCTTTGCGCCTAAAAAGTGAAAGTTCTGAACATTGGAGAAATCTTCGACCGTCATCGACCCACTATTGTCGGCCTTTGTTATTCAAATATGCAAAGGAGTCCTCGGAATTAATCAAATCAACTGTTGGCGACATAAAAAGTCAAATAAGCCAACTGAAACCTGCTGTTTTCCAAACCAAGAGTGGAAAAACAATTACGGTTAACTTTGAGTTTTTCCTGACAATGATTGATGGAAAAGTGTTAAAAGAAATTACAAACACTTCCTCAACGTTAAGGTGTCCAATTTGCAAAAGAACTCAAAAAGAATTTCAGAACTTAGACGATTCAATGAGTGAGGAGAACTGCTACGAATATGGAATTTCTCCGTTGCATTGCAGAATAAAATGTATGGAGTTTATTCTGAAGCTAGCTTACACACTTCCTCGGCCAGGAGAAACAAAAACGGATAAAACATCTCGTGAGGATATTCAGAGCAGGAAGGAGATTATACAAGCTGAATTTTCTCGGAAGCTGGGACTGAAAGTTGACTGCCCAAAGTACGGATACGGAAACACGAATGATGGAAATACTTCAAGGAGATTTTTTGAAAATGATGAAATGACATCTCTTATAACAGGTGTTAGTCAAGAGATCATTAAAAGGTTGGCTGTTATCTTGAATGTTATAAATTGCAAGGAAATGGTAAATGGTGAAAAATTTGCCCAATATACTTCAAAGACTGCTCATCTTTTGACTGAATTGTATCCGCAAAAAAAACTTACCCCAACGGTACATAGGATTTTGGCTCACGGAAAGGATTTAATAGAATATCAGTGTTTACCACTTGGAGAGCTATCCGGAGAAGCACAGGAATGTAAAAACAAGGACTACAAAAGGTTCAGATACACTAATACATTAAAAATTTCTCGTCTTAGACAAAATGAAGACCTTTTTAACATGCTAGCAGCCTCTTCGGACCCACTTATTGCATAACTGAGGCACGTGCGGTCACGAAAGGATTTGGAAAATAGCAACTATAGTCCCGAAATGTTGAGTTTATTAGATATTGATGTAAATATAGAAAATTATTTTGAAGAAAATCAGCCATCAATAGCAAATTTTCAAAATTAACCTAAAAAAATTTTTTTAAAAAAATTTTTTTTTTTCTTTTTGTAATTATGTTAAAAAATCAAATTAAAACATTAAAAAATGTTACACAGTCGTCTAAAACAATGAAAAATTCCATTTGTGATTGAAAAAAACCGGGTTTCGATCCATTTTTAAAGGAAAAACATGCTTGGAAATATTTTCTGACTTTGACCTTGAATATTACAGCACCACAAACACCCAGCACTTTTGACAAACATTCATTTTGAAGCTTAAGGTATTCTTTATCATATGCTTTTTAAATTTTTGAAATCGCTTTATTGGTTTAGACGCTATGATTTTTGCAATGCTAAATGCCAGAAATCCCCACTGTGCGACGTTTAATTTTGTTGGTAGGTTTCGACGATCTTGGGAAACGGTTGAAGTTGACGTACAGATTCAAGCTCACAGTGAAGAGATAGAGAGAACGTAAATTAGCTCGCTCTTGTTTCGAATGTACGCGTGGAGATCAGAAGTGTAACATTTCGATCCCAGCTTAAGCCATGAAGAGCAAATAGCAAGAGCTGCTTTTAAAATGATTCAAGTCTAATCTGGTGCGACTCATATTGAGGTGATAAAATGCAAAATCCATACTCTAAAAAAGATGAACAAGCGAAGTAAAAAAGAACTTTATTGGTATATGGTATGGTATGGGTATTAAAATTTAACTTATGGTCCATAAGTACGCCCAAATCATTCACATTATTTAGACATTCCAAAGGACTATTATTTAGAAAATAAGTGACCAGTTAAGGAGAATTAGAATTTGGTAGTGTTAAGATTTAATAAATTAAACTGGCACCAGGATTGAAAATGTTTAAGATCAGCTTGTTTCTGCTCTGTTGCTCTTGAGGTACACCAGATGTCACAGGAATGGAATAGGAAAAATAAGACTTGAAAAGTACCTTCTATTTTCTATTTGTTAAACATTTTCGAACCCAAGAAAGGATAACGGGTGGAAACCCATTGTCGTTCAGTTTAGAAAGTAATAGGGCACGATTAACAAAATCAAAGGCTTTACTGAAGACGGTGTATATAACATCAGTTTGTTTAGCATTTTTGAACTCCTAGATGTTTTTAGAGGTAAATTCTAAAAGGTTAGTGGTTGTAGATCTACGTTTCACAAACCCATGTTGGGATGGCGAAATAATAGAGCTGCAAAAATGTTGCAATTGCGAAGTTATAATTTTGTCAAAAGCTTTCGGAATAGCGGACAATTTTGAAATACCCCTATAGTTAGAGGATTCGGACTTTTTGCCATTTTTATGCAGAGGAATTATATACGACCCCTTCTAAATAGATGGAAAAGAAGAAGTTTCGACAGACAATAAAAACATAACTTCAAAAGGTGTAAACTTGGTCGACGAGTGAACATTCGGTGCGGTGTACCTGTACCACTTGTGAGACTCTGCAGCTGACATCTTGACTTAGACAGAAAGTTTGACTCTGTTGACTCTCTCTATTTGTCCGTTTCCTCTTGCGATACCTCTATCGCTGATGATACGACGGGGATTTCCAAAAATTGTGACCCATTCAGTCAAGTGTTTAGCAACTTCCGAGGCATCTGTCGAGGATATAGCCATTTAGAGAACCCATCTACGACTGCGACTGCTTATAAATCTCGTTGTAAAATCTCGAATACTGCTGGGAACTTTTCATCCTTAGTTTGTGCTCTTAGCATCTGCGCGCGTACTTCAGTTGTGACAATCATTATCAGGGTACCACTTATCATTATGATGCTGTAACAGTATAGCACCAAATGTATTCATTGATGCATCTATATGTAATTGCGTTTCAGCTGAGTGTGAAAATTTTCAAGACTGGATCATTCATCAGACTTTCGTTTAATTTTTAAATTGCTTTTATTTGAGGACTGTCCATCCAAACTCTTCACCTTTTTTTAGCAACGTGGTCAGCGGTTTTGCTTTTATTGCATAATCTCGAATGAATTTTCCATAGAAGCCAGTTAGTCCTAAAAATGAATGAACACCTCTGATATTTTTCGGCAATTGGAAATTGTTGACTGCCTTGACTTTCCCCGGACATACTACTCCGTCTTCTATTTCGTGGCCCAGAAAATGTATTCTTCTTTTTAGAAACTGGCATTTCGACCAATTAATCTGTAAACCATATTCTCGTGCTTCTTCCAAAATAGTGTTCACATTATACAAACATTTTCCTGCTGTAGATCCGAATATCACAATATCGTCAACATAAATATCCATAATTCCTTCATTTATCAATTTCTGGAAAATGTAGTAAATGAATCTTACAAAAACTGCAGGCGAATTACAAAACCCAAAGGGTTTCATTCACACCCATGGGGTGAAATGGTATATTAAAGTCGCCAAAATGTATGTAACAGGCAGAAGGAAGCTTTTCCGACACAATCTTAATATATGTACATACTTACATATGTATGTATGTATGTACATAAATATATAAATCTCGTGTCGCAATGTTTGTCCTCAATGGACTCCTAAACCACTTTATAAACCACCGATTATAATAAAATTCGCCCACCAAGTGCATTTCAATCTAACTTGAGAGATAGGATAGTATAAATCTCAAATTATAGTCGCAATTTTAATTATTGCTAATTATTTGTTTGCAATGCAAAACAAACCGATGCCTGTGTGGCGTTGCCAATTAGTTCATTCTTTTTCCAGCTGGTTACCCAAATTTCGATTCTCACCACTTTAGCAAATATCGATAACAACAACAAAAATACTAAATAATCGAAATTAGTTGAATTTTAAAATAACTGAAATTCCTGTACATTACACCACACACACACATATATAAACAAATTGATGGATTTATTAGCAATTGCTCTGGGTGTTTAGTATGTCTAAAAAAAACAAACTCTTAAGCCACAAGGTCAACCAACATAACCAAAAAAAGACAATCCGACAATATCATAAGTCAAGTTGGCGACCCTTCGACCAGTTGTTTGCAATTGTTTTGACGACATGTTATCCCTCGCAAGCACAAACGTTGTGGGAAAAATTATAAAAAATGTATGACAGAAGACATCTTGCACCGAATTAGACAAACAAATCAATGCCAAAACATAAATTATACACCAGAGATGTACAATGAAACATTGGTCTTGATCGAGGAATTATGTGTTTGTAAGATCCCAATTATTTACAAGTCTTTTAAATACTCACGCATATGTCGAAACCAGTATTGTAATATCGATTGTTAGTAATAAGTACTAAAAATAAAAATAAAAATAAAACTAAAAAATAAAATCTGATGACTCTAAACTAATCCTTATATTTTCCCCAAAATAAATAGGTGTTTACATGTTCTTATTTTAAATTTACCACTTAATCATTATGGTATGCCATCACCTAATCGTCCAGCCACCGACTTAGTCAATACCGATTTACAACGAGAAAATCATTATGAATAGGGATTCCCGGAGAAAAGGAAAATAACCCAATCTTCATTCGTTGAATTCAAAATATGAACTGATTTTATTAACAAAAAGTACGAAGTTTATATAGGATTATCTTAGGCTCTAGGAGGTAACAATTTTCTTAGAAGATCTTCTTCTAGACTCACACCCACGTATTTGGGGGTTGAAAATTTATTATTATTTTGGGCACGGCGTCGGCCACTTGACATCCTGCCGTTGTGATCTTTGGGGTTAGTTTTAAAAATACGAATGTTTTTCCCACCTCGTGTGTGGCTGATTGTAATTTTAGACATATGCTAGGTTAGTTGTT
The DNA here is from genome assembly GCA_018150345.1 of Drosophila equinoxialis. NCBI lineage: Eukaryota > Metazoa > Arthropoda > Insecta > Diptera > Drosophilidae > Drosophila > Drosophila equinoxialis. The sequence continues at coordinate 61,912 of JAECWI010000853.1, read as the reverse complement.
TGGTACAAAGGTACCGTTGCATTGTATTTTCTTTATTGCATCTGATTTGGTGAAGCCAGCTCAGATGAACACTGTGTCTATTCTTAAACACATTATGATCATGGAAGTTTAGCAACAATTATCATGAACAGTGAACCATTACTGACAGCAGAACAACAAATTATTTATGATCGGATTATGCTGGCTGTTGCTGCTGAAAAAAGGCGGTTTATTTTTCTTGGATGCACCCGGTGGAACCGGTAAGACATTTTTAATATCGTTGATTCTTGCCAAAATACGGTCGCAACAAAAAATCGCATTCGCAGTAGCATCGTCAGGCATTGCGGCTACTTTACTCGATGGTGGGCGAACAGCACATTCAACATTCAAGCTGCCATTGGACGTTCATAATAAACCAGATGCAATGTGTAACATCAAAAAGAATAGTGGAATAGCTGCAGTGTTGCGGAAGAGTTCTATAATAATTTGGGATGAGTGCACAATGGCACACAAATATTCACTAGAACTATGCAAGATTTAGACAGCAATAATAAACTTTTCGGTGGTGCTATTTACTTTTGTCTGGTGACTTCCGGCAGACCTTACCGGTTATACCTCGCTCTACTTTCGCGGATGAGATTAATGCATGTTTAAAACAATCATTCTTATGGCGAAGTGTTGAAACACTTCGATTGACCATAAATATGCGAGTTCAATTGCAAAATGATCCATAAGCAGAAATATTTTCCGAACAACTACTAGATACGCAATGCAATAAACTACCAGACAATTTTTGCACTGTTGTTAGGGATAAAAATGAATTGATTCAGCGTATTTTCCCGGATATACAGAATAATTATTTGAATCATGAATGGCTTAGCCAACGGGCGATTTTGGCAGCCAAAAACGTTGATGTTGAAACACCAACACTTCCAGATACAACAGTTGTTACCAGGCTTTCTGATGCTTTTAAATCTATCGATACTGTTGTTGATGAAAATGAAAGTGTAAATTTTCCGATTGAATTTTTAAATTCATTAGATATCCCTGGAATGCCACCACATAATCTTCGATTAAAGATTGGTTCCCCTATTATTCTCCTCCATAATTTGAATCCACCTCAATTATGTAACGGTACGCGTTTGGTCATCAAGAAGATCACCGGAAACATTCTTGAAGCAACCATTTTGGCTGGGAAGTTTTAAGGAAAGGTGGTTCTGCTGCCACGTATTCCGATGATACCATCAAATTCTACCATATCCTTCAAAAGGCTACAGTTTCCAATTCGTTTAGCTTTCGCCAATGTTTATAAATAGATCTCAAGGTCAAACAATGTCCATTTGTGGTTTACATTTGGAAAATCCATGTTTTTCTCATGGGCAACTATATGTTGCGTGTTCACGGGTTGGGAAACCGTGAAACCTATTTGTGTTAGCTAAAGACAGGTTAACTAAAAACATTGTGCACCGATTGGTGTTAAATTTAATTGAAATATACATATATACCAACATCAACATTTTCGTCTTTGTTCGTAAATAATTTCATTGTACTGAAGGGTTATAGTAAAAAGTCAAATAAGGAGATCACCATATTTTTTTGCAAATACCATCTGTGTGAAAAAGCATAGTGGACTCCGTGACTGATGTTCTCTTATTGTTCCTCTTAGATTGTTTACTATAATGTAATACAACAAAAACTTTAGCCACAGCAACGCGTGGCCGGGTCAGCTAGTTATTTAACATATCCCTTTTTTAGTTAGGTTCACTCAGCCAAACAACAATGCGGTATGTTGTTGATTTTCGATAGTTTTGGTTTGACAGTTGCATTGCATATAGGCATGATCTTAGGATGTCTTTTTAAGAATGATCTCTAGTAGTGATGTGTGTTCAATGAAAGGAATAAGGGGAAATGTTTGATGAAATAATATTACGGTAGTAATATTCTCAATACATAACTGAAACTCCAGAGCTCACAAAAAATTAATGTATGCATTGCAGTTTCAAAAGATTAGACAAAGAGTAGACACAAATTTTTTATATTCCGCTGAATTCTCACAAATTATGACATTGAAAACAACAACATGTAAACAATCAAATAGCGTTGCAGATTGAACTTTAATACTTCAACTTTACAATCGATAAAAAAAAAAAACCATGAAAGAAACTGAATTCGTTGTTCTTTTTAAATTGATCATCATGAAAGACCACAGCCTTTTTTTTATAACCATTTATTTATATACTGACTTTCAAATTCCAACATAGACAAAGCAGAGACAATTATTGAAAAAGGTCATTCTAACTAAACACTTATTGCTAAAGCGTTTCAGATATATCAATCTTAAATAATTTTGCATTTGCATAATTTGTACAATAATATTTTTTGTTATAAAAAATAACATGATATCTAGAGCGTGTTTGCAAAGACATATTTCAACGAAATTATGTTGTTAAATACTTTTGCAGATTCTCACAAGACGGCGTATTAAAATTTTGCGCCTTTCTATATAGATCCGGGTCGTCAAAGGTGCATGCCTTTTCCAGCATAGAATCACGATAATTTCGTTCACGACTGCAAGAATGCTTCAAATGATTAACAAAATCTTCCTCTACAGATTTCTCTAATCTCGCCACCGATCCTTGATGTTCTGAATAGAAATTATCCTTGACATAATATGGTATCTTGAGTCCGTTCGTCTCACGTTTCACAGAATATTTATGTGAAGGTGATAAACTATACATGGGATCAGGTGTAAAGAATGACATCATTGGTAGACCAATGAGTAGAAGAATCGGCAGTAAGTTTATCAAAGCTGATGAGTTGTTGCCATCTCTTTCTTCGCGTGCCTGATATCGTCGCCTTTGCTGTCGCATATAGACATTTTGCTGAGGGAATCCACCATTGAATAGCTCAATCGGCCTGGAAGCCACGCGAAAAGCCATATTCATTGTAGTATTGTCCATGACCATGATGATTGGCCGCACTATTATTGCCAAGTCTGCTATGGGACTCATTAATGCAATATAGATCATAATTTTTACGTTTCTCGGCATAGTTAAAACACCAACCGCATTACCTAAAGCCTTAAAGGCATCTACAGCTCCAGGAGCTTTATTTTTATTCGGATGTAATTGCAAATCCAATTTATTATAGGCCTTCTTAATCTCCGAATCCGTAGCAGTTTTACTCACACCCAAAACTTGCATTTTTTAATCTTTTTCACTGCCTCCAACTGATCAGTTGTATAGTCGGCTGCAAAACTCCTTGGATCCGAATTCACACGTTTTCTTGCTCCTGTATTCTTTTTCTCATTCGTAGCCGCTGGTCGAGACTTGCCATTGAAGGCCTGATTCGGTGTGCACTTGATCTGAGCCAAAAGTTTCTTAGCCCTCTCCGATGGATATAATTTCTCTGCTTTGATAAGGAATTTCTCAGCTTTGTCGGTCTTGCCCTCGGCAAGAGACTGCACGGCTAGATCAATGCACCGCTGTGCCTTATCCTTGTTGCCTTCCATTTGCGGTTTACTAGGGCGCACTTTGTCAATACACTTGCTTTTATGTGTGTGTGCGTAAATTTATGAAAATGTAATATTTACACACAACTATGTATGTACCTAGCCTGCTTATGATGTTGTCCTAATTTTGCTTGATTATCTAGCTGCCTAGATCCTCATATATATTCTTTATTGCACACTGTTGATATTAATTTTGATTTTTACTAAAATTTAATTGATTTTATTTCGTCCACTTTTTTCATCAGCCTAAGTCAGTCAGTAGCGTTGCCACCATATTGATCTTTTACAATTGTCTGTTCATTTGCTGATATATGACTTGGACTTTCTCTAAATACGATATTATTACTATTTGGCAGTATACTTAACTTTATCGGCCAACTTAACGGGTTATCTTTCGGGTTATAGTCCTTAATTAATGCAGCGACTGTATCAGCATATTTTGGTTCCACATCAATTTCATTTACAGAGCTTACCACAATTAATACGTTCACTTGGCTTTCTCATTAGCGTGAAGGCTAAATATACATTCGTTGGGACCCATCATCACCGTACACTTTTTGACGAAGTTGTATCCAATAAGTACATCAGCTTGTAATTTGTATCTCTGCTATAAAAAATATCAAAGATGCTAACGTCGGCTACGCAAAAGTTTTTACATTTTGAAATTTCTTTCCCTGCATCTCAATACACAAACAAAACATTCAATTTATTACTCTTTTTACTTCAATTTTTTCTTCTTACAACATTCCCTAATCAAAGCACCGCACGCAAACACATACAGTTCTGTGTGTGTATGCATGTGCTCTGTTTGATTTGATGATGACGTAGTAGGCAGCAAGCAGCGGTGGAACCGATTTGGATTGACTGTAACTTGTGTTCTATTTATCCGATCAGATCAAATTCTGGGATCTGAGGTTTTATATCCAAATCTATCAAATTGGTAATTTTCATGGGGATACTCCAATTTCTGCAAAAATGTTTCTTCTAGAGCTATTTGATATAGTAGTCCGATCCTGATGATTTTCATACTACATTTTTCCCAGGTAATAAAAAGCCCCAAAAAAAATTTCATCCCGATAGCTCTTAAGACGGTTGAGTAAAACGCATACGCGCAGACGGACGGACAGACGGAAATGGCTATATCGACTCAGCTTCTCACGCTGATCAAGAATATATATACGTTATGGGGTTGGAAACGTCTCCTACTGTGCGTTACAAACATCTGACCAATTTTATAATACCTTCTGAAAGGGTATAAAAAATGCGAATATATTTCAAAATGTCAGTCACAAGCCATGTGCAAAGTATCTTGTCGCCCAGAGAGGAAGGTAGACAGAGACAGTAATGGGGCAATTTCTAGGCCAATAAACACCTTCCACAAGGAATAATTCATTACAATTACCATTTTGGAGATTTCAAGTGTTTTATCTGGCCCCATGATATCAGAGTTATGTATATGCCCTTAAGGGTTGTAAAGGGACTTTATTATATTAAACTTAACGTTGGATCTTTAAGTTTTGCAACCATATGAGTATTATGAAAATTGATTTGAATTGTTGAAGCAGAAATTACTTTGATATTACTTAGTTGATTAAAAAATTATTAATTTCATACTGGATTAAAGGCGAAACTCGATTAATAATTCTAGCATTAGTAGCTCTACTCTCTACATTAGGCAACTCTAAAAAAAAAAATTCTTCAGACAAAGAAGTCATTTTTAATCAGAACACGCTGAAAGGATGCATTTGTAAATGAATTCAAAATTCTCTTGAGCCTAACTTAAACGAAAGTTTGATAACACAAAATCGACATGATCTCCATAAATCTAAAACGTATAATGTCGTTTAGTTCTAGAAAGTATTCTTAAAAGTTTTCACAATTTTTAAGTGTTCGTTTGCATGTTGAAATTTTTCGACTTTCAGCGAGTGTCATGCTCTGTCGCGTAGCCAGCCCCAAAATGAATGTAATAGAAATGTAGAAGTGGCAAGGGGGCGGTCCACCACGAAATAAGTTAATTTCTCCGTTATTTTAGTTAGCCGTTTGTACAGAACATAACAGGCCATGATTTGACAATTATTTGAATCTACATTTTACCTTTTTACCAACAGAAATATCGTTAAGCAGTTATGCTTAAAGCATCGGAAAGTATAGACGTAAAAATTTGTATATATTTACATTTACATAAAAATTTGTATATATTTATTTTATTCCTGAACAACAATCCCCTATTCAAGAAGAAGCTTAGCTGATGGGCAATATAAGTTCAACTAATACAAGCAACGAAACTAATTCCACTTCAGGATCTGTCGCAGGTAGCGAGGATATTGCAGAGACAAGTGCCAATGAACAAGGAGTGGATAATCCTCGCAGTACCAATAAGAGAAAGCCTAGAATGCCGAAACGTCCAATTGATTGTCGTCGCCGTTTAGGTGCCACTAATCCAATAAAATGTGATCCTTTAAAGAAACTACATAACCGAGCCAGCTACTACAAGTGTCCGATATGTCAGGAGAATGCAGCCGAAAAGCATCCATATACCACCAATTGTGGTCACGTCTTTTGCAGAGTGTGCATTAAGCGCTCAATTTTTTTGTCCTACAAATATCCTTTATGCAGGAAGTCGTTAACCTTCAAAAAAATAAGGCCCATATATATTTAAAGGAGGAAAGATGCCAAAAAATCGATTTTCTAGTTTCTGTTTACAAGTTCAAAAGCCAAATAATTGGAACTAAAAGTGTGTTACATGTTCCTTGCTGCCTACACGTCCACGTATAGATGATAAAACTGATTTTAATTAAGACACCAATAAAGATAACACAAAAAATAAGGAATGGCCAAGGGCTCGCAAAATGCAAATAAAATGTTTCACTAAACTGTTAAATTTTAAATACTAAAATGCAACCCGTCGAATTCACACTATCAATTAGCATATGTACATGAAATATGCAGGCTTAGTGCCTTGCCAACGAAAAGAACCCATTTGGCCAATAAAAAAGAGCTTAAAACTAAGCCAGAGATGCTAGATAAAATAAAATTTTCACAGCTGGGCCATCAAAAAACACAATTTGCAGTCTGAGAATATCTTTTGAATAGCTTAAATTGGTTAAAGTTCCCAAATGTATCTATGATTAATATTAATGACCAAGGATATATACATGTGAAGCCATAAAAACGAAACTTGTATGGCCGTTAAGTCATAAGTCATAGGTCGTGTAGGCCGAATCGAGAATTTATATTGGATGTTGTAAATTTTTCAACTTGTCATTCTAAAACTTTCGTAAGGCAAATTGCAAAATTTATGGCTTGACAAAAGTTTTGTAACGAAAAAAAACCCCCCACTTACAACAACATACATATATGTAGCATGTGTAAGTACATTTCGTTAGCTGTTTCAAGTTGTTCTTGTTATTGTTTATTGAAAACTTTATGAAAATTGAGTTCAGAAAACTAAAGTTCTCCCAGGACCAAGCCAGACAGGATAAACAAAATTGCTTGTTGTTCTTGGTATTGTTTGTTTTTGTTTGGAAAGTTTTGACTTTTGCAGTTCACTTGATTGATCATGAAACGAAAAACCAAACAAAAATTTCACTTGATTGATATAAATGACTAAGTCTATGAGATTTAGAAAAACATAATCTAATGCGCACTTCTGGCCAAGCATCCTGTCAATTAGTTAACCCGAGTGTCGATCTACCAATATGCCATTATTTCCTGCAAATTTCTAGCAACGGAAGTAAGCGATTTTCCGAAAGGCAAGTATCATTGTTACCCACTCAACCCATAGCACAGTGGCTGCTGCAAGTTTGTGTACTTGCACGGCGTAGTATTTGGTCTGGTCGTCTCACCGTTTAAAAACTGACTCCAGCGAGAAACGAAAAAGTTCCGTTTTTTTTCTCTTAGTTGCCTTTTATTTTATTTAAAATTTTTTCTTTCATAGCCAGAATGTCGCTGCCATAAGGAAATTAAGGATTTCCGTTTTGGCTTCGGTTCAGTAAGCTTTATAAAAAAATTTTCAGATATTGTGACAGAAAAAAAAAAAGAAATGACATAGAGGGACAGGGAAGGGAAAACTCACATACAAAGAAAAATTATGTAAAAAGTTTGTTGGGCACGTTTAGAGTCTTGGGGCTCTCGGCTCTCGTCTACTTTTGTTTTGGTTATTAGTTGGTCACAGCTGCTTTCCTTTAGGGGCAACCATTTTTCATTAAGTTTTCGCGCCATATTGCGACTCATACACATATAACATATATATATATACATATATATATTATTAGTATCTTGGCAATTGTTTGTCTCTGACTGCTTGATATAAATTTCGAGCAATAAATTATGGGTGTGTTTGCTTGCTGTGGGTGTGCCCAATGAACTGGCAAAGTGGCTTTGACATGGTCTAGGGCCATAACTTAATCATAACTTTATCAACATCAACATGAACATCATCAACAGCCGCAGTAGCAACAGCTCAACAAATACAGCATTCTTTATTTGACAAGCGACAAAAAGGAATTTGAATTTGCATACATCGGAAAGTGCCTTAAGAAGCTATAGCATTGTGACATATTTTTCATGTTATCTTTTATTTAATACATTTAAGAACAGATTTTAATTCTTTTTTGAATGTCAGCGCCAACGCTTATTCCCCAAAATTTGCCCAGAATTTGACTCTTACTCGTATAATAAATATTTGAAAGAATCAAAATCTAGTTAAATCGTTTTTCTTAAAGTATTTTTAACGGTTTGAAATTTATCAAATTTGGCATTGATTGTAGAATATCTTCTTGATCATTCAACCCATGTAATATTTATAATTTCTTTTGATTTGAGATCTACAGGCTCGTCAAACTGATAATTTCGCTCATTTTGGGATGATTATTACTTTTGGGTCCAGTGCTTTGCTGTAATCAAATGATTAGTAACTTATTAACCCTGTATTTAATGTAGAGACCTCTCTTCCTATAAGAATTGCCTTTATACTATCTTATCTGCATTTAATATATTTTTATTCTGTCTGTTTTTTTGAACTGCTCGGACACTTGAGCGATTAGGCCATAATATTGTAAGTGGAAAGTATAAGACCGTACAATGTACAGTAGAAAACTTCTTCGGTTCAATGATTTTTTTTTTTGTGGTTTTAAATACGAATGACCTTATCAGATATTTCATGTATGTACATATAAATGAAACAATTTTCCCTCATAGAGGGTGTGCCTTCAAAAGCCACAATCAAAGTTCAGCTAGAACATCACTATTGCCTCCTTTGAGCGCTCATTATGTCTTGTCCGGGGGAAATGAGGAAACGAATTATAATACTTAACAAATAAAAGTAACTTGAATAACTCACAGAGGAACAGCAGGCAAACAGTTAAGCAGTCCGAGCAAAACTTTCTGACCATAAAATCCTTGCGAAAAGAACAAAGGCTATCAACTGGCTATCTCGAATGTTTTGGTCTGTTTCTTGAACCATATATTGCAAAAATAAGTCAATACATATATCATATGAACTTAATATATTCACAAAAAGTCTCGCAATCCACGCACAAACAAGTAGTTGAATTTCTCAACCAAACTCTGATATTCTATCCGACTCGGAGTTTTGGGGAGGGAAATTTCTCCTATTTCACCCCCCGTAGAACCGCTACTGGTATAAACATATGCGTTTTTCTGCGATGGCCATAGTGGTTCTGAAAAATTATCCCTAATGAGTGATTAGAAAAAATGTTCATAGAGTTGATTAATTTCAGTCTCGCCAGTAGCCTTCGATTGCCCCTTTTTTTCAACCTCTCAAAAAAAAAAAAGTTAGACGTCGCTTCAGATGAAAAGTATCATGTTGACGAAGATCAAGTTTCGGATACTACTTCCGAAAATAATACTACATTGACACAAGGAACTCCGAATTTTTTGGAGAATTGACTCACTAGGCGCTTGTTCATCGTTTATGAGAGACGCAAATGATAACCTAGCTTCTATGGTTATCCAGCGATATAGGTCATTTTATCGGCAAGAAGATAAGCGATAGGGTTAAAGGAGAACTTTTGGAAAACCCTTGGATACCATCGAAGAATTATATGTTTGTTTTCTCCAGCAGAACTGTTTGCGGAAAAGAGATTGGGCATTATGTATCACATAAACATTTAGTTGATCACAACGAATGGTTGGTTTTTTCTCATGTCAAAAAAGGGCACTATTGCAAATACTGTCCATGGTTCACAACAAACAATTTAGGAGGTTACCAAAAAAATACACCTTTAGGCATACTAGTTACGCAACCGTTGGTTAACTTCAAGAATATAGCCGGCAAGTTAAGAGATCTGGAAAGCCATTCTCAACTCCTTTACCACAAGAATGCAGTTGTTGCAGCCAAAGATTTTCTAAAGAATTACAATCCACAATTTGATGTCCACAATAACATAAATGGAGCACATCTGTCTCAAGGCCAAGAAAATAGAAAATTTCTAAGGTCTATTGTAATAGCAGTTATTTTCCTCGGACGACAAAACATGGCATTTCGTGGGCATAGAGATGATGGTGAAGTTTCAACAGAATCAGTTCCTGCACGAAATAAAGAAAATTTTCGGGCTCTGCTTAAATATCAAATGGAGTCAGGAGATATAACACTTGAAGACCGTCTGAAAAAAGCTTCAACAGTCTCAACTTACATCAGTAAGACAAGTCAACATAAACTTATCGACTGCTGCAGAGTTGACATTCAAGAAAAAAAAATCATACGACGATCATACTCTATAGAATTCGACGAAACTTCCGATTAATTGGGAAAAGCACAGGTAACTAATTTTCGATATATTGCTGACTGTAAATGACGTGTCTAGTACACTGAGGAAAAGGATTTTGACAAAATTGTTCCAGAATGCATATCCTAAACGTTGCATATCATTATCAAAATTACTTGGACACAAGCTGAAAAGTTTATGCGATACAAGATGCGTCGAACGACATGATTCTGTTTTCCAGTTTGTAGTGGATTTATCCTTGACACGACCCCCCAGTGTAATTTTCCAAAAAGAAGACATGGATTTGGCGAATGCTTCCCAAAAAATTAAATGTCTAGTTGAAGTTTTAGCGAATCAAAGGCAAGAGGCCGACGAGAAGTTCAAACAAAAATACACAGATGCAGAAAAATTGGCTAAGGAATTGAATATAGAAGTAAAGAAACCAAGAACAACAGGTAGACAAACGAAACGTGAAAATCACGACACGTCTAACTGTGAAGATTACTTCCAAGCCTCCATGTATATTCCACTCCTGGAAAATATTATTGAATATTTAAAAATTCGATTTTCTTAAGAAGTTCTAGATGGCTTCAAATTATGTTTATTGCTTCGAAAAAATGTTAAGGATATCACATCAAACGAAAATACAGATTTAATCAGCTGTTTAATTCAACGATTCGGCATTCTACTTAAGGAACCTGAAAAACTTTTGCACCTGAGACTCAAAGGAGAAATGACCCATTGGCAGTACTTTTTATGTATAATTATGACACTGAAGTAAAACCAGAAGATAGGAGCACACCGAATGGTTTTGTAATTTATGTTTGTTATAATTGTGTTATTAATTTCATTTACGTATATTCTTTGATGAACTGTAGATTTGTCATCTACGCGTAATATAATATACCAAAAATCAAGTTTGAAAACACTTCTATGTATGCATATGTCGGAGAATTTAGAGCGCCTAAGAGTAGGTTAATGTTTTGTTAATGTTTGATATGTGAATTGACAGGTATGTCACCTGTAACTATGGTATGTCCAACACTGCCCTTTGCAGGTTGACAATTGGTATGTTAAGATTGACAATTGGTATGTTAAGATTGACAATTGGTATGTTAAGATTGACAATTGGTATGTTAAGATTGACAATTGATATGTTAAGATTGAAGGATGACTCGACAGATTTGAGATCCCTGACAGCGTGAGAACATTGGAAATGTTGTCGAGTGAGGTTTGGTGTTAAGGCATTGGAGTCGGCATAAGTAGTCTAAAAGTCAGACGTGCCGAAACAACACCTAAACTCGCTGCGCTAATAGTTGATTAATATAAAGTGAGAGTGAATAGTATAAAGTATCCAAAGTAAAGAAAATGGAAAAGGCTAAGAACAACAATGGACGTCCCGACATATATATTACTTATGACTTACAAAAATATTAATATATATTTAAGAAATTTTATAGGTATAATAAAATGAAATTTCTTCCACACTTGGTCTAAAAAAATGTTTGTCCTTCCCCAAAATCGAATGCACGCTCCGCCACTGATCTCCGACCATATAAAGTATATATATTCTTGATCAGCACGACGAGACGAGTTTAAATTGCCATGTCCGTCCGTCCGTCCGATTGGATTAATGCGAACATCTCCTAGACCGTAAGAGCTACAAAGTTGAAATTTTGGATGTAGGCTTGTATATACTGCAGGGGTTGTATATCTCGGATTCAGCTGTTGTCTTTTCTGAGCTATTGTCGTGAAATTTAATATTAGTAAGTTCATTATAGCTATAAACGACTGTGCCGAATTTGATAAAGATCGCGTGACTATATTATACAGCTCCCATCGGAATGATCGGTCAAAAACAGTGACTTTGATCATTAACTTCGTTTTTTCATATGTTAAGATTATGGCCTGTTCTTTCGCAAACATTACTCTTTTTTAGATGAAACGTTTTTCCACTTTGACGGCTATAAGTGAGGAAAGAGTACCAAACAACTTGCAAGGGTATACAAACTTTTCATTACACTTAAATGTAAAAACTGTTATTTGTAACACAATGTAACAATGTGATAGTTTTTTGCGACCTTTTTGCTGGTATATTTTGACGTCATCAGGCTTTAGGTCAATTAATTAAAATAAAAATAAAAAACCACAGTTTTTAATTTATTTTTCTACCGATATGTTTCGGTCGCGCAGCGGCAACCGTCTTCAGGGCAACTACAATAAAGTACAAGAAACATTTAACAATTATGTGACAATTAACTATGATTTACATACATTATTTGACACGTCAGCACCGTTTCACGTGGAGTTACGAACTAATTTTTGTCAAGTAAATGTCTGTATATGTGGGCGCAATTGTCAGTATCAGTCTTAAAATTGAGTCCTGTGGCGCTCGGAGTATTAATGACGTGTGGCATCTCCATGGTAAACCTTTTGTTGTAATGCCGCTCTTCATCCAATATTACTGTCTTCTCAAAATTCGGTGCATGACTACTCGTTGCACAGTGTGTCATTAGTGCTGTTTTTGGTTTGTCTGAATAATTTCTCATTTTATAGTCAGATTAATGTTGTGAGTTCCTAGTTTTTAATTTCAATTTGGTCGTCCCTATGTATATCTTATTGCATGATATGTTATTATTTCCTTTTTCCTTTCTTTATGGTATATTTTATCCAAAATGTTAAGCATCCGTTGTATACAACTCCTTGCTGTAGTTATAATTTTATTTTATGCTCCAGTTTTCCATTGTCTTCCAGCTCTAAAGTGAATTTGATATTCCTGTCAAAAGAATTTAGGGTGTCCAGTGTTTTATCGATGTCATCTTGGTGTATTATTGAAAAAATGTCATCCACATATTAAGTCAATAATCTTGGTGGTCTGGTTAGTTTATTCATTGTAGTGTCCAGAAGATTTTCCATGACGATGTCCGTAATGACAGGTGAGGCCGGGGCTCCCATCGGCATTCCTTTTAACTGTATGAATATGAGGTTAACATTATATTTATAATAGTTTATTGTACATAATATTAACTGAAATGTTTAAAATTGAGGTGTAGTTCATATATTTCTTTAAAGTAATAATTAAATTCACAACTGCCGAACGCTTTCGTAAGTTCTTTTTATTATTTCCCGTTCTCGACGTCGCGACGTCTCCCCTTCGACACTTTACTCGCGACTCTCTCGTAGAAGCCTCTCACTCTCAGCTGCTTCACTGCTCGTCAAAATAGGGGTAATCTGAGAGTAGTGTGCCCATCTCGTCTTTACACTCGGCCCTCCTGATAATCGTCTTCTGACTCAGAAGACAGCAACTCGTCGTTCTGAGCCACATATCGCCAAAGTCTCATATAGTCCACGCTCGTAGCTGTCATCATTGGCCCTTCACCATTGGTCGCTTTCTTTACATCATACCGACCGTTACGCTTAGCTTTGATTACTTCATAGGGTCCCAAAAACTGACTTGCTAGTTTACGGCCCGCTACAAACTGCGTTCTCTTTATAGCTACCATATCGCCAACATGGTAAATAGCTTCGACTTTTCTGTTCTTATCATAGTTCCGCTTGTAAGTTGCCTGCGCCTTCTCTATATTAATCTTAGTCTCTTGTCGCAGCTTTTGCCGCTCGTCATTGAACTGATCTACTTGTTCCTCCTCTAATATATCCAGCAAACGGTCATCTATATTGTTACGCATTCCCGTTCCAAACAGGACTTCAAACGGTGACATTTTTGTTGAGGAATGCATCGTTGTGTTAATCGCCTTCTGTATTCGCGAAACTCCCTTATACCATTTCGTGGGTTCATCTGCTGATATTTTTCCGATAATAGACAGGATACAACGGTTAACTCGTTCGACTTGGCCATTGCCCCTTGCTACTCCTGTGGTTGACAGTACATGCTCTACATCATTTGATCGAAGGAATTCTTTAAAAGCGTTTGATGTGAAGGCCACCCCTCTGTCACTTATGATTCTCTCGGGAAATCCGAAAGTGTCTGTCCATTCTTTGAGCCTTTTTATTACTTCTTCTTGACCTGTGGACTTCGTTGGAAACAACCATACAAATTTTGAAAAACCATCTACCATTGCCAAAATGAATTTGTACTGCTTGGAGGTGCAAAGTCCATGGTCAAATGAGGTGTAAAGTATGCAGCGGTGTGTCTCCTTTGGCTATACAATGCAAATATGTTTTTTTTTTACCCAGCTGTTTATTATGAGCTATACATTTTATGCAGTTTGCAATCAATCTAGACACTTTACTTTCCAAATGCGGTATCCAGTACTGTTGTTGGATAGCGTGCATTGTCTTGCGCGTCGAAAAATGTCCAACCTTGTGCGATCGTTGTATTATCTCGCGTTCCATTAGCTTTGGGACTACCAACAACTAATTACCTTCAACTTCTTTGAATAGCAAACCACCTTTCACGTTGAAGTTCTTATATTGTTGCTGCTTCAGTACCTCTATAATTGCGATAATATGATCATCTGTCTGCTGTGCCTTCTTTAAACGCGCTGTTATTTCATCTTTTATTACTAAGCACGACTGTGGGTAACGGCTTAGACAGTCCACGTGCTGCATCTTAACTGCTGGTCGGTGCTCCACGTTCAAATTGAAATCTTGTAGGTACAATATCCCTTGCGCAACTTCCCTTGGGATGTCCAGCTTTGTCGTAGTTTGCTTAAATGCAATGCAGTCTGTCACCAATTTCACCGGGATCCCTAGCAAATAATGTCGAAATTTTTTTGAATAGAATAGAGCTATGCCTTTTCGAATCCGCTTCAGATGCTTTCTTACTCCAAAAATATATCGGATGCAAATTGTTGTCAAATAGCTGAAGTAGGACCGCTCCAAAACCGTCTTTTGAAGCATTCGTGTGCAGCTCGGTTGGTGCCTCGCGCGAATAAAGTTGTAGCACTGATTCACTTATTATCGCCGTTTTTAATTGCTGCAACATCTGAAGCTCGCTTGGACCCATAATAAATTGGACATCTTTTTTCAGCAACTTGGTAAGGGGTCGTGCTATCTGCGCATACTGAGGAATAAACTTTCTAAAGAATCCGGTTAAACCAAGAAATGCCTGAATCGATTTGACATTTGTGGGTATTCCAAAACGACTGATCGCCATCGTCTTATCTTAACCGAGCCAAATCTTTCCATCTTCAATTCCGTGACCTAGTTTTTTTTTGCAAAAAACTACATTTTCCGCATTTTATTTTCAAATCATTCTTTGCTGCAGTTTCTAATACCAATTTGGTTTTGTGTAGACAATCGTTTGCTGACTTTGCATATACTATAATATCATCCATATATAATTGCATTATATCCTGGTTAATCAGATCCTGAAATATGTGGTTAACGAAACGAATGAATGAAGCTGGAGAATTACGAAATCCAAATGGCGCTCTATTAAACTCATATAATCCTTCTCTAGTAGCAAACGCTGTATATGATTTGCTAGATTCCTCTATAAGCACATGGAAGAATCCATTTTCTAAATCCATAATCGTATAAAAGCTTAATGCCTGTAATCTCTCAAGCACTTCATCCATTAAAGGAACTGGAAAGCAGTTTCCAAGACCATGCTATTTAGCTTCCTGTGGTCTACACAAATACGCAAAGTATTGTCTTGAGATGTCAAAAACATTGTACCAATTGTCAGCATATTCTTCTTGCGATTTGGTGTCTTCAACCAGGCTCATAAATGTATATCCACGCTCATCGATCGATACTCTAAACTTCTCCACGAAGTTGTATCCCAAAATAATGTCACAGTTCATAGTGTTGCTCTCCACTATCAAGAACTTTTGCTGCGTCTTTAGGTTATCTACCATGACGTCTGTCTCCGAAAAGCTTTTTGCTTTTGTTTGGCTTTTGCCCTAGCCGCAGAGCATTAAGCAACTTTCTTTCGACGTGATATTACGATTGTTTTTCTCAATATTATCAAATTTTTTTACATGTTCAAATACACCATATTGCTCTTTTAATTCTTTTAGCGATTTACAGTTGTACATTGAGAACTTGAACTCGCTTTTAATATTAAGGCCAACAACTATGTACCGTATAACCACCGCGTCTTCGATTTTATCAGCACTAGCAATTTTTTTCATATTTAGCATACATTCGTGAAACGATTCACCACTGCACTGTGGGTAAAAAGGCCGAATTTTTGGCATTAATTGTCCCTGAATAGAGAGCCTGAAATTTATTATGTATATTAGTATGAGTTTTTTGTAATTTCCGATTTTGAAATTGGCCACGCCCACACCCCCGCCCTTTTTTAAAAATTTATTTTAATACTAAAATTAATATTGTTGCTTACATATTCCTTGTGTATATGCTATGTTAATTATATTATAACCTATATATATTATATATATCTTTTATTAAACATTTAATATATTTATGTACTTAGATGTCTACATTAATGCTAGTTTTGATTCATTTAGATTGCTAGAAAAAACAAAATAGATTAGCATAGGTCAATCAAATATTTTTTCAATTTGCTTTTCTTACCTGGGCAAATGCTTCAACTTATTCATCATCTTCTTCTTCTGATTCTTCTTTTTCCAACTCTATACAATTAACTTCAGTGTCTTCATCACTGTCTTCATCATCCTGGGAATCATATTCCTCTTCTTGGCTTTCTGTTGAACCAGCATTCTTTCCAAGTGTTTTAGAAGATTCGTAAGAATTTTCCTCTAAAAGTTCAAGAACTTCTGCGGGTATTTTCTTCTTCCTATTTGCTTTAGCTCGTGCTTTTAAATTAAGGCTTGAAATAAGTGGGTCAGATGAGTCAAGTGCTCTGTTGAATACATCACTTATATTTTCCAACCGGCTGCACTTTCTAGCATGTGATTTTCGATCGTTTTTATAAATTTTATTTCGAGCTTCAGAAGCGTTTTCTCCCAAAACTCCAACCGGAAGTATACAGATGTCCATTATTTGATGACCATGCACCAAAATTTTGTGTACAGTTGGAGGCATTGGATACCAAAAATATTTGCCTAAATACATGTCAAATGTCTTCTCACATAGATCCTTAAACTTTCTGGAGTTCACTTTATATAATATATAATTAATATTATATAAAAGTTTTTAAGAATTTCCTTATCAAAACTTAAAATGCTTGAGAAAGTATTAACATTTTCAAAAGCTCTTCGTGCTGTATTGCCATCATTTGTATTCCCACTTCCATTTTGTTTGGGACTGTCCACATTAAGACCTATTTCATTCCAAAGCCTTTTTTGGATGTACTGTTTTCTTCCTTTTTAGATCCCTTAACAAGCCATTTTTTTATTTCTAGTCTGTATGATATTTTCAATACAAACTCCAGAAATCTAATCCATGCATGTAGAGGGCTAATTCCATATTGCAGACTTTTGGAATTAACAGAAAATATTCCTGATTTGAAGTCAAAGGTCTTTAGCTCTTGACTTGGCTTTGCTCCACATAATGGGCATACTTGGCATGAATTCGTACCAGTTAACACGTTTAAAACTATTCCGTCAATTAACGTCATGTGGGGTTTATAATCTACGAGGATCCCTTTTTCTTTGAAAATATACAAATGACTTTGAAGATTTTTTATCTGTTCATCCAAATTAGATTTCTCTTGTAGTATGAGTTCAGTTGTTTCCGTAATAAACTGAAGTTTTAATGGCCGACAAAATCATACAGATTGTGGAGTAGAATTACGCCAAATGACTTGATTGAACTCATCAACTAATTGTAATTGGATCATAGTTGTAACAAATAGTGAATGGTCTAATCCGATAAGGTCATTTTCCTGAAATTTCTGTTTGTAAATGCCTTGTCCAGTAGAAACATCGAAGCCGTAGCTTAACATCAATGTACAACGTGAAGAATTGGATATTTCAAGAACGTCTTGCTGCATCCCCAGAATACGATCCACTGTGTGGTTTAATAAATTTTAAAACGGGACTTTGTAGCATGTAACGTTGAATCTCACAAGGAGTGTTGAGCAGATGTTCGTTCATAGTGCTGGCCGAGTACGCGATAGGTTCGGCTAGGGTCAGGTCGGCTGGGAGTGGGTTACACGATAGAGAGTAGCCAGAACTATAGTTGCTCACATTCGATACAGACATAAAATTTTAAATTCGCGTACTTATGGACAACAAGGGACAACGGTAACGGGTTAAAGACGAAAGAAAGAAGGCCTGAGGAGAACAGAAACTGGAACACGTTAAACTCTGTAGTATCAAGATGAACACATGTTGGTTTACTTCATGATAGCCTATTGGATTGTCATGTCAACGCCCACCCTACCATGATCCTCGGGCCACTGCTGAATTGAGGATCCCTCCAACATGTCCTACGGCCTCTTTTTATTTCTCAGTCGGTTGCATGGTTCCCCAAAATTTAACGATTATAGGGAGTTCATTTCAAAGAACAATAGTTTTATTAATTTCTAAACTTATGAACAAGGCACGATTCATTTCCTAATTTAATTCATTCTTTATATCTCTTTCGGAAACAAACGAACTTAATATTATTCAGAATTAATGAAGTTAATATGTGGGGGTCCCTAAAGTATGATTAGTACGAAATTACCGGTTACTGATTACCGAATTTGTTTTTGGCTATTCAAGCATATCTTCCTACTTTGAAATCTTAAACTAAATACTGGTCGAAAAATAAGTTTGGATCTTATCCTCAATTTCATAATATATACGATGCAGCAATGCGGTTATCAAACATAATTATCTTCTCGTTATCTTGTGGTTAAGTTACAAAAACCAAATGTAATCGAATTTACAAAAAAAAAAAAAATTGATTTAAGGTAGTCAGAAGCCTCTGATTTTGTTTGGGAGCACCCGTTTTCGATTAGGCACATTAACATTAACATTATTCGTATCCTCTCTCTCTCTCTCTCTGTGGACAAATAACTCTTATAAGTATTGGATGTCTAAGTATTACAAGAACATTGTCTTCGAACGTTCCTAGGTCATGGTACACGTGTAGTAAGACCTGAATTCCACGGATTCAAGTTTTTTTAGGTTTTTTTTTTTTTTTTTTTGTTCTTTTGGTTAAGTATTCGCGATAATCATTGGCAGGACCGAGAGGCTCGAATGCATAGACACAATTAAATTGGAGGAGGCTTTTAAACGCTTGCACCCATCCTGATTATTTTACAGCTGCACTGCACAAAACCACGTGTTCTTTTTCGAAATGAGTCCGGTCAAAAATGGACAGAAAGGCGCAGGTTAAAACTTCTGACTTCTGACAGTCTGACTGACTGGACTGAGTCCTCTTTCCTCAGTTGAAAACTCAGACTTGGCGGCCTACCACTCAGGGGTAATCTGCTACGTACTTGTGGTGCCAGTCCCTAGTAGGAACAGGTTAATTAGCTACACGTCAAACAATTATATATATATTT
Source organism: Drosophila equinoxialis (assembly GCA_018150345.1). Lineage (NCBI taxonomy): Eukaryota > Metazoa > Arthropoda > Insecta > Diptera > Drosophilidae > Drosophila > Drosophila equinoxialis. The sequence goes on along the minus strand of JAECWI010000853.1, from coordinate 42,306 downwards.
ACCCTAAGGAGAGCGACACCACAGCCACAAAAATTTTGGAATAAATTTATTCCGATTGGAGCGGCGATATCGTGGGTTTTATTGGGCAATCCTATGAAGGATGCAATTGTAATGGTTATATTGTTTTTTTTTCTTGCTCGATACATGCGGTGGTTGCAACAAAGATTGCCGTGAAGTTGGCAGTTGGCGTGAAGTTGGCAGCGAGGATTGTAGCACCTCCGTCTCCTTCGGTAGTTGAGTTAAGAAAAAAACGAGGCCACGCGTATTTAATCTTTTAATCTTCCTTTCGCCAATTATCATTTCTTTTATATTCTTTAATCTAGGGCTAAGCTTTCAGCCGATATCTCACCGATCGATACGTGACGACTTACGTATATATGTAAGGTCATAAATTATCGATAAAACAAAGCTAAATGGGTTGTTTCCACGATTAAATATTTTCTGTTGATTTTTTTAAATTTTGAACGACAAGCGCATGTTGCACACCTCCCCGACAAAATCACACTTTGGGGTTGTTAAACATCAAAGTGGGATACCGCTTGGAGTAACGAAAACAATAAATAATGCCCTATTGTTTAATGTCTTTTGCATGGAATTTCCCTATCATTCTCTCTTTCATATCCTCTAGTTCGTAATAACTGGTCCCAATCCGCTGACGGACTCTGGCTTTTATAAACGTTGGAGCTAACTTGGCTGAGAAACCCTTTGCATAATTACTCAACTGAAAATTACGTCGGTAAACTTCTTGACCTGGTTGAAATGACACGTCTCGACTTCTCAAATTATATGTTTTTTTCGTTGCGTTCATGCTGTTTATGCTACAGCCTTGATCGCAGTCTGACGAATCATTTCCAGAGAATCAGTACGGTCAAACTGAATAGATCTATCCTCTAATAGGTTTAATCTTCTTAACAGGGGGTAAGTTGCACCGTTCGTTATCATTTGTTGCCCAAAACATACACGGTACGGACTATTATTGATGGCCGAGTGCCTACTGGATCTTAGCGCACATGCAACTGAACTTAGGTTTTCATCCCAATTGGTCTGATCTTTGTTCACATAAGACTTTATTGCAGCTAACACCGATCTATTTACCCGTTCCGACGCGTTTGCTTGCGGGGCATACGCTGCGGTAAAGGAATGTCGAACTTTATATTTCTCCAGCAGTGCTTTAAACTGATGGGATTTGAACTGAGATCCGTTGTCTGATACAACTACTTCCGGAATGCCAAAACAATGGAACAATTCTGTTTCCAGATAGGTAATAACAGCATCTGCAGTAAATTTTCGAACAGCTTTTAAAAAAGGAAATTTAGTGAAGTGATCTAGAACTACGAAGATCCCTATGTTTCCGAGTTTGCTTCTGGGATATGGTCCTAAAAAGTCTACGTATAATTTTTGAAAAACCCTATATGTTTGCTCTGATTTGGCCATTGAAGGACGCAAATAGGTGTTGGAATGCTTAGTAGTCTTACAAACAGAACAGTTCGCAATAAATTCCTTTACATCATCTATTAGGATGGGCCAATAAAAATAGCGTCTGATGCGCTCCAGTGTTTTATTTATTCCACTGTGCGCCGCTAAGTGGTCTTCGTGATTTTGTTGTATCACATCCAGAACTAACGATTTTGGAATCCAAAGCTTCCAGCACAGGTCATCCGCTACACGATCACCGGATGCGTGTTCTGTTCGCCGATAAATGTATTTGTCTATAACCTTGACATCGGGTAGCTGAGATTGCTTTAATTGAATCTTAGCTTTTAAATCTTTATATTCGTCAGCGTCGAAGGCGTCTGACGACAGATCGAAACCATTCGCTAAGGTAATAGCTGATATATCATCAGTATGTACTCGGGATAAAGCGTCAGGAACTATATTTTGTGAGCCTTTCCTATGCATTATTTTAAATGAGAATCCTTGCAGTTTAAGTGCCCATCGCACCAATCTAGAACTTAAGTCAACTTGCGTCATTAACCATTTTAGGGACGCGTGATCTGTAATAATAGAGAATTCTTGACCCTCAATATAAGCTCGAAATTTTTTTACACATAGGACAGCCGCAAGGCATTCTTTTTCCGTTACGGAATAAGCCCTTTGACACTGATTTAGTTTTCGTGACATGAAAGCGATTAGCACTTCATTTTCTTCGTTATCGATTTGCATAAGTACACCTCACACACCTGTATGACTAGCATCACAGTGTATAGAAAAAGGAGCGTTAAAATTAGGGCTATGTAGTACAGGGGCTGTACACAGAGAATATTTTAACCGATCAAATGAATTTTGTGCTTCTTCAGACCAAATGAATTTTCGGTTTTGCTTCAACGTGTCGGAAATGGGTGCGGCAATACCAGCATAATTTTTTATAAACTTATGATACCATCCCGTAAGACCTAGAAACCTACGTACTTGCTTTATAGACTTGGGCACTGGGAATTCTTGGATCGCTGACACCTTATCAGGGTCCGTTCGAATGGTTCCCTTACCAATAACATGTCCAAGATATTTGACTTCTTTGAGACAAAAACTGCTTTTTCTCACATTAATTGTAAGTCCCGCTAGGATTAGTCTATTAGCTAACTCGGATAATACTGAAATATGTCTCTCAAAAGACTCCGAAACTACTAAAAGGTCATCTAAGTAAAAATTTCATTTCACAAACTTGGTGGTATCACTCGATCCATAAGTTTGGACATTGTCTGAGGTGCGTTTGACAAACCGAAGGGCATTACAGTAAACTGATAGAGAGGTCTTCCTGGTATGGTAAAGGCCGTTTTCTCTCGGGCGCTAGCGGCTAGCGGTATTTGCCAATAAGCATCCTTTAGATCAATACTTGAAATAAATTCTGCTTTCGGTAACCGACTAAGAATTCCGTCAATTAAAGGCATAGGATACGCATTTTTAATCGTGACTTCATTAAGTTTTCGACTGCCAATACATAATCGAACTTTTCCTGGTTTGCGCACCAGTACAACAGGTGATGACCATGGGCTATTTGATTCTTCTATTACTCCAAGGGCAAGCATACGATCTATCTCTTGGTACATTAATTTTTCTATGGCCGGAGATACAGCATAGTGCCGCTGCTTGATCGCTTTTGCATCACCTACAACAATTTCATGTGACAGCCAGCTGGTTTTTCCTAATCCTTTTGCCTCGAAGGATGGAAACAATTGAATGGTTTTAAGTAAGTGTTTTTTCTGGGATTCGGATAATGACACATTTAATTCGCTATCGAGATTAATACACGCTATAGTTGGTTCTTTTCCTTTATGCGCCAAAAAGGCCGGTAACAAATTAAAGGCTCTCCAAAAGTCTATGCCTAAATAAAGATTCTGTGCCAGCGAGGGTACAACATAAAGAGTTATTGGTTTTTCGATTCCTTGAAAGCTAACAGAGGTAAGAGTCTTTCCTAGAATGGCTTGTTTTTGTCCATCTGCTGTGTGCACCATGGTTTTTACCGTCTTAAGGGGTAGCAATTCGTTGACCAATTCTACCGCCAAATTTCCACCTACACAACTAATTGACGCTCCAGTGTCCATCAGACCCTTCAATTCTCTTCCAAAGAGGTTCACATCTGCGTACGGCCGCCAATCAAGGGAATCATCTATCATTGAATCCAAAACCGCCGTTTTCTCTAATTTATGTTTTTTTCTATGTTGAATTAAACGCTTAATTCCTCGCATCTTTTTAGTATTTGCACATAGTGGAGATTTAAACTCTCGTAGGTGCATAGAAATAGTTGGGAGATGTGACAAAGTTGGTAGTGAGGAACCCACCGAAGATTCCCCTAAAGGGTGTTCGCCGGGTTCAGTTTGAGTGCACTTTTCGACAGTGCACGGCGAACTCCGTTTTTTGAAATATTACATCGATTACAAGTAGGTTTGTAGGCATCAGGTTGACCGCAGCCATAGCAAAATATGTTTCGCTCTGCATCGCAATCCTGATATCTATGTCCATTTTCTTTGCAATTCCAACAAGTTAAGTTAATAGCAGCTATTTCTACCTCGGGATCTATATCCGGGTCGCTTTCTAATTCTACATTGGTAACCGAAAATTCTAGTTCATGAACCTGCCGTTTCGGGGTTGATCTAGGCATGGTTGTCGTCACCGACTTATTTACCGATTGCATAAATCGTTCACGTGTGCACACAACGTGGCGCAAATGCGAAGCCGACATTATTGGTACTTACAAAATCTCATGTTGAATTTCTTGTAGTAAGTTTGCCTTCAGTACATCTAACAATGCAGACTCTGTCAATGGGACGGCTAATCTATCTCCCAGTGTTACGATAGCGTCGTAAAAACTATCATAAGATTCATTTGGACGTTGTTTTCGCTGAAACATGGCCGTACGAATTTCTAGATCGGTTCTTCCGTCTTGAAATTGTGCTCTTAGTGCTATTCGAAGCTGTGACCATGTCACTAGTGGAACGCTACGGTGAAACCTCCAGAACCAATCGCTAGCAGCTCCTTTAAATTAGTTGCTCGCGTAGCGAGATACAAGTTCTAAATCATTATTGAGTGTTTGTTTTGTGAGGGCCTCGACTCTATATATAAAGTCATCTACCGTTATAGACGAATGTCCTGAAAATCGAATTTTCCAATTCGTAATTATTTGACTAACCCGATTAGCACGCAATTCGGAACTTGGCGATGTTCCACCATTCATCATAGACGTACTTGGATACGTAGTCTGATTGGGTCGTTGACTTTCACTTTCCCGTGGAGAGATTTGAAATAACTCTTCAAATGTCTGTCTTTGTCCCGAGGGTTGGATGGATGCTCAAGATGCTAGGTTTTCTGCAAGTAGTGGGCCATTAGACGCCGCTCGTTGTAGAGTTATCTCTAAAGACTGGGTCATTTGGGCTACCGCCTGAGGACATGGTCTGCGACAAGGTTTGGGAGACCTGAGTCATTGATTGAGCTACTACCTGATTCATTTGGGTAATGCCTTCGGAAAGGGCTCGGGCTATTACTTAATCTGTGCTTGCTTGCGATGCCGGCAGGTCGGATGCCTCTAGCGTGTCGGCCTGTGGTTCCAATTCTGGATTACCCTCAGTTGATCCCGCTACAGTACGTGATGATCTTAAGTTCCGCATGTCGACGCCGCCTGCTAACATTAACTCATCCGCCAAATTAGTAACGTTGGACTGTACGACACACTGGACACACTGATTTAGCTCCTTCGCGAAGCGAAAAGCAACTAATGTGAAATGAATGATTGCAGGGGGTGGTTATCCACTCTGTGTTGAAGTCCAACAAATGCCACAGCTTCTACTAATTTCTTCAGATCTGTCCAAAATATCGGAACTATCAAATACGGACATAACTTACTAACACTTCGATTGAAATATCCTTATTATTATTCTACATCTAAATATATATGAAACTTTTCTATATCAAACTGGGTATAATGCAATATTATGGTAAGTCAGCAAAATTCATCTAAAACTGGGAAACCATACAACCATTTCTGTAAAAGTCAAAAGTCAGCCTAACACTAGATACTACAAAATAGATAGTTGAAAAAAAAAAATAGACGAAGCACATACGAGGGCAGAAATTTTTTGTCTCGCATTGCGCTGCTTGGCCAGTATCGCGGCTAAGTGGTAGCTCAATGCCACATTACTTGACTCCAGCTGTCCTGGCTTGCAGTCCAATGCGGATGTCCTAAGAATTGTAAAATTTATTCCGGGCAGTCGGTAGCGTTTATCCACCAAAGCTGAATCCAGGTAACAATTCTCTCATTCTTTATAAGACACGACAAAAGGGTGCAGTTTGAAGGCCGACATTTATCACTTGAGTCCGGTCCGACGGTAGCACTTGGCCACTAATTCGGCGTCCAGGGACGAACAATATATTACGGCTTTTTCAAACGGGGACTTCTAAGTCAATGACCAGCGTTTCTTAGTCAGTGCGGGTATTTAAGCAAGGTATTTAACTTAAATAATTCCAATCACTGCTAACACTGCTCACTACTATGATAACATAAAATTCACAGAGGAAATGGAATTCTAGTCGATAGTATAAACCCAGAGGTTCTGATGACACGACTAGCGTAAGAAAATTAACATCTGGTTGGGGCAGCCGAATCGGGCCCCACGTTGGGCGCCAAAAATGTTATCTTATCTGTGGCATGTAACGTTGAATCTCACAAGGAGTTTTGAGCAGATGTTCGTTCATAGTGCTGCCCGAGTACGCGATAGGTTCGGCTAGGGTCAGGTCGGCTGGGAGTGGGTTACACGATAGAGAGTAGCCAGAACTATAGTTGCTCACATTCGATACAGACCTAAAATTTTAAATTCGCGTACTTATGGACACCAAGGGACAACGGTACCGGGTTAAAGACGAAAGAAAGAAGGCCTGAGGAGAACAGAAACTGGAACACGTTAAACTCTGTAGTCCTATTGGATTGTCATGTCAACGCCCACCCTACCATGATCCTCGGGCCACTGCTGAATTGAGGATCCAACATGTCCTACGGCCTCTTTTTATTTCTCAGTCGGTTGCATGGTTCCCCAAAATTTAACGATTATAGGGAGTTCATTTCAAAGAACAATAGTTTTATTAATTTCTAAACTTATGAACAAGGCACGATTCATTTCCTAATTTAATTCATTCTTTATATCTCTTTCGGAAACAAACGAACTTAATATTATTCAGAATTAATGAAGTTAATATGTGGGGGTCCCTAAAGTATGATTAGTAGGAAATTACCGGTTACTGATTACCGAATTTGTTTTTGGCTATTCAAGCATATCTTCCTACTTTGAAATCTTAAACTAAATACTGGTCGAAAAATAAGTTTGGATCTTATCCTCAATTTCATAATATATACGATGCAGCAATGCGGTTATCAAACATAATTATCTTCTCGTTATCTTGTGGTTAAGTTACAAAAACCAAATGTAATCGAATTTACAAAAAAAAAAAAAAAAAATTGCTTAAAAAAAATAAAAAAAAAAAAAAAAAATAATTTTTTTTTTTTTTTTTTTTTTTTTATTTTTTTTTTTAGGGGGGAAATTTTTTTGGGGGGGGGGGCTGTTAAAAATAGATAAGATGATTTAAGGTAGTCAGAAGCCTCTGATTTTGTTTGGGAGCACCCGTTTTCGATTAGGCACATTAACATTAACATTATTCGTATCCTCTCTCTCTCTCTCTGTGGACAAATAACTCTTATAAGTATTGGATGTCTAAGTATTACAAGAACATTGTCTTCGAACGTTCCTAGGTCATGGTACACGTGTAGTAAGACCTGAATTCCACGGATTCAAGTTTTTTAGGTTTTTTTTTTTTTTTTTTGTTCTTTTGGTTAAGTATTCGCGATAATCATTGGCAGGACCGAGAGGCTCGAATGCATAGACACAATTAAATTGGAGGAGGCTTTTAAACGCTTGCACCCATCCTGATTATTTTACAGCTGCACTGCACAAAACCACGTGCTCTTTTTCGAAATGAGTCCGGTCAAAAATGGACAGAAAGGCGCAGGTTAAAACTTCTGACTTCCTGACAGTTCGCTGACTGACTGAGACTGAGTCCTCTTTCCTCAGTTGAAAACTCAGACTTGGCGGCCTACCACTCAGGGGTAATCTGCTACGTACTTGTGGTGCCAGTCCCTAGTAGGAACAGGTTAATTAGCTACACGTCAAACAATTATATATATATTTACCCTAAGGAGAGCGACACCACAGCCACAAAAATTTTGGAATAAATTTATTCCGATTGGAGCGGCGATATCCAAAACGCCACAAAACAAAACGAGGTGATTGGACGCGGAAACTCGCAGGCGCTCCGCGGATATTCTCTCCAATGAACTACCAGATACTACCACCTCGGTCTCCTTCGGTAGTTGAGTTGAAGAAAAGAACGAGGCCACGCGTATTTAATCTTTTAATCTTCCTTTCGCCAATTATCTTTTCTTGTATATTCTTTAATCTAGGGCTGAGCTTTCAGCCGATATCTCACCGATCGATACGTGACGACTTACGTATATACGTAAGGTCATAAATTATCGATAACACTATGTATTGATTCGGGTACTAAAAACAAGCTAAATGGGTTGTTTCCACGATTAAATATTTTCTGTTGATTTTTTTAAATTTTGAACGACAAGCGCATGTTACAACTTCCACTTTAGTTTCGGAGTAGATGATTTCTTCAGGTCTACATTTGAGCTTACTTTCTCTGACTTTTGCGTAAGGTGGATAAATGTCACATCCTTGCTGTTTGTTAAGGGCCTTGATGCTCAGGTATTGATGTTTAGTCAATCCGTTTTCAATCAGAAAAGCTAATGCTTCATCAACACTTAGTGGCAATGGGTCACGTTTCTCCAGTTTTTTTTAATCTCACTTAAATTCTCCTTGCTTATGGCTTTTTTCAGAACAAAGGATGTATCTGCCTCTTTTAATTTTTTTCACGAAAGCAATGCGGCATGTATTAAAAGAGGAGTCGAGTTGTCGTTCTGTGAAGCAAGTTCAGATGCTAATTTCCTTTTAAACGAGGACCTGCATCGTTATAGTTTAAATGCTTTCGACCTGCTCTTTCAAGTGTTCTATCACTCCAAGTAACTTTGATACTTGACTCCAGCCAACGTGTGTGCTTTGTTTTAAAGCGTTCTACCATCCGATTGCATTTTGGCAAAATAAATTTGATGAATTTGACGAATTGTTTCACTTTAAGCTTAATTACATTTTGTTGACCCACCAATAGATTTTCCTGACCTATTTGCTGCACAATATAGTTTTGAACAGCGTTTTCTTCGCGACTGTTGCTGTTCCACACTTCCAACAAAATGAAATGGCAAAACTGGTGTGTAACTGCAACATGTCGATTATTTCGAAAAGGGGCAAATATGAGCAAGAAGTCTTTTCAGTATTGGATTAGTCGAAGAATAGTGTACAACCTGTTATTTATACATTTTCTAACCTTTTCTCGCTTCAAAAGTTAGGCCTGACGAAACACACAAACAAGTTTTAGTTTTGATCTACAAATACACATAGCAACACATTGCACAATTGGACAATAAATAACAAAAACTACAAAATCTTCACAAACATCTCATTTTACATACCTTCGTCGATTTTTTCCATGATAAAACTTTTTCACAAATGCAAATACTTTTGTTTTGTTTACTTTGAAAGTCAAAAAAGCTTTCCCGCGTTTTTTTTTCGATAACTAATGCAACCCTAAAACAGCTGATTTTGAATAAGCGTAAAACATTAAGGGCACTCCCTAAAAACTTTTAAAAATTATTTTTACACTTATTGGAATGTTTTTAATTAGAAACAAATAAAAAAAATCAGATTTTCCAAAAAAAAAATTGTTTAATTTATGCCAAAATTTTGGGAATTTTACCCAATGTGCACTGTGCATTTTACGATCGCGTAACTGTTGATGTAGGTCAGCGCTACTCAAATTCGACTCGAACTCACAACACAACATTTGTCTCAAACTCCGAAAATCACTCACTGTTTCTGACTCGAGATATAACTGTGCCGCACCACTCATTTTATTTCTCGCTTGCACATACATACATCTGCTTGTCTGTGAGCTCGTAAGCTTCAGCATTCTGCTCAAAGTTCCCAAACCATTTCTCTACCGGTACATTGTAACCGTCGAACACACATAGTACAACTTTTTCGAAAGGTTCAGGGGTTATTTGACTTCTGCAGATTTCCTCTCATCCGCTTCGATTTTAAGAGAAAACATTTGTATTAACTGTTGCATCTTTATATCTAGATCCCTGGGATCACTTTTTTCTACGTCACAAACTTCTTTCACTTCCATATTATTTTTTATCGATTCTTCTTCTTCCACTACACCGAAAGTTTCGTTCAAGGTCTTATTATCAACGATCCTCTTTTCATTCTTGTTTTCGTTTTTCGACTTTGCTGGTGTGCGCAATGGTGGCGACATTTCGGTTATTCGCGACTTCGTGTCGCCGACTGACCGACTGTTCGAGAACGATTTCTTAGAAAAGCTACCGCGCACTACTGGAATTTGCACAACTGTACAACTTTTGACTTTTACAAAATCAACCAACTGCAACTTTACAACTTAACTGCTTTTTAAATTTTTTTTTAATTCCAGCACAACCACTTCTAAACTTTTCTAAGAACTTTCTACACATTACACATGCACTAACACACACAAAACCGGCGAGCCACCTAATGTGAGGTTAACATTATATTTATAATAGTTTATTGTACATAATATTAACTGAAATGTTTAAAATTGAGGTGTAGTTCATATATTTCTTCAAAGTAATAATTAATTTCACAACTGCCGAACGCTCTCGTAACTTCTTTTTATTATTGCCCGTTCTCGACGACGTCTCCACTTCGACACTTTACTCGCGACTCTCTCTCGTAGAAGCCTCTCACTCTCAGCTGCTTCACTGCTCGTCAAAATAGGGGTAATCTGAGAGTAGTGTGCCCATCTCGTCTTTAAATGAATGTTTGGTCCTTATAAATGAAATATCTGTTTCTTGAATGCAAAAGTTTACTATTTCCATAAATAAAGCTTTTGGTATCCTTGTGTTGTAACGTTCCTTTTTCGTCCTTCGGGATATTTATAATATCTCTTGGGCTGGGTTTGGCGCAACAAATTTGTTTTGTGCCCCGGTGAAATCAGAAACTCATTTTTGGTAAGCTATGTATGACGGTTTCGCTCTCTCTGGTGAGTTAGTGTGAGTCCCTCGTCGCTTGCTGTGGTTCTCCTCTCGCTTCTGTATTCGACGCTGGTTGCTACTTCGAGTAAGTAGTATTAGGTCTTCCCTCTTCTGGATTTGGTCTCTTGGAATGTAAATTGGTTCTTCGGCTATAAAATTATACCCTTTCTTGAATTAAAGCTCCGGATGAGAATTTCTTGAAGCGTTTATTTTGATCCTCTAGGGATATTCTTTACACCTCAGCACCCGTTTACTGCTTCCTTGAGATAGCTTTCGTTTGCTGTATTGCTTTGGGACATATCCCTAGCCAGTACTATGGCGCCGGATTTTCCTAGGAATTGGTAATCGTCAGAATATATAGATCGGCAGTAGTATCCTCGTGCCTGCCAATTGACTTTGGATAGTCCTGGAGCCGTTTAGCTTTTCTCACTTCTGTGCTTGCTTGGGTACGGCGTTTATCGTCCTATTATGAGGACTTGATGTTGTCTAGTGGTGGTTAGTGGTTAGTTAGGGGTTACTCGTGAGGTCTGCTCAGCTCCTAGATTTCTCTTTATCCTTTTCTCAGGATTTGTATTCACTTGGTAAGTTTTTAAGGTTAAGAAGCCTTAAGAAACTTGTTACCTGTTCACGACTTGATGACATTCTCTCGCTTTGGGCTGCCCGTACATCCTTTGCGCAGATGTGACCACTTTCTCTGTGGCTGTGGCGCGCCCACTTGCTCCTTGTCCTTGTCTCTCTCCCTTGCCTGCATAGGGCCTTGATTGCTATGCCGGCTTCCGACGCCTTCTATCATTGGCGGCGCCTTCCGATTGGCCGCTCAGCTTCTAATCGTTGATTCTTGCTGCTTTCGTCACTCTGCCGGCACTGCCGCAGCCCGTCGCTCACCCTGATCCTCTCATCACACCAAGCTTTGCTCAATCTTTTCACACTAGACTGGAACATACCTATTTGCTATATTCAACTTAATCTATTCTGTTACAATAACAAATCTGCTTAAATATATATTGGTGATCAATTTCATACATATCATATTCTAATACGCCTATCTATCCATCGCATAGTGGCCTCATCACGGCTCACCCCTCCTTCATCGGCTTGTATATTCCCCTCACAAACTCTCAAGCCGTTGTCATTCTCGCCTTTGGTCTTCCCCCTACTCGACTATTCACAAGCATAAACATCACTTGGTTTCGTTTCGTCACCACATGCCCCCACACGACTCATGGACTTGCTGGGGCATCACTTTTGCTCTTTTTTGTTCGTCGGGTTTCGGTTTCTCACGATCTACTTGCTTGTGGGCTTCGCATGCTGGGCGCAGGCAGAGAGCACTTGCATTGGCCACCGGTACCCTCTCTTGCGGTTACACACGCATAGCGTACGTGTATGCTCTCCCATGTATTGCTCCATAAGCCACACGCGCGCTTAGCCTAGTGCACGTCCTTCTCTTATTGTTTCTCTCGCTCAGTGGTCCGTCATTTTATTATTAGGCCAATGCCACTTTCGGATCATGATTATGCCCTCCAGCCACGTTTCATTTGCGCTTGTGTAGCCGATTTCATGTGTTACGCCTCCCACGCATCTTCCCGCTTGTACGAAAATCGCCATCGGTTGCGTGTGGTTCGATCGGCCATACTTGAGTTTGACCGTAAATCATTTGTCTGGGTTTGGTTTGATCGAACCAGCGCTATGCGTAACCTTTGATCGTAGATCAAACGGTTTGCGTCTCGGCTACATCTTGCATATCGTAGTGAGCTAGAGAATGTTCGTTGTTTATAGCTTGTTTTGTTGTGTGGTACATTATTTTTGTCTACAATGTTCCTCACAGTGTGTTTCTGTCTTTTAGTCCATTTGTTCCGGATCGTGTCCAATGCTAAATCCGTTGGGTCCTTGGGAATAATGATACCACGTCAAACAAATTAATTTCTCATCGTCACAAATGTAAGTGTTGTTAATGCGCTGTTTAAATTCAATTGCCTTTTTTATGTTATAGTTAGAGTTATAGTTATATATGTGCGAATGGGTCGAGAGACGAGAAAGCAGTCGATTGTACTGAACCAGTTCAGAGGAGCATTAAACAAAAAAAAAAATTTAAAGTTTTAAAAAATATAGGGAAAAAAACCTATATTTAAAAGGGAAAAAAGAGTTTTGATGGCGTCAAGTTGTGTCGACCGGTTGTGTTCCTCGTGGCTGCTCGAATAAGAAGAGTGTAGTTATGTGGTAATTAAGTGATAAATGCATAAAGAAATAATGTTAAATAAAACTGATTGATTGTGAGTAAAAACGGCCTAGAAATTCGGGAGGAAAAAGTGGGATTGCACTAACAGTCCCACAAATTGGTGTCAGAAGTGAGATATGTACATTTACATAGTGCATCGAACTTACGTGCAGTTAAAAGATGTTGTTAAATAACGAACACTAATAATTAAAACAAATCGTTCGAAGCGAAAAATTCATTAAAATTGAGTCGCCAAAGACAGAAAGTTCGGAAAAAATGTGTGTTTGATTTAACATTAATGTACAAAGAGCGGTAAAAAAAAAAAAAAAAAAAAAAAAAAAACACCCCAATTGATGAATGCTTGTATGTTAGAGAGAGACAGAGAAACGTCCAAGTTCAAGTTCAGAGTGAAAAGTGTGGAGGTGCGAACAGTATAGAACCCTGCTGTTTGCGTGGCAAAGAGGCTGAAAACGCAAAAAGTTTGACGATCGTTGGAATTTTGCACAAATTTACGTGGCAATGAGGCTGGTATAGCGTAATTTTGGTAAATGTGTTGGAGTATCGTCGTGGGAACTATTCACTGAGATGGTAGATTTATGTGGCAAATGGCCTGGAACATAGAATCTACATATGTGGTGAGCAGCTGTACCTAGAGTGGGAAATTCTTGAGAATTGGCGGCAAGCGAAGCTTGTGAAAATTGGCGCAAGTCCAAGCGAAGCTTGTAAAAATTGGCGGCAAGAGAAGCTACAACAATTGGCGGCAAGAGCGAGAAAGCATTAGACGCACAAGTTTGGCGGCGTCACTGCGAAAAATTTGTACAAGAGGGAGACATCGGCATTGGCGGCAAGAGCGAGAAAGCATTAGACGCACAAGTTTGGCGGCGTCAGTGGAAAAGTTTGTACAAGAGCGAGGCATCGGCATTGGCGTCACGAGCGAGACATCGGCATTGGCGTCACGAGCGAGACAGCGTTAGTGAGAGCATTCGTGAGAGATCGGCATATGGTGAGTCAACACGAGCGAGCGAGAGGGCAACATAGTGGTGAGCCAGATGTTTATGTTAATTAACATTATGTTTACAGAACGGAAAATGTTATAATTTAAATTGAGTTGATGAAATCATTAAATTAAATCAATATAAATTTATGTCAAAATTATAACTAATCATTTAAAGATTGGCTTGAATAAAAGTAAAGTAAATTAATGTTGATTCAAAAGTAAAGTAAATAAATTTGGAATTCAAAAGTGAAGTAAATAAATTTGGAATTAAAAGAAAAGTAAATGTTGAAAGAGAAATAATTATATTTTGTAATTGCTAAAAGAAGAGAAAATTAAATTACTAACAATAGAGTAAGATTATACTTTTGTAAAAATATATTGAAATTTCAGCTGTAACGAGTAAGCTACGACGAATACAAAATGAATAGAGACGAAGTATTAAGTTTAAATGTAAATGAGCTCAAAGCAAAGTTGGCCAGTTTGAATTTGGCAATAACTGGTAGAAAGCAATCGTTGCAAGATCGTCTTCTCGAACATTTCGGTTTGGTGGCTGACGAAGTCGAGGTTGAATCCGAAAGTGATGATGCGGGATCATTTCAGTCTACGGCACCAACTGTAGTTAGAAATAATTTTACTTTGCGCGACATTGAGGATTCTCTTTCTTCGTTCAATGGGTCAGGTCAACCGTCTATAGAAATTTGGTTACGGGATTTTGAAGATAATGCAGAAGCAGTTCAATGGAACTCTTTACAGAAATTTATCTATGCTAAGCAATTATTAAAAGGTGCAGCAAAAGTTTTTGTACGTAGTGAGCGAGGAGTGACTGATTGGATATCATTAAAAAGAATTTTGTTAAGCGAGTTCGGCTCAGAAGTATCAGCAATTGAAGTACATAAATTGTTGCGAAATAGACGTAAACGCCCAAATGAAGATTTTCGTGAGTACCTTTATAGTCTGAGGGAAATAGGCAGTTCCATAAATTTAGATGAAGCTAGTCTTATAGAATATTTCATAGAAGGAATACCTGATTCAAAAGCTAACAAAAGTAACTTGTATCAGGCAAAGACAGTCATTAAGCTGAAGGAACAGATTACAATTTACGAAAAGGTTTACTTTCGTCACCCTCAAGTGGTAAATAGAAACAGAAATCATAATGAGAAGGATGATAAAAAAGAGGAAATATCTAAACAACCGAGAAAATGCTATAAGTGTGGCGAAGTATCTCATTTGATGAGTGAGTGTCCGAAGATTAAGTGCTTTAAATGCGATCAGATAGGGCATAAAGCATCAGTATGCCCGACACGTAAATTAGATACTAAAAGGAATACAGTAGGGCTAGTACAATGTCAAAAGAAATCAATGTAAAAGGAAAAGCTATTTTCAAAACAATATCATGTGGAAACGTTAAGCTGTCTGCACTCATAGATACAGGATGTGATCTATGTTTAATAAGAGATGATATTATCAGAAAAAACTTCATGGTATAGAATTAAACGATGAACGAAACCGTTTATTGGGAGTGTGTAAAAGTGAGTTAAATACTATAGGTAGTTTTAAAGCGCAGGTGACTATTGATGGTCTTCAATGGCCCTTAACGTTCCACGTTTATAGAAAAGAGGATATTGACTACGAAGTAGTGATTGGAAACAACATTTTAGAATTAGCTAATTTGGTTATCACAAAAGGAAATGCTACTTTTAAGCCTAGAGAAGAAGAAGTGATGCCAAACACAGAAGCGACAGAAACTGTACACAATGAAGAAGTGAAAACTCCGAAGGGTATGTTACAGGAATTTGAGAGTTTGTGTTTATTAGCTGAAGAAGAAAAGAGTGAAATAGATTTGTGCCATTTAACTAAATCGGACGTCAAAGAAGTCAAGCAGCTTATTCACAGTTATGTACCACAGTCTTCAAAGAAGAGTCAAGTCGAAATGAAAATATTATTAAGTGACAAATGCCCAGTATACGAACGGCCGAGGCGTTTATCTTTCGTTGATAAGGGTATCGTGGACTCAACAGTAGAAAAATGGTTAGCCGAGGGTATCATTCAACCAAGTACATCAGAATATGCGTCTGCTATAGTTCTTGTTCCAAAAAAGGATGGAGGAAAAAGACTTTGCTGTGATTATAGACGTTTGAATGCTAAGATTGTAAGAGAACATTTCCCAATGCCACTTATAGATGATGTAATTAGAAGAGAGATTGCAGGGTAATACAAACGGTGTTTAGTACCTTGGATCCCATTGAAAAGGATATTTTCATGTTCCTGTGAGTCCCATCACTTAAGGAAGAGGAATTACTGCTTAGATTGTGACACATAGAAAGGGTCATTTTTCGGCCAAAAGAACTCAAGAGGAAGTTGAGAGAAAGTTTTACATACCGAAGTTGTTCCAAAAGGCCTCTGAGATTGTAAAAAATTGTATCGAATGCATTGTTTCGGAAGGTAAAGCAGGCAAGAAAGAAGGTTTCTTAGCTCCAATAAATAAAGAAGATAAACCTTTAGGGACTTATCACGTTGATCATGTAGGACCTATGGATCCGACAGCGAAGAGTTATAACTATCTATTTGTAGTTGTCGACGCGTTTTCGAAATTTGTGTGGCTCTATCCAACAAAAAATACGGCATCAGAAGCGGTAGTAGATAGACTCAGGCGTCAAGCATCAGTTTTTGGAAATCCAGGGCGTATTATATCAGATAGAGGTGCAGCATTTGTTTCTCACCAGTTCGGAGATTATTGTAAAGAGCAAAACATTCAGCATTTAATGATAGCTACCGGAGTACCTAGAGGAAATGGTCAAGTTGAACGTATCCATAAGATAATTATTCCTATGCTAACAAAACTTTGTTATGAAAAACCGACTATGTGGTATAGGTACGTTGAAAGAGTGCAGCAAGCAATCAATAGTACCCCTCCTAGAAGCACAAAAGTGTCACCATTTAAATTATTAACCGGGGTTGAGATGAGGACTAATAGTTTCCCTGAGTTACAAGAACTTTTGGAAGAGGAAGCCATAGAAGAGCTAGAAATTGAACGCACTAACGTTCGTCAAGAAGCTCAGCATAATATTGAGAGAATCCAAGAGGAGAATCGTAAAAGTTATAACAAAAAACGAAAAAAGGTAGTTGAGTATAAAATCGATGATTTGATAGCAATTAAGCGAACGCAATATGGTTCAGGATTAAAACTTAAGGCTAAATATTTTGGACCATATAGGGTGGTGAAAGTTAAGTCTCATGGACGATATGACGTAGAAAAGGTAGGAGATCACGAAGGTCCTGGGAAAACCTCAACTGTCGCAGAGTACATGAAGTCGTGGAAGGGTCAAGTGAATTCATCAGGCGATTCAACATTCGAGGCGAATGATAAGTCAGTCCGGCCGAATGTGGGAATGGGTCGAGAGACGAGAAGCAGTCGATTGTACTGAACCAGTTCAGAGGAGCATAATTTAAAGTTTATCAACGATATCGATGACAAACCATCGATATCAATGGAGAAAAGAGTTTTTATGGCGTCAAGTTGTGTCGACCGGTTGTGTTCCTCGTGGCTGCTCGAATAAGAAGAGTGTAGTTATGTGGTAATTAAGTGATAAATGCATAAAGAAATAATGTTAAATAAAACTGATTGATTGTGAGTAAAAACGGCCTAGAAATTCGGGAGGAGGAAAAAGTGGGATTGCACTAACAGCCCCCTATTTATATTTTTGGGGGTTCCTTTTTTTTTTTTTTTTTTTTTCCTTTTTTTTTTTTTTTTTTTTTTTTTTATTTTATACTCTCTTTTTTTTTATTAATATTTTAGCAGCGGGGGTTGGTTTTGTTTTTTTTCTTCTTTTTTTTTTTATTCTACTTCTTCCTCCTCCTTCCCTTTCACACCCCCCACCCCTCACTTAACATTTTTTTTTTTTTTTCCTTTTTTGGTTTTTTAAATTTTCTTTTTATTCTTCAATTTTTTAAATTAATTTTTTCAAATTTAAACTAACTATTTTTTTTTTTTATTTAAATATTATTTTTCTACCTGCGGGGGGTGTTTTTCATAAATTATATTTAGGTGACATACCCATTTATATACATATAAAAAAAAAAAAAAAAACTTTCCTTCTTTTTGTGGGTTTTAATTTTCCCACAGGCAATTCTTTTAAATTTAAACTCCCTTTTTTAAAAAAAAAAAAAAATCTTTTCTCTTCTTTTTTTTCTATATATAAAAAAACCTATATCCCTACCTTTTTGGACAACCATTATAATTTTTATGTTTTACTTGTATTATCCCGGCAAGGGCAACGACAAACTATTTCGCTCCAACATACCAATGTACTATTTACTCTAGTTGGCCACACGGTCTCTTATCCTGACTCAACTACCCGTATCTGGCTCAATCAGTCAACTTCCATCCATTAACAAACCACCAACTCATATTTGCAGTAACATACAAAGTTCTTATTTTATTAACATTAGATGTAATCTAATTATAGTACAACACTGTACGGCCCTCCTGACCTTTACACGTCCTCGTGTAATATTTTAATTTTCCATCGTCTCTCCTAGACGGATAACCAAACATCGTCTCTCCTAGACGGATAACAAAACATCGTCTTTCCTAGACGGATAACAAAACATCGTCTTTCCTAGACGGATAACAAAACATCGTCTCTCCTAGACGGATAACCATTCTGCCATTCTATAGGTGTTTAGATCCGATAGAATGTTTATCATTCTATGGTCATAATCATTATTTTTCATTGCTACCGTCTTATTTCCTTTGTCAGATATTAATATTAAAATATCGTCATGTTGTTTAAGGAATTTGTATGTCCATTGCGTTATATCTAATATTTCACGATCTGTTGCATTTATGTATTTACTCGCTCTATGCTCTTTGACCATTAAAGAAAACCGCATTACGCGCTGCTTCTTGTTTCTCTTTTTCCCTAATCGTCTGAACTAGAGCTGTTGAAACATCGATGTTTGGCCACATAGGTCTTCTCCTCTTCGATTTCAGAAGTCTTCTTTATATTTTGGTTTCATGAGTTAGAAGCTCTTCATGAGAACATGTTAATGTAAATACAGTGGTAGAAATTTCAATAATCTTAAACAAATAATATAAGAAATCTTAATATACATATACAAATCTAATTTCAACGATGACGTCTCCTCCAACAAACTATAAAGCAGAAATTTTATCTTTTTCAAACGTAATACATACAAGTTTTTTTTTTATTATTATAGATGTAGTCGTACAACGCTCAGTTCGAACAAGTGGCCCATATGACACCAGGCCCGGGCCTGTTACGAATGACCCTAAGTAAAGTTAATGTTACAACCTCTACCCACTCCGACCTAAGGGCATAGGCGTATTACATATATAAACATAAAATTAAACTAAAGAAATAGGAAATATTAAATGTAATAAGATAATAGGTTACATATAAAAAGAAAACAAGATAGGTTTAAATAAAGATGATTACAACTAATTACGAGCGAGGAAGGACATGATCGCGGTTTTTTTAACAGGAAGCGATGTTTCGGATCCGATAACGTGCCAAAGTCTGTTGTAGTCACTACATAGTATACGAAAAGATTCATGCAGAGAAAAGTTAGTTGTGCAAGTGGGAAGTATAAGCGGTGTGAATACTATAAAACATAATACCATAAAACATAATTCAATCTTTTTCAAACTTAAAAATATAAAACAATGCTATTTAGAGATTCACTTGTGACAATGTATAAAAAGAAGCATGTCTACATTAAACTTAAGCGAACTTCTCTTCTCGCTTACTATGATTCCAACCTTACTGAACAATCGTACGGTTTCAGTCGAAATGCTTTATTTGATGAGATCTTTTCTCAGTGATGGAAAAGCTAGCTAACAAAAACATCGAACATCGGAAAGAAAAAATCGATGTTTTTTACGAAAGGAGAAACATCGATGTATCGATACTACATCGATGTTTCGCACAGCTCTAGTCTGAACTATTTCCTCTCCATTGGCAATGTATTTTATGAGAGGGAATTTCTTGAGTTCCATGGGAAGAGCAAACTTTGGACCCTTTGCTAGTAATCATTTTATATCCGGCGGGAACTCCGCTTTAAAAACTAGGATCTCACAACATAAACCTGACTATAAAATGATAAATTATTCAGACACACCAGAAATAGCACTAATGACACACTGTGCAACGAGTGGTCATGCACCGAATTTTGAAAAGACAGTAATATTGGATGAAGAGCGGCATTACAACAAAAGGATTACCATGGAGATGCCACACATCATTAATACTCCGAGCGCCACACGACTCAATTTTAAGACTGATACTGACAATTGTGCTCACATATACAGACATTTACTTGACAAAAATTAGTTCGTAACTCGACGTCAAACGGAGCTGACGTGTCAAATAATGTATGTAAAACATAGTTAATTGTCACATAATTGTTAAATGTTTCTTGTACTTTATTGTAGTTGCCCTGAAGACGGTTGCCGCTGCGCAACCGAAACATATCGGTAGAAAAATAAATTAAAAACTTTTTTATTTTTATTTTTGTTGGAATACCCCTATTCCACTTACAAAAATTACACTTTACAATACTAGATTAAGTATTTTAAGGGACATGAAGTTTGGTCACACTCAATATTATTTCTCTCTCTTTATCCAAATCTTTGTGCGAATAAAACGTGGTTGCTGGTGTTGCCAAAGCTTTAGTAAAAGTGATAAATATAAATGAAGATATATAAACATATAAAAGCGGTGTTTCTTTTGTGTTAACTAATATTCAGTTCTTTAACAGGTTATGGGCCCAGTCCATGCCTAGCTAATACATATAAATACAATTATTTAATCAGTCCGGAAATTTAACCTAATTGTGAAATTCAATTCCAAGTACACGTTTTTTGTCTCTTTCCTTCTGCCTTATTCATAGCTGTGTGTGTGTGTTTAAAAAGAATGGAAAAGGCAAAGCGCAATATAAAGCCCTTTTGATGGTGAAAAGTACTCTATTTGGAAGTTTAGGATGAGGGCATTATTTTCAGAATTAGATGTGATAAAAGTTATTGATCAAGTGATGCCCAACGAAATAGATGACTCTTGGGTAAAGGCAGAGCGATGTGCCAAAAGTACGCACATGTAAGTGATGCGTTTCTTAATTTGTGAGATGCCACTGCTGACATTCTTCAACATCTTTGATGAGTTAGTTAGCGAATTGTTAGCTGCCGGTGCAAAATTAGAAGAAATGGACAAGGTGTCACATTTGTTGCTTACGTTGCCATCATCTTACAACGGAGTGATCACAGCTATAGAAACGCTATCAGAGGATAACTTAACTTTAGCTTTTGTGAAAAATAGATTATTAGATCACGAAGTTAAAATAAACAATGATAATAGTGATACAAGTAAAAAGGTGATGAAAACAGTTGTGCAAAATAAGAACAACAACAATAAGTTTACACGCACACAAGTCAATTTTAAAAATAGGGTGAACAAACCAAATAGATTTTTCAAAGGCAAGCAAGGAAATAGTATCAAGTGTCATCACTGTGGAAAGCAAGGTCATATAAAGAAAGATTGTTACGTATTTATAAGAATTTCAAAAGAAAAGAATAAAGAAAATAATCAAGCGCAATTGGCAACACCACAACCCGGGTTTGCATTTATGTTTAAGCAAGTGAAAACAAATTTAAATAAAAATGAGTTCATATTGGATTCTGGAGCGAGTGACCATCTAATAAATGATGAGTCATTGTATTCTGATTGTGTTAAGTTGGTGCCACCACTAAAAATCGCTGTGGCTAAGCAAGAAGAATACATATATGCCATCAAACGTGGTATTGTGCGGCTGCAAAATGGCTTCGAAATTGTACTGCAGGGAAGCTGCAGCTAATTTGATGTCAGTTAAGAGACTTCAAGAAGCTGGAATGTCAGTGACATTTAACACTGATGGAGTTTCCATAAGCAAAAATGGAATGCTAGTGGTGAAAAACTCAGCTATGTTCAATAATATTCCAGTACTTAAATTTCACGCATATACACGTACTTTGAATGCGAAAAATAAATATAAATTGTGGCATGAGAGGCTTGGGCACATTAGCAATGGAAAATTACTTGAAATAAAAAGATACAATGTATTCAATGATAATAGCGTTCTTAATAATTTAGAGTTGTCAGATGATATTTGTGAGCCCTGTCTTAACGGAAAACAAAATAGACTACCATTTAACAGATTCAAAGACAAAAGCCATATTAATAGACCCTTATTCGTAGTGCATTCAGATGTATGTGGACCAATTACTCCAGTCACTCTGAATGATAAAAACTACTATGTAATCTTCGTAGATCAGTTCACACATTATTGTGTTACTTATTTAATCAAATATAAGTCCGAAGTATTTAATATGTTCAAAGACTTTGTAGCGAAGAGTGAAGCGCATTTTTAATCTGAAAATGGTTAATTTATATATTGACAATGGTAGAGAGTACCTGTCAAATGAGATGCGTGTTTTTTGTGTTGATAAAGGGATATCCTATCATTTAACTGTTCCACATACACCACAATTGAACGGTGTATCTGAACGAATGATACGATCTATTACTGAAAAGGCTCGGGCTATGATAAATGGTGCAAAATTAGAAAAACACTTCTGGGGTGAAGCTGTCTTAACAGCAACATATCTCATTAACAGAATTCCAAGTAGGGCCCTCGATGAAAGTAGAATAACGCCATATGAGAAGTGGCACAATAGAAAACCCAATCTGAGTCATTTGAGAGTGTTTGGCGCAACTGTGTATGTACACAATAAAAATAAAAATGGCAAATTCGATGAAAAATCATTTAAGAGTATCCTTGTGGGATATGAGCCAAATGGATATAAATTGTGGGATGCTATTAATGAAAAGTTCATCGTTGCACGAGATGTTGTCGTTGATGAAACTAATATGGTTAATTCAAGGGTTGTCAACAATGATAATATTGGTAATGAATATTTTCCGAATGAAAGTAAGAAAATAAATTATCCTGATGTCCTGAATGAAAGTAAGGAGTGTGATAAAACTGAAATCCTGAAAGATAGTAAGGAATCTGATCACATAAATATTCCGAATGAAAGTAGGAAAAGAACTAAACCTGATGTCCTGAACGAAAGTAAGGAGTGTGATAAAACTGAAATCCTGAAAGATAGTAAGGAATCTGATCACATAAATATTCCGAATGAGAGTAGGAAAAGAACTAAATCTGTTGTCCTGAATGAGAGTAAGGAAGCGTGTTTCCCGAATGATAGTACGGAACATGAAACAATCGAAACATTAACCAGAAAAAGTGAGAGATTAAAAGGCAAACCACAAATATCGTATAATGAAGACGATTGTTATATAAATATGTTTATATTGAATGCTCACACTGTATTTAATGATGTTCCAAATACATTTGATGAAATAAAACATCGAAATGACAAACATCTTTGGGAAGAAGCCATAAAAATAGAGTTAAATGCTCATGAATTAAATAACACATGGACTATGACGGAAAGGCCAAACAACAAAAACATTGTCGATAGCAGATGGGTATTTTCCATTAAGTATGATGAATTTGGAAATCCTTTGAAATACAAGGCAGACTTGTTGCACGTGGGTTTACCCAAAGATATCAGGTGGATTATGACGAAACATTTGCCCCTGTTGCCAGAATTTCTAGCTTTCGGTTAATTTTATCGTTAGCTGTGCAATATAATCTGAATGTTCATCAAATGGATGTGAAAACAGCTTTCTTGAATGGAAAGCTAAATGAGGAAATATATATGCAACTTCCTCAAGGTGCATCAAGCAATGGTCAAAACATTTGTAAATTGAACAAGGCAATTTATGGACTCAAACAGGCAGCAAGGTGCTGGTTTGAGGTTTTTTGAGCAGGCATTAAAAGAATGCAAGTTTGCAAATTCGCCAGTAGATCGTTGTATTTACATTCTAGACAAAGGCGATGTTAAATCAAATATATATGTACTGCTGTATGTTGATGATGTTGTCATAGTAACAGGGGATATGACAAGTATGATTGATTTTAAAACATACTTAAAGAATAAATTTCGAATGACTGATTTAGAAGAAATACGACATTTCATTGGCATAAGAATAGAAATGTTACCTAATAAAATTTGCTTAAGCCAGTCCTCTTATATTTCGAGAATTTTAAGTAAATATAATATGGAAAACTGCAATGCAGTAAGTACCCCTTTACCGAACAAAATGAATTATGAACTGCTTAATTCAGATGAAGATTGTGGAGCACCATATCGAAATCTTATTGGGAGTTTAATGTACATCATGCTGTGCACACGCCCTGATTTGTCTACTGCAATAAATATTCTGAGTAGATATAGTAGTAAGAATAACTCAGAGTTATGGCAATGTTTAAAGAGGGTTCTTAGATACTTAAAAGGAAGTGTCAATATGAAGTTGGTTCTTAATAAAAATGAAAGATTTGAAAATATCCTAGTTGGATATGTAGACTCTGACTGGGGTGGGAATGAGATTGATAGGAAGAGTACCACAGGTTTTTTGTTTAAAGTATTTGATTCCAATCTGATTTGTTGGAACACCAAAAAAGAAAACTCAGTAGCAGCTTCATCTACTGAAGCTGAGTATATGGCCCTATTTGAAGCTATAAGAGAAGCATTATGGCTAAAGTCCCTAATGAACAGCGTAAATATTAATTTAGAAAAACCAATAAAAATTTATGAAGATAATCAGGGATGTATCTGTATAGCCAATAACCCCTCATGTCACAAAAGAGCTAAGCATATAGACATTAAATACCATTTTGCTAGAGACCAAGTGGAAAATAATGTCATTGTTCTTGAGTATATTCCTACAGAAAACCAAATTGCTGACATCTTTACAAAGCCGCTGCCAGTTGGAAAGTTTGTAGAATTCCGGAAGAAATTGGGACTCCTCGAAGACAACTGAACAAATCGGTTGTTCCTCGATTCCAAAGAATTAAAATTTTTTTTATTTTAATTTAATTTACGACTCTTTGAATTGTTGAGTTGTAAAACATGCTAATGAATTTATATTTTTAATTTGTAAACCTTTTTAAGTTGATCCGATACAGGTTTTTCTGGGTTTTCCCTGTATCCTTAGAGTAAATGCTGGATCACATAAGACTTCCCAGATGGCACACCAACCACAGCAATCAGTAGTTAAGTTTTGAATTAATTTTTTGTTTATTTAATAATGTAATTTTTGAGGGGGCGTGTTGGAATACCCCTATTCCACTTACAAAAATTACACTTTACAATACTAGATTAAGTATTTCAAGTGACATGAAGTTTGGTCACACTCAATATTATTTCTCTCTCTTTATCCAAATCTTTGTGCGAATAAAACGTGGTTGCTGGTGTTGCCAAAGCTTTAGTAAAAGTGATAAATATAAATGAAGATATATAAACATATAAAAAGGGGGTTTTTTTTTGTGTTAACTAATATTCAGTTCTAAATTTTAATTAATTGACTTGAACCTTGATGCCGTAAAAGTTTGGTAAAAATATTTAAAATTAAACACAATGAAGTAAGTAAGACGTAAAAAAAAAAATTAATATTTGAAGCTGAAGGCCGTAAAAGTATTTGTAATATGTTAAAATTTTAAACACAATGAAGGAAGTAAGACGGTCTCGCCGACTTTAGTATACCATAAACAAAAAAAAAAAAAATTTATATTTTTTAGTCTCTCCCTCCCTCATGCAAATGAGCCCCCAACCCCCCCTACCAACCAACGGCCAACTCCGGCCTTATGGAGAAATATTATATGCATAACTTGGTCATGCTACTTTTAGTCCGATTTTGATCAAATTTGGTGTTTTGCTGGCTAGTAGTATCAAGTTCAAGTTGCACAAGATAGTAAATTACGTGAGATAATCGACTTTTTTCAAATTACGGGGACGGAAAGGGGCGTGGCAAAATCTTTACACATACAAAATGTGCACACACAGCAAATATACATACCGAATTTGGAGTCTGTAGTTAGTATAGTGTTTGAGAAAATCGGATTTATTTAATTTGCGGAGGCGGAAAAGGTCGTGTAAAAAATTTTAAATAAACTCGATCCAAATTTTGTGGCTCTATCTCTTATAGCTTCCAAAATCTAGGCGTTCATACGGACGGACTAGCTAGATCGACTCGGCTAGCGTTGATTTAATGATCGTTATTATATTTATTTATTTATTAATATGTTAACTCTCTATTATTTCAACTTTTAATCTCTTGAGATTGTCTTTATATTTTCGGATTTTTATCCTTTATTTAAAATTAATTGCACATGTGTTCTTATTGCCTATATTCGAGAGAGTGTGCCCGTACCCCGCCTCAGCATATTATACCCTTTTTAGTGTGACCAAATTCGGTGGTCGGGGAAATAATCACTGAGGAGAAGAGCGGGCTGATTCAAAAATATTCTTAATGTTTACATTCGGCCAATCCTGACATTTGATCGACCTCGATCATACAATTCAACATACAATATACATACAAATACATATACATACAAATACAAATACATACATATTACAAACAGAAACTCACAGTTTTATCACACGCATGCATCCAAGGCTTGAGTCGGGCAGATTCTAAGATACCTTTGTACGGCAATTGAGTAAGTTGACAATCGTCAAAATCGGTGACTTCGTAACGGTCATTTGGAAAGACTCGATTTATCTTATAAGGACCACGGTACTTAGGAGCGAACTTTTGCACGACCCGGGAGTGACATCAACATTGCGAATGGCCACAAAATCATTGACTCTATAGGATAATGGTGCCTTATGCCTTAATGCGTATCGCTTTTCATTTCGTTCTTGCGATAATTGAATTTTCGCACTTGCCTCTTGCCTAGTGGCCTCAAGGTTACAGGGGTTTTCTGAACTAAATTTCTCGTCAAGATACTCGGTTAATTCGTCTACTAGGGGACCTCGCTGGTCACAACCAAACAACAACATTGAAGGAGTTTTACCGGTACTACTCTGCACTGAGTTATTGATAGCGAACTCTACACGATTAACTAATTTATACCAATCGGCTTGAGCTAAAGGTTCTTACAAATTTCTCCCAACATTGGGGTCAATACACGGTTCACACGCTCGACCTGCCCATTAGCTTGAGGCGCGGCAGTCGCTACTTTAATGTGGTGAATATTTCGGTTCTCTACAAATTCAGCAAACTCAAACGACGTAAAACACGTACCTCTGTCGGATATAACTCTTCTTGGTCGACTATAATAATCAAAATATTTTTCTAACGCGGCGATAACTTCTTTCGTACTAGTGGAATTTACGGGATACAATTTAACAAACTTCGTAAATGCGTCAATCACTACCAAAAGGTGCTTTCTTTTGATGTGACACTCGGTAAGGGGCCTAAGTGGTCAACATGGATAGTGTCAAATGGAATCGGACTCTTCGGAATACTATGCAATGTTCTATTATGTATAGTTTTGTGAACACTATGTAGAATACACGGCAGACAATCCTTTATAAATGCTTCAACTTTTGCATTCATTAATGGGAACCAGTACTTTTCTTTCAAATTGTTTACACATTTCTCAACGCCTAAATGTCCCAGTTTCTCGTGACACCTTCTTATTAATTCCCCTTGCATACGAGTCGGTGCATACAAACACAGTCTTTCCTTAGCATTTCTTTTGTACACTATACCATCAATTAACTCAAATCCAACATCATCGCCCTTTTCTAAATTTTCTCCTAATTTACGGATATCCGGATCTCTTATCAGTTCTGACTGCAATAATAAATCAACATCTTGCGGAGACGCACCCACTACACCCACCAGGTTTGCCGACTCACTTCGATTGAGCTGGTCACTTCTTTCGCTTTGGTTACATAGTAACGGATCTTTACTCTCTTCTATTCCACTTAATCTCGAATCAACAGACCTTTCATCTAAAGAAAAACCACTCTTCCCTAAATGAGCACACGGTTCTATCTCAAACGGGCTTGAACAACTTTTCCCTAATGGAACACACGGTTTTATCCCACACGATTTTAAATAATTCTTCCCTAAAGGGGCACACGGTTTTATTTCACACGGGTTTATCTCACACGGGTCTATCTCACACCGGGTTTATCTCACACGGGTCTATGTCACACGGTTTTATCTCACACGGGTCTATCTCACACGGGTCTATCTCACACGGTTTTTCTCTCAAACGGTTTTGAACAAATTTTTCCTAAAGGTACACACGGTTTTATTTCAAACGGTTTCAAATTATTCTTCCTTATTGGAGCACACGGTTTTATTTCACACGGGTCTATCTCACACGGGCTTATCTCACAATATCTCGGCACTCACGTATCGCACCTAATCCAAATTCACTACCAACAGTAATATTCTCAGTATCTGACAGCGTTGCACAAACAGTTTCAAACTCTGTCAGCCATTCTCGAAACGGGGATGCATTCGTGTTTACATTAGTGTTATTACAATTATTATGCAGATCGGTGGTATTAGTATTAATGGTATTATGCTTAGGGTATTTAGTAAACAGGGATGCACAGAAGGATTTGTAAACAAAAGCAATGATACTCTTTAATGATGCGGAATTCTTTTTGTACTCTCTTATATTTTCAATCAATGAGAACTTAAGACCTATTTTATTTAAGGCATCTCTACCAAGAAGTAGTTGCGTCGGCATAATATTATCGGGAATAACTAAAATTTGAATTTCATAATATTTTTCGCAAAACAGAAGTGAACATTTGACTGTTCCAAAAGTCAGAATAGAGCCACCGCTCAGTCCATGAAAAGAACTTTCAACTAATTTATCGCAATTCAAATGCGGCATCAACGCTCTACTGGCGAAACTTACTGGGCTTCCGGAATCTAATAGGGCAAAAATATTATTAACATCGGTGCATCCCTTTACAAGATATTCTTAAACTTACTAATTGAATAAATGACTTATCATCAATGGTATCCGGGTCTTCAGTAGCGCTCATAGCGGCGATCTGAGTTCGCATTGGGCAATTCCGGTACTGATGGCCCACTTTGAAGCACCGAAAACAACTTCCTTTTTGGTCTCTCGGGGCGTGGACAGTCGGTGCTAAAGTGACCAATCTGGCGGCAATTGTAACATCTCATCTCCTTTACAGCAGAAGTAGTGGCCTGCGCACGGTCTGAAGTCGGACGAGTTTGAGGAACGTTGTTTCTTGCTGGTGGCTGAACTGTCTGAAAACGCATCATCTTCTCCCGCAATTCGTTGAGAGAAGTACAATAGTACAACGGTGCGGACAATCCGGTTCGATCTCGTATTCCGTCAACAATGTATTTGATCACATCTGTGTCTTCAAAATTACCCTGCTGAGCCATATTTCGCATAATGATGAAATACTGCAAGAGTGACTCTCCTTTGCCAATCGGGCGCTTTCTCATTTGGTTAGCAATCTCGTGGTTTGTCATTTGGAGGCCAAATACCTTCACAAGGGCATCCTTCAGCTCCTTCCAGTTTGTCGTCTTTTCGAATATCATATACGCTTTAGCTGATCCCTCCAGCAGTCGGTTGCCCAACGACCAACATTGGGCATCACTCAGTACATAAACGCTAGCCGCTTTCTCCAGTTCACGAATCCATACGTGAATGGACAGATCACCATCACCAGAAAACTTAGGTACGGTAGTTTCGACATCCTTTAAGTTCATGCGGCAGTTATATTCCGGTCTGCTTAAGTTCTCCTCCAGTTCCATAACACGCGTTTTTAGCTCAACCAGGTTCTTACGTGCTGTGTACAATTCGATGGAACTAAGAATCGAAGACAATTCGTCAGTTTCGTCCGCATGTGCGCTTTCACGAACATGCACGTTCGCGTCTGGTCCCACAGAAGTCTCACGAGACATCGTCGGCAATTGTCTAGCACCTACTTGATCCGGTGTACTCGGCTGTTCACTGTTTCCCACGCCGCGCTGCTCAATAGGAGGCTCCGGACCAACATCCACAAGTTGTCCGGCAAGCACATTCGCAGACACTGCTGGGCTGATTGCCTGCTCTTCGGGTACATTGCTATCTCCAGACGCTTCCAACTGATTCTCCGACATGACTACTTCCACCAATGCTCGCCATTGGTGAATTGACGCTTCTTTGTCGCAAGGTACTTCTTTGGCCGCTAGCAACTTAAACAATGCGGTTTTATTTAATTTAATTATCTAGGTGTATTTCATAAAAAGACTTTCTTTAGGGGAAACCCCACACCTGATTTGTTAACTCTCTATTATTTCAACTTTTAATCTCTTCAGATTGTCTTTATATTTTCGGATTTTTATCCTTTATTTAAAATTAATTGCACATGTGATCTTATTGCCTATATTCGAGAGAGTGTGCCCGTACCCCGCCTCAGCATATTATACCCTTTTAGTGTGACCAGATTCGGTGGTCGGGGAAATAATCACTGAGGAGAAGGGCGGGCTTATTCAAAATATTCTTAATGTTTACAAATATTTGAAATGTTTAATGACAATCGAGTTTAATATATTGTTAAGAATGTATTAACATACTTCTAAAAATAACACTGGATTACTTATGGACCTTGAAGTGCGACTTAGTTGACAGTTTCTTCACGAATGACTTACGGCCTCTTTAACTCATCTTATATAATGATCCTATGCCCTGCTCTCTCTTCTACTAAGTTTCATATCAACACCATATTGGGTACGCTTAATAGCAACCAAATCATTTTTTTTTTTGAATCGTTTTCCTTCTTTTTTTTTTTCATTAGTTGACTTCTTGTTCTCCTCCTGAGTTTGTTTTATATTTTCAACTGCCTCAGTTCGTATTTTCTTCGTGTGTTCTGCTAGTTTTTCGATTAGAAGATCATGGAGTAGTTCATTAAGGCTTAAATCCTCTGATCTACGCATGTCAATACAAGTTAGGATGTTAAATGGAGCGATCTTAGTACTTCTTGGTATCGTATCGTTGATGATTTGCTGAACTTTCCCTACTTATTTATACCATGTAAACTCATGTTAGCTAATATTGGAATACCAATCTTGTGAATCGTTTTAACCTGCCCATTTCCTCGGGGTACTCCGGTGGTAATCAACAAATGCACCATTTCGTGATACTCACAATATTTTTTGAAGATGTGCCACGTAAAAACCGCGCTATCAGATATAAATCGAACTGGTTTAACAAAATTTGTTGCTTGAATCTCTAAACACCGTATCACTTCATCTACGCCAGTGCTCCTGGTGGAATATATCTAAACGTTATTAGCAAAACCATCTATAATAACTAACAAGTAATTATAATGTTTATTAGTAAGTTCCATTGGTCCGACGTGATCAATGTGCTAAGAACAAGGTGGTTTGTCACCCTTTTCTTTTGAAGATATCCTTCTCTTTTTGCCAGCCTTTGCGTTAACAACAATACATTTAACGCAACTAAGTACCAGACAAATAACCTTATCTCTCAATTCGGGAATATAGTATGACTTCTTGATCAAATCTTGTATTTTCTTAACGGTAAAATGACCTCTCTCTCAATCACTTCACAATTAGGGTCTTTAACGAGTATCTTGTTCTCTATATAGAAGTCTTTATAACTTTCTTTTACGACTAGCGTCCTTACTGCCAGTCATCTTGCAACTTTTTAAAAAGCTGTCCATATGAGCCATGGGAAGAATCTTTTCGTTTAATTTTTGTACTTAAACCTGACCATTCATTTTCGAGACTAAGGCAACGGTAGGCGCGTACTCAGAGTTACTGGATTTCTCTGCTAGCCATTCGTGAATTTGTTTATCAACGATTTCCTGTTCACAAAGACATCTCGGGTGCTGATACACAGCTAATTCGTCGCTCAATATAATTTTCATGCTTACAGGTGCGTTTGCATTTCTTTTTGGTTGGTATTTTCGAATTAATTTCTCTACATCCCCTTTTATAAAATGGTTCAAACGCCAAAGATTTTTGTTTAGATATTTCCATTCTCTCCTGCCCATTGAATATCTGAGTCATTTTGTTCTCTCTTTGGCATACTATGAGTGTGACAAACTTCTATTTTGTTGCGAATAACAAACTTAGATCTATTTGCTGTTCCATTTATATTGACAGTGTTCAATATCGTTCGAACCAGTATAGCATCAAAACTAATGTCCTTATCTGCCAGTACATGGAATTCTATGTTCATAACTGAACCATCCACTTTCACTGGTACCGAAAGTACCGAAAGTCAACACTTTACTTTCGCCAATTCCTGTTAAGTGTCTAGCTCCCCCTAATAACGGATTCGATCCAATCATAAAATAAATTTTCCTTCGCATAAGACATAAGCCAGGGCTAGTATCTACAAGTCCTTTAAATAAGTTGTAACCCTGAAGAGGTAAATTCGCTTGACGCCTGTATTACTACAACTTAATTTTTTACCACGTTTGTATTTCTCTCGTATTTAATTGGATTTTCTGGTTTGCACTGGGCCATTCGATGTCCTCCTACTTTACCATTGTGGTAGTAGATGTCAGGCTTTATTTATTATACTCTTAGGCTTATTATTTGCTATATTATTAGGCTTATTATTTATTCGCTTTGCTTAACTGCTTTTCACGTCTGTCTTCTTTCATCGTCGCCCATCGAATGACTCTCTCTCCGTTCGTCTGTCTGTCTCTCTTCTCATTGTTCAGTGTTCATCAACGTGCATACTGTTCTGCCACAACAGTGTTGGCAATTCCAGCAAACCTATCGATGTTCGTTATAGTTTAAACTAGCCATCCTACTACAACTCGGCCATCCTGACAGTTGGATCTCCTGATCCTATTTTGCTACTTACATTATAACATTTGTAAAACTTAGACTATATATACAATTGGTATGATTCTTTTAAATTTACGTATATATATACAATTGTTCTTATTTTCTACTATTTGGCCTCTTTTTCCCCACCCAGTGTCTCATGTTCTGCGCACTCCAAACACCTTGATAGGGATTGCGTGAAACCTGGAAACCGTCAACGTCTTTAAGCATAAATCTATCATTCCTTAATACTTTTTCAACTACGTAAGGTCCTTTATGTTTAGGTATCAATTTCCTTGACACTCCGGCTGTACTATCAAAATTCTTTACCATCACGAAATCTCCTTTCTTATATTGTGTTGGCATTATTTTAGACTTGTTGTAATACTTTTCATTGTACGACTGCGCTTTTTTCTGGTTTTCTATAGCTTCTTTACGAATCTTTTTTAAACTTTTCGGTTTCTCAGGGCATTAGATTTCTTCTAACTTTTCTCTTAACTGATCAATAACCTCACCTTTCTGTTCTACTCCAAACAGCATCTTACTTGGCTGTTGCTTAATACTTCTATGCAATGTGTTATTAAAAGAAAATTCTACTGTCTCAATTACAGAGTCCCAATGCAAATTTCTCTCTGGTTCTACAAGTTTCGCTATCATGGGACCTATGCTTCTATTCAATCGTTCAACCTGGCCGTTTCCTTGAGGAGAGCCTGTAGCTATCTTCAAGTGTTTTATGTTACACTCAGTCATAAATTGTTCAAACTCACTAGACGTAAAACAGCTCTCTCTATCTGACACAATACACTTAGGTCGGCTATACGCCCTAAAATAATCTTTTAACGCTTTCACTACTTCTTTCGTGCTTGTGGACTTTGTTGTATACAATCTAACGAACTTAGTGAATCCGTCCACTACAACGAATATGTGTTTGTTTGCTCTCCCTGCTGCTACTGGTCCGTAATGATCTATATGTATTAGCTCAAATGGCTTATCTCCTTTTGGTATGCTATGCAATAGTCCTTCTATTTTTCCGGATTTGGGGGAAAAAGCTACACATTTTAAACAATTTTCTATGTGACTAATGCATTTATCCTTCATGTTTTTGAACCAATAACTTTTGAAATCGTATCTATCATCTTATCCCTGCCGATATGCCCAAGCTCATTATGATATTTTTGTAAAACCTGATTCTGCATTTCTTCAGGAACATAAAACAATAACCTGCCATCTCTTGATTTTCTAAATACCACTCCGTTTCGCATTTCGAACATTTTATCTTCTGTTTTCTCTAAATGATTCTTAATTTTCTTAATTTCCGAATCTTTGGCTTGACATATAATTAGGTTTTCCTCGAAACTATTAGATTCTATAACCATAACTCCCATACATCTACTTAATGCATCCACATGCTGCATTTCTTTCCGCTCTATGACTTAATTCATAGTCGTAATTCTGCATCTCTAACGCCCATCTAGCAATTCTAGGATTTAGCTCAACTCTATTTAATGTGAGGGTCAGCGAATTACAGTCTGTTAAAATCTTAAACCGTTTGCCTTGCAAATAAATTCTAAATCTGCGAAGTGCATAAATAATCGCTAAAGTTTCTAATTCAAAACTGTGGTATTTTGATTCTGTTTCCGTTGATCGCTTAGAAAAATAAAATACCGGGTGCAGTTTACCATCGACCTTCTTTTGCATTAGAGCAGCCCCGAAACCAAGTGCACTTGCATCACAGTGCAACTCTGTCTCATGCTTATAATCAAAAATTGCTAATACTGGCGCTTGCACTAACTTCTCTTTAAGAGTTAAAAAACACTCTAGCTCCGCCTTTCCAAACTTAAAAGGAGTATCCTTCCTAAGAAGGTCGTACAATGGCTTAGCTATTATCGAAAAATCCTTAATAAATCTTTGGAAGTATGAACATAACCCTAGAAAACCTCTTTTGCAAATCTTAACTGCTTCTATTCCACTATCGTCAGTTTTAATTCACTTGAAATATTGAATCCTAAATATTTGACCTTCGATTGTAAAAATTCACACTTGTCTAACCGTAACTGTAACTTATTTTGTACCAATCTTGCAAAAACTTCTTTTAAAACTCTTAGATGCTCCTCCATATCTAGACTTGCTATCATAATATCGTCCATATAGACATTAACCTTATTTTCTTTTATCAAATCAGCAAAAATTTTATTTATAAATCGTTGGAAAACAGCTGGTGCAGTTTTCAACCCCATCGGCATCCGTAAAAATTCGAACTGACCTAATGGCGTAACAAATGACGTATATTTCACTGAATCCTCGCTCATAAAGACATGAAAGTACCCATTTTTCAAATCTAACTTCGTAAAAACTGTTTTGTTAACGAGCTTATCTAGCAAATCATCGATTCAGGGCAACGGGTAATTATCTTTCAATGTAATTTTATTCAGTTTCCTAAAGTCGATGCATAATCTCAAACCTCCCGTTTTTTTCTTCACTAACACAATTGGAGAGGCGTATTCTGATTCACTAGCACGAATTATTCCTTCTCTCAAATACTCGTCTAACATTTTTTGAAGATATTCTTTCTCTTCGTATGACAGTCTCCGAGGTGAACAACTGAACGGTTTGGACTTCTCTAGACAAATCTTAAATTCGCTCCTAACCATTGGAACTTGTGGACTCATAGCATGAACATAATTCTCTCTAAATATTTTTATAAGCCGACTTTTCGTACTAAAATCTATTTCTTCTCCACACGTACATTCTATTTCTTGTTCGCTTCCTACGTCTATATTCATCATGTCACTCTCAAAGTTATCATCGTGAATTTCTAACATAACTGACTTCTTTCCATTTTCTTTACTATCAGCTAACATAATAATCTCCTCACATAAGTCACGACTCTCAGCTATCAACACTTCATCAACTAACTCTTGCTCCTCGTCAGGATAAGTACATAACAATTGATTCGTAACACTTTCTTCACATAATTTCTGGTCTTTAACAATCTCTTCATCAGGACTTAATGATTGATTCTTAACAATTTCTTTACATAAATTCTGGTCTTTAACAATCTCTTCATCAGGACTTAACGATTGATTCATAAACATTTCTTCACATAACTTCTCTTCATCAGTACTTAACGATTGATTCATAACAATTTTTTTACATAACTTCTCTTCATCAGTACTTAACGATTGATTTATAACAATTTCTTTACATAACTCTCGCTCTTTAACACTATCTTCAACAGGACATAACGATCGACTTCTATCTACTTTGAAATTATTGTTTGACTTTTCTTCGTTTACCAGGTTCAATTTCACAATCCCGTCCAAGGCGCCTAAATCTATACGCAAGCCACAGGCTTTCAAAAAATTTCGTCCCAATATTGCATCTTGACTCATAGACTCTTCAGCAACTACAATTAACTCGAAACTAATTTTTACTTTATTCTTAATTATGAAACAGAAAATTTTGCCATGTATTCTCAATGGACTTTTATTTACTCCAAAATATGACTTCAAAACCGGATGTAGACAAATTCCAGCCGGCACCTTTGATTTTTTAATTATTGATGTACTGCTTCCTGAGTCTATGAAAGATTCTGCGACTATATGTAAATTAGTATAACCCCTTAAGTAAATCTTAACATATCTTACATAGTCATCGTCCTCTCCTCGGCGTACTTTTCTCTTTGGGCATTGGACAATGAAGTGACCATCAACGCCACATCCATAACACGAACCGGGGGTCTCTTCGGCTTACGGCAATCCTTGGCCATGTGTCCTCGTAAGTTGCAATTGTAACAGCGCCAGTCCTTTCCCTCAGCGTTCTTCTTAATGATTGGTGGTTTCACCCCATTAGCTGCCGATTTCACATTCGGCAACTGAATATTGGTAAACGCCTTAAGCAACTCCATCGGACCAGTAAAACATCGTATGCGTGCCTGATTACGCAAAATATCCGACGGGATGCCTTCAAATTGCCTTCATGTCATTGAAGAAACCAAGAGAAGATGTTCTTTATGCTCTTCCAAAGAAATTCACATGATGAAAATGTCGTCGATGTAGCAGAATACAAAGTTAACGCCATGTCCATGAATCTTTTAAAGATTTGGGTCGCATTTTTTAACCCAAATGCCATGTACAAAAATTCGAAGAGTCCAAAAGGCGTGCAGACAGCTGTAGTTTGGACATCGCTTGGTTCCATGGGGATTTGATAGCATGCTTTTACCAAATCGAGCGTTGGCAAAAACTTTTTTTCCCGTATAGCTAATCGATGAAATCGTTGATATGACCGATAGGATAACGATCCGGAACCGTTATTGAGTTTAGTTTCCGATAACCGCCACAGGCACGCCAACTTCCATCTTTTTTAATGACCAAATGAAGTGGGCTTGACCATGGTCACCACTTGTCGGACGACAAATTCCTTGTTTTATTAAAAGATCAAATTTCTGTTTCTCTGAGGCTAGCTTATCACCCGATAGGCGACGAGACTGATCCGCAACAGACCTCCCATGCGTTTCGATGACATCAATGATGATTTGATGAATCAATGAAAAGTTGTTTTTGCCAAATCAATGAGTAATTCGTTTTCGTTTGGAAAGTCAGCTCCAATGGTGGCTACTTGGACATCTGCGATGATAAAGGATTAGGTGAAGATGCGGCGTAGGCTAAGATTGAGCTCTGCAACCTATTGGCCGTACGGGTTGATGATTGATTGATTGACAGCATATAAAATACGGTTGCAAGGTTTGGTTTGCTTGTAGAATGATCGTGGAACAACAGAAATCCCAGACCCTGAGTCAATGAGACACCGTATGTTCAAGACACGATCGGTGATGTGCAGTCGTGGTTCGGCTAGATGTATGTAATGGTTTGGGGTCGCCGGTGTTCGGGGTGCTGTCGCCGACCAGTCCTTTTACGCCAGCTTTGATAGTTTACTGAAACTGTACACAAGGAAAACGACATTTTTTGGCATCATCCCCAGTTTTCAGTTCTACCATCAAAGTTTGGATTGCTGTTCCTCCGTTTTATTTATTTTCTTTTTTTTTGGTAATGAGTTACTGCATTGCGATCGGCCACGTGATGCGTTACGTGAGCGAGACTGAGCATTATGTTTTGATGATCGAAACTGTTTCAGCTCCTTTGAAGACTCTTGAACTTTATGTTCAGCAAGCATATACTCTTTATAATATCTGATGCAGATGTTCCATCTCCGTGAAGCAGACGTCGTAATTTACATTCAGAAGATTCGTCAAATTTCTCAAGAAGAAGATTCTTCATGGCGAGATATTTCCTCGTTCAGATGCACTGTGATCAGATCGAATTTGTCTGCGTCGTCAATGTGGTGCAAGCGCAATAAGCGTTCGATTTGAGCAAACCACAAAACGGGGTTGTTTCTTGCGAAGCAATTTGGTTTTCAATACAAAAAAAGACTTAACGAATAAATATTTTATTCTGTTGTTGATACTCTTGAAACAAAGTCATACTTTAATTATATAATTGCATAAGTAAATTAATCTTACTAAATCGGATTGATAGCTGGCGCAGCTCAACGAC
This sequence comes from Drosophila equinoxialis, assembly GCA_018150345.1. Taxonomy (NCBI): domain Eukaryota; kingdom Metazoa; phylum Arthropoda; class Insecta; order Diptera; family Drosophilidae; genus Drosophila; species Drosophila equinoxialis. The sequence goes on along the minus strand of JAECWI010000853.1, from coordinate 4,109 downwards.
TTCAGGGACAAGATGAAGTGCCCCGAAGGCACCTCCTTTTATAAACACAAAGCATAAGTATATTTACAATTATTAATTAACAAACCAAACAAAGTATATGTATATATGTATGTGTTTATATATATACATGTAAATATATATATATATATATATATATGTATGTATATTAATAAAAATATTTAATCACTACCTAAATAGTACCGCACAAATAAGTGTCTAATCGTGCTAAGGATCATTAAGTTTATTAGGGGGTATCTAACGGTCGAACCTACTGTACATCGGACATTGCGATCAAGACAGTACTAGAAAGTCAAATATCAAATATTATAAATGTACTTTATATATTATACATTACTGTCTTGGTATTGGTACTACTTTGTGTTTCCATTGACCACGCTAAACGATTTTTCTCTCACAACAAGATTATGCAATCTTGGTAAACATTTCCTTCAGTTATTTTTATACCCTTGCAAGAAGGGTATATTAATTTTGGTCAGAAGTGTGCAACGAAGAAGCATCTCCGACCACATGAAGTATATATATTCTTGATCAGCACGACAGGACGAGTTCAAATAGCCATGTCCGTCCGTCCGTCTTTCCTTCCGTCCGTCTGGATCAACGCAAACTCCTCCTAGACCGTAAGAGCTACAGAGCTGAAATTTTGCATGTAGGCTGGTATATACTGCAGCGGTTGTATATCTCGGATTCAGCCGGATCGGACCACTATATCATATAGCTCCCATACAAACGAAGGCCGTTCTTTCATTACCTTTTAGATAAAACATTTAGATAAACGTCGCTGCACAAAATATTTCTAAAAAAATCGCCAAAGCTACTGCCTTACTTTGCGACAAAATCAGCGACAAATCTGTTTAGTCTTGAATCTCGTTGCGTGTGGACCCCTTTGCTCATTACCAAGTAAAATAATTACAAGCTGCCTGAATAGGGAATCCCGGAGAGAAGGAAAATAACCCAATCTTCATTCGTTGAATTCAAAATATGAACTGATTTTATTTACAAAAAGTACGGAGCTTATATAGGATTATCTTAGGCTCTAAGAGGTAACAATTGTTCTTAGAAGATCTTCTTCTTGACTCACACCCACGTATTTGGGGGTTGAAAATGTATTATTATTTTGGGCACGGCGTCGGGCACTTGACATCCTGCCGTGGTGATCTTTTGGGTTAGTTTAGAATTACAAGTGTTTTTCCCACCTCGTGTGTGGCTAGGTTAGTTGTTTGGTACAAAGGTACAGTTGTATTGTGTTTATTTTAGTGCATCTGATTTGGTGAAGCCAGCTCAGATGAACATTATGATTATTCTTAAACACTGCCAAAGAGTTTCACTGTTATATCTAACCAAAATAAAACCAGAGAGCCGGGGTTAACTTCGACCGCGTCAAAGTTTGTATACCCTTGCAACTGTTTTGGTATTCTTTCCTTAGCCATCAAAGTGTAAAAACGTTTTATCCAAAAAGACTAATGTTTGCGAAAGAACGGCCTTCAATCTTAGCATAGGATATAACGAACTTTTTTGATGAAAGTCACTGTTTTCCACTTATCGTTTCTATGGGAGCTATATGATATAGTCACCCGATCTTGACCAAATTTGGCACATTTATAGCTTTAATAAACTAACGTTTATTAAATTTCACGACAATAGCTTAAAAAGTAATGAAGTTATTGAGAAGTCACTGTTCGTGACTTTGCCGTTTGTATGGGAGCTATATGATATAGTCACCCGATCTTGATCAAATTTGGCACAATTATTAACAAGAACACAAAACTGACAAATACCAACTTTTATGACAATAGCTAGAAAATTAATGAAGTTATTGAGAAAGTCACTGTTCGTGACTTTGCCGTTTGTATGGGAGCTATATGATATAGTCACCCGATCTTGATCGAATTTGGCACAATTATTAATAAGAACATAAAACTGGCAAATACCAACTTTTATGACAATAGCTATAAAATTAATGATGTTATTGAGAAAGTCACTGTTCGTGACTTTGCCGTTTGTATGGGAGCTATATGATATAGTCACCCGATCTTGATCAAATTTGGCACAATTATTAATAAGAACACAAAACTGACAAATACCAACTTTTATGACAATAGCTATAAAATTAATGAAGTTATTGAGAAAGTCACTGTTTCGTGACTTTGACGTTTGTATGGGAGCTATATGATATAGTCACCCGATCTTGATCAAATTTGGCACAATTATTAACAAGAACACAAAACTGACAAATACCAACTTTTATGACAATAGCTATAAAATTAATGAAGTTATTGAGAAAGTCACTGTTCGTGACTTTGACGTTTGTATGGGAGCTATATGATATAGTCACCCGATCTTGATCGAATTTGGCACAATCATTAATAAGAACATAAAACTGACAAATACCAACTTTTATGACAATAGCTATAAAATTAATGAAGTTATTGATAAAGTCACTGTTTCGTGACTTTGACGTTTGTATGGGAGCTATATGATATAGTGATCCGATCCGGCTGAATCCGAGATATACAATGCCTGCAGTATATACAAGCCTACGTGCAAAATTTCAGCTCTGTAGCTTTTACGGTCTCGGAGGAGTTCGCGTTGATCCAGACGGACGGACGGACGGACATGGCTATTTGAACTCGTCTCGTCGTGCTGATCAAGAATATATATACTTTATATGGTCTGAGATGCTTCGTTCCATGCGTTGCACACTTCTGACCAAAATTAATATACCCTTTTTGCAAGGGTATAAAAATACGAAAGACTAAAGCATTAGTCTTAAAGTAACAAGGTGAATGAAAATAAAAATAAACCAGAGGGCCGGGGTTAACTTCGACCGCGTCGAAGTTTGTATACCCTTGCAACTGTTTTGGTAATTCTTTCCTTACCCACAGCCATCAAAGTGTAAAAACGTTTTATCCAAAAAGACTAATGTTTGCGAATGAACGGCCTTCAATCTTAGCATAGGATATAACGAACTTTTTGATGAAAGTCACTGTTTTCCACCTATCGTTTCTATGGGAGCTATATGATATAGTCAGCCGATCTTGATCAAATTTGGCACAATCATTAATAAGAACATAAAACTGACAAATACCAACTTTTATGACAATAGCTATAAAATTAATGAAGTTATTGAGAAAGTCACTGTTTGTGACTTTGCCGTTTGTATGGGAGCTATATGATATAGTCACCCGATCTTGATCAAATTTGGCACAATCATTAATAAGAACATAAAACTGACAAATACCAACTTTTATGACAATAGCTATAAAATTAATGAAGTTATTGAGAAAGTCACTGTTCGTGACTTTGCCGTTTGTATGGGAGCTATATGATATAGTCACCCGATCTTGATCAAATTTGGCACAATCATTAATAAGAACATAAAACTGACAAATACCAACTTTTATGACAATAGCTATAAAATTAATGAAGTTATTGAGAAAGTCTCTGTTCGTGACTTTGCCGTTTGTATGGGAGCTATATGATATAGTCACCCGATCTTGATCGAATTTGGCACAATCATTAACAAGAACATAAAACTGACAAATACCAACTTTCATGACAATAGCTATAAAATTAATGAAGTTATTGAGAAAGTCACTGTTTCGTGACTTTGACGTTTGTATGGGAGCTATATGATATAGTGGTCCGATCCGGCTGAATCCGAGATATACAATGCCTGCAGTATATACAAGCCTACGTGCAAAATTTCAGCTCTGTAGCTCTTACGGTCTCGGAGGAGTTCGCGTTGATCCAGACGGACGGACGGACGGACGGACGGACGGACGGACATGGCTATTTGAACTCGTCTCGTCGTGCTGATCAAGAATATATATACTTTATATAGTCTGAGATGCTTCGTTCTATGCGTTGCACACTTCTGACCAAAATTAATATACCCTTTTTGCAAGGGTATAAAAATATATTTGATAAATGAAACAGATATTAATTTCCAACAGTAAAGAACTTGATGCTGCTTCAATATTCGTATACAAATACAATGCAAAAATAAGAAAGGAAATCAAAATACAATTTGAAATACCACACGATGAACAAGTAAGTAAAAAAAAATAATATTTCTCATTTGAGGCTGT